>CM042090.1:20527647-21167647 GCA_023512835.1 Taxillus chinensis | reverse complement strand
TTATAACAAGTTTCAATAGTTTTTCTATTATTATTAAATTTAAGAGCTGGATAAAGTTTTCTTATCCATTCGTAGTGTTTAAATACAAAGTTGAGTTTGTTATTATTATAAGCCACTTTTAAACAAGTATTACGAGGTTATTTGTGAGATAACATGAGTTATTGTATGTATCTATGTAACATGGCTTGTTTGTACCAAGGTTTTAATCATATTATAATGTTGAGGTAAATGTCTTAAATGGAAGATTTCAATCATTGTTGCTTTGTGGGTCATAATTCAACCATATTCAACAATAAAATAATCAATATAACAATGAAAACAGGGTTATATAATGTTGGTTCTTGATTTTAATAAAATTATTTATGTTTTGATTTATAATAAAATGCAAACATGTCAATTTTTTTTTATTCTAATTTGAATTTATGTAAACCTTAGGGTACATGAAGTTGAAATGAACCAAAGTACAGTGATTGTTATTGGTCCATTTGGTACATTGCATTTTTGATTTATTAACTTTATACTTCATTATAGTTAGATTTTGAATTTTGATTGTGGGAGAAAAAATTATAAAAGAGGTCATGTGATTTAAAAAGAACATGTTTTTTAAAACCTGATTTAAAAAAAAAAGAAGAAGGTAAGATTACAGTGAACTCAAGTAATAAATTAAATATTTTTTTTAAAACATGAGTCAAAAAAGACTCAAATTTGAAATTAAAAAATGCAAAAGTTAATTTTAAAAACATTCATGAACCCATATATTTTTTTTGTATGAAATATAATTTGAATTTTACCATTAATTTTGTGTTAAAAAACAATAGAACCCAAATTTTCACGTTTTAAAAAATATTTGGAGAAACCACTTATTTTTAAAACATAATTCATAAAATAATATTTTAACATTATTATGAACCCACGGCCTTAGTTTTTCAGCAATGTTATTTATTGTAATTGTAATTTGAGTTACAACATTTTTTAAAATAAAATTACAATAGTAAACTAAAAAATTAAATTAAATTAAATAAATATTAATTTATTGGGAAATACAGTGTAATTTATTTATACGGTCGGCATAAATTTGTGTCGCCCTTTATTGACTGAAATTTTGGGCGAAACCATGACGAGCCGCCGCTCCTCTCTCATTCCCATCGTTTTCCTCTGTTTCTTCCTTATTACAACTCTCGCCGAGGCCAAGAAAAAGGTCCACATCTCCGACGACCTCGACGACGTGACCGATGACGAGGAGGACGATGACTGGAAGCGGTGGGGCCAGAAATCGACGCCTCCGCCGGAGTTCGATCCACCGCCGTCGGACTTCTCCGGCATGGATCCATCGAAGATCCAGGAGGAGATGATGAAGCGCCACACCGGCCCATCCTTCGGCTTCGTCAAACTTCGATTTGGAGTTCGCCGCACCCCGGTACGCCTTTCATTTTTATTTTCCCTTTGTACTAGTTAGGAAGTTTGCGGTTCTTCACTGAAAATTCGTTAATCCAAAAAACACTACTAACGATTCTAACCAGAATCCTTTTTTTTTGGTGGGGTGGGGGGATAAATTAGAGGCAAATTAGTGGTAATTGTGGATAAAGACATAGTAAACAGGCAGCACAAGACAGAACACCAAATGTAAACTTTGATGGCTGAAATTGAGCTAAAAATATGTTGTTGTTTTTTTAGGATATGGTAGCTGAGATTTGTTTGAGATGGACAAAATATCTGAGGACTGGATCTATCTTGTCTAAGTTCAATGTTGTTGATCTGAGCACCATCATGTTCACCTTGGACAAAGGGCAAGACACCTTGGAGGTATGCTATGCCTCTCATGCTTTTATTGCAATCACACTTTCATGTCATTTCTTATTTATGTTACATTTGACCCTGTAAATGGTTAGAGGGCATTATTATTAAGGTGATAGTATTTACCAAATAGCAGAGAGTGTATTATCACACTGGGGTCATTTTCTTCTCTTTTCTCTTTTTCAGTTAAGGGAATTTATATTGAGCCAGCCCGAGGCTTATGAAGTAAAAATTGGGGATCAACTTTTCCGGCGACCCGGGGATCCTCCGTTAGAAGAAGTTATTGAGAAGCTTCGAGCTGAGAAAAGCAATGCCGATAGTACCAGACCGGGCGAGGAAGAGGGAGATAGCCGTGGGAGAGATGAGCTATAACAGGTGACCTGCAAATAACGTCGATGGGCTTACTAGTTGTACCATTCGTTATGCATAACAAACATGTAGAAACCGTTGCAGGGCTCTCAAAGGTGAGCGATTTTAAAGAAATAAAATATTATTGCTGTCTTCTTTCTTTACATCCTTATTTTTTCAAGGGTCCTAGAAATGGTTTATTTGTTTTTGTCGCTATATGATCAGTAGATCTTGTATGGGACTTTACTTGGCCCGAATAGACGAGGACGAAGAAGTCTCCTCTTTTTAGAAAAATATTTTAAAAACTAAATTTCGATGTTGCATATTCTTATGAGGTCGTGTCGGTGTTCTATGTGAAAGCAAAGCGTGGATGCTAACATAATCACCATACCTAGAGATGAACTGCTGAGGACAATAAGTCACCGTGACGGCTTAGTTAGAGCTGCTGAGGATAATGGTCAGTTTGATAATGTTTTTTTGCTTGTTTGATGCTTTTCCTTATTTTATAAGTCATTCATGACTACTTAGTTAGGAACCTCTAATGATAATAAATAAATAAATAAATAAGCGTACTTCGTGATTCTAATAGCTCCGTAAGGCATAAATTTTAAGAGCATTTTAACAGACTTTTTAATCGAAATTTAAAATATTGCTTCAATATTTTTTTTTATTTTCACCTTCACATTTTGAAGGATTTTATAGTTTATTTTTATTTTGTGAATAGTGATTATTTACTATTTATATGACATAATAATAATATTTTATTATTTTCATATTTATTTTTTTGTCACGTGTGTTGATAAAGAAAGTAAATAAAGATTAAAATAAAATAAATATTATTTTAATAACAATAAAGATACAATAAAAAATAGTATTAAAATTGGAGTTATAAAATGACTTTTAACTTGTAGATAAAAATAGAAATTAATGTTGAATATGCTTGAATAACTCTTAATAAGCGAATTTGAGGAATATGAATCGCTTTCTTTTTTGAGTTCCAAATTAGTTTGTGACATTTTTAAGTTGACATTTTAAATTGATTAATATATTTATATTTGCTTTATTTTGCTCAACAGCGAACTAATGAATAAATTCATATTTTATGCAATACCTACAAGTATTGCAATGTATAACTCAACCAATCTATACTTTCATTAAACTATAATGAAATAGTACACTTAAATAAAAGTATCTGAAATCCCAACAAGATTGATGTAAATAATATTATCCGTTAGAAATCTTATTTGTATACTTATGAGCATTTACATCAACTTTCACAAATTTACACTCTAAAATTTTATCATAAATTTCATTCATTTTTCAAAAATGTATACATCTTATTTCCAATAATTTTTCTATTATATTAAAATAATATCATTATATTATTTATTTAATACTTTTTCACTATACTATTTAGTATACTCATTCAAAAATATAATGGTGTCAAACGTAATATACAAATTATATGCTTTTTTAATAAATAGTGAATTTTAAGCATATGAAAATATTATTCATTTTCTATCTCAAAAATCCATTTTAAGGTTCCGAATGTAAGCATGTTTTGGAAAAATTTTCACATTTTTCACATTTTATTTATATATTTTAGGGGAAATAGAGGTTTAGGATAACTTATGTATTATATGAACACCCAAAATAAGTTTGATATAATTAAAATTTTTATATAATTTATAATATATATATATATATATATATTTGTCAAAAACCTATCATTTCATAAAATATGGTATAGGAATAAACAATAAATAGTAAATTTATATATTTATGGATTCATTATTCATTCTTAAATACTTTTCTTATAATTTTTTAATGTATATTTTTATACCTATCATTTTTTTATTAGTGATAATAAATGAAAGAATAAATATAGATAAAAATAATAAATGTTTTTGAAAGAGAAAATAATACAAAAAATTAAAGAATAAATATAGATAAAAATAGAGAATTAGATATTTAATGTTTTAAAAAATAAACAAAGTATATAATATTCATTCCAAAATATGAATGAACATGTCAAAGTTGTTGTGGATGCACATATGATTTACTTGATCAAAAGTCAAAAGGCATGTTTTTGCTTTATTGGGATTGAAGATTTAATACTAATTTGAATTTAAGATTGAAACAATGTAAGTTTGTACGGTTGAAATAATGATTTTTTAAAAGTATTTTTAAAATTTGATCCCCCCATAAAAAGAAAACAAATAGAGAAGCTCATGCAATAAAGTGTGTGAAAAAATAATAATAAATTAGATTTAAAAGTAAAAAAATGCTTTCAAAAATAATTCATGTCACTATACTTTATTCGAATCTTCAATCCATAATCACATTATTCAATTGAGTATGCTAAATATATTCTTTTATGAGCGAGACAATATATATTTTTTGTTTTTAAATACTAAATCATGAGTCCACAAGTGGTGTACCAAACACAGTAGGTGTGTTTGTAACTTATTTTCAATTGTTGGCCACCTCTCGTTGCCAACTATGGCCAAACTCCCTACTGTAGGTGTCACAAACTAACATTCGGGCCTCCACCGCCATCTTATTTGTTGTCGATGAGATCTTCGTCTCTGTTCTTGTTTGCAATGTCGCTCTCCTATTTGATTAGCAAATGATGTTCGTTGATGAGGCACTCTGCTTCATCATTGTCAATGACAACAATGTATATCTCCATCGACTACTGAGTTGTGCATGTGTAAATCATGGGTGCAGGTTCATGTTGGAGAGAGGAGAGAAGAGAGAAAATGATAAGAACAACCTTTAAATAATATTTTGGTTGTTTTTTAATCAAAAATAGTTTTTAAAAACAAATAAATATTAGTTTTGTAAAAGAGAAATATTACATACAAGATGTTTTTATAGACATTCCGTGTACACCGGATATGACAATATTTTTATGATCAAATTACACACGAGTATTGATTAAAATATTGAGCTAATAAAATATTACTATGTCAGTGTACACAAAAAGATTGCATCTATACTTTTTTTATTAAAAAAATAGTGCTTGGAGCCCCAACAATTCAAATTAACTTTTGAATATTTATTTCAAACCAACACACCAGACACGTTTTTAATTCATGGACTCACATTTAAATTTTCAAATATAAAAACACCAAAACGGTGTACAAACACGCCAATAATATTTGGATTCAAATTAGATAAGTATTTTATTTTGTGAAAATATTAGATTATTAGATTAACAAAAAAACAAATGGTATTCCTATACTTTAAGCTATATTTGTAGTCTTTAGGACTTATATGTGCTGGATGATCTTTCAAGTGAAACAATAGTTTTTTTTAAAGATGTATCTAAACTTTTCATTCAGGTGCATTTCATGTAAAAAGAAAAAAAGAAAACAAAAATGTATTATTATGTTGTACGTGTAACAATAGTAAATTTCACGTCCTTTTAGGTAAAATGTTGAAATGAACTATAGGAACAAATTATGAAAATAAAAGGGTGTGCATGTATTATAAGAATGACGGAATAGAATAAATAATTATTTTATACGAATAGAATCAACAAGGAATAATTAAACTTTTGTTTGACTGATATCATTTAATTAGAATGAAATAATCATGTTTATTTCTATTATTTTATTTTATTTTTATATTTTATCATCTACTTAGAATGGAGGTTCCAAAGCTCGATTATTTTATATTCTTTTATGAAATAGAAAACAATAAATTCATGAAAAATATGTTTCATTAAATTTAATTTTAGAAATTTACAAATGATAATGAATTCACAATGGCCAAAGGGAAGTGTGAATTTATTGAGGTGAGAATATATACATGAAATATTCTCTAAGAATGTTATTTCAGCCAACCAAACCGCACATTTCTCACTCCACACGTGAAAGGGGCTCTCAAGTAGTAATTGAGGTTGTTTTTACTCATTTGAGGATTATGATTTATGACATAGTTTAAGGTAAAAGCGTCAACAACAAATGGGTTTTTTTACCTGCCTTGCGTGACAACAACCCTTGAGAAAATTATCGGATATGATCTGGTTCAATTGATACAGTTATATAATTAATAATTATATATAAATATATATGTTAATATAAAATAAATATTATAAACTATTATATTAAAATTATGTAGTTAATATAATATTATTTATTTTTAATATATATTTTTAATAAATTTAAAAGTTTAGTGCTATAAATTTATAATAAAAAAAGTAGATAAAATTTTAAAAAATATTTAAGTAAAATGTCAATATTATTTATTAATTTTAATTTTAAATTATATTATACAATAAATTAAATAATATCTTATCATTTAAAAAAAAACTAATCTAAAATTCGACCGGAGCCGGGTTATAGAATACAGGTCGGATTAGCCTGGGTTTTTCCGTTTTTTTCCGTTGGTCTGATAAGTATGCTCACAAGTCACGTGACCTATAGGCTATAGCCAATCGTACCGTACACTCCACCCCTTCGCTCCACTAACAGCTGTCAGTAAACTTTTGGACCCTTGAGTCTCGCACGCCACTGGTCTACCCGCACCCGGTTTTTTTTTTCTCTCCCTCTCTTTCTCACCCGATAACACAGGTATAAATCATACGCCGCGCTATGCTCGACGAATGCCCGAGTTTCGATTTCCATAGAGGCATAGAGAGCTCTGTCTATCATCATCGTAAGCAATAATCTTCATCGGACCTTTTGTTTTTTTAGTATATTTATTCCTGGTTTTTATAATTTTGGGTGGCTTTTAAACTACGTTTTTTCCTTTTAAAATATGTTCTGTTATAGCGTTTTGATCAACATGGCTGCTTGTTTTAATCGGTTCTTTTATTGCGATTGTATCGGATCATATTAAGTGAAGATTAACCAGGGTTTATTCGTTGTGATGTTTTTATTATTTATTTTATCTTCTAAATTACTACTGATAAGATGTTTATAATTTATTTAACGTTTTGAAAATCATTATCATTTCCAGTTGTCTGATAGCCTGACCCGTACTGATTTGGCTCCTGAGGGATGAAAGGAGAAAAAAATGGTCTGGGGATTTGATTCTGCTTGTTGTGTTTCATTGTTTGTTTGTTTGTTGTTGTTCTTGCTGCTGCTGCTGTTATATAAGGAAGTAAGGTCTCAGTGAAAACTGAACACGGGTTAGGTAATGACTAGTATTTGAATCATCTTTGCCTTAGCTTGTGGTCTGCTCCTACTTGTCTTTTACCTTTTTGCAGGTGAATTTTGTTTTGTCACTCTCGTTTTTGGGCAAATTATATTTTGTTTGACCAACCCTCGTAAATTCTATGTAGTAAATTTTCATTTCTACCTGATACTTCTCTGCCAATGAACTATTTAATCAGCAGCTGCCCCCATCCCCACTGTCCTTATGCCCCTAAGATACCCAAAAAATTATATCCCTTCTTGACTCCTCTGTGGTAACTGTTCTCTCTTTTGGGAAATTGTGAATGCTAGGGAGCATCAACTGCCTGGAGATGGAAAATAAAGAGACGGTAAAGGAAACCACATCTCGTGGAGTTGACTGGGAAGTTGTGTCACTTACAGCATCAGCATATGCTGCTTCTCCTGGCCTGCATCAGTTTGAACAGACTGATAATACTTCTGAAAAGGGAAATGAATCAAATGATGTTGAAGTCGAGTTAGCGGAAACTTCGCAGGCAATGATCATGTCTAAACACTTTATCTTTCCCCCAACTGAGCATGAGAATTTACCATTGGAACCAGTACTTGATAGCAGTGATGTCCATAAAGACAGTGGAAATACACACAATGTCCCTGAATTGAATCTGAACGAAAAGGGTAAATTGGATGGGAAAGGTGAAGTAGGTTGGGATATCGGAGGATTGACTGCACCATACGAGCTTCCTGGAATACATTTTTATGATGAAAAGTCTAACAATATATTGATTCGTGGGGTGAAATTCGAAGGCAGCACAGTTTTGCAGGGTTTAAATTTGGTTGGCAAAGAGCAGGATGTTTATGGTGCTACTAAGTTTACTTCGTTTGACAGTGAAACTATTGGTGGATCCATGGGATATGATGATGCAGTCTTGATTTCTAATAATATGGAACCTTTTGAGCAGGGCTTAGATTTGGCTGGCAGGCATTCCCTGGAACCTGAAAAAGATGATACCTTTGATGAATCTAATATTCCATGTGAAGTTTGGTGGAAGAGGCAAGTTGCTTCCTTGTACCCTTATGCAAAAGAGGCAAACCCATTTTGTTATGTCTTTGTTGCCGCAGCTTTCATGGGCCTTGTAATTATTGGGCAGCAATGGCAGCAAGAAAGATGGCGAGTTCTGAAACTCAAATGGCAGTCTAGCTTTGGTGATGCGGTACGTCAATTTTTGTTGATTTGAAATGTACAGTTAATTTTCTGTTCTATGGTTTCAAGAATGTTTGTTTTGGTGCATACTACATAGTTGTTAAATGCATAGATGCACCCAAAGTGCCAAGGGATCTTGGGGCTTTAGCATAAAGTGCGAGGCAAAAGCGCACGCTTTATCAAAACAAAGTGCACTGTATACAAATTTTATACCTCAAACATGGTTTGCAGTTAATTTAACATTTCATTCAATAAAAAAGTAGATTATTTTGCTGCAAAGTAAAGTTCTCAAGTATAAAAATATCCCTTATTACTTCTGCATCAGCCAAGTGAGCCAACAATGCAGAATTCGTAAAAAAAATTCCTGTAGAGGCAAACTTTAAATAATAAAATATTAAAACCAAAAACAATGCATGTTTTAAAGTTTAAATAACAAAAGAAAAAAACGTTGTTGAAATGGGTGAGGTGGCATACCACCAAGAGAACTAGAAGATGGGGAGATGAAGTCTGTGGTGGATCGGGAGGTGGAGCTTATCACTGGCCAGCAGATGGGAAGGCTGTTGCAGGTGACTTCAGCAGACAGAGAGATGGAGGCTGATGCAACCAACAAACAGAAAGGCTATCATAGCTCATGGGCGATGCCAGGAGAAGATGGGTGGAGGCTGTCGTCGCTTACCTGTATCATCAGAATGCAGGTAGATGGAAGGCACAGGGACAACGAGAGACAGGAAAATGGTTGTTGCTGCAATTGAGAAGAGCAGACAAGAACGATGAAGGCTGTCACTGCAAGGGAGATGGAATTTGTCACCAGAAGTGAGAAGGGTGAACTAGGACAATAGAATTGGAGGCTGTTGTGACACAGCTGGTGTGCAATTTTGTGACTCTAGGGATTGCAATAGCAATTAGGGGTTTGCTATTAATTAGTTTTTTTCCCCTCTATACAAAATGCCACAGTTACTTAACTTTTGGGGAAAAAATGCTTCAAGTCATGTGCACACACTTTGTTCCGTTTGCACTTGATCTAAAGCACAATTAGACACACCTGTTCATGTGCACTTGGCTTTTCCAAATTGAGACCCAATTGCTGTAACCCATCTTAGGTTGTGGTATTTGTTGGCTATTTTGGTATCATTTATTCATCATATTTGTTTCCTATATTCAATGTTTAATTTATTGATGGTATTAATTTAATTGGTAAGATTACTTGGTTATTTATGAATCATCCTTTCTAGTTGAGGTCTTTGCTAATTGGCAAAAACTATCCACAATTAAATTATATGTGGATTTATGATTTAGTTTTTATTGATTTTAAAATTCATCCATTTATGCAATGGCAAGGATGACGGCTGTGGAAGCTGATCCTTCCACCCTCCCCACTTAGTTTGTGTGTTGGTACAACACCCAATTAAAGTTAGGTCAGATTTAGTACTGGATGGTATTAAAGTTTGGTCAAATCTAGTATTGGATGGTTGTGTAATAGATATTTTTTTGCACATAGCAGTTTCATTTTTCTGTTTGGTATTCGGAATTTTAGCAATTTGAACTAGTTTATTATGGTTGGGATCATGGGTGACACCTGTCATATTGTGCATTTTCATTCATTCATTTATAAATGTACTAGTCTGATATTGGATGTGCTAGTATAAACAGATATCGTGATTTTGCCATGCATAGTTTTTATAGTGCCAAGACAACTAAGGTTTTTAAGGGTCTTGAGGCTAGATAACACGCCTAAGCAACTAAAGCATTTGTAATATATATTTTTTATATAAAAATTTCCATTATAATTTGTAACAATGTAACATAAAAATAAATAATGCACAAGTAATTCAATTCAATTCATAGATTAATAAGTTTAAGTAATTTATCATAAGTTTATAACATTAAAATAATTAAAATGTCAAATTTTAAATTACAAAATATTAAATTAAAAATCAACAAGTAGCAAGTGATTGCATTTGGTCTATAAGATTGTACGCTGATATACCAAAATTATCCTCATTGTTTTCATCCTCCCCAACCTCCAATTCTTCTACTTTTGACAAGTTCTCAGTTTTCATCCTCTTTGGTCTATTAAGACTTTGAAATGATTGCAATTTTTCTATTAATCATGTCTCATATAATATCATCAGGACGGACCAAATTAAACAATAGCACCATTCTTATTTCAATTTAAAATCAAACCAGGAATAAGGGGCTTAGGTTTACTGACGATCACTGCTGGAGAAGGAGAGTGAGCAGTGGCAGTGGAGACCGTGGGGAAGGAGAGAACAGTGGTGGTGGAAGTTGCTAGGGAGGGGAAGAGTGTAGCAATCATGACAGTCGTTCGCTGGGGAAGAAGAGAGAAGGAGAGAGGTAGGTTTTGTTTGGCGAAGAAAAAAATGACCATGGAGAATAGAGAAGAAAATGATGTCATGGACGGCATGGAGAGACATTCGTTGATTTCACAATTTTTGTAGAGAAATGGAAGTGGAACCCTAGCTTGCAGAAGAAGACCCTAGTAGGGATGGGGAGAAGCGATCAGGTTAGTGTTTAAAAAAAAAAAAGTTCTTTTTTTTTTCTTTTATTATTTGGATGAAGTTAAAAAAAAAAAAGGCACCAAGCGGTATCATTTTGTGCCTTGTTTGTAATTTTTTTTTAAAAAACATGTTCTAGCATGCACATGGTGTCTCTTGTGCGCGCCTTTCATTAGTCAAGCAAGGTGCACGAGCGCTTTGCCCACTTTGGACTGCCTTGTCACCTAGGTGGAGCTTTAAAAACTAGGGTTTCATGTTTTGTGTTTGATTTTATTGGTGGTATCTGTCCACTTGTATTGCAATGATAGTGCAAAGGTCATTACCCTAAGAAACATATTTATTCCCACCCTTCGAAAAATATATGTTTTTATTTTATTTTATTTAGTTTTCAAATATTAGTGATAAATTTCATGTTTTTTTTTTCAATGTCTTTGACTTCAAAAGTATTTGATCCTTGATTAACCTATCTATTTGGAAATTGTTCCAACTTCTTGCCTAGTATAAATGGAACCACATTTTTGTAACAAGCTGAATGATCAAACGCACTATACACGACCAAGTCATTTATCTGTGACCAAGTATTTGCTTCTCTACCTGGAAGCAATAGAAGAGACCTTTTTTTAGTGCAAATTATGCTTTAGCTCCACTCAATTCGATATCATATTGTGGTTCTGACATTCAAGCTTCGGGATAGTTTAGTGAACGCGTTCAAAGTACTTAGTTTGCCCATTCCTATTAGTTCGTGTGATTTTAAGCATGTTGCATTGATGTGTAGTGATTGATATTCAGTCCAGTCTTGAGACTGAAACGCCCATAATCCACGGGCATCATATAACATCCATTTGGAGGTTTCGTTTTGAGGTATACTAAGACCCACTTGTAAAACTAATATACACTTGTTACTTCACCGTGTAAAGAATATCATTTCTAACACCCTGATAAATTTCGGTGGTATCATTTCTAACACCCTAATATAAATTGGCTTCCCATCATTTGATGCTGACTTGGACATGATGATTTGAATTTTGGTATTCCTTGTCTTGGGCATCCTAATCTTCTTCTTCTTCCGTGTTGTCAGGATTCTAGATCTGTAGGTCCATTCTCTCGACTTAAGGCCATCTTAGTCGGTGGCCACCGGCAAGCATCTTCCATCACCGCCAGTGGCTCCCGCGACCTTTAATTTGATGATGCTGAGGGTGTGCATGATTAAAGCGATGGGTGCGAGTGTTTGTGCTGGGGAGTTGTTCTTGCTTACGCTGGGCCTGTAAATATAATGCTTGGCTGGGTACTGTTTTCAACTAACTACATGATGCAAATGTTTCAGTACACGTATTTTAATGAAGGCGAGATTGGTGCAGAGATAAACCTTTTTAATGTAATTATGTAAAGTTCGAATATGTTTCGGTGGGAAATGCGTAATAACTTTTTTATGGACAAGCCCAAAGATAATATGGTACTTGAATTAAAATATAATTTAAACTTAAGTTTTTGTCGGCTTCAATTTTAGTTTTGTTTAACATGGGGAATGCATAAATGATTTGTTTTTTATTGAACTAAGTTTTTGTTTGAAACTATTGAGGAAAAAAAACTGCACATCTTGCTCACTCAAAATTAGGCACAGCAAATCACAAAGCGTGATTTAAGCAACCAGTCTACGAGAAAATTAGTAGAAATTTTTAGTTTTGGTTAAAACAACAACAAAAACTATATATTTGTAATAAAATAAAATGATGAAAAAAAACTATAACATTTAGTAAGTTATTTCATACTATAATAAATTATAATGCATGAAATACTACAAACAAAAACACAAAAAATATTAAAAACTTAATAATATTTGGAAATTAGTAAGTAGAAAAAGTATAACAAATAATAATTTAAGAAGGCAACAACAGTATATATAATAAAAATTTAAATGATTTAAAAGGACTTAAACAGCTAGAAAAGTCAAATAAAGGACTACAATATATTAATAACAGGTTGGTATGTAGTATAAAATTGTTTAATAATTGATAGATGACTTAAAAGCTATGAAATTATTATAAAATTATGGATATAATGCTAAGATTATATAAATTACATATATTACACATATTGCTTAGATTATTTGAATATAAATATAGATTCATAAATAACTTTTTAAATATAAAATGAATATCAATAATATATATATATATATATATATATATATATATATATATATATAGTTTTGTTACAATATGAACCTGAGGTTAGTTTATTATTGTGATAACTGAACCTAGTGCAACTAATGGTAAAGGTTAGGTTTTTATTTAACGGTAGCTTAATACCGTAGGCGATGAAAATCTGGTCGGTTTTTTTTTTTTTTTTTCCCTAATTAAGTCGGCTATACAAAAGGAAATGAGGGAAAAACAGAGAGAGAAGGTAAACGTCGTCGTTTATACGTACAGCAGGACACCGCAGGAAAACTCTAATCCGAATTCGCGATCCCTACTCTCGCATTATCACAACCCCTAGTTTAGTTTCCGACAGCGAATTCGACTTGCAGCGACAGTGCGACGCCTTGCATCTTCGCGTGTGCCGGCGTCTCTACGTACCCTCTGTCGTCTCCATCGTATCGCGAAACCCAACATCATCCTCTTCCGTGAACTGTTGATTTGGAGTTAACAGAGATCAGCGGTTTCACTCATATCGGCCATTCACAAACACAAAATTTAAGCACTAGGAAAGAAAATAACCTAGGACTCCAAGTCCTAGGGTAATACTTACAAGAACATTTAAGCACTTTGTCGATTCGGTTTCGCTGTCTGGTTTTGTGCTCCAATAACCTTGAGCAATACTTATCGTCCAGGTTTCCTCCTCTCATTTTGAATTTTTTTTTATTTCAACTTTGTTTTTGCCGGTCTCTCATCGTCATCCAAGACTTTGTTTTGATGTTTCTGATTCATTTCATGTCTTATTTTTCATGTTCCCTTATTTCCCTAGTTGTCAATTTTTGATGTTTTCTATAATTATCTGTCTTGTTTGTGCATATGCTCTTTTTAATTGTGGGTGCGCCATTTGCAGATTTTTTTTTTTTTTATAGTAACATGGATAAAGAAGAAACCCCACATATTACCAGAAGAACTACTAGATCTTTAGCATCCAACACTAACTCTAAGGAGGCTCTCCAGACAACACGATCAGTCTCTCCCAGCCTACCAACCCTCAAGGACCTCTTGTGGCCCGGAGAAACACCCACGAGCTTTGATGACCTTCTGTCTAGTTTGCCTGGCAGAGCCGTCCAGATTCTCGACCTCTTGCGCCTGATTGGTCCCGTGAATTCTCCGATGCATCCCCTCTTCCTATATGGAGGCCCTTCTACTGGAAAAACCAGTGTCATTCTTCGGATATTCCAGCACCTCAACCGCCCTTTTGTTTATGCAAGCTGTCTTAGCTGCTACAATACTCGAGTCTTGTTTGAGTCTGTCTTGAACCAGCTGTTTCTTCACAAGAAGACTGCAGAAAATGGGTATTCAAGTGCGAAATACTGCGAAAGGCCTTCGGATTTTGTTAGTTATCTTCGGGATGGATTGACTAGTGCTGTGAATAACTTTGATAGGAACTCAAATCAATTGTCTGGGCAGTCTACTGGAAAAATGATTTACTTGATATTTGACAATTTGGAGCTTGTCAGGGATTGGGATAAAAGTTCAACTGTATTGCCCTTTCTTTTTGATCTCTATGATATTCTGAAGCTGCCTGAAGTTGGTATAATTTTTATCAGCAATGCCTCACCTGATACATATTACTCAAACACAGGCTATGCGGAGCCCATTCCTGTTCATTTTCCTGATTATGTTGAAGATGATCTTCGCAAAATCTTCATGAGAAACCATGCAGACCCAAAACTTTATGGTTGTTTCCTCGAGTAAGAATGTTTTCTTTTCCTACTGCTTTAGTTTTTGTTATCCCATTCAGATACTGATATCATTTTTTGGCTTATTGCATTCCAGTGTGGTACTGAAGCCCTTTTATCGGGTTACCAGACGGGTTGATGAATTGGCCACCGTCTTTCCATCTTTATTTAAAACATGCCTTGAATTCTTGAGTGATGTGCGAGATTTTTCCAATGAAGAAATGAAGAGAAGGTTGTTTAGTCATCTTCAACCGCATATTGCTTCTTCCCTGAATGAGATATTTAGGGTTCAGTCTCACTCTCTTGAAATTAAAGCAAACAAGGAAGGTACAAAGCAGAAGAGCAGGGCAAGTAGACATGGAGGCTGTGAAGCTTTTGATGAAATGGATTTTCACATGTCTATTTCTGCACAGTATCTTCTTATTTCAGCATTCCTTGCTTCTAGAAATCCCGCCACTCTTGATGCGTCGCTGTTTGATTCAACTGGAGGTTCTGCTAATAGAAAACGAAAGAGGAAGTAAGTTCATTGAGAAATAATTTGCCATCTCTGAATGGTAACATATGACCTTAACTGGGTTTAAAGGCATGATAAAATTCATAGAACATCAAGATAAGACAAATTTCTATTGAGATATTAAATCTTATTTCAGTTATTTTACTGATACCAGTTGCTTAAAAAAATAAAAACTGCACACTTTAACTGAAAAAATCCTCTGGGTCTTCTTCCTCTTGCGTTTTTTAAATTTTAATTTTAAAATTTTACAAATTTAAAATTTTCTTTTGTTCTCAAATAAGGGGAAGTATATCCACCCTGAGAAGGTTTGTTTTTAGGATGATTGATATCTAGATTTGTAAGTAAACCAAATTTTACAAATCTAATGGCCTCCCATTGTTGAAATATGCGACCCTTGTGAAATTGCCTGATTTTTTAATGCTTAGGAACTCCCAAAAATCAGTGGAGAAGGAACATGCAGAGCAAGAATTGCATATGAAAGGACCTGGATCTTTTCCGTTGGAGAGGTTGTTGGCCATATTCCAGTGCATCACATCTCTTATGGATGCTTCACATGATGAAGAAGAACCAGGGATTGATGGAGTTACAGCTGAAGGTGGAGATAGTAGTGGGCTCATGTCTGATGTTCTCTTGCAGCTATCAAGTCTATGTAGTGCTAATTTTATTACCAAAGGTGGTAGTTGCCCGCTCGATGGGTCTACTCGGTACCGATGTATCGTGAGTGAGGAGACAGCGTTGAAGGTTTCCTATAAACTCTCTTTTTTTGACAGATTTTTTTCTTCTAAATTTTTTTCCTGTGTTGAAGTATATTTCTTGATTTTTATTGTGTTGTGTTCCAAACTTTTGCAGGTAGCAAGGAGCTTAAAATTCCCCCTGTCAAAGTATCTGTATAGAAGATGATCTTATTCAATAACTCCGATCTAGCAAACTGAAAGTCGAGAAAAAATAGAAATTGTATGCCTATTTTTCTGCATCTCTCTCATTCCGATCAAAGGTAGCGAGGCCTCTGCTGACCTTGGGTGGATTTCAGATAGTTATATTAATCCGTGTAGTTTTTAATTGCCATGGAGTTGGACAGTACTATTTAACTATCTTACTAATCCATCTTCGTCCTGATTTGGATCTTTATTTTGATTTTTTAGAGAGGTGATGGAATCTGTAAGAAAGGGTATAGTTGGCCCTTTAATCTATTTATTTTATTCTGTACAATAGGTATGTAACTGGAAAGTGAAGGCAGGAGGCAGAAGCAAAATTAGTAATTGTTTATTTTAAGAAGCATCTAAATTTTATTTGAAGTGAAGGCAGGACAGGAACAGGAATAATTGTTACTGATTTTGTTGCTGCAGCATCAGTCAGAAGTTCAGTCTTTGTTCTCCTATGAGATTAGATAGAATTTCTATTGTGTTCAAATTTAGGTAAGATTTTTTGTATTTCAGAATACAGCGTTAAAGCAGATACTACATGGAACTCACAACTCATCATTAAATTTTTTTGTGTTATAGAAATTTTCCAAATGAATCCTGCCTTCCTGGGATTAAACTTTATTTAAGTATAAAAACAAAATTTTGACAAGTGATTTTCATGTCTTTTTTAAATTTGAGGAAGCATTTAAAGTTTATTTCATTTCATTTTGAATGTTTTTTTTATATTATATTATTATTTTAATGAATTTAATAGCTAATTCGATAAAAGTTTATGGATAGAAAAGTTTTAGAATTATTAAAATTTAGAGATGATTTTAATGAATGTTAATGCTTTTATAATGTTTTTTAGTCGGACGCATTGGTAAGGGTGTGGTAAGGGTGTGTATCTATCTACTTGTCGAAATCACCTGACCCCCTTTGGAAAATATGAAATAAGTTGAGGTTTTTTTTTTTGTTTTGTTTTTTTGCTGGTTGATGGATGGGAATTTTTTTATTTATCTTTTATTTTTTTTAAAATTAAATTTACGTAAAAACTAATCATTAGACTAGAAAAACTAATCATTAGATCATTAGTAATCATTAGATCACTATAAAAATATACTATCATTGATCACTATATATATATTATCACTATAAATATGATTTTCATGAATGTTAGTGACAGATATTAGCGTGAAAGAGTCGTACGAGGAGACTTATATTCACACTTTGAGTAATGTTAAATATAAGTTTTTTGTGCAGATGTCCCTCTCTCGTGTATATCTAATATGATAATATTTTATTAATTTTAACAAAGTTACGAATTGAAATTAATAAAATTATTAGCTAAAAAAATACTGTCATGTGTGCGGAGAGACATGCATGCATAAAAAACTTAAATCATTTCTCTTATATACTTTGTCTTTTGTAACTAAAAAGGAGCTCCCTCGTGAATAGATAGATGAAGTGCAGAAGTGGTGTGGCTAGCTAGATCCAATATATCCATGCTGCGTACAGAAAGGCATTAACATTCCAGGAAAGGCGGCGATGGAGCAGCTGATCATTTTCAATGATTAATGAATAACATGGAGCAATAGCGATGTTATTAATTAACAATAATTTTACACAGCAGCGCATGCATTAAAATTTGGAATAATAAGTTCAATATCAAGCTAGCAATTACACATTACACGGCCGGCCACAAGTAAAGTACTGGTCACAGCTAGCAAACAAGGTATTGGTTGGAGACGATCGACGCGACGCACATACACGTTTGCGTAGGTACGTGCGGTATGGTACGTGGTTCATCCCTCCTTCCTGGAGGAATTGATGGACTCCACCTTCCCATCATTCCCTCCCAACAGCATGTACTTGTCCTTCCTGGTTAACGCGGTGCACTCAAACCCCAGAGCCCCACCGATGACCTTCTGCACATAATTGGCCACCTCGATCGCCTCCTTCCCTCCGGCCTTACACGTCATCTCCTCCGGCAGCTTCCCCAGGAAGGTGATCTCGTAGCTGGGCCTGGGGTTCATGAAGTAGAAGTAAACATCGAAGAACTTCAACCCCCGCACGGTGGTGCCGAAGAACATGCCCTGCTTCACGTCCAGCGCCACAGGCACGATCCGGTCGGTGAGCTCGGCGAAGAGCGCGCTGAAGCGCAGGAGGAAGGGCTCGCGGCAGGTGGTCCCTTCGGGGCACACCACCACGTCGCCCTTCTGGAGGACGGCGGAGATGCGGGCGGCGTCGGTGGCGCGGTCTCGGGTGAGGGCGACGGCGGGGATGGGGGACTGGAAGCGGGAGAGGGGGCTGACGCTGTAGGTGACGCAGGCGACCTTGCGGCCGAGGGCGATGGCGATGACGATGGGGTCGAGCGGGGTGCGGTGGTTGCACACGTAGAGGTTGCCGGGGGTGCCCTGGGATGGGGGCGGCAGCGGGGATCCTCGGATGTGGAGGTTGATGCCGAGCATGGGGTAGGTGTAGCGGACGATGCGCTCCGGGAGGGGGATGTTGACGTACACGCGGATGATGGAGAGGAGGATGCCGAATGGGACCCACAGGAAGGTTATGAGGGCGTTGAGTGGGGTGGGGAGCTGGACTAACCGCCCGTCGTGGAAGATTAACCGGCTTCTCAGCTGTTCCACTGGGACTGGTTTTGCCGATGAGTCTGGATGCACCATGTACGCCTCCTGCATGCGCGCGCACACACATCCATATCCATATGATGACCATATCCATATCCAGTCATATATATATATATATATATATATATATATATATAGACAGAGAGAGAGAGAGAGAGAGAACATAATACACGTATACAATGGATTAATTAGGAATTATGAACATAAATTATACGGTTTGTGGTTGTTGCGTACACACCAAAAGTATAAGGTTGTTTTAATTAATCATGTTCGTGAATTATTAACGGTTAGTATATAATCAAGTTTATCTTTATAAACGGTTAGTATGTAATAGTACAGTGTGTTCGCTTTTGATGAAAAACAAATATTATTTAAAGAGAGAGCAAACTGAAACCAAAAGAAAGACTTTCAATCAAATACATGAAATTGGTGCCGATAAATAATCCATATATATATACATATATATGCAAATTCACACACTTGTTTAGCTAGAATCAACTCTTTTTTTTTTTGTTAATCTATTTATAAAAAAACGACTTTGAACTATATTATTGATAATATAATGTGTTTCAATTTCACTCATAAATAATTAATATGTAAAAATAAAATAAAATATGTAAATCCTGAAATTGGGACTGCGAATCCAGTTAGTTAATAATTGGGATTCTTGATTCGGATGTAATTAATGCGTGTATTTTCATTTTTACCCATTACAAACACCATGAGACCAAGTCATTGAATTATGCGTTGTAACCGGTTGCATTTATTTCTCTCCAGGAGACCAGGTCATCATTTAATTGAGTCAGTAGGAATAATACAAAATAGAAGCCATAAAGGAGGCCTGGACAAGTGGATAGACTTGCCAACGACCCCATTTGCTTTCATTAATTTCAGTTTCAACCCCATCACTTTGGAGTACAAATAATTAATAAAAAGTCCAATCCAAATTATTAGGATTTGTGCGCATATCTAATCGAGTTCTAATTAAATTATATTTTTTAGTTATTAATTTTTCCATCAGGTTTTAATTAATTAAAAATATTAATATATCAAAAAAAAAGTATTTAAACAATAAATAGTAATTAATGTAAAAAAAATTCTTTACTTTTATTCCTAAAATCTACTTTACGTGAACTCGATCAAATATATAATACCCAACCCTAAATTATATATATAATCATTATTGAGGTAGTTGATTTTAATTAATTAAGCACATGCATTTTTCAAACCGCTCACAATTTTATTTCTTCATTTATTAATTTGTGTGAAACTTCTCACAAATTAATTACTACGTACATACGTACGTAATTTTTGTAGTTAGAGCATGAAGAAGCGAGAGCAAACCTTGCAAGCGGACATGAAATCGTGATCGGTGACTCGGTCTCCGATCCCAAGTTCCGGCGACTCGTCGCCGAACTCCTTCAAGATCGCCGACAGCTTCCGCTCCGCCACCAACACTCCCGACTTGTGGACGAACCCGGTGGCTCTCTTGGTCTTGGGATTCACCTCGATCTCGGTCCCCAGCACCTTGTCGGCGCCGAGGAAGTCCTTGGCGAACGCCTCCACCATGACGATGGGGTTGGCGGTGATGAGGACCCGACGGTCGCACGCGTCGAACGCCGCCCAGCTCTCGGCGCGCACGTCGGCCGCGTAGAACCGCGGAAGCACCGCACGCGCCGCCAGCTGGATGTCGCGGATCTTCAGCCCCGCGAAGGCGATGTAGATCATGGTCTTGATGGCGAGCGCCTCGGAGACGAAGAGGTAGGAGACGACGACGAAGGGGAAGGAGAGGAGGAGGACGAGGCCGCGGAGGAGGCTGCCGGCCTCCACCGCCACCAGCATGAAGTACGGGAAGGAGCTCCGGCCGATCAGCAGCGTTCCGTCCAGGTCCGCCGCGATGGATCGGCGCCGCCTGGTGACGTCACACGTGGCTATCGACGGGAACGATCTGCTCATCCCCTGAGCAGGCATTTTCGGGTCAGCCATCGTTGCGTACGTGAAGCTTGTTTTAATTTTTGGGTGTTTTTTTTTTTTTTTGGTTGTTGTGGTTGTTGTTGTTGTTGTTTCCCCGGCCGGCCTGATTATGGTTGTTGTTGTTTTTGATGATGGGGAATGGGGGCAGATGGAGAGGTGTGAGGAGGGAGGGAATCGAAAGCGCGAGGTTTTAATGAAGGGAGAGAGCTAGATAGAGAGACACATAGAGCTAGGAGAGGAGACGAGACGAGACAGCCTTGAAATTACTACATTGCCCTTTCTTGTATTTGACCAGCTGACTGAGTGATGATGAGATTGGGTGCCAGCGGCAGCGGCCATTGAGGAAGCAACGTGGCCAGGAAAACAACCTTCACGGCTTTCTGGAAATTATTTTTGCTTTCGGTTCACGCACGCCCGTGTTTGGGTGGGCTTGAGTGCGCCCGGTTGTTTCTTGGTGAATGTTTGGTCGGCAGAAGAAACTAATAAGACAGCAGTGTAATTGTTGGGTATAACCCTCAACTAATTTTTATTTTCGTGCCAGTCATCAGTACTGTCATCGTCAATGTTTTTTTTTTCTTTTTTTGGTTTGAAAAAAAATCAAAAGATTGAAATGTTATTAATTATGTTAAAATTATATATAATAGACGATCTATCTTATTATCATTTTTTATTTTTTATTGATTCACATAAATAATTTTAACTTCAATCAAATTTTTATAATTTATTCATTGCTTCGGTAGGTGACAATTTATTTGTATTTTTATATGCGAAAAATTGGACATTTATATCAAAGATATTAATGAATGGAGAGAAACAGATCGTGAGAGCCCACAAATGCATATAGTAATAATGTATAGTTGGCCAGTCCTTCTACTGATCATATATATATATATGCACGGTCGATTAGGTTTTTGTAAGGGCACATAATAGGGTTTCGTTTCGTTTATGGGATGTAATCATCATATATAACTGATGAAGTGGCCCTAATAGCATAGCAAAGTAGGCTTCCTGGCTAAGATTGGTATTTTGTATATGTTGTCCCTTTACATGACAGTTACATTACATATGCATGTATGTGTGTGTGTATATATATATTTGTATATATCACCACGCATGATGATGGAATTCCTACTATGTGCTTGGGTACTCTGATTTTGTTTGTTTGATACGTACGCTTATCGATCGTGACTTCAGCAGGATTCATTAAGAGAAGCAAAAACATAATTTTATATCAGAGTTTTAGAAATTAACTGTACAAAACCGACAAGGGACGCGGGAGATATAGGTGGAAGATGAATATGTATATATGTATGCCGCCTCCAACGGTTGGAGGTTGGAGAGCCTTCAAAATTTCAATCCTTTTGATGCTTCACGGTGCGTTTGTTTTTAGCTAGATGAAGCTTATTAAATCTCTCAAACCGTACGTGTTGGTGATAAATGCAGAGACAGCATTCGAAAAATTAAAAAAAAAAAGAAAAGGAATACACATTGCCATAAATAATTAGTTTTTTTTTAAACATCAAATACTAAAAAACATTTTATTAATATATCAGCAATTGACTTCTAGCCCAATTCTGCCTCCCCGTAAATGATTCGGCCGATTTTGTAGGTGGCCAAAATTTATGAAGGCAGATGGAAATTAGATAAGACATGTTTGACTTACAACTGCAGTTTAAGGATATATAGTATGCGGTTGCAGCGGCTGATGTGACCATATATTTAAATGCAATACAGTTCAAAATACGGCGGTCCAATCAATATGAGACCCATGCACATCATTTTTTTGGTTACTAGTTAGAATGGGAAAAACAAAACTGCACAGGAAACATAAAATAACTGCTTTTCAATAATAGGAGTAATGCTGCACACTCATGGAAGATTGACCTTAATTTATATATTGTGTGTCACTGACTATATATAGCAATTAATGCTTGCTCATGAAGAATTCATCGATCCAAAATAAGTTTTAATGTGACCTAATTAATCAGCCGATAATAATCAATCAAATCTATCTATCTTTGAGAGGGGAAAGTCAAAGTTTCAGGTAATAAGGTTCCATAGATAATTACCGTCAATTTAATGCATAAATATCATCACCGCCAATTTATTATCAACTGAAAAAAAAAAAAGTTTAATGCGCAAATGCAATCAATTTACAGCCAGAAGTGATACCTGTCTTTATACTTAATTATTCACCACAAATTGAATTCAATGATAATAAACACATAATTATCTACGATACAAACAACAGCTAGATAATTAATTAATAGTGAATAATAATCACCCAAACATTGAAATTAATTCTTCATCATTGCCTATTGTAGATGATTCTTTTCAGCATATATATGTGTCCCTAAAGTTGATCATCCAATATGGAATCTGGGATGAAACCCATGAGACTATATATAGCCCCTCTCTACCAAGCCTTCTTCCACTAATAATAATCTTGTATTGCTTTTTAACCTTAATGTTAAACTCAATTAAAACTTAACTCCCTACACCTTTATGCAATTGACTATGTCTAAGGTACCTTTAAGTGTCTCCTTTCAACTCCAACCAATTCCCTTAGTACAACTCTAATTCAGTCTTTATTATTTAGATGTAAAGAGTAAAGTTACAAATATATGTTTCAACATACTCATATGAATCTTTAAATCTGAAAAATACTATAGTAATTCTTCATATTTAAAGAGTTATTATTTATTATTCACATCTTATTTTATTTTATTTTAGGTTTTTTCTCTACTCTACTATTATCTCCCATTTTCTCTATCTCTCTCTCATGCCACCTCCACATATTTAGCCGGCTTTGTCTCTGGCTTCATCAGATGGGGTGTCGTCAGAAGGGGGGAGGGGTGGGCGATGCCGGCCAAGGGAGGTGGCTATGCACAATGGGGGAGGGAGTGGGGGGCCATTGTGCAACCGAGTGAGGGTGCGGTGTCAAGAGGCGAACAGGGGGGCCACCGTGTGAATGAGGGCAACACCGAACAGGGGTGAGAGAGGCGACTACGCAACGGGAGAGGGTGGTAGGAGCTGTGTGCGTTGTCCAGGAAAGAAAAAATATATATATATATATTAAAAATTATTATTTTAATATAAAAATAGATTAAGTATGAAAATAATTTTTTACATTATCAAAAAGTATTCATGTGAATTAAAATACAAAATAATATTAAAGATGTGTTCGAAAGAACCGCATTTGAAGGTTGTGACACGTGGGCACAAAATCTTAAATAATAGGAGTAGAGAGGGAGGGAGCGGGAGTCGGGGGGCAATATTGAAAGGAAAAAAGACGTCGTGGCTTTTAAATTTTAATAATAGAGAGATATGGGTCGCACGTGTGAAGAGCGATCTGTCGAAATCGCACGCTGGACTACCCTCCGGCCATCTTTCCTTCCCTGCGATCGTTTCTGTTCCTCCTCCATTCCCTTTTGCCAACGCCAACCTTCGTTTCGTCCCCGTTCCCGTTCCCGTCCCCCCACCCCTCTCCTTGTCGTTATTTCAAAATCACATCTCTCTCCTTCTCTTCTCTCGCTAACTGCCTATCCACGTCCTCTGACAAGGTTAGCACTACTGTTGTTGTTGTTGTTGTTGTTGTTGTTGTTGTTCCATTTGTGCTTCTTAGATCTGTCCGCTCTCACCCCATTCATTTATCATAAACCATTTTCGTTAGCGCATTTTTTATGTTTTTTTTTCCTCTTCCGACCATGTATGCTGCAAGTATCGATAGGTTTTTAATTTCATTTAATTTTATATCTATGTATAATAATAATAATAAATAAATAAATAAATAAAACCGTCTGTTTGTTTGTTTAATTGTTTTCGTCGGCTGGGATTCTATTGTTCTTTTAGGACCAATGTCGCCGGGCTCTCTATTGGAATCCTCGTTTGTTAGATCCCATGAACTTAAGTTCTTCTTTCACTGCTTTTTGTAGGCTCTTTTTTAAAAATAAAAAAATCGTTTCCTATGAATTGAGTTACGTAGTGTGTGTGTGTGTGTGTGTGTGTGTGTGTGTGTGTGTGTGTGTGTATAGGCATGAGACGGTGTTAACAAAATTTATGTACATTTCGTAGATTAATTTATATATTCATTTAAAAGAAGAGAGATTCCTACTGTTAGTGATTTCGGCTTATTGATCTTAAAAGGTGCCTGCTTTTTGGGTTCTGAAAACGCGTGTGGCTACAAGGTATTGGGTGGAAAGGGTTTAAGAGATTTTACTGAAGGTGTAGTTGTTTGTTGCGGCATGGATGATAACCGGATTAAAACAGATCAACCAAAATTTGTTACACGGGTATTTATTGCTTAACAATATCCACAAAGATCATGGTAAAGCCCCAGAAAAACAGTCCGGCACTGAAATATAGACACCGAACTAAGTTTAATTTGTGTATTATTACCAGTGTACCTCCCAAATTTGCATGACCCATTCGTAGATGTGGCATTAGGCTGTGTGAATTCACATATGCTACCTCACCATTAGACTATAAAATTGCATTTTATAACCATGACTAGAATTCTGTTACAAAATTTGCAATTCAATTGGCCACACCTTTATTCCACATTTGGGAACTGGTTTAATGAAACTTGTATTGCAGTGTTTTCATATACTCTGCTCTCATTTGCCTTGTTCTTTGGAATAGTTAGCATTGAAACTCAATTTTGTTTCGTTCGCCTTTTTTTTTTCGTGTCTTGTTACCATTTCTAAATCTTTAAGGGACAGAATACATATTTGGCCATGTATTAAAGATTTTGGAACACATCCCTCCTCTCTTTCAGTTCATGTGGCTGCCGTTGGCAGTCTGATTGCTGGAGATGGGCCATTGTCTTTTTCTATTTTGAAAATAAATTGTTTCTAGAACATGGAGTTGGGTGTACGGATAATTAAAAAAAAAAAAGCAGGGGCTGGAGGAAAGAGAAAAAAAAAAGGCACACGAGAACAACAAGAAACCAAACAAGGCTGAAGCTTCCTATTTTACAGAAGTTATAAAAAAAAAAAAATTGCAGTCCATACATTTACATATAATGTTAGTTGTGCTATTATGTTTTTTCTGACTGTTTTGATCATGTATGATTTTCTTAGGTTACAGTCCTTTCCAGTTCTACTCATTGGTGTGTTATTTGGGGTCAAGATTTTGTGGAAATTGCGGATACACACATTTATGGAAGCAGGAAATTTTCTGTTTGGGGTAGTTATACAGTACTTCCAATGCTCGTTTAATGACCACCACAGTCTGAGGAAGGAAAAAGTGTTGCTTGGTTGTACTTGAATCTCAACTTTCTTGCTTATGCTTTGGGAGGAATTCACAGAGTTCCTTATTTGCCGCTCAACATTATTTCCAAATGTCAGAGGTTGATATGGCAGTAACTAAACCCAAGGTCTGTTACAGAACTGCCATGGAAGGTGCTTTAGCTACTATGTCCCTCAATGTTCCGTATGACATTTACTGCTTCTTGAGTCATTGTTCATACCTTGTTTGTTCATCAAATAATGAACTGTTAAAAGATGCATTTTCTTTCATGTTATTGCAAATGCTATTCAGCTTTGTTTTCCCTTTTCTTTCTGAGTTGAATTACTACAATTTTTGCACTGTATACCCTATAGAATTGTAAATGTATTTGATGTATCACGCGATTATGGAAGGTACTTCTCATCTGTTGCGTATAATTTTTTGCTTTTCATTCAAAGTTAATAGCAAGGGAAATCTGACGTTCTGTTGGGTAGATGGCCAACCTGAATGCCATATGATGACATTTTACCCCTAAAAAAGGTTGCAATTGGTGATGCAAATCAACGTTTTCTATGTTGCTGTAAATCATAACGTTCCTTTATATGCTTTTGATTAAATATGCCCATAGTTAAATTGGAATGATTTATTGCGTCTATGTTGTATTTTTATCCTTCTTAGATGATGAAGTCTTTTATTTGGCTCCAAACCATGGATGGTTCTCTTCAACAAGTAGAACAAGAGGTTGCAATGGTTTGTCCTATGATATATCACGAAATACATATGGGCATGGGATCTTCTAAAAATTATCCTGTTTCTCTTCCACAAAGAGTCAATCCTGCAATGCTTAGCTTGATTTTTGAATATTGCCGATTTCATCAAGTGCCTGGCCGCTCTAACAAGGTACTATGACATTCTGTTTTGTATATTTATTTTCTTAAATTTCCTGCCCAATTATGAGAAAAAAATAGAAAATCATATGAAATTTTAGGAAACTTAGTGCTCGTTTAGAATGTGGAAATCAAATTGGGAGAATAGAATCAACATGAGAATAAGATTGACATGAGAATCAGAATTGAATGACTCATTACTTTTTTTGTGTTTGGTATCTGATGTAATTAATCTAGTTAATTACTTAAATATTTTTTACTAAATAATTTTTTAAAATTAATGATACATTGAAAAATCAAAACTCTTCTCCTCCCTCTTCCACGCTACCATCTCCACAATCTCGCTTAGAAATTTGCTTCCCCAATTAGAATTTGGGTCCATTGTAGGCTCAAGCTCAACACTGTTTGATAAGCCTACGTAGTAATAATGCCTTACGGAAAAAAATCAATAATTTTTTTACCAACACAATCTAATCGAGGTACAAGGAGCACAAATCGACCACTCAAAAATAGAGGGCGAGAGAGATCGAAAGTCGTCATAGTGGCATGGGAGGTCAGCGCAATCAGCAGAGGCGTCAAACGCAACGTCAAGGCTAGACAAGGTTACCTATGGCGATGGCTGGATGAGGTTGCTTATGTCGGTGCTGCTGCTCTTTTTTGATATATTCATATTCTAGGATTTCTTGATTCCAATCACTTTGATTGGTTTCATCGTTCTATCACTTTCAGCCGATTTTATAAGGTTTTGATTTAATCTAATCTCATTTACACACCAATTTTAAAAAAATGAACAGAGACGACAATGTAATAGAGGTCATGAGAGCAGTGGAAGGTGAGATGGGAGGTCACAAAGAAATATTAGGCACCTATATTTTACATTCCCAAATAATATATCCAACAATTTGTTGACTAGTGAAATAAAATATTAATTTAGAATTTTTTTAATGTTTTAACATAAAAAGTAGTTTGTGCTCTCGGGCCATATATCTGTGTACGAGGATCGCTTTATCTAAAGACCCAAAACACCAAGACAGACCAACCCTCCAATCTCCATAAACCTCTCTTGTTCAAGTTTTCACAGTTTAGGACTAAAACCCAAAAAGAAAACGACAAAACAAAAAGCTTACTTGAATCACACGATGGTCTATGATGAATCATACAGTGAGAAAGGGCATTTTCAGGTAATTGCATTCATTTTTTATTGGAATCGCCATGGATTTTATAGGGGTTGAAGTAGGCTGCGAGATCTGGCTGACAATGACATCGAATGCTGCACTACCTCGTGGAGTTTCCTGTTGTTGCCGATTTTGGTCTCAGACTGTTGTGGCTTGCAGCTGTTAAGTGAAACCACATTGCAGTCGACCCAGAATGAGGTGATGGATGCAACAATGTTGGGGAACTGGTCGGAGGTGAGGAGCTTGGCGTCCCGTTAAGAAGGAAATAATAATAATAAAATAATATTTAAATAATCATGTTGATTGGCTAAATTTTGTCGGTAAAATAGTTGTTGATCAAATTTACTATGCCTTTATTGAGTCCATTGTTAGTCGCTTTTTCACTTATTAGCTATTATTTAGTTATAATTGAACTTTTGTTATGATTTTCATTTAATTTATTTTAAATTTTTACTGTCCCAAATTAGGAGAGGAAGTTGTTTGATGAGAAGTTTATACGAATGGATACAAAAAGGCTCTGTGAGCTTACATCTGCTGCTGATAGCCTCCAGTTGAAGCCTTTGGTTGATCTTAGTAGCCGTGCACTTGCACGAATGATTGAAGGGAGAACCCCGGAAGAGATCCGTGAGACATTTAATTTGCCTGATGATCTTACAGAGGTGTGTGATGTTTGCAATGGTGTATAATTAGCAGGTTCTTCAAATTTATTTTATTGTACTGATGAAGATTTTTTATTTAGGAAGAGAAGTTGGAGCCTTTAAAAAATATAACCGATGATCCTCGGATTCGACTTTTAAATCGTTTGTATGCAAGAAAGAGAAAAGAATTGAAAGAGAGAGAAAAATCAAAGGTGATTATGATTATTATCATTTTTTGTCTCTGTTCTAGTTTTATTTGAATATATATTGAAGTTAGAGTTGATATGTTCTGAAATCCCATTTGCTTCAAAGCTTTGAATTACAGCTATATGAAAGTTGAAGGTCTTGAGAGTATTTGGATTTGTGGAAGATAAAAAAATGTCATCCAGGCTGGGAAAGAAATTTTGGTTTCTCAAATCATAAGTTCTCTGCAAAGAGATCTGTCTAGAATATTGTTCCTAAAAAGTTTTAAATTAATATTTTTCACGTAGCCCTTGGATAGCCTCATATGGTACTTGATTTGGGTGATACAAGAAATATATTAAAATAGGTTAGCTAAGTCAAGAAAAATAAAATAAAATAAGTTTTTTCCATGCTTGTTGTGTTAAGAAGATTATTTCAAAAAAAAAAAAAACTGTTGTAATCTGTCTTCAATGCAGCTTGACACTACTGCTTCATTTTGGTGCATCCACCTGCTGCCACTTGGGCATTCAGTTCATGCTTTTTTTTTATCATGTATCTGTACTCTGTAGTGTTAAATGCTTTCAACCTGCTCTTTCACGCTCCAACATTGATTGATGGCAATTTTCCCATCATTTTCAGAATATTGAGGTTGAAGAAGATCATGAGGATCAGCGTTCAGTTGATGACCTGTTGTCATTCATCAATGGAGAAAATGAAGGTAGGACGATTAGGTCATTTTCTTTTGCTTAGACTTATCATGTGTGTACGGGGACTATTAGATAACGTGTTTGGGTTGCCCATTTAATAGAGGTACCAGGATAAGATATAACATAAACTAATTTGACGTTACGTTAGAGGGTAATAAAGTTGTGATAAAAAATAGTACTCCGTTGGACTAGTAGTACTCGTCTGGTGCTGAAGTCTCCTTTGAACTCAAACACGAGAAGCTAATGGACCTTTTTTCGAAGATAATAACTAAGCGCTGGCTATATGGAATTTGAGAGTATTAATCTTGAATTTATGATACGCCCTTGTAGATGCTATGCTATTCTCCTGGAGATAATATTCCATTCTAATGAAACAAAATTTGTATAACCAGATTTTTTTTTCAAACTTTTGTAATGGCATGTTTTCTATAATTCTTCTTCTTTCCCACTTTTGCCCCCACCATATCTGTGGTGACTGTTACAACACTTAAATATTTACTGTCTTTCAAAAAGGAAAAGGGAAAAAAAGAAGAAAGGAAAGAAAGACCTGGATCTATATGGATTCTATGCTTGGAATGTTAGCTGTGAAATGTGTGGCTTCGTAGTCTTCTTTTTTTCCTTCACGCTTTTTTTGAAGTCCTCATTGGAGTTGAGGAAATTCTGTTTCACAGATTCTACCGGCATTGGAGCATCTAAAAATAAGAAGAAGAATCGTAGGAGAAAAGACCAACAACATAAGGACAGCTCTCAAAGCAATGTTGTTGAAAATGATAAGGTTTGTACCAGCAAGTTCTACTGACAAATTTTGCCTTTCAGTTGAAAGTCTTGAGTCATTGTTGTCTCTTCACATGTAGGAAATAAATAGCCTAAGCTCGATGCGCCATAATCCTGTAGTTGGAGGTGATCATTTGCCAAGTCCCAGTCAAATATCAAAGTTGCAAGATGTTGAAGATGACATGTTTATGCATAAGAGCGAATTTGATGATAGTGATATTGATGATGGGATTGATCCTGAGTTGAAAGAAAAAATTGATAGGTGAGTTTCAGATGACTTCCCAGGATACCTGGATATTGGTGCACCTGTGCGTAAAGGTGTTTTATTAATTTTATGCTACGTTACATATGGGTACTTGAAATAGTGCATGAGAAATTTAAATGTTCACATACGAGGAATTTTAGTATTATTGCCTTTATATAATATTATGATTTGAATTTAGTTGGCTTTTTTTTTTTTTACTTCATTTCCTTATGTGACAAAACAAGGAGTTCCACTTCACTGCCCTTTCCTCGTGCTTTTGTCCTATCAAAATGAAGTGCTGTATGGGGTTTCTAAAGCTTCTTTCCTGAGTTCTCTCTCCCCCCACCCCGTGGTTCCTTTCATTTTTAGAATGGTGAAGTGGTGGTATTTGAGGATAGAAATACCACCAATATGGGAACGCTATATCGTTGCACGTGATACCTAGGAACACCATAAATATTGTAGTGTACTTTGAAGCCCTTGTACTATGCTAAAATGTGAAGTTTGAATGGTTGCACTACTTACAGGTGACTGCAGTGGCCATTGAGGATGAAACACAGGATTTGACCGTGAAAAAACTTCACTGAACTTTTTTTTTCCCCCATTCATCCTCTATCAACTGCTAGTCATTAAAATTTACCTTTACATTTACAAATTTTGTTCTTGAATCAATTTAGTGAGCAATCAATCTTTTAGAGGACTAGTTTCTTAAATTTTCTTCCGCGAGTTTTTATACAAGTAAAGATAAATAAAAAGGGGTGCTATTTATACTATTAACTGTGTAAATGAGTTTTTTTTCCCCCACTTGTTTTGTTCTTTAACCCAGGGAGGTAGAAGATTTTGCCCGGAGATTAAATTCGGGTTGGGCCGAAAGAATACGAGAAATTCTCTCCCTGGGAGACGAAAGCGTGCGTGTACCCATATCCAATAAAGGCGATGACTCCTCCAAGAGATGTGCTAGTAAGCTGGTCTATGTTTTATCATATCTTCTAATATATTCAAACTCCGAATAAGATCTTGCTTAATTTTATGTTCGTACGCAGTTTAACTACTGTAGCTACAGCTGGTTTTGAGATTTACTGTTATCTTGTTCAAGTCATGACATAATTATTTATTTGAATGGACAGGAACAGAACGGGATCAACAATGATTCTCAATTTTTGAGCTATTTCTTCAAAAAAAAAAAAAAAGGATTGTGGCCGGGTTTTTTTTTGACCAGATAGTTGCAGAATTTCTGGTCGTGCTTCATTTATTTATTTATTTTTGTTCCTTTTGTTTTGTTTTGGACCCATGTCCATAGGCAAATTTTGGGGATTTGGCATTTTATTTAGCCATAATTCTTTTTTTTTTTTACCCCCAGGCGGCTCTTGTACCCTCAGAGAAACAATAAACTGTCAGTGAGCCAATAGTTGACACCAGCTTAACAGGGGTGCCGTGTCCATTGCTGTATTCATTGTGTAACCGAATCAAATAATGCAATATGATGTGTTATTCATGTTTCCGCCGACACCTTTTTTTTTTTGACAGAAAATTAGTGTGGGATGATCTTCCACCTGTTCAGAAAATGAAATGATTTCAAAGCTCCACCAGGTGTTCCATATGTACGTGCAAGGCTCATTATTTTCCTGTTAATTCTAGAATTAATACGGTCTGAAATCACCCTGTCAAAGTATTTATTTCAAACGGGGGTATGAAGTTGACAGTGCTGAAGCTCTTACATACGGTAGGAATGGTAATAGGACAGGTCGAAACTAAATGATGGATAACTCAAATTCTGAGGCAGGACTAAAGAGTGCCCGTGCCCGTTGCCTCTTCACAGGATGAGCCAGGATTGATATCCCTTGCACTACACCGTAGGGTCTTGTCTGGAGAAGTGGGCGTTGAAATAAATATAAATAATAAGAAATTGCTAGGAGCAGCCTTTACAAGTAGTCTTGACTCGTGTGTACAACCAGTCAATTACCCTAAAATACAATTACAAGTTTTATTGCTGACATGCTATACATATTCTGAATAAGCATATGAAGTGGCAGGCAGGGCTGGTCCCGTTCTCCCCTCGGCCGCAGGTTCTCCATATCTCTCTAGCTGGGTGCTAAAAATGTTCCTGAATTCATTTCCCCACAATAAATGTAAGTATAACTTAATGGTGTGTACTCAAAGCTGAGTGCTGAATTCAACTTAAATTGAAGACTAGCTCTGATATTTGCACCTGGCATAATATTGATAGGGTTAGTTTAAGACAAGCCATGTTATAATGCTGCTGTGCTACAATATTAATGAAGTAAAGTCAAGTGTATATTCAGCCATATACCTATTCTTGAGAAGCATGCAGTCGAGTGTGTGGGCAAGGCCACTCCGGTTCCCCCCTCGTCCACAGGTTCTTGAGATCTCCTCTCCTATAGCCAAGTGCTAAAAATGTTCCTGAATTCATTTCCCCAGAATAAATGTAAGCATAACTTAGTGGTACTCAAATGCTGAGTGCTGAATTCAAGATTGGTTCTGATATTGCAGCTGGAATATGGTTAATTTAAAACCAGCCATATTATAATTCTATGCTATATTACTGATGCACTACCGGTGACCATATTTAATATCAGGCGCTAAAAAAATATGAATTCCTTTGACCTTTGATAGGTCAGATAGCGGACCACACGAAAGGACTCAAATTGGACCACCTTTGTGCCATGTCTTTTTGAGTCATTTTTTTGGATCAGTGAGTAGAGGTCCAGGCATTATGCTGTAAATGAAAATTACTCGCTTAATGCTCTCCAATGTTCTATGCTAGTCTTGACCTACTAAGTGTGGACGGGACAAATGTAAAGCAGAGAGCTAGCCATTTTCTTGGATCACTGAAATTATAGGTCCTGGTGTTGTGCTGTAAATAAAAATTACTTGTTTAATGCTCTGCAATTTTCTATGCACGTCTTGACATACCAAGTGTGAACGGGACAATGTAAAGCAGAGCTGGTTGGCCGTGTCCATCCATCAAGTTCAGGGCAACGTATGTGATGAGGAGGCCTGCAATGTAATTTAACTAATAAGTGAGAGAATCGAGCATCTAACATACATTATGCATATCTCAAATTCAGCATACGTTATACATTGGGTAAGGATAAATGTACCTACCAAAAGAATAAACACACCAACAAAAAAATTTTAATTCATGTAAAATTACAAAAATATCCTTACAAAAAGAATCGTTTTTCTATTATGTTCGAACATAAATCACATTCAAATACTATTTTTTGAATAATATATTTATATTCTAAAATAATTTTTCAAATACGCTATTTAATTTTTTTATTTGTTAAAAAATAAATATTTAAATGCTAATATAATATTCAAACATTTGATTTATATTCTAATAATGTAATGTAATATTTATGTTCAAATACTATTTTTCGAATATTATATTAGTATTCGAATATCATTATTCGAGCATATTTTTATTTTTATTTTTAAGGGGTATTATAGTTATTTCACGTGAGAAGTAGGTGTGTTTATCCTTTTAATGGATGTGACTATTCCTTTCCCTTATACATTATGCAACATATTAAATTATAGGACCCATGCCAACAGTTCATCAAAGAACGAGACCAGTTCCATCAAAATTGTGCTAAATGAGCCATATATTTAGTTAATTACAGGATCCATGCAAATTATGAAGGCCTGGTATAAATGGTCATGTTCTGTAAAAAAAACATGACAGTTATGTAAAGAACCTGGTTTTAATTTTTACACATGAAAGTGTGACACACAATGTTACCTTGCAATCTGTGACAACCTAATAGTTTGGTATTCACATATACATGTGAAGTCTAGATTGTCATGTAGTTTAAAAGTAAGTTTCTACAGATCTTGGCACAGTATTTGTACTTATTTATTTAGATGCAGCACTGCTCATACCTAAACCATAAGCAATCATTGCCCAAAGGAAGTATCCCGCTCTAAGACTTTTCTTTGCCAACCAATCATACCTGCAAAAGTCATACCGCAAATCAGTTAACTTCTAAAATCTGAACAATGTAGCCAGAAAAAAATCCAGGAATTGTCTGCAAAGTTAATGGTTTAAATATATAGAAAGAGAAAGGTAGTTAAAAGATCAATGGATAAGTTTTTTTAGGAGATTTAAAGGCAATTAAATTGGAATTTTAAAACGGCTTCAAACCTCAAGGAAAATGCAACCACTAGTCCTGGTAAGAGAATGTCCCCAAATCCGATAATGCTGTAGCCTCCCCAAGGATCATAAATCCGTGGGATTTTCAATAGCATTGGTATACCATCCTCTCCACCACTCTTGTCACCACGGGCTACCTACACATGGAACATGACAAATTAGGCAAAGCAAGACAACTGTCAGTAAAAGTCTAGACAGTAAAGCCCTTCTCAAGATTACTAGGGGCCACTTGGGTAACTTTTTAATGGAGTTTTTGGAGACAGCTTTTCAAGAAGAGTTCGCCAGAAAAAGAGCTTTTTATCCAAAATTCATAGGTGTTTGGCTTTGTACTTTTAAAAAGAGAACCTCAGTCTTACAGATGCTCCAAAACAAAACACTCAATTTGGCCTAGCGGATTAGAAATTTTCAAATAAATAAAAGTTAAAAAAGCTACTCACCACAATCATAACACTCTCATGGAACCACCACTTGGAAACAAACACCCAAAAGATGTCGTACAAGAAAGCACAACTGAGAAGAACTGTTCCAACCTGGTATAGTAGGAATGACGGTTTATTAGTTACAATTTCCACAAAAATCCAATTTCTCCATTTCCATTGTACTTGAAATCTTGGCAAATCATTATCTTGAATAGTTTTTTTCCAAATGCGAAAATTTGAAATATTGCTCTCTTCTAGTAGACAAAAAGAATCTTGTTCCACCAAGTGCATTGATGGCTCTGACCCTAAATGATGGCCAAGAGTCACTGAAATGCTATGAAGTGATAAAATAGCCATTAAGTGTCTAACGGAATGACAACTTCAAAAATTGTTAGGTTATATACAATTGCTAATGAAAAGAGTGCTAACACAGGTGTTCTAGCATAAGAGAAACACTTTTAGCCAATAACACTAAAGCAGAGATCCACAAACAACCAAAAATTGCAACGATGATAATTTGTATAAAATAGCTAATAATTGCTTTCTTTGACCAGTTAAATCAGATAGATTGAATCATTACCTTGAGATTAGGTATACGAACAATCTGAAGAACTGTGACTATCAAAGCAATACCCTGATCAAGAAAAAAAGAGATGGTATTGCTTGCTGTTAATAAGACTTATCCATCCTCCCCATTTGAATGTCTAAGAAGTTTATTAAAACTATACACCACAATCATGATTTTACTGCCTGTGTTGATTTTGCCCAACCATATAAGAAGGTGCATTGTAGTTACTGCAACTGAGAACTTACATAAATGTGAAAAGCATGCGAGAAAGAAAGTAAGGGAGACTGTTCTTACAAGAATATCTTGACCTATCCAAGCAAGGGAGAAGTGGCGGTAAATTGCCCAAACAACAGAAAATCCTATGCAAAAGGGAGATACTGCCAACGTCAAATATGAGACAGCTCCAAAGAAGGGTGCTTTAATATAGGATTCTCCAGCATGTCCAAAGCATCTGAAACTATATTTGGGCAGATGTCAGTAAATCCTTAATGGGATTTGCCAACACATAATTCAATCAAGAGTACCGACAAAAGCACATTTAATTTTATGTACACATAAAAATTATTTGATTTTTCTCTCTCCAAAGAAATAATTATGTCTGCGTGAAATTCAAACAATGCGAATCTTTACGAAATTCTCATCCCATGATTTTTTAGGTTCAACACGAGAAGGACACCACATTAACAAACACAGTTACAGGGAAACAAGAAGCTTGATTATAGTGCCTTAGCCTCTTAGGTCTTACTCTTCTATATCTTCTAAACTGGAGAAGTTTTCTGTCAATTAGGAAAGCGATGGGCACCAAACCAGCACATAAGTATTTCAATCCATATTTTCTTAAAGTTTCCTCACTTTTATGTACAAGAGTTCTGCACTGTATATGTCATGATGATGGTAAATGGTTCATCATCTAGGAAATGTATCTTAGCAGGCCCAACAAGAAGCCACAAAAAATTTTATGCAACAGAACACCCAATATGTGAGTCAAATCTTTACAATGATCCTCATAATAAAGAAATTGAAATCAATTAGCACCAGACTTTTCAGTATGTAAACACAAAGGATTTTTTCCTAATCAGTAGTCAGCACTGAGGTATTCATTTATTTCGACAATCAAAATTCACTTATCATGTGCAATAGGTGAGGAAACACAAACCAATATAAAGGAAAGGTGAAGCAGTTGAACGTTAACTATAATTTGATAAATGAAGATATTGATGGAGAAGTGGCAACATAAATTGGTCATAATTTTATTTCATTTTTACAAAATTATGATAAACAACTTACTACTGTTTCCTTCTTTACAACATGGATGAATACACGATAAAGTACATTGAACAAAATACCTTGACATCAAAGCTACCAAGCAAGTTTGTAGACCCTGCAACAGAGAAGAGGGTACGAGGCTCAATATGAATTTGAGATAATATAACAAAAAAGAAGACAAACAATATTCGTTTCCAATATATACAAGCTTGGGAAAATTCATCGTTTACAATGTTTTATGAAGCATGGAAAACCTCAAGGCCTCGCCAAGTTGTCCCATGCTCTGAAGTTTCTATGGTCAACAATAATTTGATTATGGCATAAGCATCTAAGTATTTGATATAGCTGTAAGGTTTTGACATGAAAGTACGTGTCCAACACAGCAGTCACCAGAAACTTAATATAATAACATACACAGACAGGATATAATGCTCAATAGGAAGTAAATGTGTCCAATATGGCCAAAACAAAATCCCAAAAATAATGAAAAGAGATTAAACATGTTCAATACAAAATGGGGCAATCTGGACACAGATTAACAATAACAAAATGAAAGTGAGTTGACTTGCACTTTCATGGAATTGTAATAAGAACAATGAAAGAGCAAACTGTTGAGGTGGGGAAAGCAATAAATGTTTGAAAGAGAAGAACATGTGATCATTTGAAATTTAAAATAAAAAACAAAAAAACATAATATCACCAATACTTGGAATTTGGGAATGATGTGAAATCAGAGATCATGCTTATAAATTTATTTTAAGAGAAGTAAATAGAGCATAAGCCTAGACCTACCTCTATCCCACCGATGCAGAAAAGAACAACCAGAATGTCAATAAACCATGATGACATGAATCTGTAAAGCATAACCAGGAAACATGAAGCAACCACAACAAATAGAACAGCTGATGTCATGCTGATATCTACCACACCAGTAGAATCGGTGTTTTCCATACTTAAATCCTCAACTGAACCATCCTACAATCACAGGAACAGGCCACATATCACAAGAGAGAATAAATGAAAAGTTCTGTAGGGACTGATGCTTTAGAAAATCATTTAAAAAAAACTCATCCTTAAAAGCCAATTATGAACTCATGATCACCTTCAGTAGCTTGTCATATTCAATTGCTGCTTCTCTTGAACTCCATGCTGACCAATAAGATGCACATAAAATCGTACCAACAGCCATGAGCCATAAAAACACTTCAGCAATGTCAACTGCTGGACGTTTTGGAGAGTACAGTTGCACAAAAACTGCAAAAAGCCATTTTTGTAATGTTAAACACACTTGGAAACTCATGTAAACAAAATGCCAGATCGGGCATTCCCAAGCAGGGGTGCAACCAAATAAAATTATGCAATAAAACATATAGGAAATGTAAGTGAATCTTGATGAATTTGTATTTGTTATTAGTCGTGGATGAACATTTCGCCCTTGAGAGAATGCATAATAATGGAAACATACCCGAGGATTCCTTGTTTAGTTTTTCTTCCAAGCCTGCTCCAACATCTTGTGGGAGCATGATGGCAGGAATGCCAATAGTAACATCAGTTTCATTGTCATCGCAAACCATTTTAAGAAGCCCTGTAAAAAAAAATAGTCACAATTTTAAAAATAAAAAATAAGCATGTCATATCTCAGCGAATTTTGACCAACATTTACAACTGTGACGGCAATGAAAAATTTACACATGATCTTCAAAGAATTGGAGAAAGCCAATGATAGGGTACCTAGAGATGTGCTTTAGTGGCTTTGAAAAAGAAGAAAGTTCTTATCAAATAAATAAGTCTAATAAAGAAAATGTATAAAAGAGTTTTAACCAATTTCAGAACTTGTGATGAATTAACAGATGCATATCTAATTATAATAGGGGTGCATCAAAGATCAGTCTTGGGTCTTTTTCTCTTTGCAATAGTAATAAAAGAAATAACCAAAAATATTCATGAGAATATACTATAGTGTATGTTGCTCGTTGATATTATTTTAATTGATAAGACTAAAAATTATAATCATAGAGACAACTATGAAAATTCAGAAATTTAAATTAAGTAGACCAAAAACTGAATAAATAAAATATAAGTTTAAGAAAATAAGGATTATTGCACGCACTTAATGGCCAATAGATACCAGCTACAAAATATTTTTTAAATACCGAGGATTAATAATTTAACAAAACAAAGAGATTGATAATAATATCAGTCACAAGATTAAAGTTGAATGGCTTAAGCGAAGAAATGCAACGGAAATTTTGTGTGACTGAAATGGACCTTCTTTATTATATGGATTAAAGTATTGAGCTAACAAGAAATAAGTGTATTATAGCTAAAATGTAAATGTTAAGATAGATGTGTTATAAGTCTAGAATTGACAAGATTATAAATAAGAATATTCGCAATGTCATTGAGGTAGCTTTGAATAAAGATAAGATGATCGCTTACGTTGGTTTAATCATTTAAGACGTAGACTAATGAATACACTTGTTAGAATTGTGAAAAAAATCGACATTAAAGAAGATAAAAAAATAAGAATGATACCAAAAATGCCCTGAATAAAGGTGATAACAAAGGATATAAATTATTTGATTTTAAAGAAAGGATAATAGTTGATAGAAATATTTGGAATGAAAATATTTGTGTACTAAATCAAATATAAACTTTTTATTATAGCCAATCCCATATTATTGGAATTAAAACCGATTGGATTGATTTTTGTTATAGTATCCTTTCAAATAATGTTTGAAGAAGTTACACCTTCAACCCTAGATTGTCGGTTAATTAATAGCAGAATATAAAATTTAAAAAATTAAGGGTATTATAGTTATTAAATGAGGAGTTGGAGCTTTTGGCTACTAAAATTCCAAGTAATATTCAAAAGCATATGGAAAATTGAGGGTACTGAAACAAGCTGCGAAAAATCATTTTTTCTGGGCCAAAATTATTGAACTGGACATGACTTTATTTCATCTAATATTATTCATCTTGAACTAAAAATTCAGTCAAAATAAGGTTTTGTAGCCCCCCACAATGGAAGAAGCCAAGTTGAAGCAGAAAGTTCGTGCAAGTACCTGTTTGATTGTTTATAATGAGAATAGCTGAAGCACCAGCATCATCGGCAATGTTTGCCTTGTCAGTGAAACTACAGTTCCCGCGGTACACCAGGATGGCCTCACCAGTAAGCTACCAAAAGGCAACATGCACTAAAGTATTTATACATAAATTTTCAACCGGAATGACGCAATATTCATGGTGAGGACTGATTTAAGTTCCAACAAGGACCTTATTTTTAGGTTTCGTACAACAATCTGGAGGGTCTGCCAGCGCAAGTTTAGTTCGGTTGACATGTTTCTCCTTCGATTCCAACGTAGGACCAAATCGAGCACCAACGCCAACATATTCATCACCTTGTAAGCCATTAACCCAAGTTGGGACTTTAACCTGCCATATGAATGCCAACTTACCCTTATAATCTTGTGCTGAATGGCTCTTTTTTTTTTTAGTTCAAGCCAGTAACCGAGAATGATAACTTAAAATAGTATATCAAAACAGTTCAAATACTGATCAGTGTGATGCAAGTGCCACCAAAGAGTAGACTCAAGCAAGAAAACAATAATATATCAAAGAACAAGGGAAAATATCGAAGAACTCGTTTTGATTGCAGATTAGATCCAACACCACAAAAAGGGAGGAAATTGAATCTATCCCATCAGATCCCACAAATATAAAAGCCTCTTTCTTAAGGGGGCAAGCTCAATTTGAAATTTTCAGCTCCATAAGGTAGAATTTGTTCACTCCATAAAGAACCTAAAATAATCATCCTACTACTTTCCTTCGTTTTCTCAGCATCCAATCAAAAATTAACCACACGGATACCCAACAAAAAGTTTTTTAAAATAATAAATATTAAATAAAACGCACAGAGAAGGTTGGATCAATCAGTCACTCTACCAAAACAAAGTTGTTGTCGCATCCGGGCCGCTTCGGAGCAACGTCGTCCTGGTGAACTATGTCGCCGCCGTACGCCGCCGGCGAGCACCAACACAGCACTGCCGCGACCACCAACACGGCCGCCGCCGAGCACGTGCCGCCGCCCCTCGAATTACCCATGTCGGCAACCCTGAAGAAGTTCATTCCTTTTCCTCGTACCTCTCCCCCTTCCTCGGCGACTTGTCTTTCTTTTTTCTTTTTCTTTCCTTTTTTTTGTTTTTTTCTTCCCCTGTTCCTTTTTTATTTGCTTTTGAAAATGGTTACGGAAGAAGCAAAGTACGAAGAGAGCAGGAGGCGCACACAGCAGGGGGAGACATAAACGAGATAAAAATGAAATAGCTAAAATATCATCAGTTTACAGTGCTGTCCTTTCTTTCTGTTTTTTTCTTTTCTTTTTTTGTGTGGTTTCGGGACATGGAAATGGTGCCTTCTTCTGGCCGTTGATCAAGCATTCAGCGACTCTTCACGCCCGCAGACCCCACGCGCTGTCTTGGCGCATGTCCGCACCGAGAGAGAGAGTGAAAGAAGGAATGCAGTCAATGTTGGTGCTTGTCGCTGACTTTTTAAATATATAAAGCAATGAATTGTGTTTTTTTATAAATATTGTAAATAATAAAATTATAGTCATAAAATTTTAATAATATCTGGGGATTAATAGAATAGAAGAATAAAACTTTTTTTGAAATCATCATTATAAGTTATTAATTATTTGTCATTAAAAAAAATTAATGATCATTAATTTAAAATCATCTTAAAAAAACATCATTCATTATTATTTTAAAATTTATTGAATCATCGTTAAAACATATTTTGCATGAGATTAAGAGAATAGAATAATAGTAAAACTTATTTCTACAGTAAATGCAGTTTTAAAACTATCTTCAAACTCCCAATATTATGAGTGAAATTGATTTGGTTTAGGTCGATTTAAGTTATTTTTTTTTAAATCAATTTGATGTATTTCGATTTGAATAAAATCAAACTAAACTAAATCAAACTTGTTGCTTATACCAAACCAAATTAGACCGATTTTGGTTCGATTATGTTTGGTTTGAATAGATGATTTAAAAAATTATTAGTTTAGATCAGTTTAAGTTGATTTGAATATGCGGAAAAAAGAACTTTCTATTTTATTGAAAAACACACATTAAAAAAATTGAAAAAAATAATTAGCTCATCCCAAAAAAAGTTGACTTGTTTTGACTAGTTGGCTTTTGATTCCTTTATTTTAGTTGAAGCATGTGATAATTGATTTGATCCATACTCATGTCACACAAAAATAAGTGTACACCGTTTCGTTAGATAATTATAATTTAGGTTGCATGTGTATATACACTGTTATGACAAAAAAAATGATAACCTCTAAAATATAAACATGTGGGTATCATATTATTAAATTATAATTTGGGTGGCATGTATATATACATGGTTTGATCGAAAAAAACGTGATAACATGAAATCATGTAAACTATACGTATGTAATGTAATTTTCTTATGTGCTTGGTTGATTTTTTTTAACACTCTATTTTAATTTATTACATATTTATATTTTGTTAAAAGGGTGAAAAACAATTAAGGCATTATAAAAATAAAATGTAATAATAATAATAATAATTAGAATACTATTTAAATTATTTTTAAAATAACATTTTGAATGTGACTAGGAGGTAAAATAAATGAGAAAATAGTATTTATTATCAATCAATATTTATCAATTTATCGCATATGAAATGTAAATACATAATTATTTATTTGTTAACTAAATAATAAAAAAAGTAATAAAATAAAGTATATACAAATCCTAAACAATTTTATTATATTAATTAATCTTATCATTTATCAAATATTAGTCTAATATTAATTATTACTTATCATATCTTATCATTTCTCATATTACTATAAATTTCTTTAATATCTCATTATATATGTTTCACTAAATATAATATAAAAATAAAAACAATAGGACTTATGGGTCGTCGTCCTATATAAAAGTGAAAAACAATTTTTTTTTTCTCAAGATATTTTTTCTGTAGTGCGCGCGACCCACAACCCAATCCTGTTCGGCTGTTTCCCACCACAAGCCGTACGAGCAAACCCCACAACAACCGTGTGAGCCATCGACTAATACGTACGCGGACATGTTTCCTTTTTTTGGTTTCTTTTTCCCCCGTGTCCCGTGACCGTGAGATTTAACAGGAGCGCGTGGGCGTCGCGAATTTTCACTTTTTTTTTTACTGGAAAGTGGGAACAGGCTGGCGGTGGCGGAGAAGGAAGCTCCGTATAGTAATGTCTGTCGTAGGCGCCGTACGGATTGGGGCTGAAGCAGTAAAAAATAAAATAAAATAAATAAAAATTCGGATTTTCGGGGACAGTCAACGATCAGGTGGGAGGCGACCACCGAAGTGGGACGATGCGCGCGTGTCGACGTTTCATTGGTCGGGAGCCGTCTACCCAACAACTTCAATCCTGTTGCTGAATCAACACTCTTGGTGGTGGTCAACACGGCTGTGCAGCACTGCAGCAGCCCACGTAGGTGACGTGTGAAGTGTGAACTGAACGCCAGCAAATTGTTCCGTACTCATTTTATTTATTTATATTTGTTTAATTGGAAAAGGGTGTTCCGATGGACAGATTTCGGGTTGGCCGATTAACGTCGATGTCGCATTTATTACTACTCCGTATTTTCAAACGTCAAAGTTTACTCCACTAGTTTACGTCGCTGGTGAACAAGGTCTCACTGTGACGTGATAATTTTGATTTATTTCAATTTTTATTAATATTTATTTTTAAAATTAAATATTCATGTATTATATATTAGGACCGTAAAATTTTTAAGGTAATTTAATAATTAATTTTTATATAAATTTAATTAGAAAAAATACGAATATAAATAAATAAACTTTAATTTATTAAAATTTATATTTTTTCTAATTAAATTTATACAAAAAATAACTGTTAGATTAACTCACATTACTCCCCATCAAATTCAAAATAAAAATAATTTATCTGATATTTTTTTTAAATCGTAATTATTCATTGTGATACTAAAAAATAATATTTAAAAAAAGTAACGTCTAACAGCAACGCACGCAACGAGTTCATACTGATATCATCCATCACTGTTATAAATAAGAAATAAATAAAATTTTGTATACAAACAATTAATTTATTTGAATCAATCCTACGCTGCAAAACTTTTTTTCCCGCCTCCGCCACGCTTCCTCATACAGTCATACAGACGAGCCGAGCCTTCGCGAGCGACTCTCACACCCACACACACTCACACTCACACACACAGATCAATCCTCGGGTTTCAATCGATTCCACCAAACCTAGAACAAACTCTCGAAGATCTCAGAGGCGTCGATTTGGTTCCGCATGAAGATGAAGATCAACAAGGCATGCGATCTCAGCTCCATCTCGGTTCTTCCTCCTCACGCGAGGTTCCATCGAATCGCAAATTTCATATCTCTTGTTCGATATTCGTGTTGTTTTCATCGATTCGGTCACGATCCGTAGGAGATCGAGCGGCGTGCTGCCTCCAGGACCACCACAATCGTCGCAGCAGCTCCGATCGCAGGCGTCGCAGCAGTCGTTCTCGCAGGGCCACTCATCGCAGCCTGGAATGTTCTCGCAGCTGTCGCAGAGCTCTCTCGACGAGGCTGTGATGGCCGATCAGGTTAATCGATGCCTTCGCCTTGATTCCAGAGATGAAATTCTACTTCAAATTTCGATTTTATGTATTTAATTGTTTGTTGTTTTAGCCTGTCAATCAACCGAGATTCTGATATCATTTATTTTTCAAGGCAGTTTTATTCATGAGAAGATGAGATACTTCATCGGATTGAGCATTGTCATGTGAACTCAGTTTAATTTGTGTTTTCGATTTCAATCTTTTCGGAAAAAAAAAATCATCAGAGAATAATACAACTGTTGTTCTTATGGTAGAATTAGCTAATACAAGTTTCTAGGTTCGTCAAACTTGTTCAACTGATGCTCGTAAATGTTGTTCGTTTCGATATTTGTCGAGACATGAAAAAAGGTTAAAATCCGCCATTCCAGCACTCCAGTTGGTGGAAGAATCCATGAAACATGCCATGACTTCCTTTGACATGGATTAAGTCATTCGAAATACCTTTGTTCCTAGTTTGGACACTAAATTGTTTGTTGTCAGTGCTCTAAGTTAGTATGTGATCTAATATAGCCTCTCGGTGCCGTTAGTTGGGCCAGCTTAACTGATACTGGTTGGGTTTCACTTCATGGAAAATTGAACTTATACTAGAATGAGTCCTCGTGTTCACCTTGAAAAGGGAAAGGCGTCTATGGGATGTTTTTATTTTACTAGTAATATGAGTTCAATCTGAAGCTCTGAAACACTTGCTTCAGATCATACGTGTAAATTGATAAAAAAATTTCGGGTATTATCTGCAGAGACTGAATTCTCAAGAAAGAGAACCTTCGGTGAAGAGGATTTCTTGTTTAGCCCCCACTGCTTATAAACGAGAAGAAAGTCAAATGCCAATGTCTAGGTCGTCCACGGCTCTAATGCACAAATGGAATCCTACTACTTTTTCGGATCATAGATGTACGTGTATTATTGTGTTTTTAGTTTAAGAATTTTTTACTTTGGTGAGTTGTGACGGTAATTGTCATTCTTCTGTACAACATCCAAGAAAGGCTCATTTCTAGATTTGAATTTTAACAATTTGTACGAGAAGCATGTGAAAGGTCCCCGAACTATGCAATGTGCCCTGAAGTTTATTGATACATATCCGCTTTGTTGCTAAATTATTTTATTTGCCTGAGCAGGTCGTATAAGTGAAGAACTTGAACACAAAATTGGTGTAATAGAAACTTCAATGAACAAGTTTGGGATGATCTTAGATTCAATTCAGAGTGATATAATGCAAGCAAACAAAGGAACAAAGGAAGTTTCGCTGGAATGTACGCATCCAACACTTTGATAAACTGGAAAACATAATGTGCATTCCCTTGCTCTCTCTTTTTTTGTTTTTGTTTTTAAACCTTGCCTACATTCAATTGGTTTCATAGGTCATTGAAGAGTGTGGATAGACGGAATGGAATACTGAGTCAGTAATTATGTAAATAATTTTCACTGATCCAATGTATACAGATGAAATGAGTTCAGTTAGGATTTAGAACACGAGGAGCAGCTGAGGATTACACAAACGTTACTAGAAACTCCCCCAAGCATTCTGCTTGGACTTGATTCCACCCTTATAGTGCAGTTCTCTTCGCCTCTTCATCTCTATTCACTAGGGTTCGGGCAAGATTCATCCAAATTGACAATAGCTAATTTTATGATGTAAAAATATTGTCGTTGGTTGTAATCTATTATCAAAAATTGGTTGATTATATGGCGAAGTATTTTCTTGCTAGTGCTTGCTGTAAAGGAATATTAATCAGTGGGAAGCACTTGCATCTGGGACACCATGGAAATTGAAATTTGAAAACAAAAATGAGGATGGTGGTTTTGTACATAGAATGCTCTGATAATTTTGTTTTCCTCCCCTAGATCATTTCAGAGCTTGAAACAACACTAAGCCTTCATTTCTTTTCATTATTTGTTATGTTCTTCCAGTAGATGGTATTCGACAAAAGTTGACTAGTAGTGACAATTTACTGCAGCTAATGGTAATAGACTCCTATGTGCCCGTTTTACTTTTAATTGTCTGTTCAATTGAGATGTCAATAAATAAAAGGCTCCTGACAAGGCTGAGATATTGTTACCAGAGCAAAGGACAAGCAGATCTGAAAGGCAGTCTTGATGAGGGATTCAAATCTATTAGGAATCTCCTGAGCAAGAATGTAAATCAAGACAGGGTAAAGGAGACTCTATTTACACTGTCAGCTTTACCAGAGCGGATAGAAACATATCTATTGAAAACCAAACGTGATCTCTGCAATGCATTTACTGCAGAATTGAAGGCAAGTATGGTATTGCAGTGAACACCACTGAAATTCCTACAAACTTTGCATTGTAGCATGATATCTCATTTGTTTGCTTCTAATGAGAGACATTGCGGTGTTGAATTGTTATATAGTTTTTTCATGGTAGAAAGATAATTCAAATATTTCCAATTTTTGACCCTGTTGAGTGTTGATTGAAGCTTTCGTTTCATGGAATTTTGCTTCTCTGCTTACAATGTATTCTCCTGTTAATTTACTCACAGGAAATCTCCTGCAACTTGAAAAATTCCCATAAAAAATGTATAGATACTGGCTTTCATCCTCCAAAGGTACCTTTTTCCCCCTTCCAAGGCATATTGGCGTTCTCTTTTCCATGTTTTATGCCTGTTGTAATATCTCACATTGTATAATCGTAGGATAATCACTGCAGTGCTGCTTCCAAAAAAAGGCCACAACCTGTTAAGATGTATGTGATCAATATGTTTTTCTCTTATTTTGTTTTATGACACTTTCTATTACCATTAGTTCCATATTTGGTGGTGGTCATTGTAGGTTGTTGGTTTAACAGATTGACTATGGGTAATTGGAACCACATTTATTTTTTCTATATAACTATTTCATTTTGTTACACGTCACAATCTTGGTACATTCTTTGCACTTGTATTGCTTGCCTAACTTCTCACTCACGAGGTCAGTCTATGGGACAAAAAATTACAACATTTCAATGTGACTGCGCGTGTCCTAAAAACAAATATAATTATATCCTCTGTTATATTTTTTTTCTTCTTTCAATTCATTTATCATTTAAGTACACATTCATTAGTCTAACGTGCTTTTTATTTTTTTTCCTTTCTCTTTCTTAAAGGTAAGTAGATTAAGATACGGAAGGAGAGAGCAGTGGATGGTCATTAGTCTAGACATATCACAATAATTCTAGGAGGGAAATATACATAAAGTAAAGAAAATATATTATGATTATTAGAAAATTTTCTTATGTAATCCATTGAAGGAGACACCAGTCATCAGTATTTAAAAGCTCCACGATGTTGTAACTAGATACGCCTACTAATAAACAATGATTTCAGTTTATGTTTCTCTTTTCAGTATTTGTTTAACTAATTTTAATATCTCAGGGATTATAGCGTCAAGATGCGTACAAAGGAATGTACGCAAACAGGCATTGCTCCAAAAATAGAAATGGGAAGGTGGAACTCTGTGAAACGTGAACAAAATACCCTCACAGATAGGAACTGCATTGTGAAGTATAAACAGAAAAGTTTTCCTCCCATTCAACAGGTTTCTTTCTAACTTTTTTTTTCCCAGGAGAGCTAAACAGTTATCTATCTGAAATGCGGCCCAACATATTCCTAGGTAACGCCGTAACGGGAATAGTAGTGTAGTTGCACTGTGATGCATTGCATGCAATGCATTTTACAAAATAAAATGCATTTCAATCTACCTACCCTTTGTGTTTTGTCACTTTGAAAACTCCATGGCATCATTCAAAGTAAAAGTTTACATTCTTTTTATGGCCCTCTTTTACTGGGAATTGTTGGATCAGGAAAATGCAGGTGGTAGAGTGATTGAATCGGATGAGGATATTGCTGGGGGGCTTTCCTTTTTGCTTGAAGAAAACGATACAGGTAAAATAAAAACATTAGACTTGCATTGCACCTTTCATAGTATGGAGCGTTGCTAATTGTGCTACTTAAAAATGTAAGGTTTGCCCTTTTTATTATTTGATTTGAATATAGTAGTATAACTATTTACTTGTTTTATCAGTTCAATGGGTTTCAAACACCTACTGCTGTAATCATCTTGATACAGTTAGAAATAATTATTTTGTAATTATTGATTTCAAATTTACAGTCACTAGTATGTTTTGGAAGGTGCAAGAAGCTATTTGGTTGAGGAAGCACGCATGGACACAAAAAGGATCTTGAGGGAAGCAAGGAGGAGAAAGAGGAAATACTCCAATCCTATAATTATAGATTGAAGGTATTATGACCCTCCATGCCTTGAGCTGTTTTAACTTCACATTATATTCGTAACATCCAGACGATGACGCAACAAAAACATGTTCAATTTCTGGAGAGTTCTTTTGAAATTCTTCCCATTATACTCTAAGCTTCACTAGGTATATCTCAATTTAGTTTTGATGCACCTTTTTCCAGCAAGAAAGTGCCACTACCAAGGATGTCATTTTGTGTCAATCGAACTATTGACTAGTACAAAAACATTGTTTGTTGTAATAGAGATTTCATATACTATATATGCCGAGGAGATGAAAATTTTCAATTCTTGGATTTCATAATAACATATATCAATCAATTTCTCAATATCTATTCAGAGAAACCATGTCAAATTATCAGTCAAGTGGATTTTCTTAAATGTTTGGTGACGTTTTTAACAGAGAGATATTTTGGCTTCAATTAATTACATTTTAGGCGTACCAATATTAGTTAGCCACATGTTAACTAATATTGATAAGCTTTGTGATTTGATAAGCTTGAAATAGCAGGGGATTATTTTCATTTTTGGGACGAAAATATTTTTTGTTGTTTTTAATTTTTAATTTTTAATTTTTAATTTTTATGCTTGAAAATAGTTATAAGAAAAAAAATCAAAAACAACTCATCCACATCCACGCTACTTTAATTTTGTCACATATCTAAATAATCAGTTGCATATACTTTCTCGCTTCAAAGGGTTACAATTTTGGCCCACTAACTCGATTTGCCGGGGTATGTTCAAAGCCCAAAATTGTGCGCTTCAGTCCATTTGGGCTCATTTTTAGCTTTTTAAGGAGAAAAAAACCCAACGAGGGAAGCTTATGGCCTATCTTGTCTAACCTCTCAAACAGACCTCATTTTTCAGCCAGGTAACGGCAGCCATCTAAGATTTTAAAACAACAACAAAAGTGTGAATTATGAAATAGTACGTGGTCATAGGATTGTAAAAGATTTTAAGATTTCAATGCTAACTTCTTTTTACAAACAGATCTCTCAAACAGACGTCCGTTTTTCAGCCAGGTAACGGCAGCCATCTCAGGAAGTCTTAAAATTTTAAAAGAACAACAAAAGTGTGAATTATTAAATAGTGCGTGGTCATAGAATTGTAAAAGATTTTAAGATTTCAATGCTAACTTTTTTTTACAAACAGATCTCTCAAACAGATATCGTTTTTCAGCCAGGTGACGGCAGCAATCTTAGGAAGTATTAAAATTTTAAAACAACAACAAAAGCGTGAATTATGAAAATAGTGCGTGGTCATAGAATTGTAAAAGATTTTAAGATTTCAATACTAACTTCTTTTTACAAAGATAATAAACTAAGGAAACGAATACAAATTATTTAGGGTGAAAACTGTAGTTTCCACTTGGAATAAAAATGATATTACTATATTCTATGTGTTTTATGGAGTCAGTAAAATGATAATATTAGCAATGATATCTTAAATGATGACAATTCAACTTATTGTTATTATTAATTTACGTATGATATTTTTTTATTTCTTTATATTTATACATTGTATAAATATACTGATAAAAATTTATTTGACATGAACATTTTATTCTTTTAATATATATATATATATATATATATATCGACTTATATTTATATTATATATATTAATTAATTATACTAATTTCCCAAGGTTTACAAAGTTCAAATTATTAAAGTTTACTTTAAATGCACATATATGAATCTAAATCTTGTTAGACTCAATTTTAGTTGATTTTTTTAATAATAATAATAATATTTTTACACCAAAATCTAATTCTATTCTATTTCATAATTTGTAAATTTGATTATTCAATTTAATTCTAAATTTGATCAGGTGACATTAAAATTGGATTCAAAATATAAATATTATGAAGGTAGTCATACATATACATTCCAAATTAAAATCGTTTATATGTCTTATGATATCACTTTCTTTTTAAATGGATAGACTAATTTACGTCCAAGCAGATTTTCTATGGTGTCTATTCTCCAACATACATACTCGAAAATTTTATCGACTGTTATTCGTAGCACTCGAAATATATACTCCACTACAATCAATCGATGAATCAATTTTTTTAACGATTATAAAGTCTGGCGTGAGATTCAAAAAACTTTTTATTTATGTTGGTAATTTTTACATAAATATTCTTTTTATCGTCAAATTAATACGATTTTTGTTTTAAAATAAAAAGTGTTTTTTATATGAAACTTACAAAAAGCTTCTACTTTCGATCATCTCGTAAGAGCATAGACGTGGGGAGATTTCAAAAGATCTCTACTTGAATAATGAGGATTTTGGAAACCAATTATAAAATATAGGTAAACACAACTATTATATTGCATTGCCCCAAAAATTTAGCTCATATCGCAGTTACTCATTGTTGTAGAATTTGTAAATATATTAACCATGGATTCAGCGAGCTCGGTCGGCTGTTGCGTTGCATGCGGTCGAACATGTTGAAGTACACCTCGAGGAGTTGGGCGCGGTTCATGTGCATCTCTTCGCTCATGTCCGGGATGATGACATGGGCGCGGTCGTTGAATTCAATGAGCCCTGATGACGCTGGCGAGGTTAGAACTGGTCACCACCAAAGCGCATTAATTAAGCCGATGAACCGGAGTCGTACCAAAAGCTAAAACTAGCTGCTCGTGCTTGATGGTAAAATTAGTAAATTACCAAAAGGTACTTGTTGGCAAAGGGGCAGGGGGTGAATTGGATATATTTTGAAGATTTAAAATAAAATAAATTAAAAGCTCAAAGACTCCAAGTATTTAATGTATATAAATATAATAGTAAACACAAATATTTCGTCAATAAAGTTAATTAAGGAAAACGCCTTGCATTTCACTATATTTGTCACAATTAAGATATGTTACTAGATAGATAAAAAATATATGTATATATATAAAAGAAAAAGTGTTCTCACCCTAAACAACAAAAATCTCTTTAAGTTACAAAAAATAAAATAAAATGAAACATTCACGCGTTCAAGTGTGAACCCATGAAACAGAAAGATAAGTGTCTAAATTATAAAATGAAAATAGTTTTTTCAAATTATTCGAAAGAACTTTTTTTAAAAAAAATTTATAGTATTGAATTTTCTGCAGAAAAAGAGTAGTGGCTGAAATTAAATTAACGCTTTACAATTTAAGAGGTACCAAAAAACATTAAACACGAAGAATTGCAAAATTGTATTAAAACATAAAAGTAGAAACATTTTAAATGTTTTGCAAAATTTAATAAGAAAAATCATAAAATTAAGGAGACATCGATGGATGGGGCTGGTTTTTCTGCCAACAATAGTTACTTGCTAAATTTCTCAACGTGAATTTCGGTAAAAAATTATTTCAAGTCCAAGATATAAATAAGATAGGAAATAAAGCTATTGAAGATAAATGACAGTTGAAATTAATGTCAAATGACTTTTTGATTTTAAATTTATGCTGTGAAACGGATAGGGGACCTACCAATTTTAGAACGAGTAATTCAATGACAGAGTTCGGAAAAAATTATTTCCAATGAGGATGGAAACTATAAAGAATTTGAAATTGATTTTAAAATGATGTGTAGCTGGATTGCCATATTAACGCAAAATTGTAACTGATATGAATAATTATGATTTATTTAAAAAAATTCTATCTTTTGACGATTTGGTATTCTATCAATTATACAACATTAGTTATATGTAATATTACTATTTTCAAAATAAGAGATAACATGAAAAAATTTCATTTTTAAATAATTTAAATATATAGAAAGAGTTTTAAAATTATTTTGGAAAGAATGTACTTAAATAAAAAATAAATACAAATAAATAGAATAATCCTATGCAATATACTTTCAAAGATTTTTTTAAGGAATTAATTAGTATAATAACTCTTTAATTTTTTTGATATGCTAATCTCCTTCGATAAACAATCCTTCTTTTGTGTAAAAAAATAAAGTTTTTAACTTTTTTCTTTACGCATCTTTTTGACGTGTATGAAAAATTTTCATTTCCACGATATATCAAATTAATTAATAACATATTTAATTGAAACATCAAAATACATGAATCAATAATATTAATGTCATAAATCCTCGTGAACAGTCAATGACCACAATAGGACTAACTCGTAATTGTTCTAATATATATATATTTTTTTGAGACGTCAATCTTCTTGAGCTCTATAAACGATTTCACAACTATAGTAATGTAAAGGGTTATATTCCACAACATTATAATTCTTTTATCCCATGGTTGAAAACTTTTTGTCTAGACATATATATTACTAATATTAGACTTAGAAGAATAGTTTAATGAATGCTTTTTATGCATTTTAAAATAATGACCATCTAGTCTGTTATTCATACTTTTTACGAAAATGCAAGTTAAGAATTTTAAAGTTATGGTGACTATATCAGTAACACCATCACATTGAAATTAAACACTCTATAAGGATTCATGCTTTATCATTCAAGCCCAATTGCTTAAAGTATTATTTCATATTTGAAAGAAAATTGTCAAGTATTTCACATGTCACTTTAAAAAGAAATCTCTTAGTTTGAGTTGACTGAATCTTATACTTTCTCTCCCGAAATATTTATTATTTATTATGTAGATTCTCATGCTACTAAAAAAACATCACATTTATCTTTTCTTATAGAGAGATGACAATGGCATAGTTGTCATCTAACTACATTTATTTATTTTTTCAATTATCATATATATAAGAATTAAAAATACCTTACTCTAAGGTATTATCAAACTACCTCTAATAATTCATTGCTTGAAATATCATCATCAAGTTTCGCATGAATACTCAACACAACTAGTTTCACCTATTTCATATCTAGTTCTCCATGAATGCTTATACATGATTTGATTTCCTTTTTGCCTATAAATAAGGAGTTTTGTTGTTGTTACTTGTGTCTTTACAAAGAATTGTCTGCTGCATCATGCCTAAATCTCTCGCTATTTTATATATCTATAATTATGAGGCTCTCAACTCATTCAATTAAGATAACTCAGTCACTAGCTAGCTCAAATGCTATGGATGTTTTCTAGAGAAAAGACAAATAAAAATGTATGCTTTCAAAGAGTGAGAAGTAGAGAATGTTTTGATTGTGACTCTCTGGGATAAATTGGACAAATGAACAGTTCCCTACCTATACAAATTACGACCCAAATGGATAAATGAGATCGATTTGATCAAATAACTAAAAATGAGTTATACCATTTGATAGAGCTTATACTTATATTCATATGATTTTTTTTAAAATAGAGCTTATAACGTTTTTTCAAGGCAGAGAAAAGTACTTGTAAAATATGATTGTGATCATATGCATGGAAAATGATTGATAAAATAATGATATAAATCTTTAAGTTTAATAATATTTTTAAGAGTATAACAAATTTTGCTGATTCAAGCCTAAGTTAGAAACGACTTATATGATTATACCAAGTTAGTCTTCATTTGTGAAATATTTTTATAAGTTTTAAATAAATATGGTATGTATGTAGATTATTTTCTTAAAATAATAAAAAAATTCGATTGGTTCAGTATTACATTGTTAATTTAATCCACTGAATTATTTACACCAATCAAACTATTTAAAGTTTAAACCGAAGTTGTCTATCAATTCCGTCGGAAAAGTATCACTGAATAGTGAATAGTGCAGACCATTTGTGTGTGTGTACACACACATATATATATAATTCTCATCATATTCACAATAGTATTAAAGCTAATTTTTTGTCACGCTCACAAATCAATTTCCATTACTTTTTCGTGTGCGTGGCTTTAGCTTGAGAGAGCTTTACGACTTTTTGATTCCAAAAGGAGGAGCATCCAATGCTTTACTTTACAGGAGACTGTAATTTAAAATACCTAAATCCTGTATTAGTTACCTTTTTAAGTTAAGAAAGTCCTAAAAAATGGTCACGTCCATAATCTCCTACTTTTAGATATACTTATTTTAAGGGCAAGCAATGCGTTCTTAATTTTCTAATTTTAATTTTTAAATTGATCCCATAATAGGTGTGCATGGATGCTCTGCATGTGCTGGCCATTAGTTTTGGGTAAAAAAACCAATTATACAAGTTTTACAAAAAAAAAATCAATATACAAAAATTGGATCGGTTTACAAACAAAAAATTCAATATACAATTGTTTGAAAATTTGTTCCACAAATATTTAACACAAGTTTACAGAACTCAAATTTAAACGATAGATAGAATTCTCGATCTGAATTCGTGTCAATTGAATTTTGTCTTTCTTGTTTGTATTTGTATACGAAATTGTAAAAAAAAAAGGTTATTTAACCAATTTTGAAAAAAATATAAAATTTATTATAAACATTTTAAAAATTAATTTATGGATATTATCCTTTATAATTAAATTATGATAATAATACTATAAACTAGTAATATCCGTAATTTTATTTATAATGTATGGGCGTGTATATCATTGTCCGATAAATTAATTGCGGAGAAACTTAATATATTTTTTATATCAATTTTATTATTAATTAGGGTGATGATAATGAATTCCTCTGTAAATGCAACGTTACTGATTGAAGGATCATATTAAATTTTTTTGACTCTCAAATCATTATAGATTTTTGAAATGTTTTATATATAATAAAATTTAATATGTTAAATTATATATTTTCAATTATAATTAATGAATTCAGTTATATTCTAGTCACCTAATCTGACGACGTAATTCTCAACCAATCAAAGCTCGGACCTGTTCTGTCCCTCTAACATTGAATGTCATGGCCATATCATTGTTTAGGTGAACTAATCTAATTAGTTTACAACAAACATAGTACGTTAGATAACCAATCACATCCATGTATTGAAAACTTCGCATTTAAGATAAGGGTAATGCTATCGGTACAAATTTATGTCAACTTCATAACGAGAAGATGTGATACAAGAGTTTTTCATAATTTTTTTTTATTTGAATAGACTTACAAAATCAAATGATCATGACTCATAATTATTTTCTGAATTAGTCTCACTATATGACATTATCGGGAAGATAATGATTCGTTCGGGACTGATAGAGAGGATTGGGGTTTAATTGGGTATATCAAATATTTAACAAGGAGACAAAATTCACATTATTATGATAGCCATTTATTACGTTTGATTTTATTATTTCTTTAAACCTATTCATTATTATTAATTAACGAATAATATAAGTCTTAAATTATGATGTTGAAATCTTAAAAATTCACTAAAAGAATTCAAAAAATACAATTACTGAATTGTTAGACTATATTATGATTGTTTAATATATTTAAATAATTAATATATGTGTTCACATAAATATTATAATAAGAATAATAATAATGATAATAAATTAAAATGTATGTTTTTATTTAATAATAATTTAAAAGGTATATACTTATATTTAATAAAAATAAACTTTATATATAATAATTAATTTGTTAATTACTCATTTATGAATATTTTGAATTAACAGAGCAATATAATTTTCGCGAACTATTTATAAACACTTGATTATCATGAACGTTAACAAGCATCATACTTATGTTCAACGACATTACTATTTATTAACGAATGAACATAAATTATTTTTTATTAACTTGAACACAAGCTTATTTATAAACATTTGATTTTCATGCTCTCTCTTTTCAACCGATTAAAATACAAATAATTACGATTTTTTCATGAAAAAATTATAATTTGATTGTTGAGAAATAACACATACACACACAATTTTAGTAAATCTAAAATAATCAATATCTATGTTTATTGAGACCAAACGAGCATAAAATTAAGTCTCAAGGAACTAGATGCTCTAGGTAAGCTTCTAAAAAAGTGTCTATCTTTTTTTTGTAAAATTTTAATTATTAAACCTTAACATTTTTCATAAACTATCTAAAATTTACAGCAGTTATAAGTTAAAATCTACAACTATCAATTTAGAACATTCAAACATAGTTGTACAACGTGTGAATATTAATCAATAATAAACGTGTATGTTTTAAACTAAATTGCTTTAACTATTTTCATCCAAACCCATATTAAGAAATATTAAATTGATCCATACAACATTTAAAAAATTAAAAATATTAATCTATTAAAACCTTTGTGGTACTACAAACAACATTTAAAAGTTTGAGAAATATTGTTAAACTAATTTCAATTGCTCATTAATTTAGTCTCAAAAACATAAAATTACGTATATATTTTTCAATATTTTTTGTTGGTGTTTAACTCAATTACTCAATTGCTCATTGATTTTCTCAATTCAAAACTCTAATACATATTTTATTTTTTCAATTTAACCGAATAACTCATTATATACAATTAATACTCAAACACTATTAACCCCTTTTGGGCCTAGCCTTCATTGAGATGCCAACTTACCACGGGCAAAACACGCAACTCACTTTTAGTAGGAAATCTGCCACTATTACATTTGGTATAAAATACATAAGAATATTATTTTGGTTATAAAATAAATAATAAATAATAATACTTAAATATACCGTTAGAATATAATAAAATAATATTACCATTAGAATTGGATAAAAATATAAATACTGTACAAACTAATACAAGATAACAATATATTAACATTTAATTTTAAAATAATAACTTCAAACTATATTACCGCCTGCCAATAATCCATAAGTGAAGGGTATCAAAGATTTTAAGTTAAAAAAAATAACAATCATCTATCAACACACATGACATATCATTTAGCGGCCAATTTGTTAGGTAAAATTTGCTTTTAACTTTGCGATTTTACTTGCCATGCGGTAACTACAAATAAAAATAATTTTTCTTGTAGCGTGCACGTGTGCCTTTTTTTTTATATAATTATATAAGCCTTTATAAGGGTGTGTAGTGTTTTGTGGCTTACTTGTATATTTATTTTATAGCGAGATTAGTTTAACTTTGACTTAAAGTCATATATGAACTAAGCTGAGTAATAATGTGTTTATATTTATTTAATTTTTTTAGCAAATTGAGCCAAACTCAAATTTCAAATAAAAATATTCATGAACTATTTATAAATGTACGAATGAATGAATCTCCAACAACACATTCTTTGTTTATGATAATATTTGTAAATATTATTAATCACATTGTTCACAGACAATTTTTATTTATTTATTTGATCATTTATTTAATTAAGCTGATGTATGATATAATAAATAAAGTATTTAGTATTTAAATTTTAATTTTCAATATCTTAATTTATATATTAAAGGTATTGAATATAAAACTAGTTCTGATTTTACATATGTCAATACTTTTTTTGAAATTTAGTAAAACTAATAATCATGATATAATTTAATATAATTATCAATAACTAGATATTTGCTATATTTAATACAAACAATATAAAGAATATACCTTAGCATGAACAAAAATTATTTTAACAGTGTTAATAAGCATTAAACCAATATGTTTGTAAACAAAAAATAATGTTGGGATCAATTAACTTTTAAACAAAAATGAGCAAGTTTTTATCTTGATGATAAAAATGCTTTAAAATGTTTGATTTATTTATTATATTTTGACTTGTTGCGTTATAAATAATAATAATAATAATTCATTAAACATCATCATAATAATATATTAAACATCAACTTTTCCGGTTTTAGTGTCTTGTGGCTTTTGGAAATATGAATAATTAACAAAACAATTGTTATTATATTGAAACAAGTATTTCGGGTTAATGGCCGTGTCCTTTTCCAATGTAATTATATGGACTTATGGAAAGGCATGTGGTATTTCATGGCTTAGATAGGTTTTTTATTTATATTTTTATTAGTCTTAGGGGCTAATTTAATAAAAATATATAAAAATTATACTTTTTAAACTATGACTAAAATCTTAATAAAATAAATAATAACTCTTTAAATTTAACCCAATACTATTTACTATTTATTTATTAAAATATTATATTTTTTATCAACACATTTACTTTTCTATTTCTTTATTTCTTCTCATATTTACTTTTTCACTTAAAAGAATAAATAAATACTAAAAAAATAATTTTTTAATTAATAAATAATTAAAATAAAAAAACTAAAAAGTGTGCGTGTTAAAATTAAAAAGATATTTTAATTATTTTAAAGAGTTAAATTTAAATAGTAAATGCTTTATACAATTTATATAGTAATATTGCATCAGTAAAGCTACGGTCAAATGTTAGTTGCGCCTTCAACTTGTGCAACTAATTTTTGGGAATGTAAATAATAATTATAATAATATATGGGCTGTCTCTTTGATTATCTCTAGTGTTCATCAAAACCTTATAATTCTAATATGTGCATAAATGTCTGAATTAAGGACCTGTAGTTTTATTAAATCAGTTATTAATTAATAAATTATTTAAACGAATAAGAATGTTTCTAAATTTCAAAAAAAGTATTATATGAAAATTTCAACTTTACATGGTAAAAAAGATTAAAAAAATCTCTATGTTGTAATTTTCATAAAAATATGACACCCTTTAAAGATGTTTCGCAATATGTCAGTGGCTTCGGGTATGAGGATAACTTGAAAGAGTGAAAGTACAATGAACCGTTATTGTTTTTTTTTTTTTTGGACTATCCACAAATGGAAACCAATAATAGAATAAAATATTAGTGTTGGTTGTGGTCTCATGTCGATTGTACTCCACTGCCTTTTATCTCCATCTTGATTTACCTTTCATGGCAAGGCAGGGAAGGGCTCTCTCTCCTTGTAATAAATAAATTAAGATAATTAAAAAATAAATTAATATATTAAAGCGTTAGCATCTATGGCTATGATCCCACTAAGTTACACCAAAATATAGTTAATTAACAATAGCCTTCCTCCTAACTTGAGCACATAAAACAAAAAAAAGCAATGATGAATACATATAGGTTCTATAGTAATGAAGATTAGCCCCCACATCATCACATAAACATGCATTACACCTAAAAGAATAATGTCATCTTAAAGTTACAAGTTAGTAATTTGCGTTTTCATTATGACAAGCCCAACTTGCTATAACATTTAGGATCGATATAATTTACCGCAAAATAAGAGGGATGTATTATGAGATTTTTGCTATTTTTGGGTTTGATACTTTTTAAAAATTATATATTTAAATATCTCATTATTTATTGTGTGTATCAATGTTCATTTTAGTTAAATAAAATTTTTTATGACCAAATTATGCTTCATATAACTGTTTTTTTTCTTTAAAAGGGTCATTGTTCTAGTACTTTTTCCAATCCTAGATCTAGAAAAACAACATGAAGGATTGCCTTTGATATAGACGTCACCATTGTTGATCATCTTCGCACGGGCATGGTGATCATCCATGGGATCAACATCTGACTGCAAATGGGGAGGGATGATTAATTAATTGAGATCAAAAAATTTTTGATGCGCTACAAAATTAATTAATAAATAAATAAGCAAGTCAAAATTATTATTTTTCTCTTTTTCAATCTGTGATCATTGAGAGGTTCTTTGATAATTTTTGTGTCTCGATACTAATTACAAGCCTTAATTTTGATCATGGTTGCGTTTATTCGAGAGATGATCACTTGTATGTAACTCATAATAAATAGATAAAATCAAAATAATGGTTGAAAGATGTGCAAATCTTGTCATGATCTAGTGATACATGTATAGGGCAATGACCAGAACTATGGCGACCATATCCTCGCGGGGCCAAAGATTCTTGTAAAAAGTATTACATATGCAATGTATTTGTATTGTTATTTGTTTAATGTCTCTTTTTTTTTGTTTGTTTGTTTTCAAAATCTTAATAAAGTGACAAAATGCTCCACTGAAAAATGCTAACAGCTATTTGGCTTTAAACATTGGGCATGACTGTATCCGTGAATTTGAGCTGAACCATCATTGTCATTGCCGGTTTGCCAGCATAATGGTGGTGGGCAAAGATGACTTGGTATGTGGTCAATGAATAGGATGAGGGCATAGGTGCAACTCCATTCATTTAGGAACACTATATCATCACACAACCAACGTTTAGAGGCGTCCTTATAATGGAATAGCCATAATAACCGGTAGCTGTTTTAAACTATTGTTGAAGGCAAGGCTTTAAATTACATGGTCCCTCAAATGACCGAAAAATTGATTGCAGACCATCTCCCCTAATCCACCAATATTTCTTCGACACAAACAAGGTGATTTTTTTTTTTCAGATCTTACCAAAGGAAAAGTATCACACACCTAAGTAAAAGCTTTCTAATTTATTATTAGGCTTTCAAAAGCCTGAAGCTTTGGTTCACTGAATCATAACAACACGCCACAAAAATTTATGATGATATCTTTTTACACTATTTTTTAAATTAGGCACTCATTTCAACTGCATTAGACTGCACACCGTGTGATGATGACACTTAGCGATAAAGATAGTACGGCCACTTACAACAGCTATATATATACAGACAAATTCATTATTGTAAGTCTTTTTTACAGGGACTTTAAAGGAAAAATCAGGGACTCAGATACTGCATTAATGTTTTGATTGTTTTCCTACAGGTACAAGTTAGGAAATATATTTGCCAAAATCATGGTTAATTAGATTTTTGTTTCATACATGATACATAGTACACGCATTCCATTAGATTTAAATCAAGGATAAATAAAATTTATTGAATCTATAATTTTTTTATGAGCAGTTATAATGAAAATGCACGTAAGCTTATGAGTAACTAAAATTTTATTTTCTCTCCATGTGATTGAATTATTTTGACACTACTTGGAAACATGAATCATAAAAATATAAATCTCATGTGACACTAAAAAAACCTTTTTCAAAAGTGAAAGTTTTAAAATATTTACTAATCACTGTTAATCTTCTCGTGATCAATGATCTTCAAAAATAGTTGCCACGCACGGGATATTAAAGAATCATATAAGACAATGCTAAAAGCAGGGGGATGGTGGTGTGGGGTTGGTTTTGTTGTAAGAAAAGAAAATGAAATGTTACCTTTCTGTCTGTTAAATTAATTAAATTTTTTTATGAATGTTACTGTATACATTATAATTTTACGTAAAAGTTTAGGACTTTCACATGCATCGTTCGTCGGATATGTCATTATCATATTAGTTATAATTAAATTACAAATAAGAAAAAAAAACTATAATGTAAAAATGGAGAATATGGAAAAACGATCTACAATATGGAAAGCCCAAATGGGGCCCACAATACAGCTCAACTGTCGCGCATACTTGTCCGTCTGCTCTGCTACGATCGCACTTACACCGTAAAGAGACAACCTTTTTCCTCGCTTCCCACCTCCGCCATGTCTTCCGTTTCACTCCCCCACTCCCAACTTTTGCAGTCTTTAATGCCTCTTCCCACATGCTTAATTCTTCTGCCTCCTAACAAAAACACCTCCACGTCCATCTGTGTCTCACTTTCTTTGGTCGGCAAGCAATCCCTCAAGCCCAAAAAAACACATATCCCATTCATGGATTATGGTCTCACACGATAAAAAGTTGAGATTTTTATGAGTTTTGGAAACAGAGGCAGGGTCTCCTCTGCTGTCTCCTTTTGGCTCCTTTTGGTTGATAATATTGAAGCCGAGTGATCAAATTTGAAACAGATTGGTTGAAGTCTTGATTTGGAATTGTTGGTTTGGGCATTTGGGATTTGCAGTCTCGAAGGCGTTTTGCGGTTTAGGGGCTTTTGGGTTGTGATCATATCTTCTCACATCGATGTGTTGACTGGTTTTCTTCATTGGAGTTTGATTGGTTTGCCGTTGAGATAAAACCCATCAGTGATATTAGAATTTTTTAGCAGAGATATTGATCATGATTGCTTGAAAGCTATGGCAGCCTTCTAGTTTACTCCATTGGGAAATTTGAGGGTCTGGACTTGAATTGCTTTGTAGCTCTGAACTTATTTGGGGCTGGCCTTTTGGATTTTTTTTTAGTTCGAGCATGTTAATTATTTATTCACAAAAACCCATCAAGTCTTTGAATCAATATAAGTGGCCACGAATGTTGTTTTTCTACTCAATACAACCAGCCTGATTTGATGGAGTCAATTTGGGGTCTTTCAACTGCTGAATTTATGTTATTTTGTTTCTGACAAGGAAAGTTGAAGGGTTTTGTTATCGAGGTAGACTCTGGGAAATTGTTTTGTTTTGTTTTAGTTTTTTAATAAAACAATCAGTTGTTAGTGCGGAGATCCTCACTTTTTTTTTCTTCTCTTTTTTTGCAAAGCTAATATCATGCAAAGCTAATTTCGTTGTCTCCTTCTTTACCGGAGTTATATTGTCATCATTGTTACTGTAGCAAATACTTATTGTGAAGATTGAATCAACATATGACTCTAAATATGTGTGCACTAACTATTTTGTGCATGTGTGTTTGAGAGACAAATCCACCTTGTTGTTCTTGGTTTATGTAGCTGCTTTCAAGTTCTTGCCTAGATCAGGTATATACTGGTGAAACTGATTTTCTCTTAATTTTATTAGGTTTCAATTGTGAACAGTTTATTTGGATGAGCAAAGTATAAATTGAATTCTGTTATGGGAAAGAGGCAGCCCAGGCAACCTGTCCAGGGTCAGGTAGGATGTATTTCAGCTTTGATTAAGGCCTTTGACAGCCGGAAGGAGCACTCCACACAGAAGCTACTGACGGATAAGAAATATTGTTGTAGCAAGGAAACTTCCGGTAAGAGTTCTGTTTTCGGGTTTCAGGTTTTATATCAGTCATTTTGGAATTAAGAAAGATTCAATACAGTATAATCTGAAGCAATCCTTTTCCCACCGCGACATTGATTATAAATAATAATAATAATTAGAGTATTAAAATTACAATCAATCACTTGCATGTTGATTTCTAATTATATATGGATGTGTATGATGGATTAATGCACCCTAAACTGTCAAATAATTGTACTGGATTATGTTACAGGTTTTAGGTTTTATATCAGTCATTTTGGAATTAAGAAAGATTCAATACAGTATAATCTGAAGCAATCCTTTTCCCACCGCGACATTGATTATAAATAATAATAATAATTAGAGTATTAAAATTACAATCAATCACTTGCATGTTGATTTCTAATTATATATGGATGTGTATGATGGATTAATGCACCCTAAACTGTCAAATAATTGTACTGGGTTATGTTACCATCACATTGTTGATTTTACTTATGTCCCCTTGCAGCAGCTGGACATTCAAAAAATGAAGCTGAAGCTTTAAATGAAAGCCCTGATGTAAGTATTGGTCAAGGCCTCAAGTTGTTTACTAACAGACTGAGGCACGTGGAAGTGTGCAACTGATGCTGCCAATTTGTGTTGTATGTTTTTTCAGTATAATGGAGAGAGCACGACTGTGATGACTGGTTCTGATAATCCACCAACTGCAAAGAAACTTATAGATGAAAAATTGCAGAGTGAGAAGGGTCCAAAGAACCGGACCAGCAATGCTGAAGTACACCCTTTTAAAAAAAACATAAAAAGCACTTATAGAAAGACTGGCGATGCTTGTGATTATGACTTGGATACAAAAGAAGGATCAGAAAACTCTTTCCCACAGAAACTGGAGCAAGAATTTACTAATTCTCTCAGTATTAATGTCATAGTAGATGAACTTTGTAGCATGATCTCGCAGGACCATTCAACTGATGCAGAGTTGAAGCAGGAGTTTGTTTCTGAAGAAAAGCTGAGTGAAGCAACAATGGTTTTTATAAATCAGAAATTTAGGAATGGTAAACGTCTCACAGGTGGTGAGAAACCCCTCCATTCTGAAGAATTTTTGGATGCGCTTCAGACATTAAATTCAAATAAGGAATTGCTTCTGAAGCTTCTGGAAGATTCTAACTCACATTTGCTGAAGTGTGTCCAAAGCATGTTGGGTTCTCAAGCAGAGAGGGATGAGAAATCCAATTCAAAAGCAGAGTCAAATGTATCAGAACAAGTACACTATGATTTAAGACCATCCAAAGATCTCAAGAGCCGCAAAAATTACAACATTTTCAGTAGCAACATTAAGTTCCAAGGCAGAAAACCGTCAGTGATTGCTGAAGATTCAACACAAATTGTAATTTCGAAGCCTGGACCTGAAGCTGCTCTTGTTACATCACTTGAACCCTTTAATAGAATGAGAAATAACAAACAATCTGGGAAACCATTTTCCCTATTTTCATTTTCTAAAATCAAAAGAAGGCTTCATAGTGCCATGGGAAAAGATCAGCAAGGATCTTCTGCTGAAGATGGTATAAGTAGTCGTTGTGATAATGGAAAGGGGAATGGAGATGAAACACCTTCTCCCAAAGCTCATTTTTTCAATAAAAGGATCCCCAAATCCTCCACTGGAGTCAAGGAGGGAAGAAAACATGGCATTTCAAAAGAATCTTCAGAATCTTTAACTTCAAGTTCAGGTAATTTGGAACAAAATGCATCCAGCATCTACATTGAGGCAAAGAAACATCTCTCTGAGATGCTGAGTGACAGCAATGAAGACAAGAGATCTTCAAGAAAGCGTGACTCAAAATCCCTCCGAACTATTCTCTCTTTATCGGAACACAACTCCTCTCCTGTTCGCAGTCCCAGAAAGGATAGGGGGGAAAATCTTGTGTGCGCAGATAAGAGCTTTTCTGATTCTGAGAAACTTCAGAGGGCTAATGAGAATGCTTTGCTTTTCAAACAGGAAAAAGATAACTGTGATCCAGCTGAGAAAAAATTTGGAGACATTTCTGGTGACCGTACTGATGATAAAGCAGAAGTTTTACAGTCAGATGATGTTATTCCTAATACGAAAGTGAAATGTTTTAGTGGATATGAGATTGGTAATTGTTTTGTTCTTTTCTACTATTCAAGTAATGGTGAGAAGCATTTAAATAACTCTCACGTTTAGTTTTTAAAATATTATGCTAATCTTGGTAAGCCTTATATTATTATTTTGCAGTTGATGTGGAGACTCTGGAAACTATTAATTCAGTATCTCATGAATATAGTAATGTGGACATTGTGGAAAGTACTGATTCAGTAAATCTGGAAGAAAGCAATGTATTGAATGGTTCATCTGAACCATGTGGGTTGCGTGTGATTAGAAATGAACCAAAAGATTATATAACTGAGGTTTGTGATGTGACAGCTAGTTCAGTACCCCTGGAAGAAAGCAGGGTAGTGGATTCTTCATCTGAACCATGTAACTCGTACATGATTAGAAATGAACAAAATGATGGTATGGCTAAGGTTTGTGATGTAGGAGGGTATTCTGAAGGCTTGAAACTGGTAAGCCACTGTCAATGTTGGTCATCTCTCAAATATACTTTTTTTATGTATATTTAAAATTAAATGATGGCGACACACACTTCTGTTTCTTAATGTTCTACCTTCCCTTCCGCAGGACTTGACTGAAGAGCTGCTACCTCAGTCTCTTCCATTAGCATCCCCATCGAGCTCATCAGTTGCTGAAAAACTTGAACGTCTAGATTGTGCCATTGAAACACCAGAGCGATCCAGTCCCGTGTCTGTTCTTGATTCGATATTTGCAGATGATGACCCAGGTACCTTTTCTTATTAAGTGCATAATAAAACTTCCAAATTCTTGTTTGTGCATATGCTATCACATTGTGTTGTACTAAAATCATTTCCACGATTCCATAAAATTTAAAATAAAAAAACCAGTTGAACTGAAGATCCAGCCGCGACGGATTCATTTTGAAGAACTGGAATCTACTGCGAAGGAAGAAAGTATTCACACAAAAACTTTTATGGGGGATGATGAGTCCATATATGAGTATGTAAGAAAAATATTACAGGCATCTGGATTGACCTGGGATGAGTTTTTCATAAGGACACTTTCTTCAGACCAAATTCTTCTTGACCGTACACTGATTGAAGAAGTTGAGTCGTTCCCCAACCATCTCTGTCCTAACAGAGAGCTACTCTTTGATTGTGTCAATGAGGTTCTTATGGAGGTTTTAGAGCAGTGTTTTGAGTCACCTTGGATATCATTTGTAAAACTGAGCATCCGGCCGATCCCAGATACAAGGATCCTCATAAAAGAAGTGTGGAAGGGAGTTAGTTGGCATCTCTTTCCCTTGTACTCTGCTCCCACTTTGGACCAGATTGTCATGAAGGACATGGCCAAATCCAAAACTTGGATGGACCTCGGACCTGATGTGGAAAGTATTAGTATCGAATTGCATGAAGCTATTATCAAAGAATTAATAGAAGATGCCTTTGGGTGCTGTCTGAATCCAAGGCAAGAAAGTGAATCCTCAAACCATCCACCCAAGTTAATAGAAGATGGAGGCTACATCAACTTGTGAAATCTAACAAAACTGGGCTTCTATATCTATCGAAATTTATGTACCATGAGTTCGGAATTCAGTTGGGTGGGAGTCAACATCAAAAGAAGGATCCTTTATTACATGGGCAAGACTAAAGGAATTTTCAAAAGAAGTGTTAAAGATTCTTTAATAGATACATAGATTTCTCAATGGTATTCAGTGTTGTTTCGTAAGAGTGCTAGGACCTTAATTTTAACCAAATACAGTGTTGTTGATGGTGCTTCAGGATTCTATACTGTCCAAGATCACTGCCTTTCTAGCAAAGTACACTTGCAGAAAAGAAGAGAGAGATCACAGTCCATTTTGGGAATACCCTCCCTCTCCATTATGATCTTTTACAGGCCTGCAGAATCCTAAATATTGTTTATTCTCTGTTGTGAGCTAGTGGAGCTTGTAGAATTTTGTGTGTTCGTAGCGGTGGTCGAGAATGTTGGTATTACATAGTTCATTTTTTTGTGTTCTGTTTTCATCTTAATTTTGCAGACAATTTTACTGTACTCACAAATCTGGAGATTGAGTTTTGATTTGGAAGGCCTGGTGTAATGTTAACAGAAAATAATTCAGGTGTTAAAATGGATAGTTTTTAATAGTTTTATTGCTCTGATTTTAGATACTTCCGGAGTTTTTTTTAAGCATCTAAAACCTTATAGGAAAGTAAAAATGTAATGCTGTAACAAAACAACAAACATGCAAAATCCCCACTGAAATTGCAATCTCAACAGGCTGCAGCTAAACTGAAAGTTACACACATCCCAATTCTATTAAGCATTATCCAAGCATGACAAAATTCTTAGAGCCATGTCTGGAAAGTCATTAAAAGTTGTGGCCGCCCAACTTTTTTTTCAGCCAAGTCATTAAAAGTATTGTTCTGGGATTCCGGTGGATCTGTGACACCAATTCCAAGCCTGCATAAACATATGGCAGAGTCCCAGAGAGTTCATGTGAACTGCATAGGATGCCACCAAGGAAAAAAGATAAAAGAACAAAAATTCTGATGCAAAATTAACCTAGAAGATCGACTCTAATTCAACCCCATATCATTGACCCATTGCTCGGCCTGTATAAAGATGATGTAAAATTAAGCACTAAGCAAACTTCAAACCTTACATGCTAGGTAACAAGTGTCAAGATACAGCCAAAACATATGTTCATGCCTTACTAGTATACGGCAAGACTGTAAATACCATAAACATGAAGATCTGCGAACAGAACGGGGTTACAGGATTTTAGCGGTCAGTAGAAAGGGCATGAAAATGTGCCAGTTTCATAGAACTCTACTTTGACTTATAGGCTTGAATGCTAACTGTAGGATAGTAGTGGAGAAAATAAAATACAAAATGTATAAGCTCTAATTTGAACTCTACTGTTGATTGCATTGACTGGATTCTTTATGCTTTTAATTGTTTTATTAGGCTTAGAAAGAAGATCCATGAATCTTCTAGCACAATTACCTTTAAGCCCATATCTATCATAGTAATAAACCAAGTATGCTAACACCGCAAGCTTGTTCTTTGTGTAGACATGCTTGGGATTCCACCAGCCTTCTTATTTTGAGTGTCTTTCCTTTTTGCAAATATAGCAAAGACCCTTAGTTGATGCTTCTTTCTAGATTATGTATAGTCTCCCGCTAAATGTTACATCACCTTTTCTTGCGTTGTAGATCTGCATAGGCTATATCTACTAACAAACTCTAGCTTTGTGCTTCTAAACTTGATATAGTAGAAGCAATACCTTTGGAATGACGGTCTTTTAGGGTTCACTTTTATTCTAGGCTTTTGAATTTTAATTGTTAGCCTAGGCATAATTGTTGGTTTTCTTTATTTTGGTGGTTATTGCTACAAGTACCACTTTCTTTATCTTTTTATCAACTTCAGTTATTGGCTTAATTAGATGGTCAATCTTTTTTTTCTTTTTTTTCTACACGAACTTTGGAATGTTGTTTCACCATGGACTATAGTGTTGAGCTTTGGCCTTTAAGATTCCTTAGCACTTAAAAGAATCTTCTTTGATCCAGTCACTACTATTGTTGCTCTCACCTTCTCCACAAACTTCTTGTTAGTATCAGCTTTTGGCTTACTTGGTTGAACTTATTCTCTTCCTTTTTTTGTTTTCTTGACTTGTTAATCTTCTTCACTTCTGTTTTTGAGCCTAATGTTTCTCCTGTACATAATTCGGGTCTGCTTTTCATTTTCTCACCTAGTTTCTGTTGGAGTTGTAGCAACTCTTCTTCGGGCCTTTTAATTTTTGAGCTTATAGCAATGAACTCATGTGAGGTCATTACTTTTTTTTGATATTTTCTTTTTTCTTTAGCCTCAGATCAATATTCTCATTCTCATTTTATTCTTTTCAGCTTCTATCTTCTGCTTTTGCTTCTTCCTTGTCAACTTGGGGCTTAAAGCTTCTTTATCTTCTTGCCCTTTTTCTTAATTTCCTGTAGAGCTTCCTCCATCTCAACTTCTAGATCTGTTGTACTTCCTATCTCTTTTTTATTCTCCTTTCTTCTCCGTAGGATGATCTCGGAGAATGGACTGATGTCACGATACATATCATATGAGCGTCTTCCTCATCTTCTTCTTTTACATTGTCTCAAATAATTTTATAAGAGTATTTCTTCTTTTTTAAAGTTACAGACTTTTTACTGGGTTTTCTTCTTCTTTTATGTTGGATAATTTTCTTCATAACCTTCCTTTTCCAATTTCACTTTGCATTTGAAAGTACTGTCCAACTTTTCACATCTGAAACACTTCAAGGACATTTTGTCCTTGCGCATGTCAAAACTTTTCTAAAGTATGCAAGTACTTCATCTTCATTTTTATTATCTTCAAAGGATTTTCTCTCACCATCTTCATTTTAAAAAAAATAATTAGAGGCTACCTCATTTATTGACTTGGAGGTCTTGGAACCTTCTGATTAGTTGATTCTCATCTCTCTTTCTTTTGAAGGAGCTCTGTATCCTGCTTAGACTGATTTCAAAACAACCACACCTATGAATTTAAACACCATGTAACTTGTACTAGTATTACACTCCATTTATCTCAGCAATAAATTTTCAACATACTTCAACAACTATTCCAGCACACCAAGCAATTAAGCTTACTGTCTTGGTAAACAACATTTCCAACCGTTTATCTAATAGCATAGTTCTCTGACTGCTTTGCAAGTCTTCTGCAGAATTTACCCCATTTCATAGCTATAATGGATGAACTTCTTTGTCACACTCGCTTCCTCATTAGCAAAGAACCTTTAATGAAGGTTCTATGATGGTGGTTGTCTGATAAGAGTCTTTTAATTTTAACTTGAAAGTTCTATAATTACAATCCTTTGAGAAGAGAAGAATCTTCTGATCGATGAAAGTTCTATAATAAAAGTCTTTTAATTTTAACTCAATAACCAATAATTATAACTAATTACAAAGTTGGGATTAATAAGTTTAAGGATAATAATCTTTTGTAGTAAATAAAATACACATCATTTTGATAAGTGCTTATATTTTATAAAATAAATAAATAAATATTGAAACAATATAATTTAAAATCACTACTATAGTTATTAACTTTGGTGTTCCTGTTTGGTAGTCATCTCTTATTGTTATTATTGGTGTCCGTATAATATAATATAATACTTTTCACATTTACTTATAATTTAATATTTCATAGAACTCAAAATATTATATATATATATATAGATATATATATATGTATATTATATGTATATATATTCACACTTTCCAAAACATTAAATATATCTATTAATTATTTTTAATTTCATATAAAATTATAAAAATTAATATTAAAATATAAATAAAATATTCAAACATTATATTTATGTTTTAAATTTCTTATCATATTTGTTCAAAAATATTTGACTTAGGGAAATATTTATGTTCGAATAAAATTCTGTATTAGTTATTTGAATATTTTTATTAATGATTTTAAGTGACATTTCACATTAATGGTGTATGTATCAAATCCGTGGGTATTATTAAATAGATATATAAAATAATAATTGTATCCATATTATTATTAAAATAAATTAAGAGAAAAGTTATTTGGTAATTGTCGGACAAAATTGATAGATTGATAGATACCTCCATTACTTTGGAACCCAAAAAAAAAAACTGAACTTTCCGTGTATGCCCCATTTCAAACTTATGGGTCAATGGGAGATAGATTTTCTGTTCTTTAAGATTGGATCAGTAGGATAGGATCCAAAGATCTGCAAATTGTAATATTCTAGCCTATAATACAAGCAATAGATTAATTAAAAATAGGGCAGCCTTTTAATAATTTGTCGGAATGCTGTCTACCTAAAATCTTAAAAGGAATTACCTAGCATAATTTGTCACATTTAATTTTACAAAATAAAAATAAAAGTCAAGTGGATAATTAAAAAAAACCAATAATAATTTTTTCTCAGAGGACTTCTTTTAAAAACCAAATCAACACTTATTAAGTGGAGACCGTGCACTCCAACTTACACAAAAATTTTCTCCTTCCCTTTTATATGAGATTTGAAGTTTCACTAAAATATTAGGCAAGCTACAAAACAAATCAGCATTTCCATGAAAGTCATTTTTTAATTTATACCCAAATATTAATCTTCAAATTAAATTTATTTTTATTAAAATAATAATTTTTTATTTTCTTATCTCTCTCACCCATCTTCTACGCATCCCTTCTCTTGGGTGCAATGTTGAGACCATCCTAGATAATATTAACTTTGAAGTCTTCTCATTGCATCGTATTCCTTCTCTTTCTCATCTATTCGTCTGTATAGAGAAGGTGGCGGGAGTAATCGAAGGAAGGAGGGAGCAACGGTGGGAGTAATCGGAGGGATAGCCACAGTCACCCCTGCAATGAATGGAAAGAAGATGACCGAAGGAAGGAGAGTGCGATGTCAACTCAAGGGAAGACAACCCTTAGGAAGGAGGACAGCAACAACCACTCCTGTTGCTGCCACCTCTGTAATTGTAAATTGCAAGGCTGTTGATCCCCTTGCTCGCCACCTCTACCGCCTTCCCCCACTGTCGCCGTTATAACGGACAAGACATCGCACTCATTCATATGAGAAGGGAGAGAGGCATGGAGAGAAAAATAATATTACATAAAAAGTAAATAATAATTCTTTTTTTTAAAATAAATACCATAATAGTTTTTAAAAATAAAGTAAGATCAAGAGCATGTTAGAATTAAATTTTGACATTTAATTTTATATTTATAAATAATAATAAAAAACCTACTAAAGTTACTCTAGGGCCTGAGGGCTACCACACGACGATGTAAAAAAAATACCAAGAAAACCCCATTTCTCCAAAAAAAAAAAAAAACTGCTTTGAAGGGCCATTCACAATTCGTTGTGCAGTCCAAATTTACAACGTTCTATTTCCATGAATAAAAAAAATATTTTACATCTAAAAAAAAAATGAAATTTTGTCATCTATGGGAACCAAATGGCTAACGGTGATTTCTGACTTCTGACGACGACGTTGATTTTGCAAAAAATGGTTCCCCATCCGCCAATGTTAATGCGTCTTCTCAGTAATCTGATTATTTAATTCATCTTCCTCGACTGCACGCAAAATGAATAGTGAAGCCAGGCAGATCAAAAAGTCTGAGAGGGCGAGACTGACAACATCGAAAACAAATTTTGGCGCAAACAAACCCCAAACCTGCAAGGATAATAAGCAGTAACACTCAATCATTTTCACTACATAGATGAATCTATCTATGCATAACAATAAAATAACAAACAGTTGCCTGAACTCTACCATCAAATGCCGCCTGTGAATCGTGACACAGAACATGGTGGCCATGACTGTGGTTGCCACAATAAGCCCATACATCAGATACACCTAGAAATTTTGTTTTAAAAAAAAAAGGCAAAATGTTTGTTTAAAACAAATGGATTAAAACAAAAAACAGGAATGCACTAAATGTAATAAAAACAAAGATGTATAGAAATAAGCATACTAGAGTTAGGTGCATCAGTAAGCGTTGTTTCCCTTGCTCAGTGTTGCCCCGACTGAATCGTTGAGCAAGTAGTGGAAGCCCAAATATCGGAAGGAAGTGAGAGAAACCAAAAGTGTCTATTGTAAGAAGGATTGCTTGTGGAATAAGGATGAACTCATCAAACCTGGAAATGAGTACGAAGGGCAAATCATAATGACAAGGCAATAGAAATTTCTCTCACCAATTGGTAGCATACACAAAGCCCCCAACTCACCCAATGAACGCAGCACCATATCGAAGGCCATCAAAAGCACACCTAGAGAAAAGTCAATGCTTCAGGTTGTGACACATTATTTATTGCACCAGGTTTTGTGTCTATGTAATAATAAACAAAATAGTATATCCCATGCCAACCAGAAGCAATTTCTGTATATTTACAAAAATATATACCAAAATCCAAAAGAGAAAAAGCAATCTACCAGTGACCACTACAGAAAAAGAGACAAACAGCCAGAAGGTTCCATGATGTCATAGGAAGAAGACCAATCCCATGATTGGCATCCTGTTCAGCACTGTCCAACATCACAATGCAATAACCTGACAAGGAAGATGTAAAAGAATGACGCATGCTATAATAGAATGGCTATGATATGTAAAAAGTAATAACCAAAGAAGCATCATTCACTGAAGGAAATAAAGTAAAAAAAACGCATATCAAGATGCCTAACCATTGCAAACACAACTAAAATTACTAGTACCTCCAATTATGCAAGCCAATGCAACTGAAGGACCTTGCTTCCCTGACAGAAGAATGACTATTGAACTCCATGCAGATAACATTGACACTGTTTGAACAACAAGGATCTTTGTGGAATCTAATAGTTTACTTTTTTTCAATGGCCGGCTAAACATTAGTGTTGAAAATTGACCAGCTCCAATAACATATACTATTCGAGCAATGAGATTCCTTCCAAAGGCGTCAAATGCCAAAGCAAATATCCATACTCTACTTTCTGATGCCCATTGTAACGCTATGAACATATAATTTATAATGGTGCCCATAATAACATACCTAGGGATTCCATCATAAGATCTGCAAGAAATGGCTCTATAGAGCATGTATACCAATAAAAGCAGAATTAGTAGGGGTACAACATCAACTATGTATAGCCAAACAGGCCCAGTGGCCATCCTGACCACCCACGAAGATTGTGCTTTCAAAAATAGGGAAGTTGCCCCCTGCTTTGACAGCCCAACTTCAATCATAAATCTGCAAGCAGTGAGTATAAACAGAAAGACAGATGCCTGCAAAGATAATCCAAAAGAATTAGCCTTGAAAGAAAAATCTTGAATAGCACATCAATACAATATAAAAAGATATTTAAGGAAACACATACTTCTAATAGCTTTTTCTCTTTCATAATTGAATGCCGCAACTTGGAAAACCCAATTGTAGCCAAAAGAAAATTTGCCACTTTTCCTTCTTCAACTGAACCACAAGGTTAGAAAAACAAATTTGTCATATTCAACATGGTTATGGTGATGTGCATGCATACAACTTATAAAATCAGATTCAAATCTTACGGATATAACTATTTGAGAGGAAGCTGCCAGCACGAATAACCACTACAAAACAAGCAAAAATAAAGCCAAACGCAATCCCAGAATCTCCGAGTGAGGTTAAAGACACACCAGTTTCCTTGCAAATAGTATAGATAGCCAGAATATGGATTACAAGTGATGTTATCATAGCTCCAAGACCAACAGTCATCATTTTTAGATTAAACTCGGTCCATTTGGAGCGTGCCAGCTCAGCAACACTTGTGAGGAAATTTGAATATTGCTCAATCTCCCTCATTAGGTCAGGCAATAAAGAATTATTATCTTCAGTTTTATTTAACAACAATTTCGTAGTGTGTTTCCTGTTTTCATTTGCTTGAGCATATGCGCCTGCTATATGCAACATGTCCTCAGCAGAAAATCCAATGAGTGATGAAGACGAATAAACATCAATATACCTCTTCACCTACAGAAGAAGAAATCAATTGGTATTAACGAGACTTTAACTTGTATTTGAACCATATTAAACACCATATACATAAATTTAAAAAAAAAAAAAAAACTGCCCCAGCATTACTATCATAATCTAACAATATTATGTGCCTTTTCATTTAAAATCGCAACAGCATTAATATCACTGGCACAACTTCCACAAGGTTTTAGAAAAATATATGTTGATTTGCAAAGTAGAAAGTTGATACATTTAAAGGATTTTACAGCAGCCAGTTGGCAATTGGCAGAATGCAGAGCATTAAAAAAATTGCAAATATGCAAAGTTTGGAGTGTTTATCACAAGGAGTGAAAACTCCCTTCAAGGAAAAAATGGTCTTTTTCGGTATGGGCTTTAGGCAGATTTTTATTGTGGCCAACAGGATAACTTCACATGGAAACCTGTTTTAGCATGAACTCCCATGGCATGATATAGAAAATTCTCCTTTTCATATTCATTTGACGTATTTATTTTAGGAATTTTTCCTTGAATGTCAAAATCACGGTTTTGAGAACTTGTCACAGTGAATTAACTGTAAAGACATTACTTAAGAATTGAACAGAGTGGGCCGTCATTATCTTTCATGATTTGCAAAGCAGGACATTACTCGATCTTTCATGATCTGAAGCCATAAAATATATATACCTGCCAAGAATTGACACAGAGAACATTAGAATAATTCTGCATCCACTCTTCCATTTCTGTCTGATTCTGGTAAGACCTTGAAGTTATGTTGTCCAAGTGCATTGCCATAGCACCTAAAGCATAAAGATCTTTGTTGACTCGGCCAATGCTGTACAAAAAAAACCATGGTCTTTCTTTTTAGTTCAAAGGATTTTGGCTACAACGTAAAAAACAAAAATTGAAATTGTCTAGAGAAACCATTAAGAAGACCTTAATTTGCAAACTCGAGCTGAGCATATTGAGCGAGGAGGGTGTTCAAAACCAAACTCTGGTACAGTGTATCAATAGTCTATAAACATATGTAGGCCATTATTGTGCCACAAACGCACACAGAGAAAGTCATGCAAGATCTCAGCAATTATATTGAATGACTTTCTCCAAATAGTCCACATTTTCAGTCATGCAATTAAAGATTTCTTTCATGCGTAATCATACCATATGAAGTAAAAACAGTTCCGCAGACATGTTTCATTACCTCTGGCTGCCTACTGTCATGTTTTATATTCACCTAGCCATACTTCATGATTTGAAGTTTTAATCTTAAGGGGTTATATATCCCATTTATGATAAGATTCACTAAAATGGCAAACAGAAATATGATAAAAATACAGCAGGTTTGATATTGACAGCATGCTTACACTGCACCTTCCAAAAGGAAAGGGGATACCGAGGAGAGCAGACATTGTTACTGCAAAGTCCAGCTGCACGAGATTTGGCTAAGAAAATGATATTCCGTATATATATAAGGGGGAAAAAAGTTATCCGACCTGATAGATAGAGTTTGTACACATCTTCATCCCGTCCTGAAATTTGAAAATGTAAAAAGAACTTTATAACCAAGGAGGCAAATATTGGGGAATGTTCAAGACAGCCTATGATGTACTCTGACAACTCATCATAACACTTTAATTCTCAAGATAGGAACAGAAACATGGTTGATCTATTTATCAACTGATTATTGAACTCAACACAACTTGCTCAAACCTCGTTCTTCATTCCCATCTTCATTTTTTTCTATTTTGTGTCATTATTTTCCTTCATTCAGTTCCGACTACAATTTTTTGTATTTGAAAACCGATTAAAAAAAACATGAACACAAAAAATAGATGCACAAAAGATATATTCTAAATGCTTCTACAATTGATGGGAGAAAAATTGAAACCAACATCATGTTAAAAGAGGGAAGAAAAAAAAGGGCAGAAACAGTACCAAATCTTCCGTACAGGATGAAGCCTCAAACTCAAAAGGAATAGAAGGTGGAAATTTCCTAAAACTCTTGGCGAAAATTGAGGTTTCAACCTGCATGACAGAACTCAAGGTCAGAAAAAAATTTAAAAACCTAATTTTATTCCTCAAATAAATACATATTAAACCTCTTCAGGACTTCCTCCACCATGATCGCCATTTAAGGTTTGCCCATGGTCGCCCATTACAAGAAGAAGCGTGTTCTCATGTATGTCACCAGGTCCAGAGTGGCTCTCTAAAAATCCAATTACCTCCTGAAACAAAATAAGAGATAATTAATAGGAACAAAACCAGAAAGAAGAAAATCAATGACTACAATAAATTTTAAGACATGGAATAGTAGCAAAAGGAAAACCAAGGCAAAAATCATCAAGCTAAAACTTAATGTCATGAAAATGGTACAATAGAACTTTAAGGCACTTCAACTCTGAATTATTGGCGTAGAATATATATTAGAACAAGTTCTTTAATTCATATAAATTGCTTTTTACCACATAACTACTTAAGAACCAGAACTTTTTTCATGAAAAAATGGAGGAAAAAGCACAGATAAAATGACAAGTTATTTATGCATGTCAACAACAATTACCTCAAGGACAGTGTTGTATTGATCCAATTTTTCTATCATCTGGGAGGAATCAACACCAAAGATGTGCCCAGCATGATCCTGAAACCCAAAGAAGACCATAAATATTAAATATTTACCAGCCAGCACAAGTTCACTGGGATAAAAGTGTTTGGGAGTGGTATGAAACTCTAGTAGCCTGGTGCAGCTCTTTAAGAGGATAAAAATGTATAAATTATTGACAAACCGTAATATCTTTCTACAAACTCCCAAAAGAAAAATGGTGACTGAACCATACTATCTATCATCTAACGCTTCATAGGCATCAGAAAGCAACAGGTTGAATGCCAACAATTAGCAATCCAATTCAGGTTCATAATAAATACTGCATAGGATCTGTTTAGAGCGGCCATTGATGTTTAAGTTAGCTTTTTTTAAAGTATGAAATTGTAAAGTTAGTGACAAATAAATCCATAAATGGAAATGAGTCGATATAGAACAAACATTTATTGGTCTTACACTAAAATATTTATTTTAAAATCAAATCAAATAACTCAAATATTATCAAATAATTATTTTAATGAAATAATAAAAATAATAATGATGTAGTGACCGTAACAGCCACAAAAGGTGCCTGCCACCAATAATCCAAACAGAGCCTTACTACTAGTGTGATTAGCAGAAACACAATAGTTTATTTCTTGGGGAGCAAATCCCAACTACTCACCCAAAAAGGCCACATCTTTATCTCTCTTTTTTCACAATGGAGACTGGAGGCATTGGGAAAGGACAAAAGAACATACAGTTAACACCAACCTGCCACTAGTAATTGAATACTAAAATATTTGCATACATTTGTATAACTTCTTTAAGCGAATCAAGTTATATGTGACAAGTTATAAATAATAGTATTCATGCTTGTTTGTTAATATTGACAAGTTATTCATTAATATTATATTCACAAAGAGCTCACAAACACATTTATAAACTTATTTATATGTGAATACTTGGCCAAATTGTTGAAAAAAGGGAAAAATTTTAATTGTATGTCCAATTATTAAATTAAACTTATTTATTTAAATTCTGATTCTCTAATATTTAATCTCATCAATCATAATCTTATATTTAAAACTTTAAACATAATAATAATAATAATAATAATTTTAAAGTTTAAACTTATATTATGTTTTTATAAAAAGCTTTATTATGCAACAATTAAACGTTATTGAATTATAATGGATGTGAGAAATTATTAAACTAATAAAATGTTACTATTTTAAATATGTTGACTATTAATTCATTGTGTAAAATATATACTTTAATTTAGAAAGAAAAAAAACATAGAATGATTCAACAATTTAAATTTAAATTATACATATAATAATAAACAACTACTTACTATAATCTATATGAAATATATAACAATACACACAACAAAGTTAATGACTAACATATTCAAACAATATTTATAAACACAAATGACTTGAGTAATAATATATTCATGTTCATTCATTTACGCTCACAAACATAAAACAAATGTTTACAAATAACTGACTTGTTTAATAAACATGAACAAATTTTTAATAATCAGATATTTTCATGAATATTTAATTCATTTATAGCCAATTAATATGAGAATGTGACAAAGGTGACATAGCGCAACCAAACACTCTTTAAAACAGCCTTAATAGAGCCACTTAGGAGCAAATCCAACTTAACACTAGCTCACCCAAGACATTTATGTCAAATCCGATGAAAAAAACTTTTAGGACTCGTTTCATGCGCAGAAATCAAATAAGAGGAAAAAAAATTAACATGAAAATGTAATTAACATTGAAATGGAAGGTACCATTACATTTTGATCAATGAATGTAATTAATGGTTCATTACATTTTCATATATTTGAAATGCAAGGTAATAGATTTATCTAATTATTAAAATATTCTCTCCTTTTACTTTAAACCACTTCGGCCAAGATATTTTTGTACAACCAACTAAGCCTCTGCCACCAAACATGTAATGAACCAAACATATTAAAATGCCGCCCATTCGTCACCCAGCCAACCAAGCCTCCTGCCAACTATCTCCCTCCCTCCCTCCCTCACATTGTTGATGATGCCAGCATGCATGAAGGGAGCAGTGGCTAGCAGGAAGAGAGACAGGAGGTGGACGAAGAAAGGGGGCAGCGGCTGGCACGGAGAAAGAAAGGAAAGGGACAACGGAGGGCAGCAGCTGGCAGGAAGAGAGAGAGGAGAGGAACGATGGAGGGTTGTAGCTAGCAGAGATAGAGATTGGAGGGGGACAATGGCAGAGGGCAGAGGGCAGCGGCTGGCAAGAAAAAAAAAAGGAGAGGACGAAGAAGGGTGCAACTGGGAGGTATAGAGAGAGAAGGGGGTGGGGAATTTGACCTTTTATTTTATTGGAAGTTATTGTCAATTTGATTCTCTCATTTAATGAAATGTTTGTAAACCTGCTGAGTGGGAGTAATCAAGATTGTCTCATATAGAAATATATGACTCTCACAATAATCACTTATCCCTTCATTTGTTCCATGCCAAATGTAAGAAAGAAATAAAATTTCATTCCTTTTCTTTCCATTACCTCCTACCAAACATGTCATTATAAGTTAAAGTTTACAATTAGTTAAGGGAAAAAAATTCCAATTCAAATATAGTGAGCTGGTGTAGTATCATAACAAATTCTTCTTATAAGGTCCGAAGGGAAACATAAAGATTCAAACAGTAAACAAATTAAAAATTGGATCATTACAAAGCTTAACATGTACAAAGAAGAACCTTCAAAACAAAACACGCATGTGTGCACACCAACAGACATGAATCCAAATTTCTCTTTGAGTGGAAAGCAAATCAATGTAATTATTACCACACCAAGAAAATGTGCAATAAGAACATCCCAATCTTCTTCCTGTAAGGTTGGGACCAGATGTTCGATGCATCCATTGTCTACCTGTAACAAGTTATAACACACATACATAAAATATAACCAAATAGTTGATTAAATAAATTTCACCAATAGCTTTAAAAGGACAAGTTTGATGAGACATACTGTATGAAGATCTTTAACATTAAATGAGGGGTATGGATATGACTTATTAAAATGATGAGGAAACAACTGAATCCATGTATCATCCCCCATCATTACAACACGCTTTTCATTTTGAACCAGCTGCAACAGGTACCTTATATTAGAATTCAAAAGAATATACAAGTAACATAGCCAACAAAACACAGACAAAATAACAAGTTCAATTTCAAGAAAAAAGTGACTTAACTATGATGGAAATAAATTAGAACCCTAACCTGCTTTATAAAGTTATCTTCAACAATTGCAGGAGCACCGAAGCTATTTCCTACATCAATAAATGTGGGCAATCCACCAGTTGTAAGGCCCTAGAAATATTAGAAAAGCAAGGAGACATTAGTAATCAAGCGTAATTATCACTAGCTAACCAGATCATGAAGGAATAAATATTGAAACAAATCATCCCTTAGAGTTGTATTTAGGGGAAGTCAGACTTGTCTTCAATGTAAATTTATCCAAAGTGTCAAGGAAAGCAGAAAATTAAACCTTCAAACGCTGTAAACTTGTAGTTGGTGGATCGGCAATGGCTTTGAATATTCTAGCCAGTGATCCTTCTGAATAAGCCTGTTTTTTAAGAACAGGTAATCTGTCCATCCAAGGCTTCAACTCTACAACATATATTCACACTTAATCTTACTTTCATTTCAAACGCTACAACTGATGCAGCAATTTAACATGACAATAAAGGAATTCAACATATATGAAGTAGCATGAAGTGTGTCAAACTTTCCTTCTACAACTCCATTTCTATATTTCTATATCCACCGTCGACCCAGCTCTATGAATCAATCAAACACTAATTTAAAATGCTGTATAACCGAGTGATTACACTCTCCCTCTCTCCCTCCCTCCATTTGGACCATTTCTATATCCGCTATCAACCCAGTTTTATGAATCAATCAAATGCTACTTCGAAGTGACTTGAATGTTGCGTAAGCAGGTGGGGTACCATTAAACAGACAACTGGAATGTCTGGACTAACCTTGGAAAAATGCACTTGGGGCTACAAAATCAAACCTGCAAAGAAAAATAATAATAATGATGATGATGATAACATCAACAAAACCAGCAAAGTTTGTGGGCATGTGCCCGTGGTAGCGAACATTTATTGAACTGATTATTAATTAAAACAAAACCAACAATCGCAACACTTTTTGCAAGTCAAATAAAATAAAAGTAAAGGGCGGAGCAGACCCCAGACAGAGTTGCAACCAAATAATAATAATAGTACCGAATGGCATCGAGAACGATGATGACGAGGCGGCCAACGGCAGGCTTGGTCCAGCATTGCCGAGGATGACCGACCGACTCGTTGCGGTGGGAAGGAGGGGGAGAGGAGCGGCGGCACGGGGATTCGTGGACGTCGGAGCAATGGCTATAATAGGGTAGCTCGGTCCTGGTCAGCAGAAAGCCTCTGGTGAAGATGAGGATCGCGGCCCCGTGAACCGCCATGATCGCGCACAGCAGAGCCCACGAGTGCCACCATCTCCAGGGCCTGTGACATTCCCCAATGTTCTTCTCCTCCTTCGATTTTCCCCTGCGCATGGAGATTGGGGTTTAGGAAAACCTAACAAAATGTCAGACACGGAGATTGGTGGCGAGGACGAACGACCATTCAATTAGTGGAAATTACAACTTCAATCTGACCTTAAACCCTGTCAACCCGCGGTGCAGGATGGGAGTGCCCTCAAACCGAAACCCAACCCGGAACCGTATCAATCCGAATAATTAGTTATGTGATTAAAAACGTTTAAATTTTATTTTTTTACTTTCAAAACTTTTTTTTATAAAAAAAAGTGATATTAATCGCAACAAATTATTCGTATATCTATATGAATATGTATGACAACAAAAACTATTTTTAAAAATTTTATACGTATATATGTATTCCAATAAAATAACTAATTTTTTAGTTTTCTTTCTATCATACCACTTATAAAAAATTATTTCTTAATGTGAAAACTTTTAATCTATCATTATGTCATTAGATGCATATAAATATGATAAAATAATAACAATAACAATTATTTTTAATTTAAACTAATTTTAATTTGGTCATTAATTATTTATCAAATAGCATCTATTATATTTTAATTTAATTATAACTCTACGAGGATAGTCATTTTTTGGTCAAATTAAAGTTCAATATATACCATTAATAAAGTTCATTATATCATATCCAATCCAACGAACAAATTAAAAATTCTCACATTACAAATAATTTGTAAAGTTATTATTTTATCAAAATTCTATAGGATTTTATTAAAATACAAATATAATATAATTTATTATCATGAAATTTTTAATATAAATCATTAGATGTTATAGTCAATTGTACTTAATAAATTTTTATTTAATTATAATCTTTATATAAATTTTTTTAAATGAAAGTATAGTTTGAATAATTAAATATTAATCTAAATGTTTATATTAAAAGTTTATACGAAAAAAATTAATCTTACATTCATAATATATATATACACGTTTGATAATGCTAATAAAAAATAAGTATAATAAACATAAGTGCAATCACGTTTGCTCAATTATGATCGAATAATTCAAAATATACTTTCATTTGATTGTTTATTTGTTACATTCCATTATGATTAAATAAAAGCATACAATTATAATATGAACCATCCAGTCATTCATTTCTCTTTATTATATATATATCATGAAACAATGTAAAACCCAATAAAGGAAAAAATATAATCTATTATCGTAACAACTACTCGCTATCAATCAATCATTCATGTACGATGGAAAAATTTATGTGTAATCATTTTATTAATATTATTTTGTATGTATTTTAAATATTTAGTGTATTTTTAAATAAATTATCATTTCAAAACTCTTTGCAATTAAAAAAAATAATGTGTTGTGAAATATAAGCATAACATATGTGTAACTATACATTATACTGATACTAATTTTAATGAATTTTGTTGTTAATTTACAAGTAATCATAGTACTATTAATTAGAACAAACAAATAATAAAATAATAATACAATATATTAGAGCACTAGATGTTTCCTTGTTAATACAAATCACACAAAATTAGAAATGCACGAGTTATATTATTGATTTAAATGTTAAAGTTTTAATCTGACACTTTATTTCCTAAATCAATTAAACTAATAAATAATTTATTTGAATTAACTATAATTTTAAATTAAAAATCATCTAACATGGCGTAACAATGTTTTTTTTAAGTCATTAAACCATCATCTATTGTTCACTTGTTAAATTATACTTGGTATGGAATAGATCATTTGATAACAATAGCATGGTTTTGTCTTATTTATTTTGTGATCATAAATTCAAATATGCGTGAGAAACTGATAGTATATGTCATAATAGCACAGTAGATTATACAAAAAAGTTCATTTTATTATATTGAGGGGGAAAGAGTTAAAAAAGTATAAAATTGTCTTCACATCAGATATATCATATATAACTTTTTTGTATGGTTTCATAATGTATTGTAAAATATTGTTTACTTAATATAGTTATTAAATTATATAGGAGAAAATAATTTTTGATTATCTCATTTTATTAATATTTATTTTTTGTTCATATTATTATTTTTAAATATAATATAAAATATTATTTTAATGATATAAATAAAAAATTTAAAATTTTATTACCGTATATATTTATATAAAAAAATAAAATATTTAAATTAATATTTTATTTTTTAAAAACTATTGAAAAACGTGAGTGCCTAATTTATTTTGAATGTGTCATTCATAATTTGATTCGAGACATTGAGACAAAGAGGTCGCCAAAACCATCAATTTTTACCGTCACCACCTATAAATCAACTGTACAAGGTGGGTGCAATTGTAAATGTGGAAGTTGGGAGACCCAACCTTGGACCAAAGGAGCCTAGCAACCTTAAATCAATATTTTATTATATCATTAGACCATCGCCCTCTCTCTCTCTCTCTCTCTCTCTCTCTCTCTCTTCTTCTTTTTCAAAGCACCGGAAGCAACATACAGGCAATCCATCATCATCATCACCATCAGCGAAGCTCAAGAGTCAAAACCTGTCTCTCCATCCCCCCTCCCTCTTTCTCTCTTTTCGCTCTATCTCTTTCCCTCGAGTGTTGTAACTTCGCCTCTGCGATTATCTCTCTCTCAGGTACCGCCCCCTCCCCTCTCTCTATCTCCCACTTCCTCTTCAGGTTCCGAAACTATCCCTTAAAACCCTAGTTCCACTGCGCGTCCGAGAACCCTACTTCTTTAAATTCAATCAAAGGTGGGTCTCTCTCAGTTGAAGCTTCGATTTGCTTGTTTTTTTGTTCGAATCGTGTGGCTTTTGGCCGTAGATTCGATGTGCATATGGCGTTTAGTGGGAGGAAAAAATTCTAGCTTGGATTGAGTGCAGTTTGGGATTTCAGGTGATTTTGTTGATTCATGTTTTTTTTTTCGTTACATTGGGCGCTTGCCGAATTTAAACGTTGTATTGCGTGTAAATTTCGGTTGGCTTTGAGCTTATTTAGGTTTAATTCGGAAGGAACAATTTTGAGCTTTTTTTCCTGGACTTCGATGCAACCCTAGGGTATTACTGTGTCCAAATCAAGTAATGGTCTTTCCACGGTGATAATAATTACAACAGCGATAAAAATTAGCGGCCTGGCCATACAACTACTGCGTATGTGTTGATATTTTTATGTTATAGTCGCTCATGGGTCGCTTTAATATGTTGGGTTTCTCTGAAAAGTTTCCACATTTCACTTGAAAGCAGGCATATTTGTGCAAAGTTATGAAGGAAAACAAAATTTGAGGGAGCCCACTTTTTGGGTTCTGGTTTGGTTATTGTTTTGGCTACGTAAGATGACAAAAATATGAAATGGATCAGTGGGAAATTATTATATTTGACATGTCCACAATTATGTCCGAAGATGTTTCCTACTGTGATATTGTTTCAGAAAGAGATAGGGCAGGCTGAAAGAGTTTTTTTTTTCTTTCCTCAAAAGCTTCTATGCAAATGTATCTTTGGGGTTTGTGAGTTTCATGGCCTGGGGGTCATGATTAAATAAATTGATATCAAGGACTGATGGAAATTTATCATTGTAATCTGCTGTGGACTTGTGGTTTGTGGAAGAATTACAGTTTCAAAATCACATATTTTAGTTTACATGCTCATCTATAGTTTCGTTCTGCCTTTACTTTACTCATCTATTTGTTCTATCTTTAATAGGTACAGTTAACTCTATTGGCACTGTAATACTATTACATCACTGGGCAAAATTTTATGTTGATCTGACCAATATTTTAATTTTTAAATCACAGTATGCTTTGGGTTGCATTCTGCAGTATGATACCGTGGGCGTTACGAGTATGCTGGTATTAGTCCAGAGAAATGCGAAGGCATAATGCTGGTAGCTGCACTGGTGCAGTTAATAACACTGCAATTGGTGGGCCGTCTGTCAGGGATACTGCTCGTGCTGACACATCTTCACTGCCAAACTTCTCCTTGAATTCGAGGTAAAATGTGTTTTTTTAGCTTGTGAAGCTATCTCTTCTTCCGTTTCTCTCCTTGTCAAATGTTCATATGAGCTACATATTATGCTGTTATACAAATGACATTATCTCCACAAGTTTTCATTAAATAAATTTCCCTAATGAAATTTAAAATGTTAGTTATCTTTTTAATTTTTGGATGCAGGCTTTGGAGTATAGATGCTTATCTTAGCCTTCAAAGCCTTCTTATCTGTTCTCCCTTATGGATGAGTAGATTTTATCACGCTTGTTTTTTCTTGCACAATATATTTCTTGTAAATAAGCAAGATATGCCCAGTTCAAACCTTATAGGTTATTCTCATTGTTGTATGTGGGTTGATCTTAAAAGTTCTTTTCAACTAAAATTTGATATTATAAAGGTAATTGGGTATTTAACTTACGGATATGCGTGTTTGTGATCTCTAAATGGCAAAGAGCATTGCGGAAGTAAGTGGAGTCATATTGAGAATGTTAAAATGCATGGTTATCATGCATCTACAAGATAAAGTGAAAGAAGAGCTCATGGATTGTAAATGTGGCTGCAGCTTGAATATGGGGAACTTACAACATAGGCCGGATGGTTTATGATTTAGAAAGAGTGAGTGATTAAATTAAAGGGTAAGAGCTAGGGTTTGATCAGGAGAAGTTGGATTGGGTTATTAGGTAGTAAGAAAGTCTTCTGCACTGCTGAAATTTGAGAATGGTAGAAGGGGATATAGTTGGTAGTTGGACTATGTATGTTGTTTGCATGCCTTTTGTTATATGTTGAACTCTTTTGTTGCAGGCGTTCATCTGTGCTAACTCCATACAAGTTGAAGTGTGATAAAGAATCTATAAATTCCCGGTAAGTTTTGTGATAAAGTACCGCTGGTCATATAATTTTTTATGATCTGTTGCTATGTTATTGTGCAAATTATTAGATCAGAGCGTTGAAGGTGCTTCAGTTTCTTGGATTTTGTTTCTATATATTTTTTGTTGCTTGTTAGTTTTTAATATGATAATGGATATTGGAAGCAGAAAGGTTTATCATTCCAGGCAGTTCTTGTTTCTGACCTCAATTATTTTATGGTGTTGTCATTGTCTTACTTTTTCATGATTATTTTTCCAGGCTCGGCCCGCCCGATTTTTACCCCCAGACTGCTAACTGCCCTGAGGAGACTCTTACAAGGGAGTATGTGCAGTCCGGGTACAAGGAGACCGTGGAGGGCATTCAGGTGTGCTTTGACTCAATTTTTTTCCTCCTTTCAAGAATGCGTATGGAAGATGTATCTTCCATGCATGGTGGCAATGGGTGCTTGAATTCTTTATACTCGAGCTGTTGTACAAGAGTACTGATGTCAGAGGATTCTTCATTTTTTTGTTATAATTAGATTGGTGAAGTACTTAAATTTTATTTTTTCACGTATAACCAAGTAAACTTTCATATCATAAACACCTGATTCCCAATGTGAACTTCTCATTGTTCTTATTTTTATAAAAAGGAAAAAAAAGCGCGAACATTTGAGTATTTTGGAGGTCATACATAGGAAACAATAAATCTGGGATTCATGTTTTTTTCTTGTCAAGTGCCTATTTGCTCACGCTTACTTGTCTTGTGTTAATAATATTTTTTATTGTAATTTATTATCTCATTTATCTTTTTTGTTCACTTGTTGGGGTTTTAATTAATGAGTTGCTTTATTTGCTCTACATTCTGCATTTCAGGAAGCTGGGGAGATTTCATTAACTCAACTTCAATCCTTGCACAAGCCTGTTGTCCTTAAATGCAAAGAGGTCAGTCCTTGGTTCTAATGCGCTATGTTAATCCCCCACTCCCGGGTTTGTCATGATCTTGGGATGTCTAAAACATCATTATTCCTTGCAGGCAATTCGAAAACGTTTTAGGGCCATCAATGAATCCCGTGCTCAAAAGCGGAAGGTGATGGTTCTTATTTTTCTCAACCAGCATCTTACCTATGAAAACATCATGCAAAACACATTCTTGTATAATTAGTCAGTTACTGTAAATTTTGAGCTGCTATGCACTAGTGGATTTTATTATTATTATTATTTTTGATAAGTAAGAAAATTTATTAATACGAAAAGAATGCACACAAGTTGTATGTACTAAAAGAGCATACAACAAGCTAAAAAAGAATACCCATGAATAACATCAGAAATAGACAATAGGAACAACATACCCGAAGCAAAAAGCCATTCCCCGGAAAAAGAAGAAGGGTGAGCTCAAACGGAGAACGCTTGCTATCGTCAAACACGCGGGCATTCTGCTCACGCCAGATATACCAAAGAGGACAATGAGGGACAACTCTCCATAGTCCACACCACTGAACGGCGCCCCACACCCCCGAGCCAGCACTCAAACAACCCACGAAGGAACGACGACATCACCCAAAGAAGGCCGAACAAGCCCATAATCACGTCCCACAACTCCCGAACATACGGACAATACAAAAAAAGATGATGCACTAGTGGATTTTATTTTCCTTATTTATTTTATTTATATGGTTTTTGTTACTTTTATGATAAACATGGGTTCGAAACTACAATTTTTGCATAACAGGCTGGTCAAGTTTATGGAGTGCCTCTCTCTGAAACATTGTTAGCTAAGCATGGTGTTTTCCCTGAGCAAAGACCATATGGAGGTGAAGATTATCGGAAGAAATGGATTGAGGTATTGCCTCTTTTCCCATTTCAGGATTTTCATGGAACTGCAATGTTCTGTATCATTATATGTATTACTTCCTTTCCCAATCGTTCCTTGTGGATGAACAAATATTGCATGTTTTGCTATGTCATCAAATTTTATCTTAAAGCGTAAAAATTTTCCATATATCATATGTGATTTTTTTTCCAAATGTTGGAGTAAATGAAAAGAACCTAATATTGGCTTGGTGACATGAGCAAGATTGAGAAATGAATTGGGGGGATGATATTGATTTTGTTCATGAACAGATGGAATATTTAGTTCTATTAACACTCCCTGTTTGAATGGAGATTTTCAAATCATTGATTCTTCTTGGTGTAATGTTGCTGTGATTCACTTGTACTTGTTTTATTTTCTTAATACATGTCATTTTACTTATGATAGAAATTACTCAATACCAGAATCTAGCAAGAGGAAATAGTAGGAAACTCTCTCTTTTTGATTAATTCATAAAACATGCTTTACAGTAAAAATGGTATGACTACATATAGCCTTATAAATACTCAACCCACTAACTCATGACTCCCATAAATAAACTACCCATAGCTACCATGTTTCCCACTATATAAATTAAATACCTATTACATGAATTAACTACTCATTATTCCACTACAAGAAATAACTACTCATTACATGAATTAACTACCCAATAACACCACAACTTGACATGAAAATTAAATTAAATCTCAAGAAGTGGTAGAACTGTATCAACTTATCAAAAAAAAAAAAATGTTGTTGTGATTCACTTAAGTTTAATATCTCATACATCTATGCTTTTAGTGGGATTACCTGATGTTCTTCTTTTCCACATTGAGCATTGCTGAACCTAAAATTTTGTTTTCCTTATATCAGGGTTTATCTCAATCCCATAAACGATTGCGCTCTTTAGCAGATCACGTTCCACATGGTTATAGGAAGAAATTCCTTATTGAAGTTCTCATAAAGAATAATGTTCCATTACTAAGGGCAACCTGGTTTATCAAAGTAACTTATCTGAATCAGGTAGGCCTTGACATATTTTGATAATTTCTTATTAGTCTATTTCATTGTACTTGGCAACTGTTTATTCAAAGAGTTTGATCATGTTAGTAATATTGCAGGTTCGCCCTGGCTCTGCAAGTAATAACATTTCGTCTGGGGCTCCTGACAAAACTCGGTACTCCCGCACAGAACTATGGACAAAAGATGTTGTAGACTACTTGCAGTGCCTTGTGGATGAGTATTTCTCAAAAAATAATTCTCATTCCACTGGGCACAATAGGACCTCACAAGTGATTTACACTGGCTCATCATTTAATAAGAATGATTTAACACCAGCTGGTACTGATGGTGGGGAGCCTTCATTACATGTTAAATGGTGGTATATGGTTCGGATGTTACAATGGCACCATGCAGAGGGCCTGCTTTTGCCTTCTTATATCATTGATTGGGTTCTCAATCAACTACAGGTGATGACTACTATATCAATTTCATAGTTGAGTCGTAATTACCATCTTTTTTTGAATTACTTTTGATCCTTAAAACTTCTTAATTTCAATCATCATATTTTTTGTTTCAGGATAAAGAATTGCTTGAGATTTTGCAGCTACTATTACCTATCATTCATGGCATCATAGAAACTCTTGTTTTATCTCAAACATATGTTCGTACACTTGTGGGTGTAGCAGTTCGTTTCATCCGGGAACCTTCTCCAGGTGGTTCAGATCTTGTAGATAATTCGCGGAGGGCTTACACCACCTCTGCTATAATTGAACTACTTCGGTTTTTGATATTGGCTGTACCTGATACATTTGTTGCTTTAAATTGCTTTCCACTGCCGTCCTGTGTAATATCCAATGCACTAAATGATGGGGGTTTCTTTTCAAAAGTGTCTGAGGATGCAGGAAGGGTGAGGAATGGGGCAGTAGAAGTTTCTTCCCTTTTCAGAGAAAGAGGGCTTGATGCTAAATATCAATCTTTGTCCTTCAATCATGTCGTTTCATCAATTCAGAAATGTGCAAATGATCTCGCAAAAGCTGCGAGCCCGGGTTATCCTGGTCGTAATGTGGCTAAAGCTGTACAAGCTTTGGATAAAGCTCTTGTATTAGGAGATGTGACAGGGGCATATAAATTTCTTTTTGATAATCTTGGCGATGGAGCTATGGATGAAAGTTGGATTGCTGATGTTAATACATCCTTGAGATCATCAATGAAATGGATTGGGATTGTGGGCTCCTCGTTTATTTATTCTGTTTTCTTTCTCTGTGAATGGGCAACATGTGATTTTCGGGATTTTAGAACTGCCCCACCTCAAGACCTAAAGTTCACTGGTGGGAAAGACTATTCTCAGATATACATTGCTATTCGTCTGCTAAAGCTGAAGATGAAAGAGTTGCAAATTCCACTTCAGTACAAAAATGGAAGTGGCTTTGGAGTAGATTTCATTGCGAAAGGTCAGGCAAACAGTTCAATGGGGACTGTTAATGGAATTAAAAATAAATTAAAATCAGGAGATGGAAAGAAGATAAAATTGTCTGATATTCTTCAAAGCCCAGGTCCTTTACATGATGTTATTGTGTGTTGGATAGATCAACATGAAGTGCATAAAGGAGAAGGGTTCAAGCGCTTACAGTTGCTAGTTTTGGAACTCACTCGTTCTGGTATTTTTTACCCCCAGGCATATGTGAGGCAGCTCATAATTAGTGGTATCATGGACTGTACTGGGCCTTTGGTTAAGCTAGATAGGCGGAAAAAACACCATAGGGTCTTGAAGCAAATGCCTGCTTCTTATGTGCGTGATGCCCTCGAAGAAGCTCGAATTGCTGAAGTCCCATTACTTATAGAGGCTATGCATGTATATGCAAATGAACGCCGCCTTGTGCTTCGTGGATTTCTCTGTGATCAAAATAGAAGTAAAAACAGCACAACTACTTCCCATCACAAACAAAAGCATCTGACATCGGGTAGGGATGGTCCTTCTCCCACTTCTGCTGATCAGTGGAAAAGTTTTCCGTCAACTAATGTATCATCTCTTAAAATATTGAAAAATGCTTCAGTAATTGAAGAACTGAAGTCTTCAATTTCATTGGTATTGCAGCTTCCAAGCTCTTCGTTATCAACTGATTCAGGTCTTGATGAATCACTAGGAAGTGTTAAGAGGTCCATTGGACCTGCTGGCAACAAGATTGAAATTTTGGAAGGAACTCCTGGTTGTGAAGAATGTAAAAAAGTTAATAGGCAAAAAACAAGTGAGGAAAGAAGTCCATGCCTTCAAGGGCATTCACCAAATCTATCAGATGATGAAGATACTTGGTGGCTGAGGAAGGGAACAAAGTCATTTGAGTCTTTTAAGGCTGATCCCCCTCTTAAGCAAACAAAGCAGGCTCCAAGGGGTAGGCAAAAGAATGTTCGTAAGACAAATAGTCTTGCTCAGTTAGCAGCAGCACGAATTGAGAGTAGCCAGGGAGCATCTACCAGCCACGTTTGTGATAATAGGATAAGCTGCCCTCAGCATAAATCTGTTACTGATGGAGAAGCCTTAAAATCAATTGATAGGATCCAAACAGCTTCTTGTGGTGATATTGTTTCAATTGGAAAAGTTCTGAAGCAGCTGCGTTTTGTAGAAAAGAGGGCCATCTCAGGCTGGTTAACCAGTGCTGTCAGGCAGCTTGTTGAAGAGACTGAAAAAAGTGCAGCTAAAGCTGGTCAATTTAATCGGTCCTTTTCTACTGCCGAGGAAAGGTGTCCTGTACAATGGAAGCTTGGCGAAGAAGAGTTATCTAGTATATTGTATTTATTAGATGTTTCCAATGATGTAGTTTCGGCAGTCAGGCTTCTTCTTTGGTTGTTACCAAAGGTTCTCAGTAGCTCTAATTCTACAATTCATGGTGGAAGGAACATGCCAATTTTAGGAAGGACTTTGGAAAGTCATGTGTGTGAAGTGCGTGAGGCATTTCTGTTATCTTCAATAAGAAGGTGCCTTTGTTTGTTTGTATTTATAGTATGTGAGATTGCATTCATTACAATTTATTGCTTTTGTATAGGTGTCTTTCTCTCCTGCTCTTGCTTATATGTTTTGTTACTTTTTTTCTCCTCATGACATTCTATAGGAGTTTATTAATGTGGCTACATGCAATTGCCGTGGTTACCCTTTTTTTATTTTTCCCGCTCACCCAGAACAATACCACGGACTGTTATTTGGAAGACAATAACACATCTAATCCTCCCCAATAGAGGAAAAATATTTGAAAAAAGATAATGAAAAAGGAAATGTTTGAAACTAAGACATCTCTTTGCATGGAAGATATATCCTAATGTCAGCTGGATGAAGAAACCCATGTCAATTGGTCAGGAAGTTATGTTTGAAGTCATATCAATGTTTGCATCCTGTTTTTCAATTGGTCATTACTGTAGCTTTCATCACTTTAATTTCAATCATGCTTGTAATCATCTAGTAGACGTGTCTTTAACTTTAACTTTAAAACGAGGGGCTGACTTTGTGTGGGTTTTTTTTTTTTAAAATCTCTGAATCTAGGAATAACTTGGGGAATTTTCGTTTTCTTGACAAAGCATCTTTGTAGGGACAATTTTGAAGTAGTTTGTGTTTGCTACCATTTGTGCCATTGTATGTGTTGAGATACATACCTTTCGGTGTATGCATCTTGAAATTTCTTTCATTTCTCATTTTTCTGATGCTCACGTAGTAGTGAATATTTTGAGGTTGTGACATAATTCTGTAGAGGCATCTCAAATTTTTTTCTTTTCTTATCTTTGCTGATGTGCGCCTGTAGATGCTAGATTCAGTTAGCAGTGTCTTGGTATTGAAGTTGCAATTCAGTTCATTTTGTATCCCTTACAATGATTTTGGCACAGGTATGAGAATGTGCTGGCTGCAACAGATCTTATTCCCGAAACCTTGTTAGCTACAATGCAGCGGGCTGCTGCAGTTATGGCTTCTTCTAATGGAAGGGTTTCAAGTTCATCAGCTGCAACTTATGCCAAGTATTTGTTAAAGAGATATAACAGTGTTCCTAGTGTTGCAGAGTGGGAGAAGAATTTCAAGGCAACATGTGATCAAAGATTTCTTTCTGAACTTGAATCCGTAGTTCCCTCTGGAGTTGAAGATGATGATTATTTTCGTCAGAAAATGAGTGGTGCCCGTTTATCCAGAGTGGGTCTGAGCATGAGAGATATAGTGCAGAGGAATGTTGAGGATGCTTTCCACTACTTCTTTGGCAAAGATAGAAAGCATTTTGTGGTTGGTGGACAGAAAAGTACTGCTATGGAAAAATGGGATGATGGACAACAGATTGCTAAGCAAATAGTGTCGGGACTAATAGAGTGCCTTAGGCAGACTGGCGGTGCTGCCCAAGAAGGGGACCCCTCTCTTGTGTCTTCTGGTGTTTCTGCAATTGTTTCTAATGTAGGGCCGGCTTTAGCCAAAATTCCTGATTTTACTTTGTCTAGTAATTACGCAAATTCCCAATCCTCTGCAACATCATTAAATATAGCTCGGCTCATTTTGCGTATTCATTTAAGCTGTTTATGCCTACTTAAGGAAGCATTCGGAGAGCGTCATAGCAGTGTATTTGAGATTGCTCTCGTCACTGAAGCTTCTTCTGCTCTTGCTGGAGCCTTTGCTCCTGTAAAGGCCCCTCGTGTTCAGTTTCAACAATCACCTGAAGCTCATGATTCCAATGCTAATATGTCAAATGAAGTATTAACTAACTCTGCTAAAGTGGTTGTTACGAGACCTACAAAAATTGCAGCTGCTGTGTCAGCCCTTGTCATTGAGGCAGTTGTTCATGGAATTATGAGCCTGGAGAGAATGGTCACTGTTTTCAGATTAAAAGAGGGTTTGGATGTAATTCATTTCTTGAGGAGTTCAAGATCTAGTTCAAATGGAAATGTGCGGTCAGCTGGGGCTTTAAGCCCTGTTGAAGTGTATGTACATTGGTTTAGGTTGCTTGTTGGAAACTGCAGAAGTGTTTCTGATGGTTTAATTGTGGAGCTTCTTGGTGAAGCCTCTATGGTTGCCTTTTCACGGATGCAGCGAATGCTCCCCCTCAGTTTGGTGTTTCCTCCTGCATATTCAATATTTGCTCTATTTATTTGGAAGCCATTCCTTATCAATAACACCTGCATTGCATCCAATGAAGACTTGCATCAATCCTTAATGGCAGCCATAGGCGATACCATAAAGCACCAGCCTTTTCGAGATGTGTGTATGAGGGATACTGATAGTCTCTATGATCTTGTAGCTGCAGATTCCACTGATTCAGAATTCGCAGCGATGCTGGAACATAGTGGCCCAGAGATGCAGAAAATTGTCTCGGCTTTTATTCCTCTCCGTGCAAGACTTTTTTTGAATTCTATTATTGATTGCAAAATGCCAACTTCTATATTTGCACAGGATGATGTTAGTCGGGTCTCTGGACTTGGTGAACCCAAAGTTCTGTTTCCACAAAATGAGGCAAATCTTCTGGATAAGCTTGTAAATGTTCTAGACACCTTGCAGCCTGCAAAGTTTCATTGGCAATGGGTTGAGCTCAGGCTTCTTTTAAATGAACAAGCCCTTATTGAAAAACTTGACACTCATGATTTGTCACTTGTAGATGCCTTACGTTCTCTTTCACCTAATCCAGAACAAGCTTCAGCCTCAGAGAGTGAGAGTAACTTTGTTGAGATCATTCTCACAAGGTTATTAGTTAGACCTGATTCTGCACCCCTTCTTTCAGAGGTGGTGCATCACTTTGGTAGGTTGCTGGAAGAATCAATGTTGTTGCAAGTTAAATGGTTCCTAGGTGGTCATGATGTCCTTTTAGGAAGGAAATCCATTAGACAGCGACTTATTAATATTGCAGAGACCAAAAAGTTATCAACATCGACCCAGTTTTGGAAGCCATGGGGCTGGTCTTACTGTAGTCTTGATGTTTCAACTGACAAGGGAGAGAAAAGGAAATTCGAAGCCATTTCTCTCGAAGAAGGAGAAGTTGTTGAAGAGGGATTGGAATTGAAAAAGCACGGAAAAGGGTCCACTCAAATGTTTGACACTGAAGGTGCTTATTTCAGTAAGCAACTTTTGACTGAGAGAGCTCTCGTTGAATTGGTTCTCCCTTGTATTGATCAAAGTTCGGATGAGTCACGTCATACATTTGCAAGTGATTTGATAAAGCAGATGAGCAATATTGAACAGCAATTAAATGGAGTCATTCGAGGAGCAGGTAAGCCGGCAGGAACGAATTCTTCTGGAATTGAGAGTCCTGTAAACAAAGGTAGTAACCGCAGAGCTATACGAGGTGGTAGTCCAGGCTTAACTAAGCGGGCAACAGGGGCAGCTGATTCTGTACCTGCTTCACCTGCTGCATTGCGTGCCTCTATGTCCTTGCGTCTGCAATTCCTTCTGAGATTGCTTCCCATAATTTGTGGTGATAGGTATATAGTCTCTCACCTTTAAAAATCCAGTTTGTTGTTAGTTACAATATGTCTGATCTATGATTTTCATTCTTTTGTTTGTTCATTAAATCCTCTTGTTGGAGAATGGAGAAGGCCTAACCTTGCTATATTTTTTCTTCCCTATGCTTCTAAACACTTAATGCTGAAAGTGTTTCTTCTTTCCATACATCTTTGATTTGCCTTTACATTTGTATTATCTCTGTGTACCATGTTTTTTGTAAGCATTGCGCCTAGGCATCTGTGGTGGATCCCAATGCTCTATTTTGCGCCACTTTTAAAGTGGAAGAAAGGCAGGTGCTCAGCATTGATGAGGAATAAGACTAGAAATTGGCAAGGCACTGGCTTTGTCGAGTTTTTTTTCTTTGTTTTTCTAAAAGAATTATGCCACATTTTGTTTTGGTAAGAAATTAAACTAAAAAAAAAAACAAAGCAAAACAATTACAAACCCAAATCAAGTCCTCGTTCATCTCATATTTGTCGCTGGGATGATGGGTGCACAACTGCTAACCCTTTTATTGGCGCCAATGATGAGGATGACGACAAATGTTATGGCAATAGGAGTCAGAGATTTCCCTGCTCCGTCGGCGACAGAAACTGCTGTCCTTTGAACTCTTGATCTCGAAGATAGATTAAAGGCAGACGGCAGCAGCACCATCAGCGACATCGACAGTGACAGCTGTTCTGATGGACATTGGCAGATGATCTGACAGACAGCGACTGAAGATTAATAAATGGATAGATCTCCTCTCCTTGTTCTTGCCAATTCTTCTATCGTCGTCTGTGTTTTTTTTAATGCCCTGATTCCGTGAGTTTTTCTAGTGGTATACAATGCCCTTAAATGTTTGAAACTTTGATTTTGTAATTAAAACCTTTCAATGTCCTGATATTCTTAAATATTTATTGATTTGATACCAAAATATTTTGATAACTGGATACTATATGAAAGTTGATTGATAATTTGAAGTTATTATTTAATTTATAATTTGGAAATTGGTATCAAAGGTAATTTCGATTCATAATTTAAATAATTTCATATTATTAGTATTTAATTTGCTTTGTTTGCAGGACCAAATATTCATAGCTAAACTATTATATTTATTCCAAATTTTCATATCTATGATACTATATTTTGCTTAAAACATTACTTTGTGATGTGATGTAATAATATAAAATTATGCATTATTTATCATATTTTATTAGAATTTATATTAATCTTAACTTCACTCCACTTTGGTCGTTTTAAGAGCACTTTATTGCTAACGCGATCAAGCTCCTACAGCTTTGGATTGAACACTTTGACAACTATGCTGTGTACATTGTCTTCATAATTCATGTTGGCAGAACCATTATTTTGTGTTACTTTTTTCAAAGTATACTTTTTTTATTTGCCTGTTTATAACAAATATGTCTATATTTTCAAAGGACTCTCGAGTACTCTTTTAGATACTGTTATTAGGGCGAGTTATCAAAATGAAGTTCCCAATTTAATTGTCTATGTTATATACACTGTTATGGCATTACTAGTTTAAAATTATTATGAATTATAAGTTTGGAGTTTTTCAGTAATACCCCCTTTTCTAGGTACAAATCCTGTGCATTATGCATATTTTGGAATAGAGAGAGAGGAGGAAAAGAAGCATAGTGAATTAAATTTAGGTTATATTTCTGATTAAGTATAGGAGTAGAAATCAAATGTGTCATTTTTTCTTGATAACTCAATTCTTGCTCAATACATTTTATTCAACGACAATAATAGAATTTCGATGATCTCCGACATTATATACTTGTCTATTGCACATGCTTAAACTACTTAGGTCATATTCTATTAATCCTTCCTTCGATAAACTTGTTTGTAGATTTGCATCATCTTTTCAACTATAATCTTATCTTTTCATACTTGCTTATTGTAACATAGGTATCCTGCTCTTGTTTTCTGTTCTTGTCATTTTGTTGCGGTCTAACATTTTGTAATTCAACAAAAACGTGGCCCTAGTGGTTATTTGTAAAAATTTTGTTTTAACTATTATGCTTTCATCTTCATCAAGGTTGAGTATCCTCTCTTCAATTTTTTTAGCTATCTAGTGATATCTATTCATTTTATCTTTATTTATGTCTCCATCATTTTATTGGTAACTCTATGCTGATCTCTAGTTAAATTGCCCATCTATGAGATTGACCTAAGATAGTCAATTAATTCGACTTTTAATATTTTAGAGATTATTGATGCTTACCATTTTAAATTTAATTTTCAAGTTCTAGAAGTTTTTTCCATTGTTATGCTACATTATTGTTACACCATTAGATGCCAATTTCTGCTGAGTTTAATCAGAATATGTTTTTTCAGGGAACCATCAGGGAGAAACATGAGGCCCATGCTTGCTTCTGTAATCCTTCGCCTTCTTGGGAGTCGGGTGGTTCATGAAGATTTAGATCCTTCTTTCCATGCCATGCCAAGGGTTTTGTCACAAAGGGAAGTGGAGTTTCCAGTGGGAGCTTCTGCTGCCGCAGCCGGTGATGTATCTAGGGAAAACCTCTTTGATCGGTTATTATGGGTTCTGCATGGTTTGTTGAGCAACTGCCTTCCGAGTTGGCTGAAGTTAAAGTCTACCCCTAAGTTAGGCAATGAACCTGTGAAAAACTTTTCTGTGTTTGATCGAGATGTAGCTGAGAGTTTACAGGTTTGATAATTGCTGCATGTGTTTACTTATGCATGTTTACCGGTTGGGTTTTTATTGCATGTTTTTTTTCCTTTATATTGTCACACTGCAAGATAAGGTACCTGTCTAAGACAAGCAACTAACCTCGCATATAGGACAAATTCATAGGTTAGCAATTATATTCAAATGAATATAGTTCTTACCACTTTTATGTATTGTATAATGTAACCAAAGATATTTAGAATGATTTTGTTGGTGCCTCCTTATGCCATGAATAATTGACAATGCCATGATTTGTATTGTAAAGATATTTTCCCTCGAGGAAATGCCTGGGTTAACTTTGTTCTTTTTCTTTCCCTTTGTATTAACATGAACATTTTTTCCTATGTATATAAACAATTGTTTGAATGATCTATCAAATAAATTTTAGCTAAACTGATTAAATTTAATTCTATCAGAATCTGTTCCAATCAGTGATTTAGTTAGGTTTCTCATAGATTTTTATGGTTAAGCATGTATCTCGCGGGGTGGTCTGGTATGCAGTTTATCACTTCAGCTGAAGCCAAGAAGAAGTAGGGTGATCTTAGCTTCTGCAAAGAAATTTGACTGATTTTTTATATTTGACAAGGCATTTGCATAGGGGTGTAAAACGGACCGGTCCGGTCCGGTCCGTGACGGAACTTTTAATGGACCAGAATTTTTCTGGTCCGGTCCGGTCCGCGGACCGGTTCATATTTATTTATTTTTTTAAAACTTATTATAAGTTAATTTTATTTAAAATAATTTAAAATTTTAATTTAAAAATTATATTTAATAGTTTATATTTCTAAATATTTATTTTAAAATTAATAGGTTTATGTTATAGGTACTAATATATTAAGTAAAATATATAATAGTTTTTAAAAAAATATTTTTAAAAAATAAAAAGGCCGGTCCGCGGACCGGTCCGTGTCCGCACGGATTTGGTCCGCATGGACTGGGCCTAAACGGACCGGTCCGTTTAGGCCCGTGATTGTAATGGACCAGAATTTCTCTGGTCCAATCCCGCTCCGGTCCGCACGGACCACGGACTGGTCCGCGGACCAGCGGTCCATTTTACACCCATACATTTGCATATACAAATTATGGGCTCTCATGTTAACTATTAAATCATATTGTATGCAAAACATTTACTATATTATTGTTATTTGTCAAGGCTAGCTCTTAAAAATTTATGCACCAACTGTGGATTTTGTCTTATTACATATTCAAGTAGTGACTTAACTTGATTTTATGATTGGTCTAAATTTTGTCATCATTTATTTTAAAACTATTTACCCTTTTCTCTCATTTTGATTATGACTTCACACAATTTCACCTAATTATTGGTATTTTTTATTTGGTAATGCTGCTTAGCATGTATGTAAATGGTAGACAAATAAATGTATTTGAAAGACATATGTCAGCTATTTGGCCTTTATTATGGGCGGAGGATCTATTCTTTTTGTTTGTTGTTTGCTGTTTTCTCAGCCTAACATGTAAATCTATAGTTGTGAAGAAGTAGGCCTGATAACATCGAAGGGATTTTGGGCCTGAATAAAAATGTATACTAGCTTGACATGTCTATTTTTCATGATGCAGAATGATTTGGATCGCATGTATTTGCCTGACGTGGTTCGATGGCGCATTCAAACTGCAATGCCGGTTCTTGTCCCTCTTGGTAGGTGTTCTATTTCTTGCCAGCCCCCATCTGTTCCATCCTCTTCTCTTGCTGCTCTTCAACCCAGCCTTTCGGCCCCTGGAAGCCAAACTGGAAACTCAAATCCACTCTATAAGAGCTCTTTTCCTTCGGGACGTGCTGCCACTAACATACCAACCAAGGCCAAGACATTGTCATCACAGCAAGACCATGATATGGAAATTGACCCATGGACACTTTTGGAAGATGGAGCAATATCAGGTTCATCTTCAAGCAATGGTGCTGCTATTGGCAGTGATCATGCTAACCCGAAAGCATCTAGCTGGCTTAGAGGTGCCATCAGGGTGAGGAGGACAGACCTCACATATGTTGGCGCAGTAGATGATGATAGTTGATTCTTAACTTCAATTTTGATTTCATCTGGAATGAGCCAATCCATCAGCTAATACTGTGGTGGTTTCTTTTGGATGCATATTTTGCAATTCGATTACCACCGCACACGCGTTCTTTGCCTTGTGCAAAGGGAGCTGGAGGGAGATTTTTTTTTGGGCAGGGGATGAGGGCTGTGGTGAAATAAAGAAATGTGTGAAGGTTTTCTCCTGCAGTCCACAGAAATGGGAGATTGGAACTCCTGCACTACTAACAGTCTGATTAACCCCCTACCGTCCTGGTCCATGCAGCAGTTAGGGTGCAGCTCCAGAGGCTTGTATATATAGGGATTATTATTGTTTCATTTTACCTTTTGGGCCAGTAATATATCTCAACAATGATATGCAGCTGTTATGCTCACACATACGTACACTAAGTGGTGCCAAGTGGCGCGCTTATTCGCATGCAGTGTATAAGATGTATCATCTTATATATTTTAATTGTTTTGACTTCTCTCTCTCTCTCTCTCTCTCTCTCTCTCTCTCTCTCTCTCTCTCTCTCTCTCTCTCCCCAATAACATTTCGCAATTCATGTTTCCTAGTTGCCCTTGACTGTGGGCTCTGCTACTCCCTAGCCTTTTATTTGTTTATCCGATATAAACAATTAGAGGCCCTTTTATATCACTATTTTTTGTCCGGTGACAAGTTTTTGTATTCATTGCTGTATAATGGATATCCGGGCTAATTTGTCTTGTCCATTAAACGAGTTTTATAGAAGCTCAAGTTTGGCGTCTTAAGCATCACTGTACCTTTGCTGGGGAAACTAGGAATGGCGCAAGGATTGTTTGCTGTTTCTTGTTGCTTTGCTGATCAATGCTTCAGGGGAAGTTGTCTTTATTAATTATTAATTAATTTAACTGATTTTTCTTTTCAATTGGCTTTCTGTTATAAAGGTGTTTGGCATCAGCGACCCAAGACGAGGAATAAAGAAAGAAAAAACACTGAATGGAACTATGGGAGAAATGTTGACGCTCGACAGGTGTTATTTTTATGATGATTTTGACGACACTGTTTGTTATTCTCTCACTTTTTGATGCCGCACGTTCATGACTCACCCTGACATATTGACCTGACTAATGGGTGAACATAGAAAATGTATAGCCCATCAAACTAACTTCAAATTTGCACACACAGGACTAGTCCCTTTCTATGGGTATATAACATTATTGCTATAGTAAAAATACGGCCAGGTTAAAATACAACGTTTATATGGGTATATAACATTATTGTTATAGTAGAAGTATGGCCAGGTTGAATGCACAGCATGTCCGTGTTTGTTCCTCCTATGGTTGTTGCGATTTGGCAAATTTATCCGCGTATAGCACATCCTCTATCCACGAGACAATGTTGAACGCTAAACCCTCCAACACTCTTGAGTAGCTCTCCAGAATTGCTTGCCCCATATCCTGCAAGCAGCCCCCATTAGCCCAGTTTTTGCATTTTCCCATTACAATTTCACAGCCACAGCCAAAACACACACCGACAAACAAACAGAAAGATAGTGAGTTCAATGTGCGTTCCTTACCCTGTTATATTGTATCTTGCAAGTGTCCAAGGTGGTCTGTGAGAGCTCAGGGTACCTCTGCTTCAAGCAGAACAGCAACTTATCCGCCCTCTCTGCCATCAAATGGTTCTTGTCGCCCTTATTACCTTCAGACACGAAATCCCTCACCACGTCCCACGATGACTTGGACTGGCTCTGATGTGCTTTGCGTTTCCATGTGTACATGGAGGCCTCCACCCGATCCGCGAGCTCGAGCGCTTTGTGTTCTGTTGTTATGTCGAGGCACTCAAGCAGGTAGTCTGGGCAAAATTTACCACTAGTGCATATGTAGCGGTATATTTCGTCCCCCAAGCCGGCTCTCCCAGTCTGCAAATCAAATGATATTATTATATAGTGAGTGATCTTTGTAACAATTAACTCAATAATGTCTCTCTCTTTATTTATTTATTTATTTATTTTCCTTTCTCTCTCATTGTTTCCCTAGACAACTACACAAGTGAGCTGAAAGGAATCCATGCATTTACCATTATTTGGTTTTAAGAGGAAAGTCAGTCAGTCAGTTTTTGTTTTTTATTTTATTTTTTTAAAGTATGTTCTTAAATCAACTAATAACTTGGTTGGAGGTTGAAGAATGAAATGTTGGGAGGAACAAACAAACCTTGGAAAGAGACGCCAAGTAGGCTTCAGGGATTTCCATCTCGGCCAGGGTGCTGCTATTGATGGCCATTGCCGCCTTGCGGATTTGATTAGCACACTCACGCTTGTGCTGCAGCTGCTTCCTCGACTTCTCCGAGAGACAGCCCGGAGGTACGCAGGGGACCGGCAGCCACCATTTGTCTTCCTTGCGCTTCGTAAGCCGCCGGAATGAGCCCAGAGTGGTCAGACCCGGTCCAAGACTCCCCTCCTCTGCATACCAAAACTCTGACTCCTTAAAGCTGTCCAAGATTTCCTGCCAAAACAAGCACTGTCTTTGTTGTCTGCCCAATGAGTACCGAAATCAACGTGGGTTTCATGACATACGTACCAGAAGAATCGTGTCGAGCTTCTGCAATGCCGGGAGGTTGATGTAGATATCCGATCTGGGTCTGCTGGACATCACCTCAACAACTGCGCCGTCCTGTAAATGCTGCGACTTGGGGAAGAATTCAACTATATAATCGCAAACAGAGAGAAGGCAATTCATTTCCCTCTTCCACATAGACTTTTTCTCGGTAGCCAGTGGTTCCAGTCTCAGAGATTGGCCGAACACGGTGGCTGCACATACGCAAACAGAGCCATAGATACGTGAGAAACAGAGCCATAGATATGTGAAAAACAGAGGATTTGATTAGTAACAACACTCGCTCCACATACCATAGAGATTGGTAATTGCGTTCGAGACTGTCACTGCCGAGGCAACGCCCTTCCCGCTCCCAGACATGTCTTCGCCGAGCAAAAGCTTCGATAACTTCTCCTTCATCAATCTAATTTCTGCTCAGATTCCCAAATCCCCACGCTAATTAATCAAACCAAGTTTTTCCCACAAACAGAGACAGTGAAAAATCAGGGGAGCCAGAAAAATGTGTAGAGAAAACAAAATAATACCCACCTAGCCTCAGTGTTTCCGGATCCTCGGGATCACCATCCCCTTCCTCGATTCTTCGTTTCCCTATCTCAAACCGTGTCAGAGAAGCTCTATTTTGGGCCAATTTGGCCGCTGCGGACCAAAACTGGGTCTGGGGAGAAGGCTCTTCTGAGCAGCTGGGGCTTTCTGTGGGTTCGGAGAGCGCCCAGATTTCTGAATATGTACGTCGGTACCGCAATGAACCGCTGCTGACGGTGGAACATCTGGAGGTCCCGGGCGTGGAAAGATCGGTTTGATAGGACGAGGACGGGGAAGGATCATAAATCACATCATAGTTGTCATTGTCGTCCATCAGAACTTTTCCAGGGGTGGCGGGAGGGTGGACAACCAAATCTGCAGAGAGCATGGAAGTTGTTGTTTAGGAGGAGGAGGAGGAGGAGGAGGAGGGATGGGTCTCTGTTCTTCCTTCCTAAAGGGGGGGAGGGGCTCTGATATTTGAAGATTTGAAGACTTGGTTTTGGTTCTGAGGGACAGTACGCTTGAGAGCGAAGAAATCAGAAATGGGCGCCTCAACTCAAGCCAAGGGGGAACAAATTTCAAGCTTTGGGAAAGCAGAGATTTTCTTCCCCTGCATACAAAATTCTACTTCCTTTTTTCGAATTTTAATTTTGGTATTTCAGGGAACATATGATGCCTAGTAATGGGTGTTTTTTTCTTTGTTTTTTTGAGCTTGAGGCAGGATTTGAAATTACGAGTCAATTGGCCAACTGTTTTTATAAATACTAGCCCAAAATGTTTTCTCTTTTCTGTTTTTTTCAAAATTGATTATTATTATTATTATTATTATTATTATTATTATTGTGTCTTTAAATTAAGGATAAATTGGAGAAGGCGTTGAAAATTTTAATCTAACGATTCTTTTAAAAGAAAAAAAATATATATGTGCGCGCTTGTGTGTGTGTGAGAGAGAGAGAGTAACGGTAAACCATTCTTCTGTGAACCTTTTAGTGGCAGATTTGAAATGGGTTGACGAAGAAGGGTAAAATACCATTTGAAGCAGTTCCCTCCTAAACAAATGTGTTGCTTTACAAAGTGTGACTAAAAGGAAAAGAGCCCTATGGTTAGAACAAACCCATCATATCCACATCCCAAAAGTGGGAAATCATGGGGAATGATCCAATTGTGAATATATCATTGAGGAATTTGCACTATCATTCCAATAATAGTTAGAAATCAGGAAATGGCTCTAATAATCTTTCAAGACTAATTTCTTTTTAATTTTTTTTTTATGAATTATATAGTAGGTAAGGACTTCAGGAAGTTAAGTTGGTGGGAAATCGAGATACAAATTATTAAGATTAGTCTAACTTATATCTAAAAACTGTTATCTCAAACTATAATTATTACTAATTAAGTCACAAATAATTACGTAAAAATAAATAAAACTCATTAAATTTTATTATAAAAGAAGTCAGACATAACTTTTAAAAAAAGTATAATTCATTTATTACTATTATAGTTAACCATATCTTCATCACAAATACTGTAGTATAGTAAATCGTATTACTAATTAAATTTAAATTCTAATAAAAATTAAAAACATAACTACAAACACTTTATAGCTATATAAATTGGGAGACCATGCCCCCCTTAAACTCATCCCGATAGTAATATTTTATTTTTATGAAATTTCTTTAATAATAAAGCTTATGCATATATCATAACCTAAAAATTACTTATGTCCTTCTTTATAACTTAAATTTCTTTAAATCTTATAATAAAATAGAGGGTAAAATAAAATAGTGCTATAATCTAGAGATAAAATAAATTTACACCTTAGCATAGTAAAAATAATAATAAATGTTTATGGCCTCGGAAAATCCATCTATACTCATATTCAATATTTGATAGATATGAAATATATGACATGTTTGTTTTATTTATTTTTTTGATTTTATTTTTAAAATATGATAGCTGTTTTATAGTAAAAAAAATTGAAAACAATAAAAGATTATTTTTATTATTTGATTTTATATTTTTGGATATTTTTTTAATTTAAATAAACTGAAAGTATATGTGATGAATAAAGTGTAAGTACGAGTAAGATCTAAATTAAAAGAATATACGGTAATATTTTTCAAATGTAAGAACCATATGAATAGTCTATTATATTATAGCATAAATTTAAAATTTTAACTTTTACATGAAAATTATAAAGATTATATTTGAATTGCTATTAGGATCGGTACAGCCTGAATGGTGAGCTATCATTTGGGGTGTAAAAGCTCAACACGCTAAAAAAAAAAAAAAAAAAAACTTGGTCAAAGGCCGACCTAAGAGTGCGCTCCCACTGACTCATACTCAATCCCAATGGCATGATGTTTGCTAATATGTTTCAAAATGCATCATAAAATTAATGGCGCATATTATTAGGTTAAATGTTCATTCTCGCGTTTTAAATTTGATTATATTGAACTGTTATATTTAAAATTCGTTAAATGGTTGCTCTCGTGATTCAAAACCAATACTAATAACCAATTTATTCTAGCAATTTAATCATTAACATATAAAATTACATTGCCCGGAAGAAAGAACCGGTCAAAAACCGAGCCGTTCGTTCCCATCCTCGACCCATCGGTGCTTCTGTTCATGCCTACGTCACCGAGGTATGGGTGTGAGACTGTGAGGAGTGCCCTGTGAGGGGCAGTGGGAAATTTTGATCCTTCTTTCAAGGCATGTGCATGAACCTAATTATAAATGTTTAACCGCTCCACCATGTGTGTGTGTATATATATATATGTATAGAGAGAGAGGCGGGGGGGGGGGGACCGCATTCAATCAGCGAAGAGGGCCGTAGGCTTATGCAGTTATGCGTAATTTACACGGTACAAGATTGGGTGAGCAGTAAGCCAGACGGGGCGCAGGATAGTCAAGCGACAAACTGACAAACCTGTCCAGTAACTGCCGTGAAAATTTTAACCCAGATGTTCTACGTAACGAATCAAAATTGACGAATAAAGTTTTAATTCTTATGATTATTAAATTAAAAAAATATTATTTTAATAATATAAAAAAAACTATTTGAATAGAAAAGTATAAAATAATTTAATTTATGGAAAAATGGGAGCTGCTGTGTCCTTATTCCAAAATAATTTGCCTCCCTATATCATGCTACACCCTACTGCCTTCTTCAATCCCTTCCCATCCGCCAATTTCCTCATCCTTTCCACGTCTTCCCATTTCCCCTGCTCTGCATACAAATTTGAGAGAACGACATAGTAGCTAGCATTTTCCGGGTCACAAGCAATAAGCCGATCAGCAGCAACTTCTGCAATTTCAATAGAATCACATGTCAACCTGCAACTGGAAAGAAGAGCACCCCAAATTCTATTGTCAGGCTCCATTGGCATTCTCTTCACGAATTCAAAAGCTTCCACGACATTTCCCCTGCGGCCAAGCAAATCCACCATACATGCGTAATGTGCTAATTTTGGAGCAATCCCGAATTTCCCTGACATGGAATAGAACCAGTTCCACCCCTCCTCTTCCAATCCACAATGGCTACAAGCAGATAGAATAGAAATAAAAACCACCTCACTGGGCTCAATTCCTAAATTCAACATGTCTGAGAAAGTTTGGAGGGCCTCGTCTCCATATCCGTTCATTCCAAATCCATTAATCATAGAACTCCAACAGACAACGTCCCTCGTCGGAATTTCATTAAAAAGAGTTCTTCCCTCACCTACCCTTCCAAATTTGCAGTAGAAGTCGATTAGTGTAGATAATATAAAGGGATTGACCAAGTACCCAACCTTAGTCACATAAGCCTGGATGCTTTCCCCGAGTTCCTGGGCTCCAATAGATGAACAGGCTTGTAAGAGACTAACAAAAGTTATCTCATTAGGCTTCTCGTGGGCTAGCTCCAGCTGTTTATAAGTGTCCAGAGCATTACACGGATGCTTGCTTTGAGCATGGACCAGAATCATCGTGGTCCATGCAATGAGATCTTTTGGATGGAGCTCATTAAATAAATCAACAGCTGAGGATATTTCTCCAAACTTACCATACATCTGTATAATTGCAGTACATACAGAGACATTAACTAAAAACCCCATCTTCTCCGTGCAGCAATGGACTTGAAGACCAAAATTTACTCGTTCAGCTTGCGAGCAAGCCAAAATTGCATCCTGCACGATGGATTCGTCCCATCCAATGTGAGAAAATTTCCGCATCTTAGACAAGACCACCAGTGCTCTTTTCGGAAATGAATTCTCAATACATGACCGTATCATAGTCCTCCATGAGATGAGATCCTTAATCTTAATCCTATTAAAAACCCGCACAGAGGCCTCAAAATTCCTGCATTTTGCATACATATCTATCAGCGAGTTTTGAACACCCAATTTAGAATAAAATGATTTTCTGACAGCAAATCCATGTACCTGTTTTCCAAGCGATAAAACACCCAGATTGGCACAACCAGGAAGGATGCTAACGAGAGTAACATCGTTAGGGTGCATACCACAATATTGCATTTGTCTCAAGTACTCCAAAGCTTCCATGTAATGCCCATTTTTAACACATAGGGAGACCATCGAAGTCCACAAAACCAGATCCTTGTGGGGCATTTGATCAATGAGCTTCCACGCAAATTCCAGGTCCCACATAGAAAAGACACCCATAAGCACAGTCACTATAGAGACCTCTGACTCAAACCCCATTTTGATCACCAACCCATGAAGCTCCAAGGCAGTACCTTCCAACGAAAGGGCGCCGACAGCCCGAATGACACTCAGCATTGTCACATAATTTGGTCTCTGATCCTTCGCGAGCATCGTTTTGAACAACCCAACAGCCCTTTCTGGCTCATTGGCCCTTACCAGGGCCGAAATTTTAGACGTCCATGATACAACGCTGTCCCTTGAATCCAAAGGCCGGGCAGGGACTCGGGAATACGAGCGGAAAAGCTGGGTTGGGTTATCGAAATATGGGTAGCTTGCGGAGGAAATAACGCGATAGAGTCTCGGAACAGGGATTCTCAGAGAAGCCTCTCGGTGGGTAATTACATCGAGCAGGTTGCGCTCCTTCCGAAAGTGCGGGCGCATGATATTTATTTGCTTGCCCGAAGCGCTGGTTGTCTCCAGACAAACGTTCGATTATGCGAGGACAGAAAACAAGCTCCTATGAACAAACCATTGACTTGGTTTGTAGAGACCTGGATGTAGAGAGAGTAGATAGAGAAGAGGAGAGAGAAAGCTCGACGGCGATCCTTGAACTGGTTCAAGCATACCGGTCACACGCTGAGGCGTTGTGTTGGGTGGAGGCTGCTGGAAGTGGAGGGTGAAATCAAATGGGGCAGGAGAAATAATATTTTGTGGGCCTAGGCCCATTTATAATGTTCAAATTTAAACCCCCTTACGGGCCTAGGTCCAATAAAATGCTCATCTCAAAGCCCAGGACTAATTCTCATAGTCATTATAAGCGAACTGAACTGAAAACCCTAAATATCTCACCCCAGTTGGTCGCCGAAGGTGAGGCGTGAGGTTCGAGTTCGACAGCCTTTGAAACCCTAAGTCCGTGTCCCTGCTGTTTTGTCTTCCTCCTCAATTGGTTGGTCTAACGTTGCTGCTTTTCTGTATTTCAGAGGTTTGTCTCACCGTGGGGGTCTTGTCCGGAGCATATAGGTATGTGCATCTAGTCTTCGGTCTTGTTTATTTGTTTAGGTATTGTCGTTTCTACCAGGGTTGTACTTGTTTTACGAGCTGTTCCGAATCTAGAAATTAATTAGTGCTTAGTATCCGTTTCGGATTAGGTTTTGTCGGGTGTGTTGATTTTTTTTGATAAAACAATGGACTGTCATGAATTCAATCGTTCAGGTTCTATGTTTCCAGGTTCTCTTTACTGCATGTTTCAGTTCATTGCCGAAACGTTTTTTTTATTTATGTAAATAAATAAATAAATACCTCGTCCCTAATGTACCCATCGAGATTTAAGAAGAGAAGACACACAAGTCCCGCCGCCTTCGTCCCGATCGACTCGATTCCTTGGTCCACAGACGCGTCAAATCCGGAAACCCGCATCCCACGTCACCGGGTTCGTTGGTTGTCTCGCCGATCGTCGAACCAGCCCCAGCCCAGGCAGTCAGTCACCTCATGGTCCTCAGGCAGCTAGCCAGCCACTCCCTGCGCCGTCTTGTGTCTCGTGTCGTGTGTGAGATTTGAGTTTAGATTTTGGTTTTGCTTTAACTTTTAATTTGTTATTTCTTTTAATCATTAATATTAATATTGTATGGGGTTAATATTTCGTGTGCGAGACTGCCAGTTAACCTATATTAGTTTGGTAATTGGTTCAAATGTTCAATATGACCTCCATTTTCCGTTAATAATTAATTATGCATTTCATTATAAATTCAATTATATTTTATTTATTAAAAATATATATTAATTAATGTGTCGGAAAAGTGTCAAAATGTCAATATTTTGAACCAACATGTATTGGAAAGGTCACTTTGATTCTGAAATTGTTTGAATTGATGGAGCAGTTATTGAGGTCTATAATTTATTGTTTCAGGCGATGGCTCCAAAACCGCCAAGTTCTGGACTCTTTGTGGGTCTGAATAAGGGACATATAGTTACAAAGAGGGAAACTGCACCCCGCCCTTCTGCTCGCAAAGGGGTAGGTGTTTCTTCTTCTGCTTCTTCAACTTTGGAAGATGCGATGATTTTTTTTGTGAATTATTCAGTTAGGTATTCTATTAATAGTTTATTGTAAGGCGTGCTGTGCTTCTGGTTTCATGAAATTGCATTTTATATAACTACACTATGAAACTAGTAATTTTATTTTACTTTTGCTGTTATGGCTCAGAAAACCAGTAAAAGGGTTCATTTTGTGAGGAATCTTATTAGAGAGGTTGCTGGGTTTGCTCCCTATGAGAAGAGAATCACTGAACTTCTCAAGGTTGGAAAGGACAAGCGTGCTCTAAAGGTGGCTAAGAGAAAGCTGGGCACACATAAGAGGGCAAAGAAGAAGCGTGAGGAGATGTCCAGTGTCCTCCGCAAGATGAGGTGTGATTGTTGTCCATATTTGCTCACATCTTTGCTTCATTCTATTGTGTTTTGAGTATAAGTATCTGCAAAAAGCTTACATACGAATAGCGATCACATTCTCTTCGTTTACGGTGTTGCTGACCTGTTAATTTTGCATGCTGAAAAAGTAGTAAATGATAAATTTACCAACTAGAGATCTATAAAATATTCCCATATTATAATTGAGCAAGCAACAAATCGTGCATGTTGAAGTTATTCAACCAATATTTAGTTTTTTTTCCCTGTCACTTCTGATTAGTTGACAGCATAATCTCACTAATGTTTTGTGATCTTCTTTATGCAGGTCTGCCGGAGGTGGAGACAAAAAGAAATAAATTGCTTCCCCGGGCTTATTTTTGGAGTGTTTGTATTAGCCAAGAAACCTTTTTTTTTTTTTGGTAATTTATTTTAAAGTGTTCAGAGTGCAAAGATTAATCTACATTTTGGAAATGCAAACTGATTTATGAGATGCAGACTTGCATCATTTGTGATGCTGTCCAAAAAACCTGAATTAACTATAACTCCATTGTGAGCTTTTGATCTAATATTTGTGTATCATTTATTTATATGGAGTTATCAATCAGATCAATACAGTATCATCTAAAACTGGTTGGATTTTTCGTTTTGATGGTTCAGGCCATGGACACAAACGTGCAATTCTATCCTAGAGTTTTCATTGCAGTTGGTGATGATTATGTTTGGGCCAACATCTGAGTTTTTTTTTCTCAAAATGCTTAGGATGCCTAAGCGCTTTCTCGTTATTGAGCTTTCCGCAGGAAGTTTTTCGGCGGAGCATCTGTTTTGTTTTATTATTTGGAAATCTATTTCTCATTTTATGTTTTCTTTTGTTTGGGCCAATTTAGCCGTCGCGACCAAAATTGGGCCCGGGGAGAAGGCTCTTCGTAGCAACTGTTGCTTTTCGTCTGTGAATGCAACAGATATGAAAAGGTGAAAAATTATGAATATCATGGCAATGGCAAGCAATCAAGAAAATGAAACTGTTACTATTAATTGCTTTTGTGATTGGCCATATAAGTTGTTTACGTTTTCATAAATTGGTTCAGAATCAGTTATGGTTGTCTAAAGATTGGGCTTTTACAGAGATTATGTTCTTTAATGAGGAGATTCTCGTGGGAGAGGAGGAGAGTGGTTAATAATTATTTTTGTTTTTAATTTTTTATTATTAAAAGAAGATTGTATAAGGGTTATGGGGAGTGAAGGCCGGCCACTAGGGTTTGTAGATGGGCTCTGAATTGTGAAATGCAGGTTTAATCTAATTAAAATTTAATTTAAAACTTATTATAGGATTTTAGGCCTGCCAAGTGCGGGCCAACCTGCTTTTACTAAAGCTCATTTTAACTTTTTTTAAGTTTTGGGCCCCGATTTTATTTTAACAATATGTTTTTTTTCAAAATTACCCTAGAAGCAAATATTATATATATGTATCATAATTTTAAAAAAAGAAAAGAGAAAGGAAGTTGAAAATTGCATGTGGGGTGTCACTCTTAGCGTTAACTGTTGTTAGTTGTTGTTGTCAATTAAAACACAATTTTTGATCATAACTTTTTTGCCTCGAACTTCATTCTTTATTATTTGAAATCAGTTTCACAACCTTTATAGGCTTATATAAAAGTAATACAAATTATGCACTTTTGATTTGCAGTCATAGTTCTTTTTTAACATATAAATTCATGTAACAATAATAGCATATGGAGAGAAGAACAAAATAAGTATTAGTATGTTCAACTTGGACCAAATGTAATCCAATATTTAGTTTCAAAATCGGAAAAACCTACAAAAAAAAAAATCATTACATGAGTTGATCTTATTGCATGCAAAAGAAACAAAATTTCGTATAACTTAAAAAAGTAATAAGTCTCTAAATAATAAATACAAAAAAAGTATGTGATAAAAGAATGAAGACGTAGTTCAAAAAAATACATAAAAATATAGATATTTAGTTGTCAAATGTAAGAGTAACTCCAACAATGGTTTGTATTTTATCTTTATATATGAAGTTTTCATTATTTGTAAAAAGGTAATTTTTTATATTCAACTTTAACGAGACTCTTCATTTTAACTTTATATATATTAAAAAATATTTTATAATGAAAAGCCAATGAAAAATGTGGAAAGAGTAATAAATAAATTAATATAATAATAAATAAATAATGAATAGTTACTCCAAAAAAATAAAGAGTAACTATAGTAAATTCTGCACATATGGAGTGTGATATAATGTTTGTTGGATTGTTTTTTTCAGACTTAACTTTTTATTTATAAATAACAAGGAGCCTTTTGAAGTTTGTCTAAAATATTTAAATTACTCGGATCAAGTGTAATCTAATATGTAGTTGCAAAATCATAGAAACCTATAAAAAATCGTTACATAAATTGATCTTACTATATTCAAAAGAAACGACAATCCATATATTAAAAAAAGAAGTTATTAAGTCCTTGAATAATTATAAAACCAGGTAGGTACAAAAAGAGTAATGTCAGGTACAAGTCTCTTTTATGAAGACCTTTTCATACATACTTGATGTGGCAACATCCCTTTGGTTTTGATTAATTTATCGTTATGCCCTTACTAAAGAATTTAAATTTGGTGGTGATCAAGTTTAACTTACCACCGCGATGATCTGAGAAATTTCAGCATTAAATTAATTTTTGGTTAAAAAATTGACTGTTAGATTAAATATTTATATAATTTTTAGTATGACTGTAAAAAATCTTAAAAATCTAGCAGTTAATTTTTATGCAAACTTAATTAGAAAAAATATAAATTAAAGCAAACAGACAGTTAGATTACCATGAAATAAACAATTATCAACCAGATAATTTTAAACAGTTATCAACAGGTTAATTAGAAACAATTATCAACCGATTAATGAAATAAACAATTATCAAACAGTTAATTAGAAAAAATATAAATTAAAGCAAATAGGGGTTAATATAAATAAATAAATTTATATTTGTTTTTTTTAATTAAATTTATACAAAATAAATAGTTAGATTACCATAAAATTTTTATATAAATATTTAATATAATGATTAATTTTTTTTAAAAAACTAACTTAGTGTTAAAATTGCATAGGCTTGACCACCAGCAAATTAGGACATAGGTTTGTATGTAGATATATATATATCAATTTAAAAAAGGAAAAAAAAAGAAAGAAAAAGAAAAATAAAAAAATGCTCCCGCGAGATTGGTGCGGCGGCGTAAAAGATCTGTACTGTACTGTACTGTAAGGATCTTTATTATTATAATATTTTATCGTTTTAAAAATTAACTGAATATTAATATATGATTAAAATTTATCTAGTTTTTACATAAATTTAATTTGAATAGTTTTTTTATTTTAAAAATTTTCTTAACCGCACCGAACTTGCGCCCCCCGTTGGATTGGTAAAAAGCGTGTGCCTCTCAGACGCGCCTCGCCTCGCCTCGAGGCCCTCCCCAGTCCCCATGCGTATGTATTGTGGACCGACGACACAAGAGAGCATTTCTTGCGCGCGGTGTGTAAAAAGCTAGTGGCTGGTGGATGCAGGCAGATTCACAGCACAGCTGATGGTCAGAAGAAGAACCGGCGTTGATTTTGTTATTTCAATATTACTTTGATATTTATTTCAAAAACTGGTCAAAATCAAAAACCAATATTAAAATAGCAAAACCCGGTCGGTGCGCCGGTGCTGAGCGAATCTGCACCCCTCGCCTCGTCGCCCTCCCCGTTCCCCATGCGCATGTGGACTGACACCAGAGAGCATTTCTACGACCCCCTTTGACGTGCCACACCAGTGTCTCCACCTTTCTTTCCTCCATGGACGCCGAAGCTGGTTGCAACTCCACTCGCCCTTCCAAGACATTCGATCATATGCTCTAACAATACGATCTCCATAGCGTTTTCTTAAAGTTGTTTTCCCATGTTTATGTCTGTTTGGTTGGCGCAGTGATCGAGTTTCTAGGCGACGTCCCTCTCCTCCAGAGACTCCCCAGCTCGTCTCTCAGGAGGATCGCCCAGCTCGTCAAATGTAGACACTACGGTGATTTCCTAAAACCCACCATTTTTGTTTTGGTACCTCTCATGTTTTTTTTTTTCCTAAGTTTTGGATTTCCCGATAAAGATTCGATTTTTTTCGTCTGTTTTATTTATTATTATTGCGATCGTGCTGTGTAGACAGTGGAGACTATGTTGTCCGGGCGGGGGAAACCGGTGATGGAGTTTATCTGATTTGGGAAGGAGAGGTGTGTTTCAACCAATAGCTTCTAATTGTCATTTCATTTATAGTTGGCCAATAGATTATAGGAATTGGAGCTCACTATTTATTAGTATGCTGATATGATTTTCATGGGTCACAGGCAGAAGTTTCTGGGTCGGTGAATACTGAGGAAGAAGGTCGCGCAGAGTTTCAATTGACACGATATGATTATTTTGGCCATGGTTTGAATCTAACTTCTGCTTTTTAATTATTGTGGGCATGGTTGGATGTTAATAATTCATGTTTGATTCAGAACACTCTGCTTCAGTTTCTATTTTTATCAGGTAGTTTTGGTTTGCCTTGTGTTATACGACGATTATTCATTTTTGTGTGTGTGTGTGTGTGTTGGGGGGGGGGGGGGGGGGGGGGTGGTTGGAGGTGGTGTTTGTAAACAAAACATGCTTATAAATAGTTCATAGCTTATAAAAATAGACTTTCCCTAACACTTCCATGTTTGGTTCATAGAATGGAATAATGTTGGAATAGAATTTGCATTCCATGTGAACGTAAAAGAGTAGGGAGGTGTTTGGTTCATGTCATTGGATAATATGAGAATAACTATTCCAGCTTCTATGCATTTTATTTTTACATTTTCTTCTTACTTATCTTTTTTTTTTTTTTTTAAACTTTAGAAAAGCTCTTTCATTCAGCATGGTATAGTTAGTGCTGTGAGTAAGATCATTGTGGAATTAGCAATACTTGATGTCTGGTTACAATCGTTTTTTTAAAAAAAATTTGACAGAAAATTGGGGTATCTTAATTTGCTGTGAAATGATAAGGCCACACTTTAATGTATTAGCTATAAAAGGTTATGATGCTATAGCAAATTTCATGAATTTACAATGTATGTGAATTTTGTTATGCAGGTCTCACAACATCTGGTCACCAGGCAGATGTGATTGCATTGACAAAGGTAGCTGCAGGTTTCTTTTTCTTTCTTTGCATTAGAGCATTTGATATGCTAGGTCTTGCACTCAATCTCATGGAAGCTATCTACCTTTCTGTGATGCAGTTGACCTGCTTAGTGCTGCCCCATGAACACAGTACTTTATTGCAGCCAATATCAATATGGAATGCTGATAAATCGCTTGACAAATGCCCACTCGTGGAGCATATATTGCAGTTGGATCCAATTGAAGTATGTCTCACGCTTTTGGTCTGGGGAGTTTTAGTTTGATGTTAGTGCTTAGAATGCAATGAGTTTTTGTTCAGTTTCAGTGCTTCGAATGCAATGGTCTGAAAGAGCTTTAATTCTTCTCTTGGTCTGCTTTATAATCATTATGTCATGCTGTCTTGCTACATGAAAGTTTTATATAATTATTTTTTATGCTCATATTATGTTCTTGTTTTGAAGGTGAACATATTCCAGGGGATCACCTTGCCTGATGCTCCAAGATTCGGGAAGGTTTTTGGAGGACAATTAATTGGACAGGCATGTTGCAGCTCATTCTATATTTTTTAAAAAATAAAATTTATTTACATAGTTTTGCTTGATATAGTGCCTTTGAAAGGGTCACACTGGCACCCTTATCATGGATACTGATATATAGCCATGACACCCACTTGCCCAGCTGAAGACATTTGTATAATCTATGCTTTATTTGACTATGATTTTTAATTGATTTTTGCCTTTTAAATGGTTACAACATGCAGGCACTGGCTGCAGCATCAAAAACTGTTGATTGTCTTAAGATCGTCAATAGTTTGCATGCTTATTTCCTTCTTTCTGGGGATGTTAATAGTGAGTACTGAATCTAAATTTCCCATCAAGATAGCGGCTATAATTTATCATAAGTTTGATGTTACTGTTATGTTTTGTCTGCATTTTGTCTCGGTTATCTTTAAATCACTGTTTTAGTACTATATGGCATTGTTGATATTTGGATATTGTGCGTGTTATGACATTCTAGAGATCCTAGTTTGATTTAGGAGAGATTTTGGCCTGACTCTCAAGCAAGAGATATTGTAGAGATTCTACAGAGATCCTGCTTGATCCTAGCTTAACTCCCAACAAAAGACTATATACTGTATCAATGCCATAATGACAAATTATCTTTTTCTCCCTTTTTTTCCCCTGTCTACATGGTATCAGAACCATTTTCTTCCTAGAAAAAAGGTGAACTGTTCCTGTTGATGTTAGAGGACAAAGTCTATTCTCTTTCTCCACTTGTTGACCTTTTGTTGCAGTCGCTACCTGGCATCCAGTTGCCTCCAGTAACCCACAAACACAGCCGTGCTACCTCTGATCAGCATCAACACCCTGCCTCCTTCTGCCTGACATGTCATCATCTACACATAGTCCTCCACATTTCTCTGTTCAACTCCTGTGCCTCGTCCCTCTCTTCTGCACATCCCTCTCTTCTAACCCTAACACATCCTCGCTTCCTAGCCCAAGCACCATTTCACACCATTGCCCTTCTCTGTTTTTTTTGTATTGAAAGACATTTTATGCCCGAATAATTGGACTTCCTTCCCTTTGACTTTGGCCTTGTTTGTGTCTTACTCCAAATTTTGGCATTTTCTGCGTTATGGCTGATAAACAAATCCATTAGGGAAGTGACACTAGGTTCGAGTAGCTGAACTTATGTTGAAGTAATCAATTCTGACTTGACAAAATTTTAGCTCAACAACACTAGCTTTTCAGCCTTTGAAAAAATGTGGGGACTATGGCTTGTATGGTAGGGTTCTAGAAAGTTATTTAACTAGGAAACACTCCTAGATCATACCCGAAGATGAATGGAAGCAGGATGATGCCAATATACATAAGCAACTCTTTGATGCCATGGAACTTGCTTAATAACTCCATCCATACCATGTAGAGCACCTTGGAGGAACTTTTTCATGGTGGGAATAACTTGAATCATCTTTATTATCTAACAACAAATCTATTTAGAGCTCAAAAAGGCAATAAGATTCATGTGGAGTATTATGGGGAGTTCAAGAAAGCTTTTAATGACTAGGATGCTGCAATGCTTCTTTCTACTTCTGTCCAAGCCATATGTGTGTAACGTGAATAATTGTCCGTTATGGCTTATCCTGGGGATATTTGAGCAAATTTGCCCAACTTTTTTCTGACTGAAGACCCATAAATTTATAATAAAAATATTAGTTATTTTTCCTTATAAATATATTATTTTGCCGAGACTTAGGGCTTTGTTGGAGTACTGGAGTGACGATCATTGATTTTCTTTGCTTTCTTTGCACCCTGAGCCTGAGGCAAAAGTGCTAAAAATTACATTTTATCTGCACTTCACGGAACTCGCTTTGCTTGAGATGAAGCAAAGTGCATAGCTTGCACTTGACAACTAGGCGTGCCTTTAAGAACTATGAATTAATACTAAGGATACATGTTTTGGCATTATACTAATGATATTTCTAAGGATACAATTCCTACCCTCTCTACTACCTTCTCTTGTAATCATTGCACATCTATTGATTTGCGGCCTGACCTCGTTGATACAGTTGCACTTGCCACATCTAGTGTATGTTGCAGTGGTAGGGGTGGCCGTGATGGCCCCAGTAATCGTGGTGGTTGTCGTGACTGGGGCAATGGTCCAATTTGTTGCTATTATTGTCTTGAAGAAGGTCATATGAAGTGGATTTGCCTTTGATGTCCCTAGAATCGACAATGGACTTGTCCTCATCGTTCCTAGAATCAACAATCTCGTCCCTTTGAAATTTGCTGCCGTCGTATCAAGTGTCACATATCATATGGATAGATATCTTTGATATAGCACTCCTCCCAGTATCCCACCCTTGGTTTTACTGGTGGCTCCTTATCTCCTGTTGTCAACAATGACTCTATAATAAGGCACATAGACATACTCATATGTACAGTTTTACATTTAACATCCTTTCTTATGAGTCTTTTGTCTATCATTCGGATAATCAAGGCTTTAAATTGTCCAGGAACAATTTTTTCCCTCTTTATGTGCTTTTTAGGATCTTTGGACGAGCCAAATATTTGGAGCTAGCCATGAACTTGCTGGTTTGATATGTTTTGCATTCTTGATCTCCCATTCCCCGACCATCTATTGCTCAGTATCATAGTCATTTTTGGCGTCCACACATAAGTGACTTATTCCAACCTTATAACATTCATCGTCTTTAGATTGTGACTCTTGTTGGTATGCTGCCATACCACCTATTATCCCCATTATAATAAGTTGTTGCCCAATTATTTGATCTTTTATAGATAATTTGTTGGTTTTCGGTATTTTATTTCTTTTATAGATAATTGTAACCGTCTTTCTTGATTGGTCTTAATAAAACATAGTTATGCAATTTGCTTGTTATTTTAAACCTTTTGTTTTGAAATCAACGCTTAGTATGATAGGTCGATTAAAGTGCTTTGTACTAATAATGCCCTTAAATATTTGTGTCGTGATATGCAATCATTTATGCGCCAAAATGGTATTGTCTTTGAAAGTTCTTATGCCTACACACTCCATCAAAATGGCGTAGCCGTACACACGAATCGTCATATTTTTGAGGTCACCCTATTCCTTCTATTTAAGATGAAGGTCCCTAAAATATTTTGGATTAATGTTAGTTATCTCAATAGTTTTGTAGTTGTTGGTTGTCACAGGGTGTATGTTGTCAAGCTTAATTCTAATGGATCCCTGGCCTACCTAGTTGATATTTTGATGCCTTTTCAACGGTTGTCAAAATGACTTCTATCTGGTTGATCATTTCTATGGTTGATACACACTCTTAGCTTTTGCACAAGCTTGATATTAATAATGCATTCTTGTATTTTCACCTTGCTAAGAATGTTTATATGGAGTAGCCTCTAGGATTTGTGACTTAGGGGGAGTCAACATTAGAATGCAAGCTTTGTGAATCCCTATACAGTGTTAAGAAGCCCCCATGTCTGGTAGTGATGATGTTTGCAGATTTGGTCTCACTCAGATTAACGGTGATCATTCAGTTTTTGTTTATTGCAGAAGTTCTTTTCTTATTTGTCTATATTGATGATATTGTGATTACTAGTAGTGATTTCACAGAGTAGCGAGCTCTAAGGAATATCTACATACTGAGTTTCAGACAAAAGATTTTGGAAAATTATATTTCCTAGGTATTGAGGTAGCCCAATCATTTATGGGATAGTCTATGTCATAAGAAATATATTTTAGATGTGCTTATAGAGTCTGGTATGTTGGGAATTAAGCCACTCAAGTCTCCCATGACCCAAATACCAAACTAATGCCCAATGATGGCGTAGCTCTCAAAAGCCTGCTCAGATATAAAAGAATTATTGGAAAATAAAATTATTTGAGAATTACTAGACCTAATATTGCTTTTTTAGCCAGTGTTGTTAGTAAGTTTATGGATTCATTTAGTACCATACATTGGGAAGTAGTTATGAACATTATGTCATATGATATCTAGAGGATGCTCCGGGAGGTGACGAGTTTCATTGATGTAGATTGGGCAAACAGTTAGTATGACAAAAGATCTGCAATTGAATAGTGTATTTGTTGGTGGAAATTTTGTTTCGTGGAAGAGTAAAAAGCGATCACTCTCATTCAAGTGTTGAGTTGGAGTACAGTGCAATGACAAACATCACATGTGAACTTGTGTGGATCAAGCACCTGCTTGAGGAGATCAGATTTCTTGTTAAAAAATCAATGGAGTTGTGTTGTGACAATTAGGAAGCCCAATACATTGCGCTAAATCTTGTATTTCATGAAAGAATAAAACACATAGGAGTAGATTGTCATTTTGTTACTGTTGGAAAAGACGGTACACGCGTTTCATGTTTTGATTGGAGATAAATTAACAAACATTTTTACTAAAGCTCTTAGTGTTGCTAGAATCAAATTTATATGTAACAAGTTGGACATGTATAATGTTTATGTTCCAGCTTGAGGGGGAGGGGGAGTGTGAGTGATATGATATTATAGATATCCTAGTTTAATTTGGGAGAAATCTTGGCTTGATGCCCAATCAAGAGATATTGTAGAGATTCTAGAGAGATCCTACCTTGATCCTGGAGAGATCCTAGTTAACTCCCAAGCTAAAGACTATATGTGGTATCAGTGGCATAATGATAAATTGTCTTTTTCTCTCTCTTATTTTCTGTATACAAATATTAGGCTGATGTATATAATAGAATGTTCCTGAATCCTTTGAAGGCTTTTGTCTCTTGCATCTGAAAGGTTTTAGTTTTCTTATTTTTGTGCGATATAAAAATTTAAAATATGCAAATTAATGTAATCTTTGGACATTTCTGGTTTTTCAAGTTTTCAGCTTTTTCTGGCATTATCAATATGTCATTAAGAATACATGTTTCAGGATGCTTTTCCTTTAAAATGACCATATAAACCTAAATGGCAATGTTCTGTACATTGCAGTGCCAATTATATATGGAGTTCACCGTCTACGTGATGGAAAGAGCTTTGCCACCCGAAGAGTAGATGCAGTGCAGAAAGGAATTATAATATTCTCCCTGCTCGCTTCCTTTCAGGTAGTAAAATAATTCAACATTTACTCTTATAGGTGGCTTATATTAGTTTACAGCCTTATAAATACATCATTGTCTATGCACAGCTGGCTTATCTTAATAGTAAAAATAGATGTCTTATTGAGAATCCATATGTTTTGGTTAAATGATAGTTACAATACCATCTTTTATATCTCTGTCTACAATAGTGAGTATTGCAAAACACCATAGCACTAAGCATTATTATTATCATCATTATTTTCCCTTTTGCAGAAAGAGGAACTGGGGTTTGAACACCAAGAAGCAACAATGCCGTTGGTGCCTACCCCAGATCAGGTATACAGATACATCCTTATTCATGAATTCATGATACAGTTTCCGTTTCTTTGCTGCCGCAACTTGTGAACTTCTGTGCATTACAGCTTCTATCAATGGAAGACTTGCGGGAGAGACGTCTCACTGATCCTCGTCTTCCCAGGTGAGATTCATGCTATTTCATCTATAGTTAAGTAGCTAGGTTACAATTTGGGTTTATTTCCTTTGTTAGGAAGCTGCCAATGATGTTTCTTTATTTTAATCCGGGACCTGAATATGTGTGCATGCATGCCTGATTTTTATTTTCAGACTCATGGTAAAAATTCATTGTTTATCTTATAATGCACGTTTACATCATTCGTAATATTTGCAATGCATCAATTAGTTTTTCATCGTATAATATTCTGGGGATGTGAACCAGACATAAAATTTCATGTACTGTCCAAAGTTGTAATGCAACATTTCCCCTAGTTCGGCGCCATAAAAATTACCGCCGCAAAATTTCTCATTTTCACTTTTGCCTAATCATATTGCCTAGATAATTTGTTCATAAGTCTTCCCTTAAGTGGACTGTAGGCTTGATTATGCAAGGATGACTCTGGCTTGGCTTATCTGGTGTATTTTAATCCTAACATTTGTATTATGTTGTTGACCCAGGACGTACAGAAACAAAATTGCCACAACAAAGTTTGTTCCTTGGCCTATGGAGATAAAGTTCTGTGAGCGTACTACAGCTACCAATCAGAATAAAGCACCTCCAACGTTAGGCTTGAGCCTTTTCTTGTTCCATCTGATCTGTAACAGTGTCATGGGTGCCTGAGATTATTTCATCTCGTTTTAATAATGTCATTGTTGCATGACTTTGAACTTGACTTTATGTGGATGTATGGATGCTCATAAATATATCATTTTTGGAGTTTCTGTCTCACCGCCTCACATATTTGGAATACTTTTACAATTTTTTGCAGCTTGAGCTACTGGTTTAGGGCAAAAGGGAAACTTTCAGATGACCAAGCTTTGCATAGGTGAGTATTCCCTTTTGTTGTTTATCTATTAACTGTTTACTTTTATTATTATTTTTATACTTGCATGGGATGAAAATCTGGAAAAATGAGGACATGTCCATATAGCTCTTGATTTCATGGGAGTGCGTTTTTTAGTTTTTGTATTCGCATATTGTCACTGACTAACTTTTGAGCTTTAAGGAACTGCTGTTCTTATTTATGTAAGCCTAAGGGAACCACTGTTTGTGATTTTTTATTTTATTTTATTGATTGAACGTCCATCACCTTCTTTATATGCGTTGAAATCTGAACATCCAACACTAAATCAATTATAAATATGTGGGACCTTCTGGGCTTTTACCAAACGGATATTTTAATTATCTGCTCTAACACTGTCAAAACTACTTGCTACCAAAAATGTTAGCGTAGTAAGCTTTATTCTCCCAAACTTCTTGCAATAATTACTTTTTCAAGTATCGTCCTTCTTCAGCCGGCACATTGGAAGTTGATGTACTGGACGAGGGTTCAGTAATACATCTTAGAGGTGATGTTATTGTATGGTTGTCTTACAGATGTGTAGCAGCTTATGCGTCCGATCTAGTATTCCTTTCTGTAAGTTTGAACCCTCACCGCAGAAAGGGTTTGAAAGCGACTTCTGTTAGCCTGGATCATGTGTAAGTACCTATACTTCAATAATATTCTGAAATTTATGGTCTTCAAAATGTAGGGATGCTACTGTTGTCTTGTTTGAGTCTTGATTGACGAGGGTGGAGACCCTTTATTGTGTTCACCCCTCTCTCTCTCCTTTTTCTTTGTTCGTAGTGTTTTTTTCCTCTTCTGTTCTTTTGGAGTGACAAGTATGTATTGAATTTCTGCGGCAGACAATCAAAGCATGTGCTTAAAGTTATTGATGGAATTATAGTCGATAAGGGTTGTATTTATATAACCTGTCAATGAAATGGATCATATTAGCCTGTTATATTTTCTTTGTTTTAATCGTGGGTACTACCCTGTCCACAGAATGTGGTTCCACCGGCCTTTTAGAGCAGATGAGTGGATCTTGTTTGTGGTAAGTTTGATGAATTGGTTTTTTGACACTCAAGTTTGTTCACCATGGTTTTTCCAAATACTAAACGATGTCTTAACAGATGGTAAGCCCTTCTGCCCACAGTGCACGAGGCTTTTGTTCGGGCCAAATGTTCAATAGCAAGGGAGAGGTAAAAATAAAGTAGACGTTTAACTATTACTTGACAAGCGTTGATATATGTTTATATGTATGTGCAACCGTGTTTGAGATATAGAGCAAACAAATGTAGTGGTTTTTATCAAATAAAAAGCCAAAGACACTTTTTAAGACAAATATTAAAAAAACATCCAACAATATGCATGATCCTAAAAGATTTCATGAAAATTGAGTATTAAGTCTTCAATTTAAAATGTCAAATTTCTATTTCGAATGGATTTTAGGAATATTCACACTTTAAGAAATTTTGTAGACATGCATATTTTTTGTAATATTTTAATATTTTTACAGTTAATTATATTTTTTTTCCTCTTTAATATTTTTTCTCGTGCGCGCCCGCGCATACACACATACATGTATATACATACATGCACACACTTAGTGAAGTTAATGTTGATGAGCAGCTTATAGCATCAGTGGCTCAAGAGGGACTAATTAGAAAGGCTAAAACTCCTGGCTCCAACATCCAATCGAAACTTTGAATGCGTGAATCTGTTCCCCGGTGAAGGGCACTGCTGCACGGTTGTCATGACCCATTTTTGTGCATTCTAATTTACTGACGCATATTTCCAATAAATGATTGTAGAATAATTGAAATTGTGTGCAAGGATAATGTCAATTTTTTCTGTTTTTTTCTCATTTTAATTTTATTTTGGCACACCAAATGAGTTGTAAAGGTCTATAATGTAGAGAAGGGACACGGGTGTGGAGCAAGAAGAGAACCCCAAAGTAACCTCAAAATGGATCCATAGTAGGTAATAAATATTATATTTGGTGTAAAGAAAAAAAGACAACTATATTTAATCATACTTATTTTTGCATGACTCCAATGGGTTTAAGGTTTGAAATTTTCTAGGGTGCAGTTAAGTAATAAAAGAAATTAAAAAACACATTTCGCTTGTGAGCATATGTATTTTTGAATTTTATTTTTTATTGAAAGAAGCTTTTCGTTTGAAACAAAATAATTTTACCAGTATTGATATTTTCTGCGCTTGATTATTGATTATCCACACTTGTTTGTTGAGTCTTGGAAGAGTTCACCACAAGAAAGAAAGAAAGAAAGAAAGAAAGAAAAGCAAATCCTATCGGAATGAAGGGATGAGACTTGGATTCACGAGTTCCTTTCTGGAGGAGAGAATATGAGTGGATAGCCATTGTTTCCAAATCAAGTCTCCAAGGGATGAGTGAGAAATTGCTTGGATGCACCACTTTACTTCCATCATGTGCAGGAATTATAAAATGGTACAAGACATTACAACATTATCAAAGAAACACCTAAGGATAACAATTTAAAATACAAAATGGGTTTCTATTTATAACTATGATAGGTTATGAATGTCGACAGAGATTTAAAAATATATTTGGTGAATTTTGTATGAAAATTTAAACTATAGATTTATATAGTTTGAGTTAGAGATTAAAAAAATCAAAATCAAAATCTTTGAGCCCTTGATAAAAAAGAAAACCAAAACTCATATTTAATTTGAGCCTCAAATCACCTCTCTAGACTTGTTCTTTCTGCAAAACCCATTCTAATATTATCACTGTTATAAAAATTAAATGAAAAAGACAATAGTAAAACTTAAGTTTAGATTTAAATCAAGTTTGAATTCAAAACTAAATTAAAGCATAATAGATTCAATAACATTATAGTAAATTTAACCTTTAATTAAATGATTGGTCAAATTTATTGAGCTAGCTTACTGATTAAAATTTATTTTAATATTAAAATAATTGTTTTTATTAACTTAATTGACCTAATGAGAAATAGTTTAAAATATATTTTAAAAAATTAAATTAATATTTTAATAAAATATTAAAATATATTGAGGCTACTATTTGATGTTGTAAAAGATAATTAACCAAAATTTATAAAAGTGAATCTTTTAGCAAAATTTTGGCTAAAACGCATTGAGCTCATACCCTAAGAATAGTTTAAAAATGATCTTATTATTAAGTGTATAAAGTAGTTAATTCTGAAAATATTTTTTAAAAAAAATTTAAATTTATTTTTTGGGTGAGTCTGATTTATTATTTTTTAAATCTGTTTAATCTACTTTATTATTCGCACCTATAATATTTTATTTATTTAAATTTATATACAACTTAATTTAAAAAACACACCCTTTTAAAAATATATTTTATTCATTTATTTACCGCTAACTCCAATAAAATAAAAATAATAAATTAAAACACAAAACCGATAGGTATGATTAAAACAAGATAAAACAAAAATTAGTTTTAAAAAAACATATAATAAAATTACTTTTGTAGGCAGTCCCAGAGAGACGCAAGCAATCTCGTACCGACAAAATTCCACATTTCTCGTCTGTGCTGCTTCAATCTTCTTCCGGGCGGACCCAAACGCTGTTAGGAATTCGCATAATTGCTCGGTCAGTTCCGACGATCTGTCGTTTTCGAATACTTATTTTGTTTTTCTTGCTCATCGAATTTTAGCTCTCTGTTGAAAATCCATCTTCTTCTCTTTTTTTTTTCTGGGACTTAAAACATCACTTGCTGTTATTTTTGTTTGGTTTATGAAGATGGATCTGGAAAATGGGTACGTTTCTGTAATGCTGTCGACAGAAAATGTAGATGGTTGGGGAAACCATTGTCCATTATTTTACCTTTAGATTTTAATTTTAAATTTATATCATGACCCAATAACCAATACTTGTCTCTTGGGATTTTTGAAAAATTACATGACTTTGGTTGTGTTATCCTGACTGCAGAATCAAAGATCGATGCATCATGCATCCACAAGGGTTAAATTTTCTTCTTTTTGGTTTTTTTGTTTGTTTTTGTTTTCGTATGATCAAAGGGCGAACCTACGAGGTTCTGGGTTGAGTGAGAGGTGGTCTCTTCAATTTAATTTAATTTGGGTCCATATTGGACTTTGGCCCGACCCCATTCACGGGAGCTTTTTACTGGGTTTCAATTTTTTTTTTTATATCAATTATTCTTTAATATGGATATGTTTTGTTTCTGTTAGGCTTAGATATTGGGAACCCTTTTTTTGGTTTTAAAAGAACTACATGCCGAGCTATTTCTATTTGTTTGACTTCCTTGTATAAAAGGGGATCTCATACCCAGAGAAAACATGCAAAGATAGTGTGTGAGGATGAGGAATAATTGAAGTTTGATTGTGTAGTTCTGCTTTTGTTTCGCCTAATGTTTTTTTTGCTTTTCTCAAATTTTCGTTCAGGAAGCTAAGCAAAAAGTAAGGAGGAAAGTAAAGTGGTTGTATTACTTTGTTAACTTCCCTTTGTTTCTTAGTTCCATTCAAGTTGGATACTATATTGGAACTTATGGAAAGTGGGTCTGAGAGGTATAGCCAAGTAGAAGGAACTCAATCAGCCTTGATATGTGGGCTTCCTGATGACATCGCTCTTTCCTGCTTGGCAAGAGTGCCACGGACATATCATGGACTCCTCAGAGGTGTTTCAAAGGGATGGAGAAACTTAGTATGCAGTGAATTATGGCAATCATACCGACAGAGGCATAATCTTCAAGAGACTTGGATTTATGCTTTGTGTAGAGACAAGTTTGACCGAGTATGCTGTTATGTATTGGATCCTAGCTCCCCGAGGAGGTATTGGAAGCCTATTGAAGGCCTGCCAACACGCTGTACAAAGAGGAAAGGCATGGGTTTTGAGGTGTTTGGGGAGAAAATTTACTTATTGGGTGGTTGTGGTTGGTCTGAAGATGCTACTGATGAAGTTTACTGCTATGATGTTTCCATTAACACTTGGAGTGAAGTTGCTCCATTGTCAACAGCTAGGTATCCCTTTTTACTCGTCTATCTTATTGAAGTGTTGTTTTTATCAAAGCATTCCAAACATTCATAAAGTAGTTTTAACCAAGGTTGTTTGTAATCTTGTCCTTGTACACTTCTTGTGTGCTTGATTTGTTCAATAAAGTTTTTACTAAAAAAAGTAAAAAATTAACCAACTGCATTAGGAGTATCATCTTGAAATGTACAATAAAGTAGTCTTTAACCAATTGAATTAGGAGTATCATCAATGAATATGCAATAATTTAAAGAAGAATGGAGTTATTACCAAATGACTATTTTCCTAAAGCTTATTAGTTTGACTAATCTTTGTAAAGTTTATACGCTACGCACAAACTTTTGAAGCCTTGAGTTTCTTCTTCTTTTCTTCGTTTTTGAACCATCTTGTCCTTCATATACTTTCAGATGCTATTTTGCCTGTGAAGTTCTGGGTGAGAAAATATACGCCCTTGGTGGATTGGGTTTAAAATCATGCGATCCACATTCCTGGGACACCTATGATCTGCACACCAACAGTTGGGAATCTCATTCTGATGCCAACATTGTTCCTGACATCAAAGACTCCATAGTGTTGGATGGGAAAATATATATACGCTGTGGCTCATCTGCAGTGTCTGCTCATGTATATGCTGTTGCCTATGAACCGTCAAGAGGTACATGGGAGCATGCAGATCCTGATCTGGTGTCAGGTTGGCACGGCCCAGCTGCTGTCCTAGATGGCAAACTTTATGTTTTGGACCAGAGTTCGGGAACTCGATTAATGATGTGGGAGAGTGAAAGACGGCAATGGGTTGCTGTTGGGAGGCTGTCAACCCTGCTTACACGGCCGCCTTGTCGGCTAGTTGCAATTGGAAAGAAGATATATGTGATTGGGAAAGGCCTCAGCACTGTGGTGATTGATGTTAGCAAGCCTGGAAGCATTGGTGGGGTGATGGTAACTTCTTCTATACCAAAGTTGGCTTCTGATGACGATGTGATTAGCTGCAAACCTCTGTCAGTCTGAGTTACTATGAAGGCCGTTGTGTTGTGCAGCAGCAGTTTGTTTGTACATTTGGGTGAGTTATTTCTATGCACATGACTTAAAGCCTTTAAGGAAGACTCAGAAAGCATGAAATTTAAAGCCATTTCTCTAACTATAAAATCCCCAACTATTTGATACAATTTTTAAATTCGGTAAATATCGCTTGGAGGCTCCTGTATTTGGGCTTTGTTCTGTACATGCACATGCCTTCGTTGCAGTTCTTTATCGAGGCAAATTGTGAAACTGTTTTTTTTTCTTTTCCCAAACAAACATTCGGTAATGTTGTTTTCGTTGTGAAGGATGCTAAAAGCGATATTTTAAACAAACATGCCAAATGTGTGTTTTTTCTTAAATGCCAAAGGTGGGTAAGGATGTTAAAAGCGATTTTTTTAAGGAGCTAAAAATAAAAGTAGCTTTAAATAATATTTTGATTAAAACATCTTTATCATGCCAATCATATTTTCATTTTGTCGAAACAATCAACAATGAAGAAGAGGAAGAAGATGCCATTTTCTAAACATCTGATTATTGTCGGTGTTCTTGCGCTCTCGTGTACAAAGATAGAATATCAATGTGTCCTAAATCGTTGAGCTCAATTGCTATACAGTTATTTTTTTTTTACTTATGTTTATAATTCATTTTGTGTCTGTGTGTCTAAAACCATGCCATGCGTACATCCATCTTCGTGTCTTGATATTACATCTGCTTCCAGCGCAATGTCATGTGCTTCGGACAATGGTATAAAACTGGTGGGATGTAATTCATAATTTTTTCAATAAAAGTTCATTGTTTTGTTCGGTAACAAACAAATATGATACAAGTTTTGAAATTTTTTTTATCGGAGGAACACATTTGAGGCATAAAGGGTGGAGAAAGCTTCTTCTAATATGCCTTCAACCATGACCTTAATTTTTCTCCGTATAATATCAATTTAAAAGATATTTTAAATAATTTAAAATTTTATTCACTTACAATAAAGGGCAAGTAGATCTTTCTTGGTGAGATTAAGATATTTATTTTTCAACCCATATATCATGAAGATGATAGTGAATGAATATATGAGGTTTTTGCGTGCTTAGTTGTTTCCTTCTTTGATTGTCTCTCCCAAACTCTTTCAGACAAAATGAATATCACCATTAAGCATCAAGGACAAATAATTATTCTCATATATATCTAATGCAACAAAATCAAAATTCGTGGTTATATAAATAACTACAAAATAATAATATACCTCAGTTAGTTTTGAAGAATATAAAATAACATTAAAAGAGCAATTCCAAAGCTTTCTCTATATCTTTTTTTTTTCTAATTTACTCTCTAATTCAAAAAAAAAAATCTATCACATTCGAGGACTATACAAATTGCCATTTAACTCTGCCGGATAATATTTTTGATCTTGATGAAGTTATAGAAACATGCAACGATCAGTGATGCATATGGGCCAGCAACAGCATGCATTGTACTCCTGCCAATGGGCTTTCCTCGGGACGAACAGCGGCCCAATGTTTTAATTAAAACTAAAACAAAAACACAAAAAAAACACTTCTTTCAAGAAAAAAACAAAAACCTTTAAGTAGAGAGAGAGAGAGAGGGGGGCCTCTGTAAACGCTAGGGTTTGGATTGTTGATACCAGCGGGCAGAGGAAGAAGAAGAGGAAGAAGAAGAAGAACGAAGCTTATTTGTTATTGGCTGAAAAAGCGAAGTGACAAAAATGTCGAAGAAGAACAATTTAGGTTCCAGGAAGAGGCTCCGCGATTTCGAACTTCAAAGTATATATATATTTTTCGCTGTTTGTGAATGTTGGTTTTTGTTTTTTGTTTTTTTGTGTTCATGATTCGGGCAATTGATTTACTGACAAGTTCGCCTTATTAACAATTCCTCTCTGCGCGAAACAGAAGAGAAAGAGGAGAGAGAAAAGAGGGCCAAGAAGCTGCAGGCCAAATCCAATAAGATGAAAGTAACTCATTATATATATAATTGTGCTTTTATGTTATCAACATATATATATATATATATATATTACCGTATAGTTGAATTAATAAGCGTGGTACTCGTGGCATTAGGTTGATGGCAGTAGCAATAAGAAGAAGATGAAGAAGAAGAAGAAGAATGGTGGGTTTCAAGTTGGGAAGAACAAAGTGAAGGCCAAACGTGCTGCATTGTCTAAAGCTAAAACCACCCAAGCTATGGAGCTCGACAATTAAGCTTCGTTCCATTATCTGGCCTCTGTAATATGTGTGTGTGTGTGTGTAAGAAACAAAATTGCTAGTGTGTTTAGCCAATGCTTGATGGGGTTAATTTGAAGTATTCAGTTTGTGTTATCGGTTTACTTGCTGGCTGTGCTACTGAATGTGATACACGTTCGACATCTAGTCCCCTATGGTTAAGTAACAAGACTGCAGTGAAAGATGAGAACAGTAAATTGAGCATGTCTCACCTCATAGAGGTTGATAATTTTACTCATAAAAATGGGTATGCATGCATGTAGATGGCTTAGTTATAAGATGTGACCCAAGTTCAACAAAACATTGCTGGTTTTTTGAGTTTAGGTTGTGTATTATGCTTTGTAGGGAGGATAATGGTTTGTTTGGTAGGGTTGCACTTGCACCCCTCCTAATAGGATTAATGAGGAATCCGGTTTTCATTTTTCTTGTGATTAGGGGTTTGGCAGTTTCTGTTCTTAGTGTAGAAGGTTCCTGTAGATTAGATACCCTGCATGAAAGCTGAGGCCTGTACTTAGTTTAGTTGGCCATGCTGTTAGTTTTCTGTCCTTTAGAAGTGAATGCTTCAAAGAAGAAACAGAAACTTGGTTTAACATTGGACACCTTGCTTTTCAAGACTTCTACAGAGGTTTTGCCTTATGTTCATTTCTATTGGAAAACTTTGCGCATCTGAAGCAGGAAAAAACCAGCAGCTGTCACATTGGTGGCAACTGGCAAGAAAGTTATTGTTTTCTTTGTTTTGTCAAATATAACCATTTGTAATTAAGACTGGAAATGAATCGATACACTCATAGCTTGTTCAATTAAGCTTAATTCGAGATTGAACTAGATATTGTATTAGTTTGACTCGATTAGCTAATGATATATACTGTTCTCATGATTAAGTTCTATGGGGGCTTGGGGCTTGCGTGTTCCACTGGATATAGGTTTAATGTATATAATCAATTAATTAGGGTTATAATTAATATTATATGAACTATGTTGTTATTTATATATTGAAATTTGAATTTGGATATAATTAATTAAGGATATTTCTAAGATTACATATGTTATTTGTTTAATGATAGATTTAATATATATGCAATTCAGTAGGAGTAATGTTACAAGTAATTATAATGGTGTATTAGTATATTAGATCATTGAAAAAAAATATAAATGCATTATGATTGTTTATCGTACTTGCAATTCAATTAACTAATTGAGGTTATAACTAACATTGTATGTAATATATCATGATTATAATTTTATGATTAGAGTTATAATATAATATGTAAAATTAATTATAAATTATTACATATAGTTAATTATAGTCAATATTAATTAATTAAATTATAGGAAAGAATTGTCTTTTAAATTAGACGATCACCTACTGTACGTAGAACCTTTGGCTCGCCTTGCATCGTTTACCAGCCTATATGTAATTAGTTGCCTCTACAACCGCATTCGCAGTTCTGTAGCCGGCTTTTTTGTGGGGCTCCCGATGTGGTATAGAGGTAAGAGTTTAAGAGTTAGAGGAAAAGGTGGATGTTTTTAGTGCCCTGGTAGCTCCCTTTCGTTCGTCTCAATTGTAACCTGTGTTGTTCTACTTCTTTGTAAACAGAAAACATCCACCGAAAATTAACGGCAACAACTATTCACTTCCTTCATTGCAGCCATGTATTCTCCGTTTGAGACTAATATCATGGTACTCGCTGTGTGGCATTTGATTGATAACTCGTCAGGTCCTTCGTCATGTTTAATACAGCAAGGCAAACCTATTGGTTTGGATGAGGCTGGCTCTAAGGACAGTTCCGCACGAAAAAGGAGTAGAAACAAATGGAGTCATGGACAGATGAGCATATAGCAAGATAAAAATGGAATTAATAGTGGAAATGTTACAGGTTGAAATTCATCTGTTTGAACCCAAGCTGTGAATAATATGATACGAGGGACCCATTTATTCGATTCCTACCTTATTCTTCGTCAGTGTCACACCCAAGAAAATGTGGATATTCGTGGCATCCGTTAGGGACACATGGAAATTTACTTTTATTTGTAAGAAACTGCATCATGGAGTAAGGACGTGAGGATTCCAACACCCACTCCATTTATATCAACATACAAAAGGGTTGTTACAATATTTATATCAACACGCTTGTATGTTGTATCGCATAACAAAGTCAAATCTACACACCTAGGTCTTCAAGAAAATTACCTCTTTCTTCCAACCTCTGCACTTGTCTAACTATCTTTTCTTTGCTCTCAAGAAAAGCCTTGAGGGCTGGGGGGTCGTAAGGAGGTAGCATCTTGCAAGGCTGTATCTTTGATGGACCTTGCACCATTGACCCCATTTTATAGAGTCCCTCAATCGTTTTGTCTTCCTGATCAACACAGTCCATCGCCCCTGTACAGACCCTCACAGCTCCCTGCGGCACAGTGGGTCTATAACTCAGGAGCTTTGCATATTCACTCAGCAGATGGAACATGTAATCATACACATTCTTCATCTTCAACTCCTCCATTATGAACTTGTTTGCTGCTTCTCCTATCTTCTGTGCCTGCCAATCTCCCCATTTACTGAAAAATAAATATGTATACGCATGATGTAATGCAATGTTTGATTAACTGTGTTGTGTAAAATAATATTGCATTTTCATTGAAATAGTAATTTTTCTCATTAACTAGAGTATGATAAAATACACCATCTAAGATTTGTTTGGTATATAGAACTAATGTAAATTTAATACTCCAGTTAGTGTGATTTTTTTTCCTTTTTAACATATGAATAGCTATAAAATATTAAAGAAGAGTGCTTCGACCCTGTCTTCATGAAAGAGGCCGATTTTGACCTGGTGGACCCATTTTGACCATTGTTTCGACCTGTTCTCTTCTCTCACGTCGACCTACAATAATGTGTGTGGTAGTTGATGCTTTGAGTCGAAAAATCGGACCATTACTGCCCTTTTTTCCATCAACGAGTGAGAAATTATGAGACAATTGACTGCTATAAGTTTGCTTCCGATGCACCATGATGAGCGAGGTGTGTCAAGTGGCAATCCCTGGAGATATTTCTGGGTGATGACGGGTGTAACAGGCGGCAATGGATATTTCTGGAAGATGACTAGAGTGATGAGTGATAAAGCTATCTATACTCTTGAAAGAGTGTTTGATTTGCTTACTCATTTGATAATCTTTACAGATAGAATCATTTTCATACAAATGTTTGGGAAGGACGTAGACCAGATCAAGGGACAGTTTAGAAATATTTTGAAATTTTAAATGTTTTAAATCTTTTGTACCACAGTCAGCTTTCTTTTTATGATGCTTAAGAAAGAAAACATATGGTTTATGATGAATTGACTTTGTAAGAAACTTTGGAGACAAAAAGCTTGACTGTGGAAGTGTATTATAAAAGAACTGTACAATCATAAATATAAAAGAATTTTAATATTTAAAATTTAAAAAATTATTTAAAATCTTTTGACAATATTTGTGACAATAAATATTGTTTTTAAGTAACTATTAGCTAGTATATTACATTTTAAAAGCATGTCTAATAGCATTAAGTTAAATGTTTTAACTAAATATATAATTAACTCGTTAAATATACTTTTAAATCAATTTTTTCTAATTTACTATTAGAATATATTCTCTCCTCTTTAATTTTGTGTTGAGTATGAAGGATAAATTGAGATTTTAATATAAAAAAATAATATGATAACATTAGTTAAAATTATAATTTTAGTCAAATTTATCTTAAATTTTTATTTAAATTTTATGTTATATAAGAATCTTACAGAGTTTAAGTTAAATTTAATTTTAACTAAAAATATTAAAAATATTTTAGCATATCAACAATTTGATATTGGATTACGTGGCAACTAAAATGTTCTGATGAAATTTAGCATGTTCTTATGTAGCACCATGAATACACTAACTCGTGGCCCATTAGCCAATGAAATTTGTGTTGACTCATTAAGTTTTAGTATCACACAAATAATACTATAATAGCAATTTTTGTTAGATTATGTGCCCACTAATTTTTGTTAGGTTTTGTAGCCACTAATGTGATGTAGACATTGTGTGTGACCCTACAAATACAGGTGGTCTCGTTGGCTAAGTTTGAGCATCATTGTAGTGTTTATACAAAGGCATATGTAAATCAGAGGGTTGAAGCCTGCTGTGATTTATATTTTTGACAGGCATTAATTTAAGGATTCGAATACATTTTTCACTCCTATTATTCGCCCTCCTTTGGCTTTGTTGTTGTTTTTTGCTTTTTAAACAAACAGCAAAGCATAAAAGCCGTGTGGCTCAGACAATTGGGTCGGCAAGACGACGAACGAATAATTTGAACATTTGACCAGACCACTAAGAAAAAAACGAACGAAAAAAAAATCTGTGGCCAGTTTTAAATGAGAACTGACCTGTTGTGGGTGAGCGTTGCCCCAATCCACTGCAAACTTTAGAGATCTGCACTCATTCTTGCCATTGATGGGCCAATAGTGGGTCAACGGCCTTAAACTCCGGGTGTAGAAATCATGGAATCGAGGAGCAACAACAAGTGTCATTGAGTTACAGGCTAGTATATATTTTTCGCTCACTGACCACGTGTTTCCTTCCACGTAAATCTTGTATCTACATTTTTACCACCCAAGGAAAAGAAAAGAAAAGAGTTAAAAAAAACATTGTGGGGGTGGGCAGGTAATAAAAAAAAGATATGGGTAGGCTTCAGAATTAGACTGGGAGACCTATGAGTACACTGGTTTGCCAAATTTGTGTTATTGAACCCCACTTTCATGGAGGCAAGCCAATCCTACACATACACACACACACACACACACACACATATATATATATATATATACACACACAACACACACACAGGAATTAGCCCCTTCTCTATAGTGAGTAGTTCAAATGTTAAAAAAGGCATGCTGAGCTTTTACAATTGTTTTGTACAAAGAAAGAAAAAACGTTATATAACACACTTGGAATAGTGAGTTACCTACCAAATGGTAAATCCGAGCATTCCAATCTTTTTGGTCAGTGACATTGCAGCGGCAGAGGTGCCTCCTAGCGGTGCCCGTGCGTGTGTTCCCCTTCCAATATGCGTAGGGCTCCCTCGCCGTCCAATTCACTTCCTTGTTGCCTGCTTCCAACTTATTTTTCAAGGCTTCCCATGGCTCAATGTGAACCTCTGGCCTGTGGCAGGAACCCAAAGTCATCAAAACTGATTATATATTGGTTCATTCTCCACCAACAATAAACATTCTCATCTCATCATTGAAAAAAATTGAACAATAAACTGACAACCATCTAAACAATCTTATCTCGCTCTCTCTCACTCACACACATATACACGGTCGGTCCTGACTCCTGAGAGTGAATTGAAGGTTTGAATCAGTTGTTCCTACTTACCACCCCCAGAAGGACCAATCCGGAAAGCGAACAACAGCCGACCTATCATTTCCACAGTACCCAAACATAGGCGGCGGAGGCGGCGCCAGGGCGCTGATCCATTCGAAGTGACTCTTGTGTATCGCCGGCCAGTCGTCGCAGCTGAACATCAAATCCAAATCAGGCAACTTCCCCGGGTACAGCCTCAGCAGCTGAAGAATGCCCCAGATGTTGAACGTGTCACGCGTCTGATACGCCCGCTTGTACTTGTCAACGTACACCTCTCCCTTCACGACCACCAGCCTAAAATACGCCCCCCTCCGCCCATCCTCCACCAACTCCCTGCTTATTCCTCTGCCCTTCCACGGCCGCAGATCTTCATGGATCCACCGGAAGTACTCCGGGCACTCCGACCCCCCGCTCCCCGCCGCCGTATCGTTCTTCTGGCTTCTGGGTTCCGATGATCTGGTACGGCTCCCTCCGATGCCATTCCACGACAACTCTTGTTGGAAAAATGAAGCCGCTCCCGGAAAACCCTTCATGGGAATCAGGACAATATCATGTTTTCTAGAACGTAAGTCAAAAAGAGAAGAAAACAAAACCAAGAATGTTTAACAACGAGGAATCAATTTGCAAGATGAAAGAAGCATACCCAATGGATGGCGGTGAATATGGAAAGGGAGAGGAAGACGACGAAGAGGGTGGCGGCCGCTGTGGGTGACCACTGGGAGGGGGACAGACTGGCGACGGACGACATTCTCCGAAAAATGTTGGCGCATCCCTACTTCCATGTATGTTATTATTATTTATTGCACCGCCATAAATCAAAATTGTGGGGATTTAAGACATCGCACAATATTTGATAGATATGATATTCCTTTCCTTTCCTTTCTTCTTCGGCCTTAAATAAATCCTTCGTTTATAAATTATAATATATGCGGTTTTGTATTTATAAATAGTAGGGATGAATCAAGTCCTACTATTTATAAACTTATATTAAAAACAAAAAAAAAAAAAAAAAAAAAAAAAACAAAAAAAAATTATTAAAAAAAAATTTTTATTTTTTATTTATTATAAAAAAAAAAAAAATAAAACCAAAACATAACAAAAAAAAAAAACCCCAAAACCATCCAACCACCCCCCCCCCCCCCCCCCCCCCCCCCCCCCCCCCCCCGTAAAAAAAAAAAAAATTAATTTTTTTTTAACCACATCCCCATTTGTCCCCCCCCGCTTTCTCAAAGTAAACGAAGGTTGACATTCTCACTTCTCAATTTCCATTTATCTCTGATTTGGAGTCTATTATGAAAATAAAATTAGTGATAATGTTTAAGAATTAAAATAAATGTATTTTTTTATTTGACGTTAAAATTGAAAATAAAAAATTGAATTTCAAACTTTATATCAACAAACAAGACCGATGATTTTTTATATTTATTGGTTGATTTTGGTTTGAATTTTTAAATCAAATAGCTAGATTTGATTTAAAAATTATATATAAACCAATCGGATCGATCCTTACCTTTATTAATAATATAATCGTATCTTTGGTGAGTTTTGATTTCTTTGTTGTTGTTTTTTTTCCATTTATTATACTTGGGTTTGTGATCCGAAGAGAACGGCAAGTTGTGGTGGCAATTCGGTACGGGAGACCTGTGGAAACATTACAAAGTGTACGACGTGAGAAGTTGTCGGAATAAGTCGTTAGCAAAAGTCAGCGTGATTACCGCGTACATTAATTAACTCACCCGTCCCCAAAAAGTACACAAAGAGCCTGTCACATTCACGACGAGCACGCACCCCGGTGCTTCTTTAAAATTTTCTCCCGGGGAACGGAGCGAGAGAAGCTTTACGGGCCACGTTTGTTGCACTATTTTGTCTTCAAATCGTGAAGTTTGCCAACTCAACGCTCAATCAGATGCGAATCAAATTATGAATTTATAAATATTATGTTTATGAGTGTGTTAATTTGATAATGTTTGATGGATATGTATATCTTTTTTTTTTTTTTTTTTTAATTTTTTTTTTTTTTTTTTTTTTTTTTTTTTTTTTTCTTTTTTTTTTTTTTTTTTTTTTTTTTTTTTTCAATTTCTACGGATCAAATTATAAGAAAACATGTTTTTTTTTATTGTATTTTTTAAAAATTAGAATTAAATATGAATTCATTCAAAATCATAAAAATATAATACATAAATAAAAATACGTATCAAATCGCCTTGCATTTTTACTTTCCTCTTTTTTTTCTTACACCCTAAATGGAAGAAAAAAGAAAAAGAAAAAAGAGAAACATCTGCTTGAAGTTTAAACCGTGATAGAGGGGCAAATTTTATGCCCCGTCGTCGTCATGTTAGTGGTCCTTTTTTTTTTTTTAAATCACTTTAATTAAGATTGGATCGAAAGATTTTAAATATAAAAATTGAAGGCAGATAAAGTCGTTTCTATTTTTTTTGTTTTAAAAATTTAACTTCCCAAAATCATTAAATAGGTGTGGTAACCTTTTACGAATATATAATAGAAATACTAGAAAATATAAATTTTAATTTAAAAAAACAAAATTGAGACGTCTTCTATGAACTTGGGTTTAAAGGCTATATGTTTTTTTTTGTTTCGGTCCTACTACATAAGTCCCCTGATTACAGGCTAATGTGATAAATATCAATTAAATGATATGACACAAGTTTCAATCATATACTATCACATTAGCGATAGTTCTTTACAACTTACATAAAAAAAAAACACAATAAAAAACCAAAAAAAAAAAAAAAAAATAAAAAAAAGTTGTTCTATTTACAATTATATTTATAATATTTCTTTAGAGTTGACTAATTCATTTGTCTTATTTAATTTTAAAAGTTGTAATAGTTATACCCAAGAGTGCAAAAGCTAAGTAGTGAGGTTTTCATGTTTGTTTATTTAACCCTGAATCGATTCAAATTCAAACTGTGTAAATGAGTGTTCATATTGGATTGCTAATGTTTATGAGTTTATTTATATTCACGAATAGTTTAGGAAGATATATTTATCATTTACGAACATGTTTATAAATACAATTAGAGTTTATAAATATATTAACTCAATATAAATAACTATTACTATAGTAATATTGGACAAGATTAACAAATAATAATTATTAACTCACAATAGTTCCCAAACAATAAGTAATCAAAATGCTAGCATGTACATGTTCATAAACAATAAAAATAATATTTATAAACAACTAATTTCATAAACAACGATATAAGCAAATATCACTCCCATTCTTGTAATTATTTATACTTCGTATTAACAGCTAAATTAGGATTGACAAGCACCTTAAGAGTGTGAGATTTGTATATTTGAATGCTTTGATGAGTTATCTTATTTAAGTGAACTTGCATATCAAGTTTGAATATGTAAAAACAAAAGAACTCATAATATAGGCTGTGCTAGACTTGGTGGCAAATCGTGAAAATGTAAATCCAACCCAACGCTGCAAATCAGATGCGAATCAAATTATGAATTTGATAAATATTATATGAGTGTGTTAATTGGACAAATTTGATGCATATGTAATATTTATTAATTAAAACAAAGCTGAAAAATAAATCATAACAAAAAATTGAAATTAAAAAAATTAAAAATATATTTTAAAATTAATTTTTATTTTAAATTATTTTCAATCCGAATATATCAATTTCAATTTAAATTTATAAGGCCTCCAAATATATAAGACTCAATTTGAATACAGAGAAGCAATCTAAATATAACAATATAAACACGATCTTGAAGTTAATTTAGATGCAAAAATTTAAACAACCAAAGTTGTATTTTTAAATACAATATAATAATAATTTCAAATAAAGGTAAAGATCATTTTAAAATTCCAAACACTACATTAATATTTTATATTAACTTATAAATTATATCTTATGCAATAATAAACATATAAGGATTACACTAGCTTCTCATACATTTGTTTTTAAAATTTATAAATTTAAACTATTTTTTGTTTTCTTATATAAATATAGACCCGATTTCACAAATCACTATCTATATCATTAAAATGATATGATATATTATTTTTTATAATTTAATATAAAATAAAAGTAAAAGTTAGTAAACGTGAATGTGAGATGAGAGAGTTTTTTTTATGTAATTTAATAGTTATATAGAGTGAAGAATGTTTTTTAACATATTAAAAAATCTGTATAAATTTTATAAAAAAAGTTAAATATAATACTTGTGAAAATTATTTTATAACTTTTTAATTTTTTCCCTAAATAAAGGAAATAATTTACTACTAATGCTCTGAGAGAATTTATCGGATAATAATTCTTCTTTTAGATCAATTTACTGTTCATATGCAAAACCGTATTACTGTCACTCATTTATTAACATGAATGCAAGTTATTAAGTATAACTATTTCTTTAGGCCAACTAATACTTATATATACGACAGTATGAATGATATTATTAAACATTAATTTTTATTTAGGCCGACTAATACTCATATAAATTATATGGACATAAAAATTTGTTTATATTTTAAAATCAATTAATTGGTGATATCTTACTAAATTTATATATATATATATGCTTAATATATCAATATTCAAATATTATACACAACCCATATAATTTTCAATACACTACTTCATCTGTTCTGAGTGAACAGTACGCAAAATCACATAACCCAGCGTCTCACGTATTTCAAAGAAATATACTGTTGAATTAATTCATATATCTATACGAGAAGCCACAAAGATATCGTTAAACTAGAAAACTGCACTGTGAGCTGCAGAAGCCATCAAGAAATTATTGCTCAAACCGTATCTGGATATATATACGAATAGATTAATTAAGACTTCATCTGCACTTTTTCTTTAGCAGCAGACTCATCCGGTCAAAGCTAAAATGATCAACAAAGTGTTTGAATTACGTGTTACAGTCCAATTGATTCGTCAACAGCGTGTAATTATTGTTGGGGGGCTCAAATCAACAATGGCTATAGGGATTCCAATACCCACTAAACTGGAAATATCAACATAGAAACTAAAAGGGTACGTTTTTAGAACAATGAACACACACATATAAAGAAGAAAAATATGAGGGAACAAACATATCTCACAAAACTGAAGACGGTTTCCACGCACTAGACAGTCAAATCTACCCATCTACGTCTTCATGGAAATCACCTCTTTCTTCCCGACTCTGTACTTGCCTAACAAGCTTTTCTTTGCTCCCAAGAAAAGCCGCAAGGGCTGGGCGATCATAAGGTGGTAGCATCTTGCAAGGCTCTGTCTTTGATGGCCCTTGCACCATTGATCCAATTTTATAGAGCCCTTCAGTCGTATTTTTCTCTTTCTCAACACAGTCAAGATCCCCCGTACAGACCCGCACAGCTCCCTCTGGTACAGTGGGTCTATAACTCAGGAGCTTTGCATATTCACTCAGCAAATGAAACATGTAATCATACACGTTCTTCATCTTCAACTCCTCCATTATATAATCGGCTCCTGCTTTTCCTATCTTCTGTGCCTGCCAATCCTCCCCATTTACAGAAGTATAAATTAAATGTGCATATGTATAAATGTTATGCACGGCAAACAAAATTATAGAAGATAATAAAGTATATTTATCCCAATGTAAAATATATGTGATTACTTCATATACGTACCGTAAAGCATGTGATATAAAAACTACTTATTAGCGTATGTCAAGGAAACTAGATACCGTATGATGATGTTGTTGTCGTTTTTTCTTTTTTTAAAATCATAACTGATCAATTTTTTGTAAATAATTTTCAATTAAAAAATTTCAAGCAATTGTCATTATCTTTTTTTTAAAGAGCATAGCCATTGTACCTCCAGAGTTAATTATGCACTCTATAAATAAAAAAACTTTTTATATGCGTTAGATGATAATACCTGAAATTATTAGATGTTCTTTTTGAAATAAATATAAAATAAAAGTCACTCTTTAATATTTTAATTTAATCAATTATAAAAATTATATTAAGTAATTTTTATCACAATATATCCAATTATAATTATCATAATTTAAATGAGAACTGACCTGTTGTGGGTGAGCGTTGCCCCAATCCACTGCAAACTTTAGAGATCTGCACTCGTTCTTGTTATTGATGGGCCAATAATGGGTCAACGGCCTTAGACTCCGGGTGTAGAAATCATGGAAACGAGGAGCAACAAGAAGTGTCATTGAGTCACATGCTAGTATATATTTTTCGCTCACTGACCATGTGTTTCCTTCCACGTAAATCTTGTATCTACATTTTACAACCCAAAGAATGAAATGAATTAAATAAATTTAAAATGAGATTATCTTTAAAAAAAAAAAACTTAAAATGAGATAGACAGGCCTATGAGTGCACTGGTTTGCCAAATTTGTGTCACTGAATCCCTCTCTGAAGGAGGCAGCCCAATCCTACACATATTAGCAACACATATTAGTGGAAGAGGAGTAGGAGGTATATATTTGGTTATAAAACAAGTTTGTGAATCAGGATTGGCCCAAACCCAATATAATTAATGATGCGTTTTGAGCTTATTATTTTACAAATAAAAAACGTTGTATTACTTTTATAATATACATATATATATATATATATATATATAATATAACACTTGGAAGAGTGAGTTACCTACCAAATGGTAAATCCGAGCATTCCAATCTTTTTGGTCAGTGACATTGCAGCGGCAGAGCTGCCTCCTAGCGGTGCCCGTGCCTGTGTTCCCTTTCCAATATGCGTGAGGCTCCCTCGCCGTCCAATTCACTTCCTTGTTGCCTGCTTCCAACTTTTTTTTCAAGGCCTCCCATGGCTCTATGTGAATCTCTGGCCTGTGTCAGCAACTCAAAGTCATCCAAACTGCTCAAGGAATGGTTCGACTTTTGGTACGAGTAGAAAATAGAAATGGCCGGCCCCCACTTATTTAATTTGTCACGTCATATAATAAAATATCCGCCGCCTGGTACCACATTTAAGTGGCTTTACAACACGCCGCGATACCAATTTTTTAAATATAAAAATTACTCCTTTTTTTTAATAATAATAATAATTATTATTAATGTTTTGCTATATCCGTACAGTTTATTTCAATGGCACGCCGCGCGGGTGTTTGGTGCGCGCATTCCTCCTCCTCCTTCTTCTCCTTATGACCTTATCATTACTCTTATTCTTATAAGTACATAATTTCTTTAATTTCCCCTGAGCAATCTTAAATCTTAATTGGGAATAGAATTGGCGCACTTGCCTAGTTGGAGTCCTCTCCGTTATCAATTAAAGTCTATGGCATTCAAAAACAAATAAAAAAATTGAATACATAGATTGCGTCTTTTGGTTTATACCATATATATATATATATATACATCATATTACCAATTAATTAATTATTAGTGTATGCTTACTAGTGGTTCATTCTCAAATCAATAATAAACATACTCAACATTAAATTTTTATTTTATTTTTTTTTTTAGAAAAAGGCAATTACCGGACCGGAGCACTAACCTTGAATCAATATGACCGCACGTATGTGTGGTGCCCAAAAGAGATTTAAAGGTATGAATGTTAGTTGTTCTTACTTACCACCCCCAGAAGGACCAATCCGGAAAGCGAACGACGACCGACTGATCGTCTCCACAATACCCAAATACAGGCGGCGGAGCCGCCGCGGCCTTACCCCGATCGTTGCCACCTCTCTTTATCGCCGGCCAGTCGTCGCAGCTGAACATGAAATCCAAATCAGGCAACTTCCCCGGGTACAGCCTCAGCAGCTGAAGAATGCCCCAGATGTTGAACACGTCACGCGTCTGATACGCCCGCTTGTACTTGTCAACGTACACCTCTCCCTTCACTATCACCAGCCTAAAATACGCCCCCCTCCGCCCATCCTCCACCAACTCCCTGCTTATTCCCCTGCCCTTCCACGGCCGCAGATCTTCATGGATCCACCGGAAGTACTCCGGGCACTCCGACCCCCCACTCCCCGCCTCCGCCGCCGCCGCCGCCGTATCGTTCTTCTGGCTTCTGGGTTCTGATGATCTCATACGGCTCCCTCCGACGCCATTCCATGACAATTTCAGTTGGAGAAATGAAGCAGCTCCCGGAAAACCCTGTGTGTGTATTATATACATGTGTGTGTGTGAGAGAGAGAGAGAGAAAAAATCGAATATCCCATACGTTAATTGTATATAATTTCATATGACAAGTAATTAATAAATTACGGTTGTCTACAAAAGAGAGAACAAAGAACAAGGTAGCTAGAGTGTCTAGAAATTGAGGAATCATATATATGCCCAACATCAACAGATGGGTTTACGCCAGAGAGATAGACCCATCAATTATAATGGCGCATATGTGGTGGGGTGGGGTGGTGCACAAACCTATTATCAATCAATTAGTGCAGTGAAATATCTTGGACGGACCCGGAACGGATATATGATATCAATTGCAATTTGCAGAGAAATTAAGAAGCATACCCAGTGGACGGAGGTAAACAGGGCGAGGGAGAGGAAGATGAGGAGGAGGGTGGGGGTTGACAGTGACCATTTGGAGGGGGACAAACGACCGATGACATCTTCCGAAATATGGTCGCGCGTCCCTCCTTCCATGTCGTCCACCGCCCCTATTATTGTACCCCCTGTTTCATGTGACCATGTCTCTTATAATATAAACTGTGAGACTTTATAACACATCATCGCACAGAGAGGGTGAGAAGAAATGGGCGTTCGGATTTTGGGTGTTTTTTTTTTTTTTTTTTTTTTTGTTTCCTCTCAATCCTCCCTTATTATTTATGGATATGGACATGCACATATGTGGGAGGGTCATGTCCACTCTCCGTCTGACACACGCCACCACACTTGGAATATATATTGCCAGGCTCGACAGTAGTTATCCTTTTTTGTTGACTGATTATGTTGGTTGATCTGGAAATTTTAATTAAGGACTCTCCTAATTTTCTCTTCCGATATAGATGCGATGTCATCAGTCATGAATTAGATGTTGGTGTAAATGCGTTTTTATTATATTGTGTTTTTTTTTTAAAAAAATTCAAATTAATGATTTTATTAATATAAATTGTGCCCGGTCTACTTCATCTGGGGAGTCTTTTCACATTGGGGTACCGTGTTCTCTTCTCATTATATTGTGTTTGTATCTTTTTCGTGATTGTATTTTTATTGCAATAATATTTATATTTTAAAAAAAATGGCCTTAGAATTTATTGTTGAGGAAAATTAACAAAAATGAAAAGAAATAAAAAGAAAATGAAAATGGCCTTGGAATTTATTCGATGAGTCATTCGGTTGGGAGTAATTAACAAAATGAAAAGAAATGAATGATTGATTGAATAATATATTTATTTAATTGAATTGTCGATGGATGCTGATGTATTAATTTATTCATCAATTTATATATGTAAAATATTTATATGCCCGATAGGTCAGTATTTGTCTTTTAATCCAGTTAAGTTATCATGACACTTCCCTCTAAACCTCTCTTCTTGGGCGTGCTCCTCCCATACGCATAACACACCACCAAAAGCCACGGTTCCCCAACGACACCACCACACCAGCACCGTCTTCCTCAAAAACATCTTATATATGCAGGCGTGACATGTTCCAAACTTGTATGTAGGGAGAATAATTAATTAATATGTACAAAAGTGAGAAATAAAGTGCGTGAAGTAGTCATTACGTTCAAATTTAAGTATTCACAAACGAGGCCCTGGACATCTATGACTATGGATGGCAATTAGGAGCGGGGCGGGGAATAATTGTTTTTGCCCCGGCGCGGGGACAGGTATTAAATAATTATGTGGGTATTTTAATTACCATCCCCACTCATCTCATAATTGAAATGTTTTTTGAAAAAAAATATGGTAATAAGAGAGACCACTCCCAAGTCCCAACCATAATAAAGACCCATCCATTAGTATATTTTATTTTATTTTAATAAGTTACTTTTTAGTTTTTTTATTTTAATAAGTTATATTAATTAAAATATTTTTTAAAAATATTTATTTACTCTTAAAAAAATATTTTTGAAACATTTTTATAAAGTTTTATAATATAAGCAAATTAAAAAAAATTATGTTCTATAAAAATTATTTTTCAAATAGAATTTATTCTATTCTACCTAATCCTCCTCGCACCAGTCAAACATTACTTCTTCCATGGATCAATTTTCGTCCTTATGGCAGTCAATTTCTTTGATTGACAATTGATCAGATATTGTCCATTCGTTTAAAATATTAAAGCATTCTGGTAACCAGATGTGACCGCTAACGGATTTTAGAGGACTCCGGAATTAATGATGATTAAGGTTAAATTATCATGGTGATGATATATTCGATAATTTTATATTACGTCAATATTTATTTTTAAAATTTTACGATAATTTTATATTACTTTAATTTTATAATACGTTTAAAATAATATCTCTCTTTTCTTAACTGGGTACTCAAATAAGAAATTGTATTCATCTTTTACAAAAAAAATAAACGTCGTCTCTTATCCAAACACAGTTGACTTACGGTGACTACTATTATTTTAAACGGGTTGGTAGGTATGCATTAGAGTATCTCTAACACTTTATTTATTTTATTTCGTTAAAGTTTATTTTTTACAGTTTCAACTACATTTCCTATTTTGTTTTTATTTTAATTATTTTAAAATTTTTATATGTTGAAAATGACCAATGAATTGTTTACCAATCACCACACAAATTTATTGCATTTTATATTTATTGGTTTGTGGTGTTTTATGCTGATTTTGAGCGCCCCAAATTAAAATATATGCATCTGGATAATCGTTTTCGTATGTTCTTCCTATGTTTTTGCTTTAAATCCTTTATCATCCGTAAGGTACCGCAATGTGGAACAATCCAATACCCACTAAACCGTAAATATCAACACAGAAACTAAAAGGGCTGTTAGAACTCTAATAAAAAGAAGAAGAAAAAAGAAATTTATGCCGGTACAAGCCTAGCATCTCCCACATCCAATTAAGCACAACATACACAGTGAAAATTACCCATCTATGGCTATGTCTTGATGAAAATTACCTCTTTCTTCCCAGCTCTGAACTTGCCTAACCAGCTTTTCTTTGCTCTCAAGAAAATCCTTAAGGGCCGGGGGATCATAAGGAGGTCGTAACTTGCAAGGCTCTGTCTTGGATGGACCTTGCACCATTGATCCAATTTTATAGAGGCCCTCCATCGTGTTTTTCTCTTTCTCAACACAGTCCAGTGTCCCCGCACAGACCCGCACAGCTCCCTTAGGCACAGTGGGTTTGTACCTCAGGAGCTTTGCATACTCACTCAGCAGATGGAACATGTAATCATACACATTCTTCATCTTCAACTCCTCCGTGATGAACCTGGTTCCTGCTTTCCCAATCTTCTGTGCCTGCCAATCTCCCCATTTACAGAGCAGTAAATATTCAAAAGTATATTCTTTTTGCAAAAAATACATATATATATTCTTTGCTGTTTGTCTATAGAGGACCGTTTCCGTCCTATTTTGCCCGGAACCCACCACACATGTGAACAGCTGATGGATCATGGAGCTACGTTAATGACCCGTCCCCATCAACTTGCTCGATCGGCCAAGAATAATTGAGTGAACACCAAAAAAAAAAAAAAAAAAAAAAAACGAGGCTAGCGTTTTAGGTGTCGATCTTAAATAGTATCTCACCTGTTGTGGGTGAGCGTTGCCCCAATCCACGGCAAACTTTAGAGATTTGCACTCATTCCTGTCATTTATAGGCCAATAATGGGTCAACGGCTTTAAACTTCGGGTGTAGAAATCATGGTACCGAGGAGCAATTATAAGTGGCATTGAGTCACATGCTAGTATATACTTCTCGCTCACTGACCATGTGTTTCCTTCCACGTAAATCTTGTATCTACATTTTACAACCCAAGGAAATGAGATTTTAAAAACAAAAAAAGAAAATATAGATAAATAGGTAGGGGGCGGAATTAAAAAAAAAAAAAAAGTTATGAGAAGGCTTCACAAGACAGAGAGACCTATGAGTGCATTGGTTTGCTAAATTTGTGTTCTTGAATCCCTCTTTGATAGAGGCAAGCCAATCCTACACATTTCAAACATTCTTATCAGAAAGGGACAAAGCGCTTACTTTCTTTTCTCTCTTTATATATATCTGACGGAAAAACAGGTTTAAATCTTAATGCATGCTTACTTTTACTAGTAAAAAAGAGGTTATATATATATAACACCTGGAAGGGTGAGTTACCTACCAAATGGTAAATCCGAGCATTCCAATCTTTTTGGTCAGTGACATTGCAGCGGCAGAGCTGCCTCCTAGCAGTGCCCGTGCGTGTGTTCCCTTTCCAATATGCGTGAGGCTCCCTCTCCGTCCAATTCACTTTCTTGTTGCCCGCTTCCAACTTATTTTTCAAGGCTTCCCATGGCTCAATGCGAACCTCTGGCCTGTGTGGCATCAAGAAACCGCCCCCACTTATTTAATTTTTTGTCACATCAAATATCATATCTCTGCGCGTATGTGTATTCTATTCACGGGCAGGCACACATTTAATTTATGATGTCATTAAAACATATGTCACAATGCAATACATATGTCATTTATTTTTTATTGATGCTGTATGCTATGCTGTTTTTAGTATGTTATTTTTAAAAAACTATCAAAATAATATAATTTTAATATATTGTACCATATAATTACGGTAAAAGATTTGAACTCAAAAACAAAATGAGAGAATGAATTATTATCCACATGCGGCCTAGTTGGCTTCCTCTCCTCCGTCCATTAATTGGTCGATGGTGCGTTTTATTTTAAAAAGATAATGCGAAATTGACAGCCACGGATTCATGCGTCAGCCAAATTAATCATATTACCAATAATAATATATATATATATATATATATATATATATATATATATATATATATACACATATAAGCAAAGCCACAAAAAAGGAGCAATATTAATCATATAAATAAATTATATTATAATAATATAGGGTCGTAGCTAGATTAGATATATATGGAGAAGTGTTGATAAATCATAATTACCAGCCCCAGAAGGTCCAATCCGGAAAGCGAAGGACAACCGACTCATCATTTCCGCAATACCCAAACATGGGCGGCGGCGGCGGCGGCGGCGACGAGGAATTGGTCCATTTGTAGTCCTTTTTGTTTATGGCCGGCGTGTCGTTGCAGCTGAACATGAAATCCAAATCAGGCAACTTCCCCGGGTACAGCCTCAGCAGCTGGAGAATCCCCCAGATGCTGAACACGTCCCGCGTCTGGAACGCCCTCCTGTACCTCTTCACGTACGCCTTCCCCTCCACTACCACCACCCTGAAGTGGGCCTTGCTTCCCCCCACCCTCCACCAACTCCCTGCTTATCCCTCCCCCCTTCCACGCCCCCACATCCTCGTGGATCCACCGGAAGTACTCCGGGCACTCCGCTGATCCTGTGTCGTTTCCGTGCCTACTACTCCTCGTGTTTTCTGGTCGGCTGCGGTTCCCTCCCCCCGCGCCCATGTCATCAATATCCAATGACAATCCTCGTGTATAAAACGAGGTAACTCCCGGAAAACCCTATATATCATAATGCAATTATACTTAATTCCAAGATTAATGAAGAGAACCATTACATATATATATATATATATATATATATATATAGATAAGCCCACAATTTTAATCGCCATAGGTGTGTGTATGCGTGTATCATCAAACAATCATATGACATATATATGTATTTTGGACTACGGATCGTATATATCATTGCAATATATATATGTATATCATCAAATTCAAAGGAGCATGCCATGCATATATACCCAAATGACGGCGGTGAATATTGCAAGGGAGAGGAAGATGAAGAAGAGGGGGATGGTTGAGGGTGACCATTTGCAGGGGAACAGGCGAAAAACGACATTGTCCGAATGGTCGCGACTCCCTTCTTCCATGACAATCGCTCGCTCGCCCTATATTAATTAATTACAGCAGCAACCCCATCTTCAAAAATTGGGAGCGTTTATGACACCACCACCCATCTAGAGAGAGGACCCCATTTTTTAGCATGAGGGCGGGCGAGAGGCTGGGCGAGAGGGTTGGAATTCGGGCTGTTTCTTTTTTCTTTTTTTTTTTTTTTTACCCGTAGTCTTATGGGTATATATGATATGATATGGGTGGGTACGTATGCATATGCGAGACAGGAGTCAACTCTCCGTGTGACACGCCACCTTCGGAATCGGAATATATTGTTAAGTTTGTCAATTGTTTCTTTTTTGTTGACTCATTACGCTTACGCATTCTCCTAATTTATTTCTATATGGAGATAAATGTCATTGTGACCCGTCAAGTATATGTACTGTTTTGGCATTGTCATAATGAAATACGTAATTAATGATCTAAAATTTAAAAAAAATTTGATGCTTAAATTGGGACTGGAACGACCGCTCCTCCCCGACATTATATTTAATTTGGGTAATAAATGTTTTAAATAAATATTTGGAAAATAATAACAAAAGAATAAACTACAAATGTATATATAGAAAACTAAAGAAAAAAAAATGCCCTGTATTTGAATACAGAAAAAAAAAAAAATAGCAATTAAACAAGCTCTAAATTTAGCTTTAACTTAACTATTATATTTTGAGTATTTTCTAAATTTTGTTGAAGCCCGTTTCTCATTTTGGCACTGGATAATAATTTATTAGTTTTTATTTTTAGATTTTATTAATGAACTTTTTAGGATTTATATGATGTTTTTATTTTGATGGTGAACTTTGACTCATTATAACATTGAAAAGGTTAATTAACATTTGCTTCAAATGGTTGTTTAAAAAAAAAAAGATATTTTAATATTTTTATTTTATTTTTAAAAATAATATTTTGGAAATTTTATGAACTATAATAAAGTATTTGTTCTACAAAATACTTTATAAAGTTATTAAGAATAAAATTTGAATCTGATGGTACCCAACTTGATTGTTTGCCTAGCGTGCATATTTGAATAAGACGAACCATAGGAGCCATTTGGGCATTAAATAGAACTTCGAATATAAATTGGGGGTGAATTATGGTCTACTTTGGGTTCTTTTTATATTTTGAATTAATGTCTGTTGTAGTTTTTTTTCTTTCAGGAGCTTTGTATTTAATTGTTCGAGGGTTTTCTTTTTGGAAGGCTGACTTTTTTTGTTTTTTTCATTCAGAATAAATTAAAATAATCTTTCTTTTTTATAAAAAATTATCATCATATACTTATTAGTTGACTGATATATAAATGCTAAAATAAATAAACTTTAATGGGAAAAATCCATTGTGTTGTAATCCCCATATGAACATCCATTTGATTAGTACAAATTTATATATATATATATATAAAACAACAGGTAGAATATTCCTAGTACGAAATACATCTGTACATAGCATTATCTATTTTAATATAGATATATATTATAATTATATATGTATATTTTATTGTAAGTGCATATATTATTAATATAATTTTGTGTTAATATTTTATTTAAATTTTGAAATTATTATTACAAAATATGTTTAGTCAACAAAAATACTTAAAATTGAAAGAGTTCCAAGACAACTAGAGTTTTTGCTATCTAATGCGTTTAGTCATTTTCCACGGAGAACCACTGAGCAGAGTTGATTGGCCAAGCAGTGCTTACCCGGTATGTTTGGTTTTTTGGCAGTGTATGTGCCCGACCCAAATCTCCTTCTTGGACAGCTTGTTATTGGAATAACATGTTTTCATTGAATGTGCACTATCACTTTTATGCGCGCAGATAAGAATACTTACAACAAAGCAACTATACTAGCTAGAATAGAATAGATTACCAATAGCAGGGTCAATCAGCCCCTGAGGCCCCGAATAGGCCCCGAATGATGGAAGCGTCCGGGGCAAACGCTATGAGAGAGATCATATCCTCTCTCTTTTAAGGGAAGTGCTTTCCTGAGGCCCTACTCTCTAGATTTAGGCATTTAGCAGTAAGCAAATAGATTGGTGTCCTACCACAGCGGATTCGTCGAGGCCATTGGCTCGCAGGCCAGATGGGCCGATCAGTATTTTTTTACGAGCTGAGCTTATAAAATCTGTCCCAGGATAAGTACTAAATAAAGTATATTATATATACATTCTTAGACAACTTATCTTATAATAATTTAAAAACAAGAAAACTATGTACAGACGTAGGCCACATGTCAGCCGTGGTGAATGTGCAATGTAGCAAATGTAATTGAAAAATAATAACAAAGAATAAAGTAAATTGGAAAAGTTAAAGCTCTTTTGAAAACCATCTATTTTCATTAGAAAATAATTAGCTATTACTTGAATTAGATATTTTTATTTATTTGTTTGGTTGTAAAACTGAATTATAGACATTTACTCCTATTCATTTGTTTGGTAGCTAGATTAGGAATTAAGGGAAGAGTATCCGTTGTTGGGAATGAGTAAATTCAGTAATGAGTTCACACTGTAAACAATTATGTAAGAGTATTTTTTAGAGTCTGATTTTGAGCTAACGATGTAATTGAAAGTGAAATTGGAATGTAAATCATAAATATTTTTTTTTTGACATATCAGTTGCAAGTGAAATTGTAATATATAAAGGTGTCAATATGAAATTCATCCGATTGAGTTTGATCACCATGTTTTTTTTATTCCTGTGAATTTAATTTGGTGGTGCCCTTGTTAGGTGCATTTAATTGACAGCCCACATGGCAAGTTGAGATAAGTCCTTGTCAATAAAATAGCGTCACGTTATAATGGATATAAAATATGATGCACGCATATTTTCAAATAAACAAAAATGCATATCAATATAAACAAATATTGGTTCTAACAAAAGGGAAAAAAATAATAAAAGAAATTGTTCTAACAAAAGAAAAAAAAAGTAAATATCTTGAGGTATTGGTCTTCAACAGTAAATAACAAACTCCCCTATTAAGTACCAACCAAAGAAAAGGTTTTAACCACAATATCATATCCAAACATCACGTGAGTTAATTCAACAAATATGCAGTTCAATTATTTTAAATGCAACTTATATTATAAAATTAAGTAAAATTACATTAAAAGTGATGGGATGAAATTAAAGGATCATTAATATTTACATTCAAGAAGTTAGTCCGTGAAATTGGGACACACTAACTAAAGAATTTACAGTGATCAACATTAAGGGATGAAATTGCATTGTTTCCCCTCTTTATTATTGTTTTCCCTCATGAGGCAATATAATTCAACGTTATACTCAAACTGAAACTAGCTACTTATATATATTTTTTTATTTGAGTTTATCCTATTAATTTTATCAAGCAAGATTTTAACAAGACAATATTAAGGGCGGTGGTGTGGGGTGTGTTATAAAAAAAAACTATGTATTTGGTAGATTTCAAAATAATTTTTTCCTCTTTCTGTCAGAATTATATACTAATAGGTAACTATAGTAACATGACAATATATCAGAATAATTGAAAAAAAAAAAACATCTTTACCGATCACACCATTCACGATTTCACGATCGTTTGCACATTTCTATATGTTTCACAACAATATTATTACATTATAATAATATTGTGAGTTTTTTTACTTTTTTTACTTTTTACTCACACCATCTGTAGTAGTGAGTAGTTATATAGACAGCGGCAATTGGCAACATTCTACGGCGTCGTTTCGATCCATTCCTTAAACATGTCGTCGGTCGGGTCGGGTCTGCCGACAGCCACCTATCTGATTGCCCCCTTTCAGCCCCACCGCATCTTACCCCTCGTGGATCTCTGATCCCAACCATCCACGATACCACCACGCCTGAGAAAATGTCAAACAAAATTGACAGATGTACGGTCAGATGCAGCCTCTGCTCTGGTGTTCGTTCGCCGCGGGAACAGGAGAAAGAAACCCCACACACCATCAACGCGGCCCACACACGGCCGCTATTGAGCGCGCTGTCCATAAAGGGCGGCATTTACTGAGTGTCCAACAGTTTGTTATTTTCGTTTGTTTGTTAGCTTGTTTGTGACTATCGAACCGGACAACTTGGCGAAGAACATGGAGGATCAGGAGGCCACCAAGAAGGTAGAAGCCGGGTCGCCCACAGCAGCGGAGCCGCCGTCTCAGCCGAAGGACGTGACCGTGGAAAAGGTCGCCCTCACTCCTCCGCCGCCGGCCGAACCGAAGATCGATGAGTCAAAAGCCCTTGTCGCCATTGACAGTAAGCTCAACTGACATCTCTCCCGCTTCTTTTTAAGATGTTTTGAAACCAACAAAGGCTCGATTGCTAGCTACTTATAGCAGTGAGTTCGAAACAATCCAAAATCAGCTGCGTTGGAAGTGTTTGGATCGTGGGAAAAGGGAGGGACTGATAAGATTTAGTTATATTTGGGTGATTTATTTTCTTGTATTTTCTTGGTGGCCATATGGAACCAGGGGAAAAAAAAAAAAAGACCCCCTCATTCATTTACTTCATGTTTATATCTAAACTCTAAAGTAAATAAGTGGTCATGTTTTATGGAGTGGCCATCTCCACAATTGTGTAGTTAATTTGTATTACCCTTAATTTTCTACGGAGCTCTCTTAGGTGAACAATTGTGTGTATTCCTTTTCCTTGCCTTATCTTTGGTGGGATACTATGCTCCTTTCACTTGACGTGCAATTTCAACTTTGAACACATTTTGACTTTGGATGATGTTTGTCCTTTAGCAACTTTAACAAAGAAGATAATGATTGATAATTAAGTGGCATTAATAACAATAAAACATCTATGGGAAATAACTTTTGCATATGGGTCTAACTTTACATGCATTATTATTGCGGTTAAAGGCGTTAAAATAATGTAAAGTTAATTACTATGTCCCCTTTGGCTCGTGAAGTATCTTCTTACACTTGAAGAAAATTGAGATAGAAAATTATGGGTGTCTTGCATTTTGCGAAGTTGCATATTCTTCAATTGCCAATTCTATTCTAAGTGTGGAATTATTTTCTCTCTACAACAGATACTCCTGATTCTGCAGAAAAGAAAAAAATTTCAGGGGGATCAGTCGACAGAGGTGAGTGGACATACATACATACGTACGTACGCACATACTCTCCTCCTGTTATAAGAGATATTAAAAGAAGGAATTGTTATTCAGTATAAATATTAAATATCTCGTAAAAATCACTTGAGGTTTGATTCATTTTCAATGGAATGAAATCTTATTTTCCTTCTCAGATGTTGCTCTGGCGAGCTTTGAAAAGGAGAAAACACTGTCATTTATCAAGGCATGGGAGGACAATGAAAAAAGTAAAGCACAGAACAAGTTAGTTCTCTTGTGCCTATTTCTCTAGCTTCCATTTCCATTGAAACTGCTGAATTTTTTTAACTGATTTCTAAATATACGCAAGACTAGTTTTATGTTGTCTTTCATCACCAAAAGCTTCTGCTTGATTTTGTAAACACAAAAATATCTACATACATTCACAACTGCGTCATGTGCTTTTCATTTCTAATGCGTTGGAACTATTCGAGCAGAGCCCACAAAAAGCTCTCTGCAGTTGCTTCATGGGAAAACAGTAAGAAAGCAGCAATGGAAGCCAATTTGCGGAAACTTGAGGTAAACAGCTATTTTTTTCATATCTGGACAAATTTTTAGGACTGACGCATTCAGACAGTTATGGTGAATGATCATGCCTACTGTCCACCAGTGGGATGATAGCCTGAAAATCTATGCACACATTTTGGACTAATAATTTCAAATTGCCTTGATGATCAATTTAACATTGGCTGAAGCTATTGCACCACTACCATTAATAATTTGCTTTTAATTTTGTCTCCTTCCCTTCCTGCTCCCCCTTTCTGCCTCTCCTTTGGCAATCTCTGCTTGAGTTGTATTCTTTCTTTGTTCGCATTTTAAGTTCGAATGAAATTCTTCTTCCCTTTCAAAAAGAAAAAATAAAACTTGGAACATCAAAAATTGGGCTTGCACGTTGAATATATGTTTTCATGGGTAAGTTGGAAATGGTAATGCTTGTTCAATTTTATGACTTAACTTCACACATGAAAATTTTTATGACGTCAATTTTTTAACTAATTTACAGGTGTACCTTAATGAACTCATTCATTATATTATTGAGAATTTACAGCATTTCCCTTTACATTTCTTACGTCTACTCATGACATGATCTTCCCATACTGCATGTCTGCAATGCTGAGTTGGGAAAGCAAACTTCAAATTTGAGTGGATATGGATAAATATACAACTATAAATATATTTTATAGTCCATTTGTATTACTTCAGCTTTGAAAATTCTCTCTGAGCAGGAGCAATTGGAGAAGAAGAAGGCAGCATATGGGGAACAGGTGAAAAACAAGATAGCTTTAATTCACAAAGAAGCGGAGGAAAAGAAGGCCATGGTTGAATCCAGGCGCGGGGAAGAACTTCTCAAGGCAGAGGAGACAGCTGCCAAGTACCGCGCAACTGGGCACATTCCCAAGAAGTTTCTTGGTTGCTTTGGTGGTTGAGAATTCTGGGGATGATCTGAAAGCAACATAAACAGCTTCAAGCTTTCACGTGTATGCTTCCCACTTCTTTTCTGTGTGCCATTTTTACTGTTTTGTCACTCCATTATGCCTCTTGAAGTGACGTCACACCTCTTCCTTAAGTACCATTTTGAGTGCAATCCAGGAAAACGTTTGTCATGTGCCTGGTGTATATATGTATCTATGTTTTTTGGAAAACAAGTTTGAGATAATCATCTGTATAAGTGGGGGTGATTCCATCTGCTTGAGGATATGATAGTTCACAGATTCATGTGTTTTTCATATATCTATCGATAAGTAGGAGGTTATCATTTCAATCAGAGATAACCAACATGAACAAACGTTAAAAAATGCTTGTGCAATACTTAATAGGTAAATAAACAAATAAATAATATCCATAACCAGTGAAATGATGGGAGTGTAGTATTTGCGCTAGAGGATCTGCCAATTCAAAAGGATGTTATATTTTTTACATATAAAACATTGGCTTTTCGGTGAAGGCGAAACCCATAAGTTGGCATAAGATCTCCAGGACTTACTGTCGGAATTGTCTCCTACAAACTGAGGCCTCACCTGCCCTCACTTCCTCAGTTCTTTCACAGCTGAAACCATTAAAAGAAGAGTTAACAAAATACTATGCTTCCGAACAATGAGGTTAACGGGCTTATTTCAGTCCAAGCTGTAGGGAAAAAAATGTGATCCATGTGTCCCGAAAAATTCATCCTCGTTGACAAGAAAACCTGGGAGCAACTGCAAAGTCATGCCTGATGAATCCTCCAGCTCGCTTGAGTTCAACAAGTCTGACTCTCCTGAGCTCTTCCTCTGCTCATCTCCATTCTGGTTACTCTGCATACTTGAGGGATGGTTCAATCCATTCTGTCCCACTTCCACTGTTATGCCTGAAGCTGACCCACATCTTGTTGAAGAAGACACCTGAGAGGCTGGAGTCCTGCTTTAAGTTTCACCTCCCCTTTTCCTTTTAAACGATTCTCTAACCTGAGAATTCCATATGGGCAAAAAGAAGTCATCTGAATAATTCTGGTCTTCAAGAGCTGGGTTGAAGAGCAAGGACTCTCTGGAGAGCCTGGCCGCAGGCACCAGCCTAGCTTCTCCCACTGTGCCACGTGTCAAGCGGGGGGCAGACTCAGGCCCTTTTTTCATCGGTCCTGTGATCCGTATTTGAGTTAGCTCCACGTATAGTCATGTTGATAACATCTATATGCTAATTGAGCTGATTTGGATAGCCTGGTGGACTGATTGAAGTAATTTGGGACTGACTTCGGGTGGTCAGGTTGATCTGGGTAGTCGATGCAATACTTATGGGTCGACTGGTCGGTGTTGACTAGGTTAGGGCAAGATTGGTGGGTGGACGTGGTCGGCATTGACTAGGTCGAAAAAAAACACATTTATATGGAGTTTAAGTTCACTTCGTTAAAAAAGTTAAATAAATGAACATAAATACCTCGCTCAAATCATTCATTTACCGCCCTACTTAAAAGGCTCATTTGATGGTATTATACACATGTCATTGCACTTAAATTTCAATTACGTTTATAAGAGATATATGACATAATGTAGTTTCATCGGCTTAACACTAATTACTAATTACAAGTAGCCATTCCATGGTCCCATGTCTAGCATATTCTTACTGCCTACCTAAAACCAGCAAATAAAAAAATGAGTAAATGATCTTCCAGGCAGTTTCTGCAGCCCAAGTAATGCAGTGATGTCTAAAACGAGATGGAATAATTATGAGATCTGCAACATTTTTACGTTCTTTTATTAGGAGAAAAGGCAACACCATCAGTCTAGCCGGAGGATAAACAAAAAAAAAAAAAAAAGAGGCCAGGTGTGGTGCATATACTCAGCACAAACTAGTTCCAGATCAAGTAGTACTCACAGGCACCCTGTTAAAATGGAATCAGAGCAACCATAAACCGATCCAACATCATCTACCAGGGAATTCATAAACCATTATGGAGCTTCTAACGGTTCCCTTTTAATAATGGTTCCCAGGGTCACGAAAATGTTCAGAAACTCTTAAAGTATTCCACGGGAGAAGTAACATTCAGCCGCAGCCAACGATCTTCTTCCAAGAGCAATTAAGCCCATTTTGTAAATACAGCATCAACCCTGGGGAGTAGTCCAGAAGAAGAAATGTTAAGATACCAATCCACATTTCAAAACCTTAATACCCTCAATACTGAGTTTTGACAGTTCAATGATACCAAGGAACTCAAGTAATTTGACTACAAAAACCTATTTTCAAGAACCATGATAATTTGATGCATAAAACTGACCTATTACCTATGCCTTTTAATCACCGTTATTGAACACAGTACAAGATCTCTGCCACATTATCGGCAGTAGATAGCTTGATCAATGTGTGGAGGAATCTGCTTTATTTCAGTACCAAGCTCTTGCTCAATCCTATACCTGTTACACAAAGAACTATTAATTGAAAATATCCAAAGAGAGAGGGTGCAAGGTTTTATCTTAAAGAAGTAACAAGAGACATACAAGTTGAAGCGGTCCTCATAGGTAATCAAATTCACAGCTAATCCAAGGTGCCCAAACCTTCCAGATCGACCAACCTACCCATCAAGAGAATATGTGATAGTTGTACTTGTACCAAATATATGTATATATATATGCAAGGACATTACAATTGCCACGTCTCTGCACATAATGATTGTGGCAGCATACCCTATGCAGATAAGTCTCCGAGTTCTTAGGAAAATCAAAGTTAATAACAACATTGACTGCTTGAATGTCTATTCCTCTTGTAAACAGATCTGCAATTTAATTTGGAACCAATAAATTACAGTTAGCTATCAATATCGCATGGAAAATTAAATTAGATTTAGTTCCTATGTGACTTTCAGTTAAATGTGAAAACATTGCAGACACAACTTCTAAAAAATGAGTGGCCAAACTGATAATGAGAAGAAGAGCAAACGTCATCTAAAATAGTTGTATTCACAAAAGGCATTATCAAAAACAAAGTACTCTATCTAAATATCGTGTTATTTCAGTTTGTTAACAAAACAAGGAGTTAAAAGATTTTTATTGTCTGCCATGAACCAAAAATCTCTGATATAAAAGAAGGAAATAACAACAGCTGTCCACCTAAGGAGGTTAACGGATATTTGGCCAAAAGATCATAGCTAAAAGAATTATGGTCCAACTCCTGGCCGCAAACCTAAAATGATCTTCTACTTCTTTCAATTGAAATCAGGTTGATCATAGATTGGAACTGAGCCATAGCCAGCATCTACTAATGAATGTGATATGGAATTAGATAGACACTGCAACAAAAATAAATATTAAGAGAATGCAAAAACACCTGTACAAACAAGATTTCTGCATGCGCCATTGCGGAAATCATGAAATACTCTGTTACGATGGTCTTGCAGCATCTTTGCATGAATATAGAAGCAAGAATAACCTAGTTCGGTAATTTTCTTCGCCAGCAGTTCCACCCGATTAACCGAGTTGCAGAAAATGATTGATTGGTTAATTTGAAGCTGGAAAAGACACATTAGTTTGTCATCTCAACATAGGAAATAAAAAGGATACTTCAGCTGAGTCCAAACCTTAGAGAAAAGAGTGTTTAGACAGTGGACTTTCTGTCTTTCTTCTACGAACGCATAAAATTGTGTAATACCCTTCAGAGTGAGTTCATCCATAAGGTTAATGACATAGGGCTTCTGCATATATCTATCCTTGAAAGATTTAATAGTTACAGGAAATGTAGCTGAAAACATCAAAATTTGACGAGTTTCAGGGAGAAAATGAATCAACTGCTCTATTGAAGGTTGAAACTCTGGAGACAAAAGCTTATCAGCCTGGCAATCATTGACAAATAAGGCATCAGAACATCAAAGTCATGATCTAAAAAAACTAAAGTCACTTTGTTATATTTAAGAAAATTGCAATCAAAACAAGAACCACGGGCCCACATGTGATTACATTAAATTCCATCAAAACACAATAACACAATTTATGCAACAACCTGTACACAATAATCCTTAATGTAATCCCAAATCCCAATGGAAACGAAGAACCTCAACGTAACACTACACTTTTTAGTTGCAGCTCTTTCCATAATGCTTAATTAAACAAAGCACGAGGAATTTAAAATTCCTTACTTTTTACGTGATGATAGGTGAAAAACAAACCACACTTCTTTAACCCATCACAAATTTTAAAATTGGCAAAAAGCAATCTTAATCCTACTAAATGTTTTTTTATAACATTCAGGATCTCAATTCATTTTTTTTAACCAACTAAAATCAACATTTCTTCATTAGCTTGGAGTCGCGACCTCCCCTCCAACATGCAAAGGGGGTACCGACTAAGCCAAAAATATTGGTCATCACAATTCTTTCAAAGTGATAGATGTGATGTGGGTAAAAAATCTTTATCCATACGATTGTGTTTTCATCAAAATATAGTGTAAAATCTAGTTGAAACTCCAGAAAAATGAGCTATAAAACAAGTAATGTAGCTACAATTTTTTCTTTGAGTGTGACAGCAATAATAATTACAGTGTAATAAGGAGCACCCCATTTACAAGTGCAATAAAGTAAGCACTTTTAAAAATAATGAAAAGCTATTTAAGAAAATAATGTTCTACAGGCTATGTGATTATCAGAATTGATAAATAACATGAGAAATCCTTCAAAATATAACTGTAGCTGAAAAGATGCAACATAAAAAACTATTTAAAATAAATAAATAAATAACGCCCCTATCGAACAAGCTGTGGACAGTAAATTTACTACAAAATAACCAAGAGAACCTAAGTGTAGTATGATCATAACCAGCTTAAGATTCCACTGCTACTTTGCAATTGTTTAGAAAGTACAAACAAATGCCTTAGTTTATAAAGGGGCAAACCCGGTTCACGAAATTCCCAAGAGAGGCGGGATACGAAAAGCAGTCGAGACAAAAGGCCAATATGGATGCAAGCTTTCCTCACAATTAATTAATTAATTGTAAGAGGCCTATCTTCAAGTCAAACCTATGATATTGAGGTAACGAGATAGTAAGGGTGTGTTTGGTTGCTCTTTTCTAAAACTGTTTTCTATATTTTAATACAGAAAATATCTCCCTTTTCTTATTGGGTTAGAGTTTTATTTTTGGTTTGCAAAAATTAAGTGTTTTTAAATACAGGAAAATGAAAACATCTTTTTAGTGTTTTCAATGTGTGTTTTCTGTTTTCCGACCATTTCATTCTAATCCGGCGACCACCCCAACTGCCGGCGACAGTGAAGCCCCTCTTATCAGTCCAGCAACCTGCCCCTGGCAATCCTAGATCTGTGTTGCAATGGCCCCCGGGCCCCTGCACAGTCCGGCGACAACTCAACCTCCCCTGCACAGTCTGGTGATGGCGCGATCTTACCCCAGCAACCCCAAATCTGTGTTGCGATAGCCTCCCTGCCAGTTTGTTGACGGCACGATGCTCCCCCTGCACAGACTAGCGAAAGCACAACCCCCCTACACAGTCCAACAATGGCATGATCCTACCCTGGCGACTCCAGATTTATGTTGCGATGGCCCCTCTTGCCAGTCTGATGACAGTGCGACGCTCTCCCTGCATAGTCCGGCGATGGCGCGACGCCCCCCATGCACAATCCGGCGGTAACGCAACCCTCCACCGGCAACCTTATATCTGTTTTTAATTTTATAGAAAACTACTCCCACACAAAAAAACTGTATCTAAAACAGTTTTCAAATATTTTTTTAAAAACACTTTATGAAAACTAAAAACCAAAAACACCCACCAAACATAGCCTAACTCTACTATTATGCCAAGCTTCACCCTTAAATGCCTTAGTTTATATAATCTAAAAGCCCTCAGTAAGAGTTCTCAAAAACAGACAAGTGTGACGGAATACAGACTATGAGAAACAAAATTATTTTACTGTAATTCTGTGAAGTGAAGCAGAAATTTCAAATTCTCTACCTCATCCATAACAAGCATTGAACAGTCTTTTAAAACACAGACACCTTTCTTAGAGAGATCCAATATTCTTCCAGGAGTTCCAACAAGCAAATGGACCGGCTGATATAATCGCATAATATCATCCCTTAAGCTGGTCCCGCCTGTAGTAACCATGACTTGAATCTTAAGATGTTTTCCAAGTTCCTTACAAACTTGTGAAGTCTGAAGAGCCAACTCCCTTGTTGGAACAAGGATGACAACTACAAAATGAAATTAAAAAATCAACTACTGCAGGTAGAAACAACAACAAAAAAAAAAACCAAAAAACTAAGAACTGATATATTTATTTCATATTCGGCCTCAGTGCATAATCTATAATGAAAAATACATTTATAAGTTTATGAAACTCAATAGATATCTTGAACCATTGCATAAACAAACAAGTAATGAAAATGAACTTTATCTCTACAAAATATTAAACAAGCCAAATAATCACTGCATTATAGAGGGACATGGGAACTATCTCTGCACAAGATAAGAACCCACCAACTGTTGGGATAGCATATATAAGCCACAATCCAGAAGCTCACTCAAAAGAAATCATTTACCCTCGCGCTAAATATACATATCAAATTATTGACCTACAACCATAGTCTTTCAACATATATCGACAGTGAAGAGGAGTCTTCAGTTTTTATCAATAACTTCTTTTGTTGAATTTTTTGCTAATTTAGAGCATGTATTAACTATAAAGTATAAAGACCCAATAGTTAGATCGAACATAAAAGTTCACTGAAGCAAATAGTCTATTTCTGGATTATTCAAGTATTGGACAAGCTTTGATATGAAGGTACATCCAACTACTGGCCTGTAAGTGATACAAATAATTTAACCACTCTCATTATATACAATGTTAAGTACATGCAACTTTGTTTTAAAATCAAACCTTGAATGATATTTTTCTCTTGCTCAATTTTTTCCAAGGCAGGAATGCAAAAGGCAGCTGTTTTCCCAGTTCCATTTTTAGCTCTGGCAAGAATATCACTGCCAGTAAGAGCAATTGGGATGCTTTCTTCCTGAATGGGCGATGGCCTTTCAAATCCCTTCTCATATATTCCCATAAGCAATTCGCGTTTTAGAAAATAGTCTTCAAATTCATTTCCCTTGGTGGCTGTCACATCCTGGTAGAAAACCATAAGCAAAATATGAAACACTATAACAATAGCTGTCAAACAGGATAGTAGCAAAAACAAATATATGGCAGCACATCTGCTAAAATTATTGTAGTCCAAATTTGAGAATATTTATACTTTACACGGGATGAAAAAGAAAAATGTGAGACAATATAGCACATCGGGATGGGTCAATAGACAATGTAAGATGAAAAATATACACACATACACACACGCACATATTAAGAATCAATTTATAAAACCTTAATTACAGATTTTCTAGTAAGGCCCAATTTCAATCAAGGTAAAACGTTTTCAGTCAGAATGTTTGGTACAAGGTAAAATGAAATGGCAACAGAATTTTTTTCCTTTTGACCGGAAGATAGGTATGTAAAATAAGGAAATTGGTTTATGATTTTTTTTTTTTGCATATTATTTACCAAAATAATAGTACTCTTCATAGTGGAGGCGAACATTGCATAAATCAAATAAGAATGAGACCTATTGCTTTTTTTGATATCATTTGCAAGAGTGTAGTGATCATCCACCTAAAAATGCACAAGAATTATTCAACCTCCATCATTCATCCTTGTGAACTACCACTAAGCAAGGGCTTGGAGTTTTAAAGAAGTGCTTCCATCTCTTAAGGGAGGAATCATTTTGGTTTTTTAAGACACAAGTGCAGGTAGTCTTAAACTCTTAGCATGATATGTTATTCACAATCATATTGTGGAGGTTGATCAAGATGATCCAACTATGGGAGATACAACTAGTGAGGTAGATCCTCAACCTATAGTCCACCAAACCAACCAAACCCAACAAGAAGATTGCGAAAAAGTAGAGAATGGAATGGCAAACAGGACAGGATAAGTGAGGCAATGTGGATTGATTATGTTACAAGTATAAGTTAGTGAGATTTATGTAATTTTTTATAGGTATAAGACTATGTATTTATGTGTTTTTTTATTTTTTTATGGTTTAGAACCTAAAAACATTGTGTATGTTGAACTTTATTTGATTGTGTAGTAAGGACAACTCCTTTTGATTGTGCAACTTTCAACTTGATCAGCGTTATGTTGTGATTGTCATAATGGTTATGATTCATGAGATCATCATAATGTTTATATTTATAAGTTTATTTGATGGAAGGAAGGGAAGCAATGCTGATTCATGTGGTCAACTCCTATACTAGGCATTTTAAAGGATGAAGTTTTAAAAAGAAATAAGCCGTCTGATACTTCTAAACCTCAATCTTTTGCAAGAGTAGTCAAAGAGATAAGTGAAAATTTTAAAATATTATGCTTACCTAATCATGTTTCAAATTGTCCCTGAATGCATAAAAGTACATAAAAACAATTCAAATGGTTCCCAACAATAGTGAGTTTGGATGGAATGATAATTTAAAGATAATTACATGTGATAAAAACATACACGATATGTATGTGATGGTATAAAATTTATACTTTCATGGATTATAGATGAATTATATTATTGTATTACTTATTAATAGTTGATTTTCTTGTAATTGGCTCATACTACTCATGTACAATATTTGAATAAATAAATAAATTTTATGATCAAATGGCTATTATTGTTGGTAAAGACTTGGCAATGGAAGGTTATATTTATTCTTGTGGTGATGAAAATTCACCTAACCCTATTGTTGAATTAGATGGTGAGTCTGATCCATCTCTAAAGGAAAAGATTACTGATTCCTCTAGTTTTCATTTGAAAGGAAGGATTCATAGGAGAAAAAAAGCCATGATGCCAAAGAAAAAAGCAATTATGGCGAGATAGTTTTACAACTTAAAAGGATTGCCATAGTTTTCAAAAACTAAGGACTTGTATGGTTTTGACAAAGGGATGCACGTTTCAACTTTTGATTATATAAATCAAAAATAGAAGGTTGGATGAGCTTTCATAGCTAAAACTCCTAAACTAAGAAAGCTTTGATTGGAGATTTATTTCTCCAAAAGATATGTAATATTATGAAACAATGGTTATATATTTATAAACTATATTTAGTATTTTGATTATGTATTAAAAATTGAATAAGTAACATTAATGTTATAGATGTTATGATCACGATTATGAAATGTACTTTTAAATAGTGACCATTGTTTGTTGTTTTTATTTATTATATTTATTTATCATATAAAAACATGCGTTAAGTTTTATAATATTATGATGGAAGAGTATTTACACTTCTAAAATAAGTATATTTTATTTTAGGTTTAAAAAAATCATTTTACATTGCAGCAAACACCGTAAAATATTTCTCGGGGCATTTTCTAAAATGTAAATAAACACTGAAAAAACAAATATTTTCACTGAAAATTATTTTTATGTGTAAACATTTTATGGTAAAGAATGTTTTGCATTGAAACAAATGGAGCCTAAAACCGCAAAAGAACACAAAATAATATTAATAATAATAATAATAATAATCTAGGACTGTACATTTTCATGCCATGATATGATAAAACTCTAGTTGAATTGTAAACAAGCTCTTAATGTTATACCCCTAACCCATTTTTCCCTATATAAGCAACACCACAAAGAACAAACACGTAAACACATTCTTAAAACAACACCCCTGTACTGTAAAGTGCGTCAGGAAGCACTTATATTTAGTTTTCTATTTTTATCATAAGCAATACAGTTGAGAGTCATTATAGTAATACCTCTGTCTTGTACCGTGTGTCGGGTGCCGGTATATTTAGCTGTGCCTTCCAATCATGTGAACTACGGCAAGACAAAGAAACATAGAAAAATAGTCATGCCAAATATAATCCAGGATCGCCAAAGAACACGCACACACAATATACGGTGAAGTAAAAAGGAATGCTAGCACAATAAAACAATGCACGGGTAAACAGAAATTATAGGATCCCCGACAAAACCACCAGAACAAAACATCAATCTTTCCCAAAAGCTATGAAAATACCCATTGAAGGAGGCAAGAAACTATCAAAATTTGATGCTAATAAAGCCCCTACGTTCTACATAACTTCAAATTAAATCTTTAGAACAACATTTACGCTTCTGGGCGAGTCCATCGAAACTCAAATTATGCACCAAACCAAACCTACAGCGAAGAAAAACCCAAGCCCTAACCTCGCGTCGACAGCCTCGGACTGCACCGTCTTCTCAACCTCATCGAGGTTCGACTCCTGGCTCCTCCTAAGCCACTGCTGCTGTTGCTGCTGATACTGCTGCTGCTGTTGCTGCTGATGTTGCTGATGCTGGTGTTGATGTTGCTGGTGATGGTTCTGCGGCGCGCTTCTCTGTACGTACTGCTGCTGAGGACCTCTCCCTTGAAAGTTAGGGTTGTGATTGAGGCCTCCGCCGCCTCGTCCGCCGCCGGAAACGCCGATTCCCGGAGGGTACCTCCCTCTCGTGTTCATCAGAGAGACAGCACAGGAGCAGATCACAGGTGGGAGAGGTTGACCGGAAGCTACAAATTGAAGGGGGAGGGAGGGAGGGAGTGATATATGTGCGTATATTCGTATATATACGTATACGTATGTATCATGTGTGTATAGGGAGGTTATTATAGGGCGGTTTCTTGATTAATAAATTGCACCAAGAACAAGATTGTGAGGAATTAATCGGCCATGGTGGTTATATGAGACGGTATTAGGAATTAATCGGCCATGGCGGATTAAGAATGGTGCTTCTAATCACCCCGTACTTCTCGTTTTCGTCATTTCGCCCCAGCTGTTTCTTTTTCTTTTTCTTTTTCTTTTTCTTTTTAGCTGTCATTTTCAATGTTTTTAAAAATGTTTTTTTTTTTTGCCTAATGATCAGTATTATTAATAGTGTCCGATTTTGTTCACTGCTTTTCGATCTGAGAATTATAATTTCAAATTTTTGCTAACACAAAAGGCAAGAGAGAAAATGTGCGGGAAGAAAACAGCGGGGGAATGAATAAAATGTATGAGACATAACATGAGTTATATGTTTTAATGATACATTATGGTCCAGCTTGTTTTTAAAATTACCTACTTTATCAATTTAAAAGCACGATTTGAATGTGTCTGCATATACATTTTGGTTTGTTCTCCAATATTAAGAAAAGGAAAAAAGACTATGTCGGTAGCATTTTAAATATATTTATCTCAAAGTGTGGTATGATTTTTTTTCTCTGCCAGTCATTAGGCAAAGAAATAAAACAAACAAAGGAATTTGAAACTGTAAAGAAGTTACCTTACATGATGTGAACGTTAAATCAACCATGCAAAGAGTTGCCTTGTAATTGCGTGGTTAGATTAAAAAGAACAGAGTAACTGAAAAAGAGCTGAAGTGATTCATATTAAAAGTGTTTTGTATGTTCCTATGAATCTAAATAGTTTTCGGAACCCAAATTATAACACTTTAAAAAAAGACTACAAGTAATTAAAAGGTTTTGAGGTTAAAAAATCACTCACTACGTGTATACATTAAAACTTTAAATTTATATTTAAACATACTCTTCACTAATTATTACAATAACTCTTTATAAATAAAAAATTATTATTCATTATATATATATATATATATATATATATTATTTTATGAGATTTTTTCTCTCTTCTCCCTCCCATCTCTCGTCTGTCTCCATAGAAGCTCTCCACTGGTTCTCCCTCCGAGCTCGCCGCCTTGCCGCTCGAGACTTCTGGAGGCTCTATAAGGGGGTGAAGATTTAGGTGAGTGTCACCGTCATCGTCATTTGTCGGGGAGGGGGGATGGCGATCCGTCTTCATAGCTAGAGTTTGGCGGTTAGGGGCATTGCTGTTGAGGCGTCATTGTCGCCGTCATCGGTCAAGGAGGGTGGGAATGGTGATCGGGGGTCGAAGGCATCCCCGGGGAGGCTAGAGGAGGGGGGAGGTTAGAATTTTTTTTTCAATATGAGACATATTGTAACACAACTCTCACGTGGCATGGTAGGTAATAGGGTAAAGATACACAAGTTAAAAATTATAAAATGTAACAAAACATCTGAAAATATACTCTCACTGGATAAACAGCTTAAGTAAAAAAATGTGATTAACAAAAATCACCCTTTATCTTTATTAACAAATATTTGATTGACATAATGTAAGGCAAAGGAAACAAATTATTGGCAATGCCAGAAATGCATCCCATCTCAACCAATCTACAGAAATGGTAATGGGGCAACATTTCTTACGAGAAACCGAGATGGTTTGGATCACATCAAGTTTCCCGATAAGATGAAGCAATCATTTCTTATGATGTTACAGTGTGTCCATGTTTGTAATAAAATGGTATCTAATGAATGCATGAGAATGCCACAAATTTCATATGATGTCAAATTTGTGAGTAAATAAAAGGTATGAGAATAAGGTGCTCATTCAAACAAAGCCCCCTAGAAGTGGCTGCCAAGCCGGGAGCAGGCGAGAGTCAAGTCGTTTCCATCCAACTACAACCAGGAGTCTTGAAAAATCCTCTCTCTTGCACGCCCATCCTCAACCTCTTTGCATCCTCCCACCTCCCGAGAGAGACATAAATATTGGCAAGAAGAGATCGGTAACCAGTTGCATCAGGTTCTAACTCAAAGCAATGCCCAGCTGCAACCTCCCCAATGTCGATATTGTTATGCAAAGAGCAGCCAAGAAGCAAAGCCCCCCAAACCCCTGCATGGGGCTGCATCGGCATGCTTTTTATCAGCTTAAGTGCTTCCTCTAACCGCCCTGCTCTGCCTAGAAGATCAACCATGATCCCATAATGATCAGCTGAGGGTTCAAGGCCATGCTTCTTCAAGGAGTTAAAGCAATGGTAGCCTTCTTCAACCAAGCCAGCATGGTTATAAGCAGTCAAAAGTCCGGTGATGGTGACTACATTCGGGCATATCCCAGAATTCAGCATCTCATCGAATAAATGAATGGCCTTGGCTGACTGGCCATTAATGCCACATCCTAATATCATAGCAGTATAAGCAACCAAATCCTTTTTCCTCAAACCATAAAAAAGCTCCCATGCTCTGTCTATGCTTCCGCTCTTCGCATACAAATCAATCAATGCAGTAACCAAATGATCATCCATTTCAATTCTGAACTTTCCCATGAGTGACTCGATCCAGGATCCTAGTCTCACATCACCCAACTGAGAACAGGCAGAGAGAACACTAGCTAGAGTCATCCCATCAGGAAGGATCTCAACATTGGAGTCGAGCATCTGGTTGAACAGCTCGATGGCCTCTTTTGGCCGGCAGTTTTGAGAATAACAGGCTATAATAGCATTAAAGGCGAGCGCATCCTTCTTCTCCGTCTGATCAAATATGGCACGCGCGGAGCCAACATCTCCACATTTGGAGTACCCCGAAATCATAGTAATACACGAAACACTGTTTCTTTCGGGCATATCATCAAACAAATTCCTCGCCAGCTGTATGTTTCCACAGTCTATGTAGCCACTGATAATGGCGTTCCAAGAAGCTGTACTTCTCTCCGGCATCTGCCCAAACAAAGAGCACGCGAGGTCCATGTCCTTTGCACTTGCATACCCAGAAATCATGGAGTTCCAAGAGATAACATCCTTTTCCGGAATCGCATCAAATATCCTTCTAGCCATGCCCAGGTCTCTGGCTTTCAAGTACCCATCTAACAGCGAGTTCCACGAAACCACGTTTCTGTCGGGCATTTCATCGAACACCTTTCGCGCTGCGACCATATCCCCGAGCTTGGAGTACAAGCCCACGACAGCGGTTAGAACGCGGACCCCATTGCCGATACAGAGCCCCAGTTTTGGAAGCTGGGCGTGAATCGAAACCCCAAACTCCCTATTCCCGATCCTAGCGGCGGACCTGAGGGCGGAGGACGCGGCGAAGGTGTCGGGGCGGAGTCCGATTCTCTGCATGCGAACGTAGAGCGCGAGGGTGTCATTGAAAAGGCGGTGTCGGGAGAGGAAACGAAGGGCGGAGGCCCACGAGAAAGGGTCTCGATTCCGCGAGAAGTGGATGGTTCGCTGGACGTGTTGGGCGATGGCTCGATGGCCGCCGCTGCGCGAAGGTGGGAGGAGGAGGAGGGTTTGGCGAAGAAAGAGAGGCTCGAGCTGGGCGGTGAGGCCATTGACGAGGATCTGAGCGTGGATCTGCTTTGCATGGGCATGGGTTCGAGCCTTACTCAGCAGCTTGGTCAGCTTTGAAGAAGCTGGACCCTGCATCTATTTCTACTTCTATGATACTAACAGTTCGGGCCATTATATTCTAAATTAATTACCACGCCCTCCAATTTGAAGTCGATAGAACATTCAGTCACACGCTAAATTTAATCTAGGATTATAAAAATGTTGAATTACATGGCAGTATGGACGGGCGGAGCAATTTATGGCTCTGGTATTTTATTCTGAATAAATTTATTTTCGATATCATTGATTAATAAAAATTATATTATTTTGATAAAAATGTAAAATACATATAATATAATTTTTAAAATATTATCAGGTAGTATTACTCTTTTAGCTCACGTTTATGTAGGCAATGAAAAGGCGTAGCCACCAATCCTATAATTTTGATAACTTTTTCATTGACCATTGAGCTATCAACTAGTCCCACTAATTAAAAATAAAATTTGAAAAATAATGCAATAATGCAATTCATCATATTCAATTGACAGATAAATAAGTTAGAGCATTGATTCATCAAGTTAATGTCAAATTTTGATGAAAAAAAATTATTTTTTATAAATTTGATAAATCCTTTTAAAATTTTCACATCGACTTCACTAAAATAAACTTTTTTTCTCTTTCACCTGACATCCACCCTTCCTCCCACCATGATGTCGTCCCCCCATCCCACCGGCGTCATCCCCCCACCTCACTAGTGTCGACCCACCTCCCTCGGGTGTCATTTCCCCACTAAGGAGATGAGATAAAACGTTAAGCTCGAAGACCCGTTGTGCTTGGCAAAAAACTCAAACATGTTGATGACGCTACAGTGCACCTCTAAATTTAACGGACGTTTTGTATTTACAGTAACTAAAAGCTAAGTCTTTAATGTTCAATGAATGCGGATATTTTTCGTCTAAAATCATTAAAATTTGAATTTACATCAATTTTTAATGAGACCGATGCCAGTACTCTTATAAGCATAATCATATTCAAATTGATCAACAACGGTTGACACGCAAAATGATTCTCCGAATCTGATCACAACCGTTATTTTGCATTCCTTTTATTTAGGTGCTCTTTTCGTATTTTATAATTATTATCTTTTAATTCATATAAAAAATGAATGTGTTTTGTTATTATTATAGTCTATTATTATATATTATTATTAATTTCTAAACTTTTAAAATATGTATCGAAGTGCTCTTCATTGACACTAAAAAGGTAGACCAATTAAGTAATAACTTATAAAATTATTTCTAAAAAGTAGGCCAATTAAGTAACTACTTGTACTCCAAAAATAATCGATGTGATTACCATTTTGATTATATTAGATTTAGTGGTCTATCCCAAATGTGCCCATATGGAAATTGATGATGATAGTTTCCATAGTAATTTATTTAAATATATTAAATAGCATTAATTCATTAATTTGTCAGTACATTCTAATTTCTTTATTGAGTTTTTTTGTTCACTTTGTTTTCTTAATGAATAGTAATAATAAAGACATTGTAACATCATACTACTTGCTCCATTTAATTTGTTTAAAGCCTTGACACACTCAATAATTAGCACAACTTGAACTTGAGTTTGATATTACAAAAGCTCGTTAATTACTATTGATGCTTGTTTGATTAGTTAGCAACACATACTCAAACTAAAAGTCGACAAAAGCTCATAGGTTTAACTCATTCAAATTAAGTTTGTTTAAATCTTGCTTAACTATATAAGGACGAATATATATATATATTCATGGCGAGGAGGCTAATGCGGTGGCAGCAATGTCTCCCGCCTCCTTCCTCTTTTACCTATAGGCTATAATGGTTTAAGTATTTCTCCTGCACCATAATTCTCTTGACCCATTATATTTTTGAAATCACTGCTACCGACGAAACTTGTCACTTGAGATTCTTTTTTTAGTCCACTGCTTGGTTCTTTTTTTAGTCTCCGCTGGGCAGTGGAGGAACGGATTGATATGATGTCATGTCGATCACCGGGGACCGTTATGTCTACGAACAGCCATTACACTATATATAAAAAATTAATATTTTTTTAAAAAATATTAAAATTTAATTGAGCCGTGTAAATTTTAACTAGCTAATTTTTATTAAAAATTGAAGTTAGAGCTCATTTTGGATAGTGATGACTGATGAAGACGTAATTGGATTACAGGCGTTGATGTAATAAGCGCTGAGCGGAGACCCATTTCCTTTCCGGTTTGGTGTTTCAGGCACCAATGGAAACATCGGATGAAATTGAGCCCCGCAATTGCGCGATCAACCTGGTTTTTGTAGTTGTTTGTTCTTATATATGTTTTCTGGGCACGTTTGTCATGGAAATCCAACGTGTGTTGTTCTATTGCAGAGGTCGAATCCACAAAGACGAAGAGACACGGTTTACATAGGTTGCGGCGCGGGGTTCCGAGGGGACCGGCCGTCGGCGGCCCTCAAATTGCTTCGAAGCGTGAAAGAGCTCAACTACCTTGTGCTCGAATGCCTAGCCGAGCGCACTCTCGCCGAGCGCTACCGAGCGATGATGGCTGGTGGCGATGGTTTCGATCCTCGAAGTAGGTTTCTTAGTTTTCATATTGTCATGCATATATGTTTTGTTTGTTTGTTTGTTTGGCTTGCTGGCTTCTGGGTTATTTATTTGTTATTAATTATAATTTTGGATGGAGAACCAAACTGTTTACAAATATCTAAAATGAAAGTTCATAATGAGTGGGGATGGCAATTCCCTCCGGCCATCCCGACCCGATTTGTCCTGTTCTAATTCGGTATTTTAAAACAGAACTAAGGTAAAAAAATACTGTCCCGCTCCGCCCCGATTCGATCCGAAGTGCCCAAGCTGGCGGTCAGGTCAGGCCGTGAAAATTCGAGTTGAATTCAAGTTGGGCAGTACCTGGGCCTGATTCGACCCTTTGACATGCCTAATAATGAGCTTATTATTTATTAAAACTATGTAAAAGTAAAGCAATGAGTACAAGTATAAACTAAGATGGTATTTTTATTTAATTGTAGCATGTATGGATAAAATAAAAAGTTAAATGAAAGTATGTTTTCAACCAATCGATCGGTTATGATTGCATGTATGTGTTTATTTTCATATATAAGCATTATATATATAAAAGTTCATGTTAGATTGAGAATATAAAGTTAAGTTATTATACTTTAAATCTAGACTATTAGATAAGTAAACAGTTTAAACTAAATTTTCATTTATTTATAGTTAGTTGAAATATTCAATTAAAATTTTATTACATTCTCATTTTAGCAAAAACCTATATATATATATATATATATATATATATAACACAAATAATAGATTGTCAATATAAGGTTATATTGTGTCACAAGGTTTTCTGATTTCATGTTTTTGCTTATGCACCAATGACCAACCAGTTCAGGATTGGATGCGTTTGCTCTTGCCTTTGGCCGTAGAGAGAGGAACGTGCATAATTACCAATATGGGTGCAAGTAATCAAAATTCAAATCCTTACCTTTCTGCTGCCACGGTGAATGGACAGCCTTCTTTATTGATAGTGTATACTTATTCATAATTGATGGTTGATATCTTTGTTAATTGTTATTGCTCGTGCTGGTAAGTGGATCCTCCCGGCGCACAAGGCAAAGTTCTAGAAGTAGGTAGCAACCTGGGGCTTAGTATAACGGTTGCTGTGGCCCATGAAACTGCTGTGACCAAATCAGGTATTATTAGGCATAATAATCAACATTTGATTTGAGTTTTATAGATATTTAAATTGGGATATATATGTAAAATTCAGAGTGATATATTTACAATTTGACTTGTATTTTTTTAAAAATACTTTGAAATCTTACACGTCGCATTTATTTCATTTCCATATTCAGGCGTGGAATCGTTGCTCAAGAGATCGTGTGTCTTGGAGGGTGTAAGAACCTGGGACTTTTGTTTGACATAGTTATGAGTGACAGAAAAAAGAAAAGAAAAGAAAACCTAATTATGCGCCTATGTGAATAATGTTGCTACTTTATATTGGCTTCCTCAATTTTAAGTTCGCATCTCTATGGTACCGAGTTATTTTGCTAGCCATTGTGGGGTCCTGTTTCTTTCTATTTATCTTATCCATGTACAAAGTGGCTGAAAACTCATCATTTTGTCTGGATTTGGTAGGGTATTAGCACATATCTAGGAGCAGCTCCTATTGTTGAATCTCTGGAGAAATATAAACCAAATGTTATAATTACATCACGGGTTGCTGATGCCTCCTTATTTTTAGCTCCAATGGTAAAACTTTCATTTCTTTGTTCCATGTACACTATTATTGCACATCTGATCCATGTGATTCAATGTTAAAAAGATCTAATGTAGGGGAAGGTTAATATAAGATAAACAATGTTTTCAAGATTTAGTAGAATCTGTTTTTGGATGCTGTTTTGTGATCATGGGGATATATTTGTGTGATTAGGTTTACGAATTAGGTTGGAATTGGGATGACTTTAATCTACTCGCTCAAGGATCTCTGGCTGCTCACCTTCTAGAGTGTGGCTGTCAACTCACCGGCGGGTACTTCATGCATCCAGGTGTATACTCTTAGTTTTGTCAAATGGATTTTGCTGAAACATGTCAAATGTTGTACAATTTATTTTGGTTGACTGTCATGATAATACTTCAGTAGTAATTTTTAGAATCTACCATTGTAGGAGATAAGCAGAGAGACATATCTTTCCCGCAACTTCTGGATCTGTCACTGCCTTTTGCTGAAGTCTGCTTTGATGGACAATTATGTGTGGCAAAGGCCAACAACAGTGGTGGCATTTTAAATTATAGTACTTGTGCTGAACAGCTTCTTTATGAGGTTGGGGATCCGAGTGCATATGTCACTCCTGATGTCGTGAGTATTGTCATCCATGGATTTGTGCAATGTGCACACAATAGACCAAAAATTATACACCCAATAATAGAGATACACACATATATCGTGAAGTTTTTTGAAACGGAAAATTCAGTTGTGATTTGTGAACATCTTCCTTTAAAGCAGGTGATAGATGTTACGAGGGTCCAGTTTCGGTCATTATCAAGCGATAAAGTTCTCTGTACAGGAGCAAAACCCTCTTCTGTCTCATTGCCAGAGAAGCTCTTGCAGTTGGTTCCCAAGGTAATCCTCCGTCTGCTAAGCATAAAGTTAATAAATATTTTGAGTCACAAAGTGAGAAATTTTCATATCCATCCATATAACAACATTAATAAGGCCGTTGAACCTAGCCAGCTATATTATTACATGTGTTGTAGTTCTAATTTTCAGGACTGCGGATGGAAAGGATGGGGAGAAATTTCCTACGGAGGGCATGAGGCCATAAAACGCGCTAAAGCTTCTGAATTTCTTGTAAGTAATATTTTTTAATCTTAGATTCTTAATACATTTTTACTTGTCTGTCCAAATCTCTTGGACAACAGACACTACGGCAATATCAATCTTGAAGCTATCAAGTTGCTCATCGCACAATTATTGTCTGGAATTAACATCGTGGTCTTTCTCATTGACAGGTTAGATCGTGGATGGAAGAAGTACTTCCTGCTAGTAGTGATCGTATAATTTCTTATATCATTGGAGTCGATAGCCTGAGGGTGACTAGCATAGAGGACAATGTTCCCATGAAGTCCTGTGAAGATATTAGATTACGCATGGATGGACTGTTTGAAAGAAAGGAACATGCTGAACAATTTGTTCAGGAGTTCACAGCTTTATACACAAATGGACCAGCTGGTGGTGGTGGTATCAGGTAATTTCTCCGTCAGATATTAATCTTAATTGTTCTAAACAGGGTTAATGTGTTGCTTAATTCTCTGTGGTGGAAAAGGTATAAAGCTATTACAAACTCTTTCATTCACTCCAAGTCCATCCCAAAAAATCACATCATGCTTCCCACAGACTTTGGACCCATAATATGCTTCTGAAACCTGCAGAAAGCATGATGTGGTGCTTCAGGGTTTCCTTGGAGTGAGTCCCATTTTACTTCAGGGACTGCGTACTATCTTTTCCCCAATCAAGATAATTTGTGAAAGTTGTGTTGGTTCAAGTTTAGAATAGACGGTTTTTTCATAAGCTTGGGCCAAGGTGGCCTAATTTTTTTTTTTTTTTTAAATTTATACATTGAAGGCCCGATTCCCTTAAATAATATAATTTACCAAATTTATGGGTATGATAATGAGTTGTCCAACTTGAGGATAACAGATCTGAAATATGAAAATTTTCAAATATATGTGTGATTTCAAATATGATGGATTACTAATATAATTTGTTATTCAGCAACCTAGATCTTTAAACAGGTGTTTCCAATCCATCTTGCTTAATTTATAGCAGACAGTTCTGAGGATTGACCTCTTTACCTGGATTATTGTTGAGCTCATATTCTTATTGCTTGGCATCATGTTGGCATTGTCCCTATTTTTGAAAAACAATATGTATGTTTCCCGAGTCATCTAATCGTGAGAAAAGAAAAATTATTATTAAACAGAAGCCACTGCCTAGTTGTGGTTGAAAAAAAAAGAGATTAAACCATTAATATCAGTTCTGCGATGATGCTCGTTATTTAAATTTTCCTACAGGTTTGGGTTGTGATTCTTCCCATTAAATTATAAGTTGACTTATTAGCTCTGCCCTTGGCCTGAGAATTCTCATCTTAAATTGGTTTTTATAGCGACACAGTCTCCCACTCTTGTAATGTACATTCGAGGTTTATTTTTTATTTAGCATTATGCGCTCTGCATGGTGTGATCGCATAATGGATACTTTTCTTCCTGTCTAATGCAGCACTGGACACAACAGAGAGGTCGTACTTGAAAAACACATGGTTAGCTATCCACCACCACCGCCCCTGTAATTAATTATAACTCAATTGCAAATCTTTTTTTTTATTCCTATAAAATTCTGGCTCTCACTGAATGTCAGGGTACTCCTGAAGTTTTATATATATATATACTGATCTTGAAATTGACTTTTGATAAACTTGTTTTGCAATTCATATCACTTAGTCGCCTTTGAATTGCTAAACCAAATTCTAAACCAACTGCTCCAGTCTTAATAGCATTTCAACCTCTTGTTTGAAGGGAAGCAATGCTAAGAAATTCCTTCTGTTTGCTCAACCAGGTCCATCGAGATAGTATCTTTTGGAGATCTGCCGCAAATCACACCATGTCAGTTGTCATAAACAATAAAGAAATCCACCCAAGAGAAAATCCACCTAGAACAGAAGTTTTTGGTGGATCCTTCTCCCCACCAACCAATCACGAGTGCACAGACAGTATTTCTGCAGCTATTGGCATCCATCCTGCTCCTTATGGGAAGAAGATCCCCCTCTATGATGTGGGCCATAGTCGGGCTGGTGACAAAGGAAATGATATGAATTTCTCCATCATCCCCCACTTTCCTCCTGATATTGAGCGGCTGAAGTTGATCATTACGCCTGAATGGGTGAAGAGTGTAGTCTCAAGTCTATTGAATCCATCCACCTTCCCTGCCCCAGATGCCGTTGAGAAGAGAGACCTGCGGGTCAGGGAACATGTCAAGGTTGAGATTTATGAAGTTAAGGGAATCCATTCTTTGAATGTTGTGGTCCGAAACATTCTAGATGGCGGTGTCAACTGCTCCCGGAGGATTGATCGGCATGGGAAGACAATCTCTGACCTCATATTGTGTCAAGAAGTTGTCTTGCCGCCTTGATCAGTTGAGGTTCAATTGGTTCCCCCTGGCTTGTAAATTGTAATTGTATTGTTTGGTTTTTCTCTGGATGTCTTCCATAATTCTCTGTTGAAAGATCATCTGAGCAGGAACTCTGGACAAGTGCAAAGCTTGCCATAAGGCCATAATTTGTTGATTTTGCTGTCTGCTGAGGCGTACCTGCGGTACAGATGTTTGTGAATGGGGTGCGCACCATGTCCATGCTCCTGAACGATTTGTTTTTTAAAAATCAAATAAATGACCCGTATTATCACTGGGGTGCGCGCCAGGTAGTACATTTATAATTTTCCTTTAGAATACCAAAAAGCCCATTTGGGTTTTTGTCAACCTCTGCAGAGTGAGATTTTCGTTGGGGTGAAGACGACATGATTCAATTTTACATTGTGAGAAAATAGCATAAAAGTGGCCACTATCTTCATAATTTTATCCGTACTTTCGAAATTGCCTAAGATTCGACTAATTCATTTATATATATATATATATACGAAAATGTTTCAGGACGGACTGCAAGTTCTCGGATCCGATAAAATTTAAGGTGGACAAGGGATCGAACAGCAATTACATCATGGCACTGTTGGTGGAGTTTGGTGGAGTGCGTGAAAGGCGACGGCGACGGTGACATCGAGAGCCTGGAGCTCAAGGAGAGCGGATCGACCGAGTGGCAAGAGACGACGTTGTCGTGGGGCGCAGTGTACATGCTCAGCCCCGGCCATGCACTGAATTCTGAAGGCCCCGATGTCCATCTGACCATCTGAGTGCCGGTCTTCCAGGCACCACATACTCCGCCACTTCCAACTTATCTTAATGCTGCGGCTCCCGCCAATTAATTACTATAATTAAGGAAAAATTTTAGAAATTTAATAAAAATAGCCTTATCCGGAATTTTAAAATAGAAATTTAATAATAAATTTTTATATTTAGTGATTTATTATTTATTTTTGAAATTTTTTAAAATAATTTTTTAAAGTTTATTTTGACGCGTATATTTTTAAATGGTTGAAGTAAATAGAAAAAAGATAAAAAAGAATATAAGAATATTATCTTAATATAATAAAGGAATTATAGGGAATGAGATGTAAAAGGTTTTTTGTAAGTGGATAAATTTTAAGATAAATTTTTAGAAAGTATTATTTTTAGCTGAAATTTATGAAAAATATAAAAAAAATCAATGTAAATATTCTAATTATATAGGTGTCGAAATTAATTTTACTTAGCTCTATACAAATAAATAAATAATATATAAATATATATTAATGAAAAAAATATTTTATGAGCTAACACATTAAAAATGCTTTTCTAATGTAATGCTATTTGTTTTTCAATATGAAATTTTAACATAAATTCTTAATAAATTTTAAAGTTTATTGACATAAATTTATAGTAAAAAATTAAATAGGATTAAAAAAATACTAATGTGAAATATCAATATTAGCCATTAATTTTAAATTAAAATTTTATTATAAAAGTAGTAAAGTGTTGTTTTACCATTTAAAAAAATCATCTAATTTTGTAAAATCCGAGTCATTCGGATCATAACAAATCGGTCGGGTCATTTATGTTTTCTCAATTTTTTGCAAAAATGAACCTATAGAAACCCAAATTAGAAGTCATTGATTTGAGGTTAATATGTCTTAATTCAAATTAAAATTGTAAGTGGTTCAATTATAAATGTCTCAATTCATTTATATGAGAGAATTTAATAAATAAAGAGATTACCATTGTGGTGTTTTCTTTAAATGGGCTTTATCCTCTCAAATGATGAAGAGAATGTTTTCGTATAAATTACTTATATAATATAGATGTGAATGGACTTTTTATCGAGATTAGTAAGATAACGATTAAAACTCTCAAACTACAGTTTATATGTGTGCAATTATATAATTTTAAAAATATGTTTTTAAAGAAAGCATTTGTCATCAGCTTTCTGACTTATTGAATTAATGCTTTTGTGATTAACCGTGACCAATTATAAAAAGTCTTACTAAACAAAGGCTTTCCGACAATTTTAAAGACATATAAACTTATAATTTTTGCAAAATAGGACTGCATTGCATGCCGTTTTGCATTTTTATCAAAACGGCGTTGTTTTGATTAATGAAATTTTAATCAAAACTATGTCGTTTTGATAAGAATGCAAAGGGCTTGCAATGCAATTTCGAAAATGAGAACTGCAAGTAGCATTACTCTAGCTCTCCCTCTCTACTTATCGATTGTCCCATCTCCCTCTCTTTTCACTCACTTCGCGTGACTGCATATATTGGTCTTTGCCAGTGTAACCACCTAGTTGATGGTTGCCAAACTAATGACATTGTCCTAAAGCACAAAGTGGCAACTGGCAAAGGCCCCTAGGCCTCCTGCCAACCCGATAAAACTAATGAAATCAATCATTCTTGCAAGTGAGAAGGAAAAGGTTTTTGGAAGGAATTGTGAGAGTGTTGAAATGGAATTGTATGAGGAAATGTGAAAAAAAAAATGATGTATTTACAAGGTGTAGATATAATCATTGATATAGAATATAACTGTTGGAAAAAACATAATATAACCGTTAAATGTGAAATAACTAATGAAACACTGCATGAGTGGTGAAGAACACATGACTGCATAAAACATGAAAAAAACATGACCAAAAAAACTAAAACATAAAACATGACTGCATAAAACATGATTGCATAAAACATGGAAAACCAATAAAAGTAATGAAATAAATCATTCTTGAAAGTGAGGAGGAAAATGTTTTTGGAAGGAATTGTGAGAGTGTTGAAATGGAATTGTATGAGGAAATGTGAAAAAAAATGATGTATTTACAAGGTGTAGATATAATCATCGATATAGAATATAACTGTTGGAAAAAACATAATATAACCGTTAAATGTGAAATAACTATCTGTTGAAATAGTGTTGTGACCATTAGAGATGTGTTTAAGTGTTTACCTAGTTTTCTTTATTATATAAGTTTTTTAGATTTTGCGTTTTTTTAAAATTTGATAGGATTCAATTTTGTGCGTATGCAACTTTAATTGCAAGTATACACATAACGAATACAAAAAGTACAAAATATAAAATAGATGTGAGTGGTTTAGTTAATATGCCCTTATTCATCTATTTAAGATTTCAACATTCATATGAGAGAATTCAATAAATAAAGAGATTACCATTGTGGTGTTTCTTTTAGATGGGCTTTATTCTCTCCAAGATTATAACTCTCCCCTTATCTTTACAACTCTTTCATCAATATCGTAATAAGACCAACTATTTTCTTCTTCTTTTATTTTATGTTTGTTTATGTGTGCATGGTGTCTAATTGTTTTCTAGCTCATTTCTTTTTAAAATTCTAAAATCTCATGACATTTCTTTCTTAGTATAGTTTTTATATTGATGCACATTTTTGTGTTGAACTTGAATAGTTTTTATATTGATGCACATTAAATATTAATTTTCAATTAAGGTCTACATATGTATATTATGCAAGTAAATTGTGCGAAAATACCTTTAATGCTATTTATTTGATATTTTTTTAAAAAAATTATTTAAAAAGAGAATATTTTCGAACGAATTACTTATATAATATGCATGCAAATAATTTTTTTATTAAAATTAGTAAAATATGATTAGAACTCTCGAACTCTGGTTTATGTGCCGGTAATTATACAATAAAAATTATTTTTTTAAAAGAAAGATTTTGGCCTTGGGTTTCTGACTTACCGAATTAATGCTTTGCGATTAACCATGACCAATTATAAAAAATCTTACTGAACAAAGGCTTTCCATTCCAAGCGTTCCGTATAAGAATATGACCGGCAATTACCCATGTTTCCGTATATTTTTTTTTCCAGCCAAAAAAATAAATAAATAAAAAGAAAATAAAAAGAGGCGCGTCACCGTTCATGGCTTCAAATTTCAGGTACTAAGCCAATGAATTCACTCCACCCGGGCAATAGTGGGTCCGAATATATTACGTGGCGTAGTTTCATTGGCCTTTTACACACGCAACAACAAATTAAACTTCTATGCAACCCGCATAGGCGGCATAGCAATTAGAAGAAGAAGAAGAAGGAAGAAGAAGAAAAAGAGACGACGACGGTGCCGGCGAAGAAGAAGAAGATGGGGCCGGGCGGTTCCATCACCATGGTGTGGCTCGCCACTATGTTTTTCATGTTGTCTCTCGCTTCTTGCATCGACGATAAATGCGCAGCTTGCAACGCCGTTGCGGTAATGCACCACTTCTCAGCAGCGCGATCTCCAATTTTCGATTTGTTCCTATTTACATCCCATTGTCAATTTTTGTTTGATGTTTTTGATCAATTATGTTGCTGTTCTATGATATTTGATCGCCTCTGTTTAAGAGCAATTGACGTTTGTTCAATCGCGTCACTCGATCGATGCATGTATGACCAATCACGCGATTCGGATCTGTTGAATGTTTGATGCAATTATGGGGATTTATGGTTACTCGATCATGTCGAAAATTCGTTGATGTTCCTATGCAATAATGTAGTTTCTAAATTATGATTGTCTCAACAACGTAGGTATTTTACTGAAATGCATGCCTAGCTACTAACATCCATATATATATATATATATATATATATATATATATATATATATATATATATATATATATATATATATAAAGATATGCGTTAATTTTTTTATTTTTTTTATTTTTATTTGCAGGAGGAGCTGGAGCTTGGACTTTCCCAAGTAAGCATATATCATTTTGCCAAATTGTTCATATACATTTGAGTTTGAAGTAAAGAATTTCTGGTACACTGTCACGGATCTCAGCACCTTGTCACCTCATTGTCGAGTGATTTTGAGTCCTAGAGGCTTTAAGCATTCCTTGACAGTGACATTGCATTTGCATTGATATAGGCAATTCTCTTTGTAATCCCTGCATTATTGAATTTGCGGCACCCCAGAATTCAGTTTTCTTTTGGGCGTTGGAAGTGTTGTCTCTCGTTGTTTCCTTGTTATCTTTCTAGTGGAATCCAATATTTATTTTAGGCCCTGCATTTGATTTGACAAGTAATATAATTTAGAGACGCTCTAGAATTACCCATGCCATTTTTTCCTTAATATCATCCGATTCATATCCATGGATAATTGGATATATACTACTCACTTTTACCACTTAGGCACTTACCTTGGAAGCAAATATTTCAATGGTTATTTAGTTTGAGGAAATGCTTTATGTGCTTAAACGTCAAAGCTTAAAACGTCATCTATTTATCTGCTCCTGCAACAAAATGTTGGGTTTTGTTTTGGTGCCTTAAAATGTTTTAATACGTGCAAATGCTCTTTCCCCAGGAGAAACCAAGGAATCACATAGATCTGAGACATCGTTTGGACTCAAAAGGCCAAAGGGAAGGAAAGGTTATTGAGTACAGGTCCTACTTCATCTTCTTACAGTTCTAAAGCAATGAATCTGAGTTTACTTATATAATTCCAACTGTGCTTGTGCTATGTGTAGAGTGAAAATATATTATTTCAGACAGCCTTCTCCCAAGTTTCAAAAAAGTGGAGAGGTGTGTGTTTATTACATTAGAAACATTTTCCTTGGGCACCTATTCTTTAAGCTGGGATTAAACTCTGAAAAGGGTGCTCTAAATGGGGAATCTTATGTCTTTCCATATGATATTCTTGTCAACTATGGTATACTTGTTCCCTGGTACCTTCCTGTTTATTTACAAAGTTCTTCTATTATTCTACAGAGTCAGCGAACTAAGAGTTGTTGAGTTATTGGATGGGCTTTGTGAAAAGATGCAAGATTATACTCTCAAGGAGGTATTGTTCTCTCTTTTGCTCCTCTTTTTAAATTGTGCCTTCATAGAACAAACTGGCGATGGTCTTTCGTCCTTGAATTTCAATTCATTTTCTTTGAATTTCTTTTGACCCAGTGTGAATGTTTGCACAGGTGTCCACACATGTTTGTTTTGTATAACTTGCATGCAGCATTTTGTTTCTTAGATATTGGCTTCCACAAATTAAGATATTTCAAACGGGCAGTAGCATATGAATACATTCATGATGTTGTCTTCTTTGCATTTTTATTTGGTCTACTTGCAATGCGGTTGATTTACATGTGCTGTTGATTCTATAATTTGATGTTCATATCATTTTTGCAGTTAGACTCAAAAAGGCAAACATGGATCAAGGTGGTTGATTGGAATCTTCTCAAAACTAGTATGTCTACTTGATATTAAGCAGTTGTGTTAATATCAATTAGTCATTGCAATGTGTCTCTTGTTATCACATCCATGTATGCATCTTATCGAGAAAATAAATTATTAATTTTATGTTAGAGTTAGTTTGTATGCTTTTTGATTGATAGTAATAGAAACATGATAATGGTACAATTTGTATACAACCTTCTTTAATGTTTCTTAATTTCCTGGAATTTTCTATTTTTTTCTTTAAAAGAAGTTTTTTGTGAGGAATAACTTTTTTAAAATTCTAAGAAGATTTGAATTTCATTTGTGCTGTAATTTGATGAGAAAAAACAGCTAATTGATATGAATTGTATTCATCATTCCATTGGGTTGTCATTTTACTTTATCTATCTATCGATATATATATTTAATGTCAGTAAAGAGTTTTTGGAATGAAAAAAAGATATGTGAGGAATGGGAAATGTATTTTTTTCAATGTGAATGACTAACTTTTTTTTCTTAATGAATAATATTAGTTATTGCCGTTGAATTTGGTGACTACGAACTGAGATACTAGGAGCGGGAATTGTAGCACAATTAAATAAGTTTCAAGTTTGCAATCAACACTAAATCCTGTAAGATCAAGTTCAAATGAGATATAGTCAAATTCTTTACACCATATTTGTATTTTGTGTTGTAAGCAGTAAACATCGGAATGGATTTTGGTTTTCTTTCGAATAATAATACTGTCTTCTCACTTTCCTTGGGCAGGCTAATTTTTTCAACATTGGTAGCTTATGATTGTTACTTATTTGAACGTGTAGAATGCTAAAATGCTAGCGGTCATCGAACATGTAGAATGCTAAAATGTCATTCTGCTCTACGTGGTTTATTTTCCCTAGCTTTTTCTCGCCCTACAGTCACTGTGCATTCTTCTCGTTTTGTGTACTTGTGCTTGTTTTGTTATAAATGTCATTTTCTATTGTATAGGTAGACAGGAAGCCAAAGCTTATTCAAATGACTTATCTTCTTATTGTGGAAGGTGAGATGCCAAACGTCATTAATTTTGCAGGCTGATTTAATGTCATTTGTGAACATAGCATTTTGTTGGTCAAAATACTTGAATTCCCCATTTTGATATGATGTTGATAGGTTACTTGAGGAAACAGAAGATGAGGTGAGTTTCTCTATTTTACTCATCGAATTCTTTCTTGGTTTGAGGTCATTGTTATGCATAATGGATTAAGAGGTGTAGTTTTATTTTTGTTTACAAACAATAACTTGCTTACCGTGATAAAATAACAAAAATAAAGTTTATCAAATACTTAGGTGAATAAGTGCTCATACATAAATAAGTTTTCCAAACACCCTTAAATGTTAAGAATCTTAAGTTAGTGGCATTGTTTCATGCAGTTGGCAGAATTAATAAAGAAAGGTTCTGTCAAAGCAGGGGATGTGAGTAAGATTCTTTGTGAGAAATTGAGCAAGCACTGCAGCCCTGGAAGGTGATTTTGTCATAAGAGCATTATTCAATCACAGGGCTATGTTCTTCATCTTCTTCTTTTTGTTTGTAAAAACAACATATTTGGCGTTTCTCACTGTGGATGTATGTTAGGAATGTTTATATGGACGGATCGTTAAAATTCCTGCTCTAAATTGAACTATTTGTGTTTGTATTTGTCTGCAGAAGCGCACACTCAAACGATGATGATTCCAACGGAGAACTCTGAACCACTATAATGTTTTTTTATCGGTTGCAGCAAGAAGATAACATGGTAGTGGCCATTCCTATAATTGCTTGGAGGATCGGAGTATTTATGTTATAAATTAAAGTTGAGCATGGATTACATGGACATTAATCTAATTTTGAGTTGAAGTTTTTTTTTTTTTTTTTTTTGGTTTCAACCGTTATGCTATGATTATGGCTTCATGTATCAATTTGTTGCAACTTTTTTTTTACTACACGCGTAGACGTGTAGTTAAAACATTAGTTTTGTTTTCACGATTGATTTTGTGTGAACGGTTATTGCCATTGCCATCAATCACGCAGCAAGCTACCAAATCCATGTCCAATTTCTGATACTAAATTCACGTGGAAAACCTCATTAGAAAGCCCAAATTTTTTACGTCGAGGTCTTTATCAGGACTATAAATTGCATCGGATTATGACTAGTGACACTGCACATATTAGGCTGTCAGGCTTGTGCAAGCAGTACAGTTGAGTTGGGAGGGTACGCTAGTCTCCGCGAGCAAGAACAACACCGATGCAGGTAAAGTGCTGGGGAGACAGTGGAATAGGAGCTCAGATTTCAGAGGGATTATGGATTATGAATTTGGGGAAGACGGTAAGGATATATTAGAAAGATGATTGTTAAGTAAAAAATAAATAAGATATCATTGGAATATCAATAGTTAAATTTTAGCGAAATAATTTAACTTGTTACCGTTAGTGTTACCGTTGGACGTATATGTTGCAGGTTTGGATTATAAAAAACTTCAAGATTTTTAAAAAATTTATTTGCTAGGATAATGTATTTTTTTTTAAATATTTTTTTTATAAAATATGATTAAAAATAAAATACGATGGAACTAAGAAAGAGAATAAAACAAATTATAATTATTTTAAGAAAAAAATTATTTGTGTCGCACATGAATATTAGATTGATATAAATAATTGTTTTTTAAAAAATGAATATTAATTCATCAATAAAAGTGTTCCTATGCAATTTTTTTTTAATTAAAATGTGCTTTCTGAAAATATAATCCAGTGTGTTAAGTGAGTGTGTAAAGTGATTGGGTGATAATAACACATGCCTACGACCAACGTCCAGATGCAAGCAATCATCTGGCGATTTTCTTTCAGGCTAATTTGCGGCAGTTTACAGTTTTTAGTCTAAGAAGCCATGTCCGGTCTGCAAATCGACCCGGAACGGAAGCAAATGAGGGAAGGCCTGGAGAAGAGCCGCGGTGTTGGATCCGAGTGATGGGTGAATGCCATATCGTACGAGGAAGAAGAAGCTTCTTCATGATAAACCTCATAACAGATGCTGACCCATGTAAGTACCCACTTCCTCCCACCACCACCACCACCACCACCTTCTTCCCCATCCATCTCTCTCTCTCTCTCTCCCCCAGCGTTTGTGTTTCACTGGAGTATTGGGTTGGGTTGGATTGGGTCACGGATACGGGGCAGAAAATAGAGGCCAGGCCCATCGTTGTAGGACATGGGCCAAAAATTGAAAATCCGGCCCACATACCTTGGCTGTCTAGGGTTTTATCGGTGCCCATGTGGGCCCCACACACAATGTGTCTTATATAAGTATAACCTTACCGACACAGTCCTCCCATCTCCCTCGTCTGCATCCCTCCTCTAGGGTTTTCTTCTTCTTCTTCTTTTGTTGTCGTCTTTTGCTGTTGTGTCCGGTGGCTGTTTATTTTTCTTTTATGACAATGCCTGGTAATTGGTATCATCATGTGATGAGGACAAAAACTGCAACAATATGATGGATTTCGATTCCATGATTACTTGTATTTAAGTCTCTGATGGTGTCTCTGTCCGTCAAATTCACTCAATTTTTGCAGCTGCTTTTGTTTTTGTATTTGATGATTTTTGGTATAAAGGGCGAACTTGGGGTCCGGAAGGCTAAGATGTTATGATTTTGGTATCCTAATCTCTCTTTTTTATTATTTCTGGAACACACTGCAAGTGTTGTGGGATATGATGAGTAAGAATTTTGGTCCGTGTTTCTGATTCAACCGTGACTGATAACAATTCTTTAGCACACAATCTCTGATCTCTGTTTTAAATTCCCAATATAATTATATTTATTTGTTGCCCACATGTTTTTCACTTATTTAGTGTATTGCTCTCGGGACTTTGGATCTTGGCTCCTGGCTCTATGATTTCATGCCATTTTCTATGGCAATATACGCTATTCTTAGTCTTAATGTGCTGACAAATTAATTGTTGTCTGAGAGCCATGCTACTTATTGCTCGAGTGTCACTGTATTTAGGTTTAACGTAAAATTTGGTTTTTTTTTTCTTGCGGTGATGAATTTATGAATTTCACATGTCAGACTTCAGAGGTCTTTTACTCTGTTAAAGGCCAATGAGATCAAAATTCATATTTCTGAGCATTCCTTTTTCTTATTTTGTTAATTTGGATGTCAATGTTAGATAGGTTTATTTATTGTGGAGTTCATTCAAAATTGTTATCCATTTATTGGAGTTAACAATGCCATGTGAAAATCCGTTTGAATTTTAGTTTTGGTTAATGATGTTGGTAGGAAGTTTTTAATTTTGATTAATGATGTGTTCTTTAAAATAATTTTAATTTAAATATCTAAAACATGATTTTTATGATGTTCTTTGTTTTTTGTTTGAACTTCTCAATGCAGACAATCCGCTCTTCCAATCTTTAATCCCTTTTCACGTGCAAGTTCCTCACCCATGCAAAGCTGGCTTCCACACCGTCGTTGACTTGATTTTGAAGAAGTATTTGTCTATCCTTACCAATCGGGAATTGGAGCTGCCCCTCTAACTATTGTTATATAATCTAACATATGAGCGTTTTTGTAATGTTAAGGAAAAAATAGTAAATAGAAAGTAAAATTGTTTTTTAAAAAAATTATATATTATATTAATTATTTTTAGAAAATAAATATGTTTCAACAACGGATAATCTTCTGAAAAAATGCCAAGGTCGAAAACATATGAAATTGTAACGAACATATGGATTTGCCAAGATTTATTCTATCTAATCCGTATGATACCAGCTTGAAGTTTATTAAACGAGATTGATTTTTGTTGAGGGTTCTGATGCCTCAAAGAGAATCACCAGATAAAATGATTCTACTGTATCCAGTACCTAAATTTCATTGAAACTCTAATATGTGGGAGCCACAAATTTCGTTAAGAAGTTTTTAGCCACAAATTTCGTTACAAGATTTTTATATTTGAGACGATAGTCCTTTAAACATGATATAAATGAAGGGAATATGGAGGAATAATATAAAATAAAATAATAATAAGTATTGGTAAAAATGAAGGATAAAATATTTGATGTTTTGAAAAAATAGGTAAATTATTTATTATTTATTTTGAAATAAAAATAAAAATATTAAAATTATTGTGGATTCTCTTTCATTACCAATATTAAGTTTAAAATTGCGTTTATAAAACTTTTACATGTAAAAGTTATTGCGAAGATATATCCCAAGTTTTTTAAAAAGTCAAGAAAGTACTTCAGTTATATCAGACTTGTTGGAATATTCAAACACTAATATCAGACTTGTTTCATTTTTCTTCGATTCAAACCATTTTAACAGGCAGATATCATCACCTCAGTTGTTGGGCAACCAAACATGGTTAGAGGCCATTGGATAGAACCAGGTTCCGTTATCGTCGATGTTGGCATTAATTCAGTTGAGATGAGCATCTATCATCTATCACGTTTATGGTTCTCTTGGATGTGTTTACACGTACAAATACTCAGGATGCTGCTAGGCCTCGAGCTTACCATTTGGTTGAAGATGTTTGTTGCAAAGCTTGCAAGGTTGCTTCTGCAATCAACCCTGTTCCCCGGGGGTATGGATCCAATAAGCAGAGCAATGCTTCTCTCCAATACTCTAATCTCAGCAAAGAGAATGAAAAGTTTCCAGTGAGAGGTCCGGACTAAATTATAAGAGAATTAAATTCCTCCGAATATAACCATTTTATTTATTGTAGTTTGACCTGCCAGTTTAACATACTGCTGTGACTTGCATTAATACCAAAATTTATTGAACTCGGAATTCCATGGGTGACTTTGTCCATTTGTTAAAGGCAGGCCCTCTACCTCGCCACAATGTAATGTTTGATCTGATTCAGTGAATTTGAACTTTTCAGTGAAGTCCATGTAGTTCGATACGTTCTTGCAGCTTCACGAAGGTTCAAAATGTAGTGAATTTATGAAACAAGCAAACGAGAGGCCTCCTAAGCCTTAGCGAGAGCATTGTCAGGTACTTGGTTTTCTGAAATGGCCCGGATCCCCCTCTCCTCTCCATCAACATAAAGAAACTTAAAGCTTATGGATCATCTTAAGACGGGTACCCGTTGATTCATGATTCAGCATTTCCCACTAAAGAGCAATCTGGAGGCAAAATTCCAAATTTCGGACAACATAAATGCCAAACTGTTCAAATAATAATGACAAACATAGAAACAATCAAAACATTCAAGACCCAGGTGTTTGACTTTATTTAACCAAAAATGTTAGTTAACCGAGACTGTTACAGTCGCAAGAGTTTGTCTTAAGAAGACAGATCAATTCGTGCTGCAAAATGATCAAAACCAGTTCCACGTGGCTGTTTGGCGCCCCTGAGGACTGAAACCTGCAGAGAATAAAAAATTATTCATGGCCGAAAGCAGCCGCTAAAAGCACATTGATCATAGCCATTTTGTCTTTTTGAACCTCAAGCGGAATTTTTAAAGCCGCTAGGGTGATAAGTTGTCATGGGTAGGAGTCATTTTCTTTAATGAAATTTTGAGGGGCTGCTGTGGAGAAGCAACTGAAATGAAGGAACAAAAGTACTTTTTAGCAAATGAACTTTACCTTGGGCCGTTCCATATTGCAACCAAAATAACCAAATCCAAACGATAAGGAAGAGTAAGCAGCTGCAATTTCTACAGCCTTTAAAATTGGTGAGTTTCCAGTGTCCTAAAGCAATAAGAGTGGAAAAAAATATGAATATTTTCGATCAAACAAAAAAGCCTTCAATTCAAGAGCTCACCACTGGAGCATCAGCTTGAACGAGGAGAATTCCCGCACTTCTATCTGTAGCATGTTGACTAGTATCTTGCGCAATAGAACGTAAAACTTTCATGCAAGCAGAGGCTGGGCCAGCCTGTGATCTAAGCCATTAAAGTTTCTACGTTAGATTGCAAACTACACTTAAGAATTCAGATGAATTAAAATCATTTTTCCTCTGCAGCTAGTTGATAAATCAAAGATATGATAATTTAGAAAACTATGCTTCACTCATACAGAGATAATGAAACACAACATTCACGCGCTGTAAATCCCTTCATTAGGTATTCTCCAGCTCCAGTAACACAGCAACCCACAATGAAAGGAGATCCAAAAGGACCTTTTGAGGATGCCCAACAACCAGATCCATATGTAGCTGCCAATCCCACACGCCCATTAACCTGCAAAGAAGTAGTGCAGAAAAACAGTCGATTTAGAGAACAAGTAATCGCACAACCCAACTCCAAGGCAGCATGACCTTGCAAGGACAGGAAATGGACTTTTAGTTGGTCAAATATCAGTTCCAAAAACAAAATTAGAAATCTGACAAGAAGCATTACATGAACGGAGTGAAGAATAGAAAAGGAACAATGATTTCAGAATGTACACATAGTGAAAGCAAGTAACAATTAATGCATTATATAGGAAATAAATATTTTGTCACATATTAAACCGTTAAAAATGGCCACTAAAATGTATCCCAGCTATAAGAACTATTTATCACCTTCAATGAGATTCCACCACTAGAGGCACCAGAGGCTATATGTCCTTCTGCATCAACGCAAACAACTCCAACAGTGTCCATCAAGCAGTCCTCTTCCAATGGACCTACAGTCAGTGACTGGAAACCTTTATTTTCCACCGAAGGAACACATGGTTGAGCTTCTAATTCTGAAATCTTTGGGGTTTACACATAAGAAACCCTACTAGTTATAGGAACATCAAACAAGGAGTCCAATATGTTAAAGGGGTGGTGTGAGCTTTATTGTTACGTGTTAACTGTGTGTTGTAACATCTCTACTTTGGATGAGAGCTCTGATGTGCTTAGTGTGTACCGGTCGTTATAAACTTTTGTTACTTATGTAGTGACTTTAATATAATTTTTCCTTTTCCAATATAAATAAAACCTACTAGCAAAGGTTCCCAAAATATGTTGTTTAAGTTTTATAGACTAACAGAGATCCTTAGCACTATCAAGAAAGCTCATGGTCAATAACAATATATAAATAGTCATGTATCAACCGATGACTAAGGAGTTCAAATGCTGTTCAATTTGAATTCGATAACAAATTGTACATGCTCTGTTTCTCATGAATTAACAACAAAAGGTTTTAGGCAAAATATTTGGAGAGCTATAGGTGCAAGAGATGGGTCCTTCAACACCTATGATGACGAAATACCTGATATTGCAGCACTCCTACAAGGGTCATGGGAAGGTTCACACAAAGAAACTTCTGTATTAGCTTTGGCAGCATCAAGCATTGTTCTATATCTTTGCCACTGTGCTTTTGACCTTTCTGTCACCAGCCACTGTTTCAAAATTCCCAATATGTAGATGTACTATTAATAAATGTTATAAAACTAAATAAAAATTAAAAGAGCCTTTTTCAAGTCAGAAGATCTATGGCTGAATTTTAGTTAAATGAGGTAGATAATGACTGAAAAGAAAGTAAACGGAAATCGTAAGAGAATGAGCATAACCTCATCAGCCTCTGCCATGGACTCTGTCGAAATAATGTTCTTGGACATTGCCCACTTGCGAGCCCCTTCACCAACCAAGAAGCTGGGTAAGGCAAGAAATACTTCCCAAGTTAGAAAGGAAAAAGAGGAAAGGGTCGATCAATAAGACAATCTATACAAATACAGGATCAGTAGGATTTTTACTATTAGAGCTTAAAGAATTGAAAACTGCATGTCAAATCATTACATGGGGGGTAATCGACCCAACAAAGGTGATCCGCTTATTTGTTCCTTGGCCAAGGCAGCAGCGATTTGGATAGGATTTCGGACACCTGGTCTCCAACTAATGGAATGTATAGTCAGTGACTTCAATATAAGTTAGAAGCATACTATGTGAATGAAAGGCTCAAAATGTAACTGGGACAAATGATGAATGAATATTAATGCTATCATGGCAGTCAAATGTTAAAAAGATGAAATCCACCGTCTAACTATGAGAGAAATATGCTCTTTATGATGAGTAACATGACGTATCTAGTAGAGTACCTGACACTGCTCCAACAGCTCCAAATGCCCCAGTGTTACCATCCATAACACTTGCATCACATTCTACATGTCCATCTTCCGTTAAATTTGATCCTCGGCCTGCGTTTGTGCTTGGATCATCCTATGAGAAAACATGAATTTACTCATAAGTTAAATTCAAGCACGAAAACAGAGTTTAAAAACTAAAATTCATATAGCTTGTAAAGGCTCCAAGCTTCCGCCTTCTAGAAACTAGAGTGTCGAAAGGTTTTACAACTGTTTTTTCTTCTAAATAAAACAAGTACGGTATATCATTAATAGGTAAAGCCCACAGGTGCATGTGAGAGAATTTTTTATTATATATTTTAAAGATAATTACACAATCTTCATTGAGTATAAAGCATATTATTAAATAATGATATCCAATGCTTTGGTACCATACATTCAAAATAAGAATAGTATGCATGAAAAAGTGAGGAAATTAAATAATAATAATAATAATAATAATAATAATAATAATAGTAATAGTAATAGTAATAGTAATAGTAATGATGAACAAGCCTGTGTGATATAAAGTTATGCTTATTTAATGTTTTTTTTCCAAGGAAGGACAAATAATAATGAATCACAGCCCTAAAATAATACCTGTTAATAGAAACAACATGCTTCACATTCTACATGGGGGTAATTTATGAATATTAAGTATTAAGTATTATTATTTCATGCATTCCCAAATTTTATATTATTAGAATACTTATATTAATAGGATTGTTATTTTATTATTGAGCATCTCCTGTAACACTAATAGAGTCCTTAAAAATAATATAAATGTCATTTTATATAAGATAGGTAGTCAAATGTACACTAATATTAGGGGAAAAAATTGTGGTCATTAGGGATTTTTCCTGTTATGAAACATCCGTTTCGAATGGACTGTTATTTGTTACTTGAAACCAAACTTTAAGGTCTTCAAACATTGAAACTTAAAATTCAATTGAATACAAATGGAATAGGACTAAGAGGCAAACCTCTAACACCTGAATGGCTGCTGAAACAGCATCAACACATCCACCTGCAACCTATATTTATGCAAAAAAAAGAAAGAAAATTATCTGACTGTATCTTAGACTCCATTTGTTTAAGGGGAAAAAAAGCAAATATTTTTCTCAGTTTTCAAAGAAGGTCGCACTTGGTGCGATGATAGGTGTCTTCACTCTTGAGCAGTAGGTCTTGGGTTTGAGACTTGGCAGCAGCCTCTTCAGAAAATATTTCCTGGGGGTAAAGCTTGACCACATATTACCTTTCCAAACCCTTTGAAAAGAAAAGCCTTATGCTTATGCATATAGTACGATGTTTTGTTAAATCATTTTACAGTCTCTGCATTGTGGAGGAGAGAAAGAGATCAACAGCAGGAGAGAGCATAGCGTTTAAATGAACTATTCATGTTTCATTGATCATGAATTCATTTTTTTTTTCACATCATTTTTTCGGTATTTGGTAAAACAAAGAAAATAATCAAACTTAAATGAATTTATGATCAATGAAAAAAATGAATAGTTCATTTACACGCTATGCTCTCTCCCCATGTCGATCTCTTTTTCTCCTATGCAAATTCAATTATAGCTATCTTCAAGCCTTCTTTGATGCATCTAAGGTATCAGTCTTTCTTGAATGTTCTAGTTCAGGTTTGTTGATTTGTGTAGATCTGTGTAGATTTGAGTAAACCATTTATGTGGGTTTGAATTTAGATCTTGGATTGCCGTTTTTTGGATTATTAGAGGCTTCGATCTGCTTTTTTGCAATTTTGATATTTCAAGTTGTTCTTTTGTTTCCACTTTCCAACTTTGGTGCTTTCAAACGAGCATCACCTGTCCTTAAATGAGCTAAGATTTTGGATTTTAGAAGCATTTTTTTGAAGTCGTCAGCCTGTCCTTAAACTGAATTAATATTGGAAATCTAAGCGCAAATAAGTAAGATTGGATCAATAAACTAACAATACTTGAATTAAAAAACGAGCTTTAACAGTTCTTTGCATGTATGGAACCTTTGTGGTGTTTATCAACTTTAAATTGTCCTAGATTTTCCGTTAAACAAAACCGAGCCTTACATATTCACGTTGAAAAATAACAAACTCATTGAGCCAAACACAACACGGGAATAAACCATTAATATATATATATATATATATATATATATATATATATATATATATGGGTTGGATCTGATTGGACAATCGAATCAATTGAGGCTTTAAAATTGGGTTCTTATTGCAGCAAAAAAAAAAAAGAAAAGAAAAGAAGAAGGCACCTGGCGAAGAACAGAAGCAGCAGCGAGGCAGGCTCGCTTCATGGCGGACCGAAGGGCTTTCTCGTTGGAAGGAGCATGGAAGCCTGCCCCTACGTGAACGGCCACGAAAAACGGTCGGACAACCTGTTCCTGCTTCGCTTCCCTGGAGGCGGCGACGGCGGCCATGGATCGTTTTGGTTTCCGCGACCCGATGAGGAAACCCAATGATTCGCAGTGGGGCAGCTGCAGTCAGTTAGTTGGAGATGAGGAAAACAAACATACGACAGCCGACAAACAAAATTTGCATCTAAACGGCGCCGTTTCCGTTTTCCTACTAAAATTTGTAACGAAACGTAAAAATATGAAAAAAAAAACAAAAAACAAAGGTTCCACCGAGATTTGAACTCGGGTTACAGGATTCAGAGTCCTATGTCCTGACCACTAGACCATGGAACCAATTGCGCATAACAGGGAGTAATTTTGTTTATAACAGATTCAAAGGTTTTGTAATTGTAGGGCAATGTTTAGCGCCGATTTTCGGAACAGTAGTATTACATGTAACTAAAAACAAAAACATATTAACTCTCCCAAACGCTCCCTTATTATTAAAACGGTATGGTTATTATCAAAATGCTTCCAAATGTTGGGATGATACGATCCAATGAGGCAACGATCTTTAAACGTACCCTTTACATTAAAAATTGTAATCTCTCCAATAATATTAAAAATCTACTTAAGCCATTTGAGTTCCAATTCATGGATGTACTTAACCAAGCCACGGGCAAGATAGCTGTAGCCTGTAGCATTATTTGAATTGCATACTGCTGCCATTTACAGGCTGTTTTGAGGAGCCCATAAACAATTGGAATTTGAAACCCAATAACTCAACAAATTGAGTAGAAACTGATATGATAAGGAATTTAATATGATAATATTATTCAAATTTGAATTTGAATAGCTAAGGAATTTAATATGATAATATTATTTGTAAAAATATTTTTATTTTTAAAATAATAATTTTAATAATTTTACACTATAGTGAAAATTCATCTAAGTTCTTAATTTTAAAAAATAATTTTACTTTTAAAATAAAATAAGTTTGCCTAAAATAATTTTGAACTCTCATAAGTACGGATTGAGAGTCTCAGAAGTAGTCATGTTATTTCCCAGAATCAACAATTCAATACAAGTTAATTACGCACAATAAACACAAAAATACAAGGGTTTGTTAAAATGTTTAAAAAATTAAACAATTGTGTGAAGGAATTTAGGCAACTAAACTTTAAAGCGAAATTTTGCATTTTAACGAATTAAAGTAATAGAATTATAGGAGTTAACCGTCGACGGAGACGATAAATTAGAGAACTTAAACTGGATGGAGAAGATCAATTATAACATATTAAACTCGCTGGCCACGCAATAGAGAGATATTTGAGAAACTAAATCATCAAACGGTATCCGTTTTTGCAGGCAGTAAGGTGGTTATATTTATTGTATTTTCCAAAATATAAATAGGTACAGATGCATCAGATAAATTTGGAAGAAAGCCAAGTCTCAAACCCTACTATGCATCAAATGAACTCAAAATCAGTTGGGTAAATGATACAATAAGCGACAAGCAACCAGAAATAATAAATCAGCCTAAACGTAAATGACACGGCACTTCATCCCATGACACGGCATAATATCTATGGGGAAAAAAACCGATACAGAAGAACAGAGCAACTTCAAATAGAGAGCCGAGCAGAAAACCCCATTGGCCGCCGCAAATTTCGGGCAAACGCCTGTTGCAGGGTAGGAAGGAACCAACCCATCAAAGCCAAATAAAACAGATATTGTGCATGAATGAAAGCATAATATACAGTCCAGGGCAATAATGAATATAGTAGTAGGTACCAGCAGAACACCTTCAAGCAAAGTTGGTGCTTTATTTCTCATGAACAAGAGGGCTATAAACTGGGAACCACATATTGTGTGCAACATAGTCCACCGTTGCCTCCTGCATCGAAGTTTTCAAAAAAAAAAACATGCAGTTGATGTGAATCAAAGCTTAAAATATAAGTAACAGTGGTTAAAATGAATGAGCATCAGGAGCTTCAGTTTCTACATGTCCTTCGTATTTCTCATATATATATATATATATATATATATATATATATATATATATATATTGATGCCTTCCTTAGAACCCCATAGTATAAATATATATATATATATATATATATATATATATTGATGCCTTCCTTAGAACCCCATAGTATAAACGTCTGCATGGCAATGGGTTATAAGTTAACAGAACACCGTTAAGTAGGGTCATACTTTTGACATGTGCTGCAGCTCCTTGGGACCCACATCATAGTGTCCTTCTGCTATATCTTCAGCAACAGCAGCCTGCACGACAGCTGCTCCTACTTCTGCTGTAATGGCTCGAATGCTGCAATATTTTACAACAATATGGTATGAAATCTTTTTGCCACATCACATGTGATAATGTATTACATGTACAACAACCCAATTACAAATCCACAGAGCATATATTTAGATGCAGCCCACATTATGATATGAACAGAATCAAACCTCTAACAGAAAACTGAAACACATTAAATGCAAGTCGAGTTGAAGGAAAAAAAATCACAGGTTTCAGAGTTGAAGGAAGACGAAGAGAGGTAATATATGCAAGTCGGTACTAAATAAACACCACATTATTACCGGGAACTGAGAAACGCACCTTCCAACCGACGGATACAAGATGCCCTTCTGGATATCCTCGTCTTTCATATAAGAAGCAAGGCTGTAAAATCATTGAAGGAGCTGGAGTCAGACTAGGATCAACATCTAATTGCTAAAACATGCTATCATGGCATTAATTGATTATAACACGTCGAGACGTGCAAAATTTTCATGCATACAAATTTGCAATAAATTCTAAATTTGAGATATGGCCCATAGGTTGGATGGGTGTATCTTATCGATTCATCATTTGACACAATTAAATTTGAGCCTGATATCGTAAGGAATTACCCATGATTTTTAGGTCCCAGAAGCAGACTAGCATATTACTTAAAGATCATGCTCTAGGATATACTTCCACAATAGAAAAGATACACTTCATTCCCATAGAGTTTGCTGTCAATATAACTCCCTTCCAAAAAAAATTCTCCCAGATAGTTTTAAGAGGTTCTAGGTTTTCACTTTCACCTGGTCAGGTCATGCAATGAGATGACAATGTTCTAGTAAATGGTGCACACCACCAAGTCTAAAGACATTTCTGATAGAGAACATCCACAACTCTTTTTGTTTTTCAATTTACTAGTGCAATTTCAAACTCATATAGTCTTTCAATTCCCCCGTATTTTTGTTTCCCTGTGTAATCATTGTACAGAAATAATCATCCATTGGTCTGGGTTGAATTTTCAGGAATTCCATCTAACAGTCAGTTTATTAGTCAGCATTAAAATGACCTCAATCCCAAATTTATCCTATCTCAATCACTTTGAACCTAGGATAAAAAATAAAAATCCCAAGTTTTGTGTATACCATTCAGCAGCCGCTTGCAACATCCCATCTGAAATAGAACGAGCACCAGCAAGAAGAGCTCCCAAACCAATCCTGAATAAAAAGGCAACAACGTCTTTAAACATACGCAATTTGAAAAAAAAAAAAAACTTCTGAAGACTTAGTGAAGAGCATCTTAGCACAAACCCTGGAAACAGGTACATATTATTTGCTTGATTTACATGCCCTACTTTTCCATTGCCTGCAAATATGTATAAATATGTTAAACAAAAGAACCAAATCACTAAAGGGAGGTTTGTAAAACCTAGAGGAAAATTTATATACCTAGATCAACATTTTCAAAAGGGCTCCCGCTTGCAAAAACTATACTTTCACCAGCATGCTTGAAAGCATCAGCAGCAGTACATTCAGCTATTTGGCAAAATATGCAATAAATAGATGAACAATAGAGAATGTAACCGTGTTAAAAAAAACTATAATGATTTAAGGATTGTACAAACTAACCTTTAGTAGTGGGATTTGACATTGCAAAAATGGCAGGTTTATTGGAATCAGACTCTTGCATGGCCCTAAGCACCTGGAGAGATGCCATACAACAAAAATGACACTCAAGAATTATATTTGTTGAGCAAAACACAGAAACTGAAAATAGATATAAAACAATAGTTCCTGAAAAATAAGAGGTAATCAAGACACTATCTAAATAAGGGATTTCTAACCTCCTCATTGAAGACACCACCAACTCCAGACAACCCTAGAAGCACATGGGGCTTGACCCTTCTAACCTGACAATGTGCAACTTTCAGCAGTTACTCTTTTTACTTTGAAAATTATCATAGTCGGTAAGGAGGCATTGGATTAGCTATGATTATCTTTAAAATTTGATGAAAATTACAATTTTTCATAACTCTAAAAAATTTTTATTCATAATCTTGCATTAGATTAGCCATTGAATTCATTAAAATAATAGTATAATATAAAAAGAAGAAAAAAGAAGATATTAAAATAAAAATTTGACGGAAGGAAATTGAATCCCACAAATGTACTGTTGCTCTAATTACAAATTTTGGCCTTTAGTTAGTCCAATATAGCTATATTTTTCCTATATTCATCAAATTATGTATTTAAACATGGCAATGCCTAATCCAATACCAATGTTCTAAAAGCACAAAAGGCACCAAGCCTCCCAGAGTCCTTATAAGTAAAACCACAAGCAAATTACACAAGCTCCCCATCTTTGATTAGAATCAACAACTTATATGTCACTTCATCGTACACGAAGATGTCATTAGTGTTCATGTAAAACATTTGTAAATGGAAATAAATGAAATGAACACTAGTGACATTTCCCAGTATATATCAAAATCAAAATACAACATTACGATAATATGTGCTTCATCTTCTATAACTACAAAACTATGATTTGCACCTTGCAACTATATTGGGTTGTGCATTTAACAATCATGCTTTATATGACTTTAAAAACTCAACTTAAAAAAAATTATTCATTCCACATTATAACATATTTAGAGTTTCGGCAGGCAGCTATACTCTAGGGTTTTTTAAAAATCTTTGAGGGAGCTCCCTAAAAGATTTTTCTACAAAGCTCCCAAAAGCCGAAGACTATACTCTAGGGATTTACCACTTCAACAAGATCAGCTCCTTCCGTAAGTCCTTCAACTTCTCCGGAGTCTCTAGCATACTGAGCCGCTGCAGGATCAATATTCTTCCTCTCTTTTGTGATGAGACCCTGCATCGATAAATAGGATGAGTCAATATGTTTCAGAAATTAACTGTAATCAAGGTTTGCCTTCAGACTGATGATTGAGATGCATCCAACATAATTAGAAAATAACAAATGGAAATATACTGTATGGAAAAAAAAATATATTTGAACAAACTTATTTCTCAAGGGGTTTTTATTCATATGATTAAATGTAAACGTTACTAAAACTATAATAAACATAGTAGATATAAATAGTAAGACCATTATAGGCCAAATTACCAATAAAAATAAATTGCTATAATGTTATGAATATGACAGCTAGAACGGAAGTGTAGAATAATACGTCTTTATCAACAAGGTAAAATTGATACTTTGCTCCCATTTCATTTTTAGCAATTCTTGAAGCAGCCTGCGTGGCCATGGCGAGAACACCAAGCCCTGCACTGGAAAAGGGCGAAAGGGAGAGGGCAGGAAGTAGTATATGGAAGCTAGAGTTATAGGCAGTGCACAACCAGTAATGTGTCATTTATTAAAAGCTGAGACTGCAGTTCATTAAAATTAACTGTTAAATACCTCCCAGCTCCAACAACCACGATCTTTTGTTTTACAAAGTCAGTCAGTGGCCGCCCTTGTGCTCTCACTGTCCCCAATAATCCTGCCAGCGCAACACCAGCAGTTCCCTGTAAAATACAAAAATATTAGTGCAACTACAGAGGTGTCTTGAGGATCAGAGAGTAAAAAATACCTGATACTATGGATTACAGACTACACAGTTTACATAAAGAAATAGCAGAAAACCACAACAAAGTACTTACCTGCACGTCATCATTAAACATGCAAAACTTATTGCGATACCGTTGAAGTGTTTCAAAAGCCCATTTCATTTGGAAGTCCTCAAACTGGTAAGATGGCCCAGCAAACAAGTTACGATACAATAGAGCAGCTCACATTTTTTTTTATAAATAAAAAATTTTATGAGAAAAAGAAAGCTAACAAGAAATACGCAAAGTATATATATACAACAGCAAGCTCAAAATGAATACCCATTAACAACAACATAAATGGAAGAAAACCGGTACACATCACTCCCTCAAACAACAACAAAAATAAGATTCCTTTTTTGCAGAAACATACCTGAACAATCGCCTTAGGCCATCGGGTGTGAACAGCTTCCATGAATTCATCAACAACTGAGAGATACTCTTCTCCTTCCAACCTAGGCTGCCGCAATCCTAAATCTGTTAAATAAATGTAATGCAAAAAAAACTCTTTAGGATCTCAACTGAAAAGAGAAATCTAAAAGAACTTCCACCCAAGTATAATATTCAGGCCCAGGCAATTTAAAGGCACACAAAACATCAACTTTCCTCCGCAAAGTAAAATGAGAACTTTTACAAAGCCATATGCATAATAGAGTTTAGGGGGAGGGGGCTATTGGCATTAATAATAAATAAAAATTGACAAGCAGTAAACATGTGACAAGGATTATTAGAATCAAGGAATATTCCTGATTCTTAATCCCAAATAGAACTGGAGTCTACCAATTAAAATTTTTACCCAAATACTTTATTGTATTCAACAACCACCAAAAAAAATTAAAATGATAAATTGTCACTTATATGTGGCACTATATCCTAAAGATATCAGTTTCGACATGATACCAAGATCTGTGGATCCAGCTAAGGGAATTTAACATGATGCCTATCCAAACCAGTTCCATGACCCATAGAACCAATGACACTCAAGCATTAAAAATTAAACAAAAAAAACAACAAATTTCCTTTGTGCTGCATGCAATTGTAAATCTGATGCCTTAATTACATAAAAAAATAAATAAATGAGGAAAACTGCTGACCAAATGAGGAACAAAGAAAAGTGTTAATTTATACTCACAAAGACGATCATGAAGAAGCTTTTCATTGTTAGTACCAACATCTAGCATGACTGGGAGGACCTATCATAGGCACCTTAACATTGATTAGTTCCCACAAGATGAAGAATGTATAACTATACTGTATAAGCATACAACCATTTTGAAATATACAAAATAAAAATATTGGGATGCAGTCTCATAGACTACTTAATTTTTACAACACCCACAAAAAAGTGCATATCCTTCATAGATTTTAAAGTCAGTTTTTCAAAGCTTTGAGTGTGGGAAGATGGATTTTTTCGAGATAGGGCACATCAATTGTAGAAATCCTTCTCTATGCACATTTACACACTTAGCAAGGAGTAAGATAGTATTTGAGATATAAGCAGATATTTCTTACTTTTTGTGGGTTTATGCCTGCAGCAGCAACATACATATCAAGTTTTCCAATGGGTATCCCAATTCCCTGAACTCCAAGATCACCAAGACCAAGAATACGGCTTCCATCTGTCACAACTATCATATCCACCTGAAGTAGGTCAAGAGAAAACACACGAAAGAAATAAAATAAATGATATAATGCTATGTTGAAATGGCAGTCAAACATTCTTTTAATTCATTTTATTAAGGATTTATTAGTAGTAGGTTAAATAATTTTATGAATAATAGGGCTCTTAGTGTAATAGAGTTCTAAGCAGAATTTCCATATTGTGGGACTCTTAGAATCAAATTATAAATAGAAGTGTGAACCATAATTTTTGAGTAAACAATCTCTTTAACACTTTTCATCAAGCCTTATTTTATATTTCATCGTTTGGTTAGTACGCACACACACAAAATGGCCTCCTTTTTTGCCTTTCTAGCAGTCATGAGCCATGTATCTTTAAAAAAGAAAGAACTTGATTGTCATTCTATCATATCCTTATCTTCTAGGCATGTTTATAATATATTATTAAGAATGTAAAATTACTTGGCACTGATCGACACCAATCTCAGGTTAAAATTAAATGAACATGCAGTAAACAGTCATACAACCAACAGAAACCAACTCTAATTTCACTGTGAAATTGAGGAGAGAAGAAACAGAATATTGCAATTTACCCAGCATTAATTGAGATCCATGTGTACCTGGTGAGCTGGCCAGTTATAGATCATGGACATCATCTCTCCTTTATCTTTTGCACTGAAATACATTCCACGTGGACGCCTAAACAGGCCTGAATAATTCTCACAAACTAATCCTACTGTTGGAGTATAAATTATAGGAGCAAAGTCTTTGATGTTATCGATAAGCACCTGAAGAGAAGATCAATAGAAAAGCTTCTGAATATCCTTTGACATGTTTTTAATGCTTGTTATTGTATCTCAATCTCAACCAACTTACTCTATAGTATAATGTCTCATTCCGGTCATGCAACCTATTCAAGATCCTCCATTTCGCTAAGGATACAACACTTTCTGGTTGGCCAAGGGTGTTTTTCTCTAGTGATCGATATGACTCCACTGATAATTTAACCAGCAGAAAAAAAGCATCAACATTTAGCAAATAGTAATAAAATGCATTCAAAAATTAGCAGAAAAATCAGAGTATAACAAATTTGAGGTAAAGAAAAATTGCATTAGAAAATCCTTACTATTATTGAGACTTAAAGTGCCAAATGCTTGGTTGTTTTCTGCATTTTTGTAAGATTCTACTAGAATGATTGACTTGGAATATATTCCTCTCACGTCTTCCAAAACAAATATAAAGTAGCGGTAGAAGTACAACCCTTAAAAAATTAAGTTCTCACCTTATTATACTACCAAAAGAACCTTCCTATGTCCCAATATTTCATCCTATAACTTTTTTTAACTAGTTCAAAAGTGAAAAGTAAACGTTCAAGTATATTGCTTAAAAATAAAAATCTTTAGTTCATTACACTTACACCATGTCTTGAACTCTCAGTATTACAAGATTTACTCTATAGTGCATGTGGGTTTTTTCTGGAAAGTGCATTGCTCTATAGTTCTGCACTCTTAACTAATCCATATTAAATCGTTGGTCATAAGTCACTGGTCACAGTAAAATGCATACATGCATTCAAGTAGAATGTGGTGTACAGGTTGACTCTATCTATCACTGTATGAGCCTGTTGGTATTTTCTCAAACCAAAACTTTCTAATGCAGTCAGCTTGTCCTATTTTGCATTTTGAATAAATCGTGGCCCCTAGCTTGACAGTGAATAAAGCTCGAAGGTTGCAAAGAAGAGAGCTTTATTGATTTGATTCAGAAAATTTGCAATCTCTCTTTTAACCTGCAATTGCATTAGAAGAAATTTAGGAAACAGTTTTCTAAAGACTGAAATTATTATTGATTGGTAAATTAGAACTAGATTGCACTTAAAAATCCTGATTACATTATTCTAGGAAAAGACATAAGCCAGAGATGAACAGATAGATGTGCAGGAGATCAGAAATAATCAATCATATAAAACTCACTGAAACGGTCATATTGCTGCTCAAATGAAATAACCCGAGGCGGCAAAAGACCTCGGAGCCCAAGCCGATCTCTTTCAGTATAAGGGAAGCCTGTATCCTGTTCTCCAAAATAATAGATGAGGGAATATAAGTTGTGTGTTTGCACAATTCTATCAGTTACCTTGCGCCAGAAGCAGTACTTTTTAAATACATCTGTAAGTGAGCAGTGATACGAAAGATAAAAAAAGTAAAACCCAATAAGTGAACTCCTCTTATCTAGTTTATATTTTTTTAGGAGGGGAACATGGAATAGCTCGAAATACAAGAAGCTCAGGCCAATTAAGCCACAAATCCAATCAGTATAATTCACAAGCATGGCTTACGTTTCTTAGATAATAAATTAACTTCTTTTAACCAGAGTCTTATGCAGACCGGTAAGGAAACTTTGCATTGCTACATATAAAATAAATAAATAAATAAATAAGGGGGGGGGGCATTCCTGGAGTGGTGTCATTCAAATTTTTCCTAAGAAAAATATTACGGGAATGCTGGGAAATCCAAGTTGGCATATCCAACTAACAATACCCATGTCATAGTATGACTGTCGCCGACAAACTCCATGCATAGCAGTTAAATATCTATTAATAAATCAAGAAAGCCTAATACCTGGCAAGCCAAGAACTAGACTTTAGTTTCCTCAATCTTCTATCAAATTATTTTATTATTTTTTAAATTCCATCCCATGGGGCACACAAATCGATTAATATTATGTGCACCAGAAGTCATGTAACAGCATGGAAAACACGCATCACCGTGCACCAGTTAAGTGCCCACTAGTCCACCCCAAAGTTCAAACTGATGGTTGAAACTTTTAAACACAAGTGTAGCTGGCGAATAAGAAGGTAGAAATGTACTCCCTTTCTCGAATTTTTTTTTCTTTAAATGAGTACTTACTTCCTGAATGAACATGAACCCATGAACTCACAAAGCAAAAATCAACATTCTAGATCTACTACAAAGTTAAAAAGACTAAAACATTGGCGGGCAAACACTCTTTAATATGTCTCTCCTCAATTCTCCTCCCCCCAAAGGAGTACGCGATTTCAACAAATTTATAGCAAACCAAACCCTCAAGACATATTTAAAAAAGAAAAGAAAAGAAAAAACGAAAATTCAACCTTGTTAAACCAGGGATCATGGAGGATATCAGCACCGCGCTTGTGAACGATACTCGGTCCAGGAATCGACGTAAAGAATCGCCGCCAGCGGCGAGCACTTCCGGCGGCGGAGGATCGCGCGACCTTCCACATCCTTGTTTTGTTCCGCCCTGCCTTCCCCTAGAAAAATCCGAACGAGAGCCGGGAGGAGAATCGGAACGACTTTCCGGGAAGGTGCGAACGAGAACCGAGAAAATGGAACGGTCCTCCCGAAGATCGGTCGGAGAAGGGTGGCCGGTAGCGGCGGTCAGCACCACATTTGTTCTTTTCGTTTTTGTTTTTATGTAATTACGATTATTATGATCGGGTGCGCGTTTGCGTTGCGAGCAGCGAGATCAGGGAAGGGAAGGGAAGGTCCCGATTTGTTGAGAGGGTTTGGGAGTGAAGTGGGTGAGACCGGGGGAGCAGGCGGTTTATATGGGGGAGAGTCCACGTGTCAGTGCGTGTGAGTGTGTGAATAGTCCAACTTTAAAGGTGGAATATTTTATATTCCGGAGATGAAAAGAAAACACAAACAAAACGATGCGGCGCCTCGGCGGAGTGTTTGTGCTTGTCCCCCGGGCGATGCCGTAATGTCATTAACCGATGCCTTTTTAGAGGAAATCTTCTTCCTTTTTCCAAAGTTGGGACTATTGATTGCTCCCACCTACCACCCCCCACAAACCCAAAAAAAAAAAAAAAAAAAAACTAAAGAATTACACCTTCAAATAATAATATAAGCGGTCAATGTTAAAAAGAAATATACAAATGATAGATTAAAAAAATAACAAGTCTTGAAAAGTTATAACAAGCATATTATTTTAACTAGTAATATTTTGACCCTTAAAAAGCTTCTCAAAATCTAATTCGTATGCAATTGGAAAAGAGAGAATACAAGTATGTTTAGTTTGATTTTTATATTTAAATTTTAAATTTTATTAAAGTTCATGTTAAATTATAATTTAAAAACAATTTAGTGTTGATAAAGTGAGAAAATATATATTAAAAAATATATATATTTAAAATTAAATAGAAAAAATTTAAAAATGATATTTAGTGAACTCAAATAATTAATTAATTAATTAAATTGTAAAATTACTTACGGAATTTATTATTTTTAAATTTATATTATTATTAAATTAAGATAGATTTTTATTTTAAAAAACTATCCAAGTTTTCTAATGCAATTCACGCGAACTCGTTCTCAAAATGTATAAAACGCCTTTACCAACATCGTTTTGGCTGATGATGGCATTTAGGAATATACTTTAGGAGCAATTGAATGGCAGGAAAGGCAGTTTAAAAATAGTTAGTGGATGGCTTGGAGTTCATCCAAATCAACCAAAGATGCCGGAGAAAGAAAAAAGGAAGATCGGAGAGAAGTAATTACAATGGAATCGATTCCGAATAAGTCCCAACCCCTGCCTGCCTGCCTGCCTGCCTGCCACAGTCGATGACTGATCTAATCAGGTCGTCAAAATGGTATTGCTTTATTCTCTCCTTCCCAACCCTTCTTTTATAAATATATGGGGACTTCGGTGAGCCAAGGACAGAGATCCTGTATGGTCTCAAAGTCTCCATACCCATCGGCTAGCCATTGGAAACTTTCAAACAGGACCCTAACATTTGGAATAAAAATTGGAATTATGCAAGAATAACATTTTGCCAGATTCGCTGAGAAGTTCTCAGGTAAATCACATTTGTGGGTTTGCTTGGATATCTTAGGGGCAAACTCAGTCTTCCAGTCCCAAACAAACACATCGGGCAGTAACAATTTTCCACCCTGAAAACTGCAGATGCAATTTACAAGTGCCTTGATTTCAGAATTCAACAACTGCTTTCAGTTGCTAGCGTCATTCGGACAGCATCCATGAATGGCGTAGGAGAAACATGCAGAGTCTCAACCAGTTTAGAGATATCCATGGATATGTCCGCTGGAGACATGACACCACGATTCACCTGAAGTTTTTAATTTTCAGTACTGGGCGCTACCAAGTCAGGGCAAGTGAAATTTGGTTTGTGTGCTCATAACAATAACAATGCTTGTATGATATAATAGTTCTATTTGGACTAGCAAAATCTTATCATACAATGCATGAAGTGATCACGACGTGAAACAGTAACAGATCAATTATTTTCAATGCTACAAGGACATTTAAGGAAGGGGTACGCACTGATGATGCAGCCACTGGTTTGATTATTGAGGTGTCATAGCCTCTAACGTGTGCCACAGCCTCAGCTATCTGAACCCGTGAGACCCTGTCTGGTCCACCAACGTTTAAAACCAATTTCATGGGTTTACCTTCTGAGACAAAGCAAACGGCATTTCAATTCTTAGAATAAAAAACATATCACGACAGGAAAAGTAGAATACATTTTACCAAAAAGTGGGGTATAGAAAAGCTTATAGTTTAATTTTGATATTGGTTCAAAAGTGATCATGAAAAGAGAGACAATAGCACATCCCGTGTACTTTGCAACTAATTGACCGGATCCTATAAGCCTCACGTAAGATGGATTTCATACATAAGTGGCATCATCTGGCATGCATCAATTCTAAGCAAGGTTTATATCAGTCATACAATGGCTCCCAAAAGTGAGGCTCCCTGGGGCCAATAAGTAGTAAAGCGAGTTATTCAAATAAATATTTGAACCAATATCAGTAATATGATGACGGGTGAAAGGGGGTCGCTGTGTAAAACAATCAACTTGAAAATGTGTCTTTACAAAGTACCCGTGACTTAGTAAATTCTTATAGGACCAAAAGTACAGCTCATTCTAAACCTAAGGGATCAATTAGTTATATAAAGTGTTGATCCTTGAACCAGTACTGGATTTCTGAGTCTCTAAAAAAAGTTAATTAAGGGCACAAGCTTCCCTACCCGAGTTCTGCTTGTTGATCAGAGCAAGTATGATGGTTACCACATCCATAACATACACTGGGCAGCGAAACTCGTCATGGAAGCACTCCACCTTTTCTCCCCTGGAAAGGGCTCTGTCAATCCACTGCATCATTAGGAACAAAAATTTGTATGATGAAATCAAATCAACCAATTCCAGGGATGTACACCGTCAGCTTCTTGTTTTTCTAGCAACACAAGGTAAAATATGCCAATGATCTGTATTATTTTAGCATATTATCATATTAACAAACCAAAAAAAAAAAAAACCAACTAACCAAAAAAAAAAAAACCAATACATCACAGATATAAAGCCGGCCTTTTGTTTATACACCTGAATGGGGAGAGATTTTGGAATAGGTGAAATAGTCTGAGGCCCAATGATAACACTGCTTCTCAAAATTGCGAAATTTGCACAGTTAGTGGAAACAAGGTCTTCTGCTGCCACTTTAGACTTCCCATAAACATTCACAGGAAGTGTTTCATCTTCTTCCTTGTAGAAGGACTTCACACCTTGATATACTGATTTTGAAATAATATCAGACTCACTCCATCTACTGGAGGCACAAATTGATACAATAGAAGGAAGATGAAGTATTTTCAACATTAGGAAACGAAAAACAATGGAAATGATATAGTTTGGTCCTCAATCACTACCTTTATATTTGTTTATTTGAGCAGATAGTTTTCTAAGCTTAATTGGAGCACAGAATGAAATCGTGTAGAACATAATCAAACTCAAAACAAACCCAACGTAGGCTTGTTCCAAGGTCCAACACCTCAAAGCCCATTAAGCTACTTTAGTGAAAAACTAAACCATAGTAACTTCATAGCCTAGTCGTACTGAATATAGCCAATGGAGTCACTGCAGCTCACCTTGATCAGTAGATAAGTGAATTAAAAGAGGACTGACACCCTGAAAGCTTGATAACCATATCACAAGAGAGGAAGGCACATTAATAGACATTGCGGTCGAAGGATCCAATTCACAAGCACGAGGTATCGAGAGCGCAGCACAATTCACAACCACATCAGGCTGCCATTACAAAAGCAATATGTCGGAAACTTGGCACATTTAAATATTATGGAGCAGTCATTGTGTGTATCCGCAGCACTAAAATTGCACACAGCAATTTTAAAAAAATACCCAAAAATGTACATGTTGCCACAGTAAAAGTTTGGGGACATCACATCAACGGTCAACCCAGACACTGAAGTCTTCGGAATACATATATATGGCACACCCCAAAATCAAAAGTAGTATAATCCAACAAAACTACAGTTTGTTTTGATAAATAATATGATAAGACAGTGTAAAAGAAACCTGGCCAACTGCACGGGAGATAGCATCGAAGCCATGTCCGGTCTGCAAATCGACCCGGAACGGAAGCAAATGAGGGAAGGCCTGAAGCAGAGCCTGCGGTGGTGCATCGGAATGGTGGGTGAATGCCAGATCGTACGAGAAAGAAGAAGCTTCTTCATAGGTCTCCGATGATAAACCTCGTAACAGATGCTGACCCAAGTACCCACTTCCTCCCACCACCACCACCTTCTTCTTCCCCATCTCTCCGTGTGTCTCTCCCTCTCTCCCTCTCTCCCCCTCTCTCTCTCTTTCTCTCTCTCTCTCTGCCAAGTGCCGACGTCTGAGTTTCACCGGAAGATTGGTTCACGGTTATGGGCCAGAAAACAGAGGCAAGGCCCAAAAACATCAACCAATATAACAAGCAACAAACATAGATAGTTAGAAAATATGAATTTATTTGGTCGGGTTAAATTATAATTACAAAATATTTTTAAAAGTGTTTTAAAAAAATATGTATTTTTTAAATTAAGTCTCAAACAAAAAAATTTGATATGCCCAGTTAATAAAATAGAGTAAAGTGATAAAAAACATTTTGAATCTCCTAAGATTTAAAAATAAAAAACAGTCCAAATAATTTTTAAAAATAACTATGATGCTTATTATTTTAAAAAATTATTTTTAAATTTATATTAAAGATTTAAGTAAAATCCAAACAATGAAAACCCAATACAAAATTAGTTATTTTTAAATGATCAAACAACACACCACTTATCATTATAAATTACAAAGATATATGATACAAAATAGATGACACAATTAGTGTGCTACCAATTTAACTAGTAGCTCATCACGATCAAACAAATCAATTATCGACTAATCATTAGGGCAATACAAAATGTTCCCAACATATAAACATCAAAATAAAATATACCAATTAATCATATCCATTGACCAGTATTCAACTTGTAAATCAACTAACAAATGATAAATAATAATTAAATCAGACGATAACATATATTCAATATCGTATCATTCAACCATAATTTGACGTATGAATCAATACAATATTGTTCAAACAACATGCATATTTAACATAAAATAATCAAAACATACTTATAATAATCATATCCAACAATAACGAGTAATTAACCAAAATAATATTTACCGTAACCACACTACTTTTAGAGTTAGTACAATCAAAACTTATAATTCTATTGTATCATGCATCATTATTCATTTTATATTGCAAACATAGTGCAATGCAAGAGTTATTTTCAATTTGTCATGAACCTAGTCTATTCACCATATTAAACAAGATTTCGGGGCCCACGAAAAGTAATACAAAGATTTATCAAAGTTAAATAAACTTTAAATTTAATATAAAAACTCCTAATGAGCCATGAGTGAGGTGTTTTTTCTTAGAGCGTCAGTAGTGAACTTAATATATTATAATAATAAAAATAGTTAGAAAATTTACTTTTACATATTTTAGTTAAAGCAACAACATTAGGTTTCATGAATCTTTATTTTTCTTTAGAACATAGATATAAAAGTTGGATTAAACTTTTGGGTTTGAAAATAGAAATTAAATAATGCTTTAATATATTTGAAATTTCACCATTCATCGAGAAAAAAATATTATATATTTTCATATTTTGATTGACATGTGTATTTTTGAACGAATGTAATAAGTAGAAGAGAGTGAAAAAAGCAATAAAGAAAGAATATAAAATAGTATTTTCATAAAATATAAAAAATTCAGAAAATGAGATAAGTTTTTTTTTTTTGTAAATGAATAAAACATAAGATTAAGTTATAGAAAGTGTAATTTTAAATTAAAATTTTAAAATTAATATAAAAAACCTAATATAAATACTCTAATTATTAAAAACACCAAACCAAATATTTAACTCAACCAACCTTTCACTATTATGTTTTTAAAATTTTAATTTTAATTTTTTTATTGATTTAAACTCTCTATTTTCTTATCACACGAGTCAATTATATTGATGGAAATAAATATGTTAATATTAAAATAAATTTTAACAAGTAAAAATAGTTCATAGCAAAGTATTTGGTTGGAAGTCAAAATAGTTTTTTGTTTTCCCGTTTGTTTAATTATATTTTAACTAACCATTTCTTTGTTACTCCACGCTTAAGCAAATCATCCAAGCAACGCACACCGTAGAATGTTCTGGAGCAGTCCGCTCCCGGGGGGCCGCCCAAATAGTAAAGGCGGTTACGTGTGAGAATGAGCGTTGGAATTGTTCGCTGGCGTTACATAATATTAATGTTAAATCAGAAAACCACCCGGGGGCAACCGAACAGTCTCTCAGGCCTCAACCGTCGATCAGGAGACGCACCGAACAGTCCGAATTTGCAATTTGAAGGAAGCACCATAGAAATCTTCTCCCCACGCTCCAACCATCCGTCTCTCTCTCTCTCTCAAAAAAAAAAAAAAAAAAGAAGCATCAACCACAAATCAATCTCCATCCTTAACGGTCGCCTACGACTTCACCTGCAACAACGCCATCTCCCATCGCTGTAAACCCATCTCCATCCTTGCCGTGCCGTCCACTTCGCTCTTCCAGCTATTACAGTGGAAGTGGGGGCTCACCACGCTTCGATCTCGCGCCCACATCTGGGTAAACCTCTTTTTTTTTTTTTTTCCTTTCTTTATTGCTGTGCTTGATCAGTCGTATTTAAGCTTCCTATTGTTGTTGTTGTTGTTGCTGAGACGGTGGGGTAGGAAATTTGGATTTTGGGTTTTTATTTATTTTTAACTCAGATATGAATTTTATGAGCTCATTTGTTGACAGAATACACAGGTAAAATCATATGTGGGTTTATTGGTTCGGATGGGTACGAACAGTCTTTCAATATGTGTTTTGTTTTTTTAAAAATGTCCGGGGACATGAGGTTGGGTATAACAAATTTACAAAATAACGTTTTTTTTTTGTTAAATTATAAATTTTGCCACGGTAAATTTAGAATTTAGAATTATGAGTAGACGGAATCATGATTTTGTTTTTCATCTTCTCTGTGCAGTTTCAGCCTTCCAGTTGTGATTCTCCATAGGCTTTCTGGCTCAAGGCTTAATATTGAAGGGGTTAATAGGAATGGTCAGTTTTACTGGTTAGATTTGATGCTCGAATGGAGAGGAAACGACATTTTGCGATATTTACCACAGCAAGCCTTCCGTGGCTGACTGGAACTGCAGTCAACCCTTTGTTTCGGGCTGCTTATCTTGCAAAAAATGGGGATAAAAAAGTCACTCTGGTGGTTCCGTGGCTATCTTTGAAAGATCAAAAACTTGTATACCCACAGCATGTGACGTTTAACTTGCCTTCTGAGCAAGAGGCACATGTTCGGAATTGGCTCGAGGAAAGAACTGGAGTTCCATATGATTTTGGCATACGCTTTTATCCAGCAAAGGTGCACTCTGTTGTAATTTTGTGTTAATTGGTATTGGTATTTATTTATTCATGTTTGAATCTCCAGAGAGCATGAAAACAGCTTTCTAGAATCATAGCCCAGGATTGAGCATCCATCTAAATGCTCAGCTTGAACAATTTATTTATTTATTTTCAGTTGGTTTTCTATGTGTTCCTAAATAATTTGCTGCTGTTCCATGAGTTTCTGTTTAAGTATACTTATTCTCATGAGATTCATTTGCGTGATAAAACGGTGCCTCTTAGTCACTTGATTAATAAGTAATTACTTTGGTTGTTAATTTATCCAGCTGACCCGTAGCTTTTTTAATCCGTTGTTGTTGAACGATGACTGCCTTGGAAAATAAAATGGGTTGAAAAGGCTTTGTTCATGTTTATTGCAGTCCATTTTTTAGCAACACCATTACTGATTTAAGATAGAGTAACTATTGAAGTTTATAAATCAACCGGGGAAAACTTTTTGACTCACTGGGATATATCACGTTGGATTTTTGCTTTTAATGATGAAGTTGTTGTTTGTGGAAAACTAACTCTGAGCCCACCTTGGGAGGAGTCACAACTCACAAGGGACATCAGAACTAGAAGGAGGATTTTAACTTATTTAGATGCTACTAGGGTTTTTGCTTTTACTATCTATAATGTGCCCTACTACCCTTCTCTCTATTTGTAAAATATTAATACCCAACACAAACTTTCCTTTTCCTCTTCCTCCCTCCCACTTTTTTTCTCTTCTTTTTGTTTTCGTTTTCATTTTTGATTTTTTTGGAGGCATGTTCCAAATTCACAAATGAGAAATATCTTTTTGCTTAATATTATGTCCACTAGAAGAATTGCTGACAAATTACTGCCTGATCATTATTGAACTGCATACAATTTTTTACCCTTTTCAACTGGATTCGTATAATATCAGGTCATCACTAGAAATTTGTTGCAGTTTTCTACAGATAAAAGAAGCATTTTTCCTGTTGGGGATATTACTGAATTCATCTCTGATGAAGATGCTGATATTGCTGTACTTGAGGAGCCTGAACATCTTACGTGGTATCATCACGGGAAGAGATGGAAAGCAAAGTTCTCACTTGTTATCGGCATTGTTCACACAAATTATTTGGAATATGTTAAAAGAGAGAAAAATGGACATATAAATGCCTTTCTATTGAAGCATGTTAATAATTGGGTTGTTAGCATCTATTGTCACAAGGTATGCTTTTTTGCATTTTAATGGTTTTTCTCTCTTTCTCTTTGCATGTTTAGTTACCAATTTGGGTGTTTTCTTACTAAACATGTAATATTAGGTACAGTAATTTTTTTTCCCTATCCTTCCAAACTTTGATGAATGAATAAATCTGCCTCCACTTGGCTGGAAAGAACTTTTGGGTACCACATGGATGAATGAAGCTCATTAATATAATTTATGGATTTCTAGATACTGGTGTGGTGGGGGTATGCTCATTTTACATGTAATTCTTCTTGTCCTTTATGCTTTCTTGAAATTTGGTAAATATGGAAAGAAAAAACTATAAAGGAAAGCAAGAACTAAAATAAGATTCTTTATCTTATATTAATTAAAACTTGAATATTATTTAAAAATAAATGTACAAAAAATTAATTTGAGGTTCATTTTGCTTACAAAAGTTCCCATATTCCATGATCCAAACATAACTAAAATATCATTTCTCTTACCTTAATAAAAGAGGAAAGGGCCAACAGGAGAACTTAAAAGAGGCAAAAGGAAGGAGGTTTATATCAAAAAAATTACAAGTTTAAAGAAGTTCAAGAGAAAATACTTAGTACTGCTTCTAAAGAATTGCGAGACCTTGGTATCTGCCTTCCCTTCAATGATTTTCCATTCTAGATGGAGATTCTCAATGAATTCTTTGTTTACCTGGTACACTGCTCAGGTAGTTATCAATTGCTGCAGGTAATACGATTATCTGCTGCCACCCAGGATCTCCCAAGATCTATCATTTGCAATGTTCATGGAGTTAATCCAAAATTCCTTGAGATAGGAAAGATAAAGAAACAACAACAGCAAGATGGTGGAGGCCAAGCCTTCACCCGAGGTGCCTACTACATTGGGAAGATGGTGTGGAGCAAAGGATACAAAGAGCTCCTGCAACTTCTCCACCAGCATCAAAGAGAACTAACTGGGCTTCAAGTTGATCTTTATGGCAGTGGCGAGGACGCTCATCAAGTACAAGAAGCGGCCTCAGAGTTAGAGATAGCTGTTGGAATTCACCCCGGGCAGGATCATGCTGACCCTTTATTTCACGAGTAGGTTTTTTTTTTTCGCTTTCTTTTTTCTTCTTTTTCAAAAACTATTTTTAATGAATTCTTATAATATCAAATATATTTTGGTTTTCATGTGAATGTCTACATTCTGAGCCCTGAATATTCATGATGATATTGATAGTCATCTGTTTCCTTTTCTTGCTCCCCTCCTAGCTACAAGGTATTTCTGAATCCAAGCACCTCAGACGTTGTCTGCACAACAACAGCTGAAGCACTGGCTATGGGAAAGCTTGTTGTGTGCGCTGATCATCCCTCAAACAGTTTCTTCAAGCAGTTTCCAAACTGTCGAACCTACAAGAACAGTGAGGGCTTCGTCAAAGCAATACAAGAGGCAATGGCCCAAGAGCCTGCCCCACTGACCGATGATCAAGCGCACCAGTTTTCATGGGAAGCTGCCACTGAACGGTTTTTAAAAGCAGCTGGCCTGGAACAGGTCCTCCCAGCAAATTCGGTAGCCCCTTCCCTGAATTTTGGGTCCCTCTCTCTTAAGCTGGAGAAGAACATGGAAGAAGCATCTGCATTGGTGCATCGTGCAGCTTCTGGGATTGAAGTGACAAGAAGGGTGTTTGGAGCCATCCCAGGTAGTTTGCGGCCAGATGAAGAGCAATGCAAGGAACTGGGGCTTGCTTTCCCTGAAGCCAACCTACACTCGAGAAAATGGTTTGGTTGATGTTCCTCTGGCCAAATTGGAATGTGACATCTATCGGTTTGTCAATAGATTGTTTATTGGTATTGTTTGGTTTTTTGGGTCTGCATGGTGTATATAAACTGTTGTAACTGTTCGTTTATATAATTTCAACTTTTTTCTTCCATTTTTTGGGGTTTAATTGGACTAATTTTCCAGTTAGGATTTTCGATGGCCTTTTGGGTATTAATTGGACAAATTTTAATTTTTTTAAAATTAAATTTAAAATGTAAAAAATGGAATAGACTAATATTTGAGACAAGATCATAAGATGTCTATTCCGATGGTTTGAACCTATATCTAATTAGTTTTAAGAAAGTGGTAAATATTACTCCCATTACCTACCATTTAGTATGAATTTTACATTTTTAGGATAAAAACAAACCTCAAGTGAAATTAAGTAAAAGCAAATAAAATAAGTAAAAAACTTTATACATTGAAAGTACATTATGAGGATATTAATGAGTTTCACATATAATTAATACTTGAATCCAACAATGCAGATCACATTTTTTAAGTGATCAATTATATCCAAAAACAGACTTTATATTATTTTCATTATGGATTGAGTTCGGGACTGCGTCCCTTGTAAGCAGCCCCCATAGATGAAATCCAATGACAGCATCCCGCCATGTGCAAAATTGCTAACCAATCGTGCTAGATGTTAAAAACTGCTTGCTGCATATTGTTTAACTTGCACGAAGGCTAGAGAATCAATATTCATGGTACCCATGTTGAGGAAGAGGCTGGCTTCTTTGGTCCCATTTCCATAGAGTTACGGACATGGTAGAACAAGCTGTGTCCACCCAACTGTCAAGAAGAGCGACTGTAATAGTACCTGAGCAAATTGAGCAGGCCAAATTTGATTAAATTATACTTTTGTATGCTTCACAGAGCCGCGCGTGTGGGAGAGAGAGGCTTACACAAAAAACTTTATGCCATACATGCTAGCATATTTCCGCAAGAGACGTTCAATGGTATACCACTCCGATCGATCAGACCCATCTTGATACCCAATGCGGGGCATGTGGATTGAAGCTTTTGAAAAGAAAAAAAAAATAGTTGCAGTGTTAATCCAAATAGAAATGGGGGGTTGTAGTTGTAGATACAAGGAAGAAATCTACACAAAAAGTATCATCATCACAAAAAATGACTTTCAAGGATTTATACTCACAATGGACTAGAATAGCCCGACTATTCAAGAAAAGAACACGAGAAAAAGCATATATCATACAATGTTACTATATTAGCTCTCAGTGGTTTATTTCTGAAGGGACATACAGCCAAACTGGATGTTCAAATGACTCAGCAAAATAGAACAAAGAACAAAGGAATATTCCATGGCATTCAAATGAAGGTAAAACTGACGAAATAATAGTCTGGGACTCGGTGCCTATATACCAGAATTTTGACCAGCTGTGAAGGATGCCTTTGATAAGCAGCTCTCCAAATGGGAAATTGATATCTTGCTGCGGGGAACCTTACGCCTGGGATTGTACGATTGTACAACAGCAAGAGCCACCCACTGAGGATTACTACAGACCGTGCCTTTTCGATTGCTATCCTCTGTTGAATAAAAATGAGTTAAGACAACAAATGGAAATATGAAATGGAAATTTGTACCAAATGAAAATAAAACCTTATTAATCTTGATTCTTGACCCAACTTAAATTGTTTATCAATACACAGTTGGTTAAAAAGTAAAAAGGTACTTCATTTTTCTTTCGGTAATTTTCTTCATCTTGGATAATTTTTGGAACTACATTGAAGTTACAAAAAATAGAGGACTAGCTCTAATCAGGTAAATGACTCAGGCAAAGTAGCAGAGTAGATGAGAATATGAATTCTAAACATCTAAATTATGCGAAATCAACCCAAAAATAAACAAAATCTGTACTTGTTTTGAGAAGCATCATTGGAAAAATAAACAAATATTGAATCCTTAAATGCACAGTGCAGATGTGCAAAAATACCAGATTTTGTTACCTGAAAAAAAAAACTAAATTCACCATACATCAAAAGGGGATTTATATTAGTTACATGAGTCATAAGAAGCATTTCAATAAGACCAAGTCAGCTTAATGATGCAACATCTAACCCAATAAAGAACATAAATGTAAAAGAATTCACAAATTTCTGACAGAACATCAACCACATCACATCCATTTGCGGGCAAGTAAAGGCTGACCAGTGACTTCCATTAAATGTAGATCACCAATATGAAGGTCATCAAATTCAGAAGCTTTTCGATAAGCATCAGGGATGCACGAGGAGAGTTTGGCCAGTGCATCAAACATTCCACCAAAGCCCCAGCTTCCAGAGTCATCAACACAGCTGCCAAATTGATGAGAAATTGGTAAAAGACAATAAGAAAGCTTATGCTGAGTGCTCACATTTTAAAGAGAAAAGTAAAAAAGAAACACCCAAAATAAACAAATGCAGACATAGAGAGCAAAAAGATTTAAAAATTGGAAATAACACTAGAGCCAAATAACTAACTGCCCTATCATTTCACCTACTTTACGTGTGATAATGAGGGGCAACCCAAGAGGAGACATTTTTGAACTGAAAAACTCACCTAAATATGACAGTGGGTTCAGATGGAGAAACTTTTGATGGATGCGTACAATCTCCATAAACAAAGTTAACAGAACCTGAATCAGACATTATATCATGGTCTACAGTGCACCTACAATCTTTTACAGAGAAGGAGTGATATCCAAGAGCTTCCCACTTGGCCAACTTCTTCTCCTCTGCCTCCTTCCTTGTAGCCTGAAGCTTCAGATGCTTTTCCTGACGCAAAATTTTTTTTGGGGCCAATTGGCAAACCATATCATCACTTGGTTTCAATGCCTCAAAATTTTCAATCCATGAAAGATATGAAGCTTCATCAAAACCATGTTTGAAATCCACCGAAGCTGCACCTTTTGCAGCCACAAGACCATCCCCACTGAAATCTATTGAGTTAATCTCAAACTTCCTTCCCTCCTCACGTGGCTGCTGTTCATGACGCAGTGCAATTAGCTTTTCAGCCATTGCATTCAATTCTGACAAATTCAATTCACTAGGTTTCTCAGCATTGCTATCTGTAGGATCAAAAGCACGTAATCCAAAAATGATGGACTTTAAATCACTATTTCCAGCTCCCGCCATATCATTGACATTTTGGTCCATCTCATCTTCACCTACAACATTATGGCTAAGCAGTAATTTCTTCTCGGCTCTCCGCATGATAACCTATAAAGATATAACTGGATCCGTATAATAAATATATAAATCCTGAAGCTAACATGAATTTTATTATATCTTACTTCTTCAACTGTGTGTTCTGTGACTAAGTTCATAGACAATACATGCTTTATCTGACCAATCCGATGTGCTCTCTGCAAGGCCTGTTTGTCGACCTGTGGGTTCCAATCTTGCTCGTAGAATATAACCTACAAGATAGATTAGAATAAAAAGAAAAAAAGAAAAAATAATATAATATCTAAGAATATAAGAGAACATCTCCATTTGCTTGCAAGAAACTTCAAGATGAAATTATCAAGTTGACTTCCAAGCCTTATCTATTATCAATATAACAAAACAAAACACGTGTTGCATTTGTTAGAATACTCCACTTTCTGTGAATATTTATAATATATCATGAAAGCTAATTGTTGGTTTTTGCGAGAAATAAGAAATATTTTATTCACCTTGCTAATATACTGAATGTACACCTATATATATATATATGCAGTTTAATCCTTGGCCTTACAACAATTAATATCTAAAAAAGTAAACAATTTTACATCAATTAATACCTAGGAAACTAAGAAGTCTTACACCCATTAATACCTAAAAAGCTAAAGAGTCTTATAACAATTATAAATACAAATAATAAATACAATGTGAAGAAATTAAAGAGTTAATGTAATAATAACAATCTAGACTTTCTGATTGTCCACATTAATCTGAATTAACTTCTAATAGTTTTAATCTAGAATATTTAATTATCAAGAACAAATGAATGAAAAAATTCAAAAATTCATACAATTTTTTTGTTTTTTAGTTTTAGAGCATTCGTTATAAACTCTTTATTTGTATCTGTTAGTTAGTTTGAAGAGTTAGCTTAATAAAGATACTTAAAAACTATACTTTTCAAATAATAAAATTTTAACAAAATGAATGATAACTATTTAAATTTAAGTCAAGTACTATTTCCTTTCTATTTATTAAAATATTATATTTTCTCTCATTACATTTATCTTTTTATTTTTTTCTCTTCCTATAATTATTTTTTTATTTAAAAGAATAAATTAATAATTAAAAAAATAATATTTTAATAAATAAATGATTAAAATAAAGAGACTAAAAAGTATACTCATGTAGTTAAAATAGAAAAAATATATATTTGGTTATTTTGAAGAGTCAAATTTAAAAAGATTACAGTGAGTGCTCTAACAGGTAGAGGAAGAGCAAAACCCTAACCTTCCTTATGAAATTCAATAGAGACACAAGCTATTGTTTTTCATTTTTAAATAAAACAAGGAGTAATTACAATAAATTTTTTTTCCAACCTAGCAAACACAAACATATTCACAAATAAGCATATTTACCTGAAAAAAAAAACATAATAAATCAATATCTAATACAAGTATAATCTACTGAAATCGTTTTATTCTATTCCATATTGTTAACATGTTATTATTTATGTAACATGCCAGAAGACAATACTATCACTGGCGGTATAAAATAAGTGTTCTAACCTATTTTGTCTCCATATTTTAAGGCACATTTGTGGCATATCATGTTGACTTCTCCACTGAAGTAATATTAAATTTCAATAATTCATCAACATGCGTGTTACATCTGTAGCAGTGGCAAAATCTTTGAGGGAAAAAAACAAGCAAAAGATTTTAAAGAACTCACTGTGTCAGCAGCTACAAGATTCAAGCCAACACCACCAGCTCTGGTAGATATCATAAAGACAAATGCACCATCATGGTCCATTGAAGAATGGGTACCATCTTTTCCTAACTGTTGGCTGAAGCTTCTTATAGCTGCAAAGCGCTCCTCAGCCCGGATTGAACCATCAAGCCGCTCATAAGAATACTTTCTAAACTCCATAAAATCCTAAAGGGAGAATATTTGAAGTTGGCAATTTGGTGTAATGGAGAAGTAAAGTTATAGCAGAAGGACAACAATGCACCTGTAAGATGTCAAGTGTATTAGTCATCTGAGCAAATAGAAGAACACGATGTCCAGAGTTGCGTAGCTTCTGCAGTAGCTGGTCCAAAACTATAAGTTTGCCACTAGCCTGACCAGGAAGAAATAGAGAAACAGATGTTTAAGTCGCATGAAACATTTTGCAAAATGAAGTGCATATGTAAACCCATTTTAGTTGGATTAAAATTGTTTCCAAAGGAAATGATTTCCATGGACACTGTTTCAGATGGAAGTTCTTTGATTCTTTCTAATGGAGAAAAAGCAAAGCAAGTAGGTTCGACATTGGAAGTTATTCCTCCCAAGCATGACTTTTATACCGTGTAAAATATTTAAGCTGTTAGGTAGGAGACCAACAATATTTTTAGCTCATCCTTGAAAAATTGTTAAGTTAAAAACGCAAATAGGTTTATTACTTTTACCCTTTCCCTTTGGTTTGGGTGTTGTTACCTGAATTAGGTGTTCGCCCTCCTCATACGGCTCAGGTTCAATGCCAGGGAAGAGATAAGGATGGCTACAAGCTTTTCTTAGCTGTACTACCTGAATTAATTCCATAACAAATGGGTAAACATGATAAATAATTAAACCTAATAAAACCAAACTGCATCGATATATAACAATATAAACATTAAAAAATGCAGGAGATTAATATAGTTTGTACAAAAAATGATTAACCAAATTACATATTTTACCCAAAGGCCAAAGATGACAAACAATAAGCACATTAAGAAATGATTAAATGCTTAAATTATGCAAAATTTGTAGTTCAAACAACTATGCAGTGGAATGGTTATGCATGTTCAAACAACCAGAAATAATCGATAACAATGCAAGAGGAAAACTGCTTAAAAAATTACCCCAAAAAAATTGTGTATTAGTTTAAAATTCAAACAGTAAAGCATACCATATTTTGTAAGGATGGGTTATTAGATGCTCCAGAAGCAACAGCAAGAAGCTGAGAAAGCTCTTTTCTTAATATTGACAGATAGACATTCTTTTGCAAGGCTACTAGTGGCACCATCCTACAAAAGATCATTTAAAAACCCAGTTATAATTGTCATTACAACAGGCTAGATAAGCGCTGGCTTATATTTGACAAATAATAACAACAACAACAACAAGAACAACAAATATTTAAATGCTAAACAATGTATTTAGGAGTTTTAAAACACAATGGAGAACCAACACTGTAATCTCAGTCAAAGGTGGCAGCATGAGAATTCCACACTCTATAAGCTTAGATTTTGTCCGACGAAGCATAAAGGCCCCCAATACATATTTCAATGTGTTGAACTGCTCCTTGACTTTGGTTGAATCATGATCTGTAACAAGCTCAAATTCTAAAAATAATTTACCATATTTAATCAGGTGAAGAATGTACTGAACTGAAATGTATTAAGAGTTAACGCATCATGTACAAATATCAAAATATATGCATAACATCTTTATTTTAGATTAACAAAAAGTAGAAATAGATTCAGAATTATGAGAATGACCACACACAAACTAACCATGCAATTTTCAATTTTAAGTAAATCAATATCCAATAGTCAAGCAATGGATTTTTCAACCTCAAAATTATAAAATCTGTCGCGTTTATCCTATCGGGATATGATTTAAGGTATCTAGTGATATGAAAGCAATAGTGCAAAAAAGAATCAACATTAAAACCATGTTAAAAGGTCCACAAAAATGATACCAACTAATAGTAAAATTTTAGAAAACCTTTTATCAAATTTTACAGCATGAAATTCTCAAAGCTCCAAAAGATGAGAAAAACACTTTTACCAACAGGCAACAGTATCAACTGATTCTAACCTTTGTCATATCAAGATAAATGAAATTTACAAATCAACTATAATGGCTGTCAGAACATGCACAAGCTCATAAGCTACACTTGTAAGTTTCTCTCCAACAAAAATAAACTAAAATAAAGTTTTCCCACGATCCATAAGTAGCAACAATATACTAAAGATATTTATACAAGGGAATCTTTTTTAGTGCACATAGCAAATTATAGTCAATAATGACCAGTGTTTCCCCAAAAAGAGGAAAAATAGAAGTGTGAAAGAAAATGCATTTAGTACAGCACTAATTTTTCATGGAAAAATATGGAGGCATATACGACAAGCCCATTCAGAAAGAATATAACCTGATGTAGCATCTGCAGCTGCCTTAAATGTGAAAATAAATTGTTCTAGAGTTCCAAAGACAGAAGGCATGCAGAAATGCATTAATGCCCAAAGTTCAGTGAGATTGTTCTGAATGGGCGTGCCAGTCATGAGTAATCGCCTTGGCATCACAAACTGCTCTTGGAGGACATTATACAAAACCTGTTAAGGCTTCAACATGTAACTATCTACAGAGAGTATATTAAAATTTTTATATTAACTTTCACTTCAAATGTGGTCAGACAATAAATTGTCTATCTCGCAGCTAGCCCATTTTTCCTGATAGAGTATTTCATATCACTCAAGTAGAAATCAACTTTAAAGTTTAAACTAATTAAAGTTTCTGTTCAATAATTATATTTACATATATTACATCATTTAAATGGTTTTGAGAAGCAAAACTAGCCAATTGGGCTATCACTATTTTCTATCCCGATATAAACATAATCACCATCACACAGTTGTTTCAATTTTGAACCTAAAGCTTCCAAATCAAATTAGTGAATGATCTAGAACATAAACATCTAGAATGAAATAAGCATTTTTATATACAGCATTGGGTTTATGTCTTGCTGAATTTTATCGAAAAGGGATAAAGTGTCTATTTATAGGAAATGGATTATCCTATGCAAGCTTAAACGTACACTTGAAGAGTTTTTAAGCCTTTGAGCTTCATCAATTATAGCATAGTGCCATGGAATTTGGGAAAGAAAATCTTGATCAATCAATGCTACTTCATATGTTGTCAACAGCACGTCTATAGGTAGCAATAAAACCTGTAATTAATTGAAATTAGCAACATTTTGAACATATAAACTATACAAAAAAAATGATTTTGGAATAAAACTTTGAAAAAAACTGTATAGAAGTTTGAAATAACAAATTTTACACAAAGGTCATGGTTATGCAATTCATGGTATTTGCAAATAGCAAGAAAACTAAATTGATCGCAAAAAATTTCACTAGCTCGTTATGAAATTTACATCAACTGATGAGGACTGCTCTTTTGTATGCTCATATATTGCTTTCCGTAAATTGCGTCGGTGCTCTTTCTCACCAACATACCTAAGAACTCTTAAGTTAGGGGCAAATTGAGCAAACTCGGAAGCCCAACCATCTGTCACACTTAAAGGACACAATACCACTGTGGAAATAATGAAGGAGTATAGGAAAAACTAATTATAAAACCTAAAAGATGACAAACTTCAAAGAACTGGAATAACATCTAAAGGATTTCAAACTTACAAAATGGGCCGAGTGAAATTCTTTTAACCTTCAAATAGCTCAAGAAAGAGATAGCTTGCAAAGTTTTCCCCAGGCCCATCTGCAATTTGAATCTCAATGACCATAGTCAAGCATGGGAAATGCAATGGCACCTCCACATTAATAAAGAACTAAAGACTGTCATTGTTTTGTTTTTATATTCAGAGTAACATCAACAGACAAAAACAAAGTGTACCAAAATCAAACTGCACCAGGCAAGGCGGTTATAGAAATCCACTTTCGTCAAGCCTCAGCCGTCAAAATCAATGGTAGCATCACAAAAGCTTCATAATACTTATACACAACAGTATACATGCATCAAGCACCATTGTCTACCAAGAAGGGTCAGGTGCTTTATACAGAATAATTTGGGTCTTGAATCAAATGCAACTTGGATTGAGAGTATTTTAAAATTTTCTAAGGTAAATATAACATTCCTTGAAACTTTGGGGAAGATTTTGACTGCGGATAACCTGCGTAGGAGTGGGATGTTAATTACTAGTTAGTATTACATGTGTAAGGCGGCCGGAGAGTCAGCGGATCACCTTCTATTGCGCAGTTGCTCGTTTTCTTTGAGACTTCGTTCTGGGGCTTTTTGGCCTGTCTTGATATGTCTCACAGTGTCCATGGGCTCTTCTCCTCCTGGCGGGTCCATGGTCTGAGGTTTGGAGAGTTATTCCTTACTACATCATCTGATGTCTTTGATAGGAGCAGAATGCTAGTCTTTTTTCAGGTTGTGAGTGCAACTTAGATGAGCTTAAGCTTTGTTTTCTCCGGTGTCTTTGGGATTGTTTGGCTAAATCTGGGCATTTTTGCCTCTCTTGTATTTTTGATGTTATTTTTATTTGTTCTTTTTGAGCTGGATTGAGCTAGGTTTGTTCTTACCCATGCTCTTTTGTTGTATTCTCTTTCCTTGTGCACTTGGTTTTTTAATCAATTTCACTCACTTATAAAAAAAATCAGCTTCAATAACCATAATTCACGTCAGTATAGTACAGTACCTCGTCACCTGCAGTACGTACAGAAAACATCATCACCAGCATGCATTGTAAAACCATAGCATGTATACACAATTGCACATATTACATACACATTTCAGAAACAATATTTTTTAGTTGCAGGGGACATAAGGTCAAGCATAATCCAGCAATAGCCGAATTTACCAGTCAACCGGTCATGTTCAGTTCATCAAACTACTTTTGGCTGGTTCAACTATTATTTTAGTAACGATAACAACCAAGATGTTCCCAAATTTTAAATATGCAATCCACCTACTTAGACCATTACACGCAGGAAGTTGGAGCTTTCACTAGATGAATTTCCTTATTTGTTCACCAACACACTCATTGGCATAGTATTGGTGTTAAGCCTGGACACAACATTGCTTCGATAACAGATTTAAAATTTCATTGTAGTAGTTTATCAAAATGATATTGTTTTGGATATGAAATGTCAGATAACAATATATTTACATACAAATGGTAAGTTAAGCGAGTCGAATTCACATAAAATTTAAATTAAGTTAAATAAATGGGCTATCGACAAGGCAACACGATTGTGAAGTGTATGAAGTGTATCACTGACATAATTTTACAATACTATAAATCTCATGGTTTATAATATTTTGGTAGCTTAGAACGAGGCAACTAACAATTGTGAGAAAAAATAATAATAATAAACAAAACAAAAACAGCAACAGTAATGATAGTAAAGCAAAAATGAAGTGCTTGGTTGCTAAGACTCGGCAATAGAAGTTACCGAGAACGACATTGACACCGACGTGGTATCTTCGGATGAGCCAGGAGACACCCTGGACTTGGTGAGGCTTCAGTGTTGCCGTGACTCCGAGTTCGGAACAGTCCACCGGAAAGTCGCCGACACGAACGTCTCCGGAGAGGACGAGCTTGGCAGCTGCAACGAGTCTTTGCTCGTAGTTCATCGCTCTGTGGCGTGAAATGAGGGGGTGAAGTTCGGATGGAGATATAGCCTTTGAAATTTATTTACACAGGGTGCCTTCTCATTTTGCAGGTGGCGGTTTACTCCTACAGCGAGTTTCGGTTCAAGAGTTTACAGATCCTTTTAATTTAGATTTTGATCGGTCGGTGAAATGAAATTGTAATATGAACTACGAATTTTGCATTGAAAAATCTTGAATGTAACAGGCCGCAGTACAAATCTTGAATCTAAATCTTGAATTTAGATTTTGATCGGTTCACGTAAAATCTTGAATTTTACGTGAATACTCGTATATTTTATTTATTTTTACATAGTTCATCCTTCATTTATATATTTCCCTTTTTAAAATTATAATTTTATGTTATATTTATTATTATTATTATTATTTCTTTTATTTATTAAAGTCAGATTTCATAGATCCTCTCTCATCTTTATTTTATAAATTCTAAACTTTTTTTACTAAAACTTTAAACTCATCGATAAATTATAAAAAATATATCATTATAGAATAATTGGTATAGTTGCTCTTAATACATCATTTCAAAACAGTACAAGTCGTGTCTTATTCTAAATTATAATTTTATTTGTTTATTTTAAAGTCATATATAATATCATTGTATTTTTAACTAGCGATTTAAATTGCACTTGCGAATTTATGATTTAAATATATTTTAATTATATTATTCATTTCGATCAAGTTGTTTTGTCGAAAGTTTCAACCATGTTATTTCAACATTCTCATGATTTTTAAAATTATCATGATCTTTAAAAAAGAAATTTAAAAAACAAACTACCATCTTATCATGTTTTCTCTAAAATTATTGAGCCAGCGGTCATGTCATCATATGAGGATAATTGAATTAGTAGTTTATTGTTTTATGTTGTGTTTGTGATTTTAACAATTATTTGATTAAAATTATTGTTTTAGGCATGATATTTACAAAAAATATAAATATTCGAACATTCAAATCACTATTGATGCTATTATAATGAACACAAGTATTATAAAATTAGATGTGTTTCTTAGACTTGATTTTGATGATTTAATTTGTATTAACTTTTAATGATTGGATGTTTAAGACGAATATTATTTTATTGTTTTGTATTTGTTTTTTGATGAATAGTCTGTATTAATTATTCATCATGTTTAAGACATAAATATTATTTTGTTGTATATATTATAATAACTTGTTGCTATACCTTTAGTTTGAATGAGATAATATTTGATGTGTGGAGTTGGATTAGTGGATTGCATGTAACATTACCATCGAGGCATGATGAGTAGTGGCAGAATTATATATTAGTATTACATATTCATAGTAGATTTGAGACACTCATGATTCTTATGAATTCACAGCGTTGTCATTCAAGATGTAATAAATTTAAATACCTAATAAATATGAGTGCGAATAAAATAATGACTAAATTAATTGTTGCATTTCAATCATATTATAATTATATTATAAAATTATATTGTAATACTTATTTATAAATTTTAAATGTGATTTGAATTTTATAATGATATATTTTAATACTATTTATTTTCTATTTAATAACATACGTTACTTATATTCTTAATTTTAAAAATAGTTCCGGTAGATATTTTTAAAAAATAAGTTTTTTTTTCAAAAAAACAAATAAATAAGTAAAAAATTTCACTAGAAAATTTTATATAAATAACAGATGGGGATGATAATTATACCAAAGAAAAAATCATATATGTACATGACTTCTCATTTTACGGGTATAAAAAAAAGTAAAACAGTATTCAAATCATATTCGTTCATTACTCATAATATATTTGGTTAACTCATATTGTTTTAAAAATATAATTATTTTAAAAAATGTTGATGATTTCAAAAATAATACCATATATCAAACAACTTATTGAAATTAGCATACATTGGTTTTTGGTTGCAGCTCATGACTCGTGGTCACATACTTGCCTTGTTAGTAATCATATTTGTTGGCATAAGAAAACTGGAAACCAAACCAAGATGCACCTTCATGTAGTCCTCTGGCATATAAGTTCTGTCATTATGTTTTTTCTTTAAACGCTAGATATTGTAATGTCTTGATTAATTTTTTTATTATATTTTAAATTTTGAGATGCATATTAACAAAATTTAACTAGAATTTGAGTACGTGCAATTTCACGTTATATAAGTAAAATAATTCATACATTCAGCTACTTTTTATTTTTATTTTTTCTGTTCCAACATTCAGCTATTCACTGGAAAAGCCGTGCAGGCGCAATCAGATCTTACTAATAAATAGCATGTATTATCAACCAATACAGTAATTAAATTTACAAACATCGAATTCAAAGCAGCAGCAGCAGCCCCCGCCGCCACCACCACCCCCCCGCGGCAGGAACGTCAGTCACCTCACCGCTTTTGAAAAACAAACGCTTCCAAAAACCCCACACACAGAGTTGAGAGAGTTGAGGGGTGAGCGCGCGCGCGCGCGACAGAGAGAGAGAGAGAGAGAGTGGGTGAGGGAGACGAAGATGGCAGGTTTCACGGGGTTTCCAACATCGTCTTCGTCATCCTCATCGTCTTCCTCATCCTCATCATTTGCCGCCACTCCCTTCGCTTTCTCCTCCTCCTCCTCTTCCCAGTCCTCCCCCTTCACCGTCACAACCCCAAACCCTTCACCTTCACCTTCACCTTCACCTTCGTTGTCGGCGTTCCCTTCGACCTCCATTTTCAACCCCCCGGCCTCTTCGCAGACCTCCGCCTTTTCTTTCACCTTATCCACAAACCCTACCTCCTCCTCATCGTCGTCGCCCTTTCAATTCGCTTCCGCGGCGGCGTCGTCGTCTTCGCCCTTTCAGTTCGCTTCCGCGGCGGCAGCGTCGGCGTCGTCGTCGTCGTCGTCGTCTTCGGCTCCTTCTTTCTCTCCGATGGGCTTCGGAACCTCCCAGCCTGGAGCTAACTCTTCCCCTTTCTCAGTCTTCGGCGCTCCATCTGGCGGAGGCGCCGCTTTCGCTTCTACTTCTTCTTCTTCCTCTTCTTCTTCTCTGTTTGGATCCGCTTCATCTGCTCCCCCTACCACTTCGAACCCCTCCCCGTTTTCCGTCTCTACACTCTTTGGATCTTCTTCTTCAGCATCTACTACACCTGCTTCTACTGCCTCTGCTTTTACAACGCCCTTATTTGGGCCTTCTTCTATTTCTTCTTCTTCTTCTTCCTCTTCTTTTTCGTCGTCATCATCAGCAGCAGCGCCATCGTCATCCCCTTTCGGGGGCTCCAGTTTCAATTTCGCCTCATCGGCGGCGGCGGCGTCGTCGGCTACTGGTTCTTCCACCTCATCTGCCTCCGGCAGCTTCTCATTTGGGACTCCTTCCGCAACATCGTCTCCGTTTCAAGCCTCCACTGGGTTTGGCTTTGCTTCTGCTGCTTCTACTACTGCTACTGCTACTACTGCCTCCGGGGCTGCCGCTGCTTCTTCATCGCCCTTTTTACCTGCAGCTAAAAGTCCGTCTTTGCCTACCTTTAATTTATCCTCAGCGCCAACCACCACCACCAACACCCCCACAGCCTCTACTTCCGCCCCAGCCACGGTTGGCTCATTTTCGGGCTTTGGCGTGACCAGCTCTGCTTCAGCATTTTCAGGCTTTGGTGTAACCAGCACAGCTTCAGCCCCTGCTTCTTTAGCCACCGCAAGTGGTGTTACAACTGCTTCTTCTTCTGCTGCTGCTGCTTCCGCTTCTGCTGCCAAGACAACCACAGCACTGCCTCCTTTTAGCGTCACTGCAACGACTGCTGCCGCCCCCACTGCCACAACCGGGGGACTCTTTTCGGGTTTTAGTGCTACTAACACCGCAGCAGCTTCGACCACTAATCCTTTTCCAAGTTTCTCGATCCCAGCCAAAACAGCAGCGTCTTCACAGCCACTAGCATCCACTGCTGCAACTAGTTCGGTTCTTAATCCTATTTATTTGAATTCTTTATCTATTATTCTTTAAATTGCTACCAATGCTATGCTATCTCATTGAATTTTTTAGTTTCTTAATTTTTTTGACAGTAGGTTTGTCTTTGTATTGTTGTTAATTCAGTTGGTTCTATAGTTTATACTGAACCAGAAAGGATAATGTGTGTGCTTGTGTATATGGTTTGCATTTTCCACTTCTTTTACTTGCAGTTTGGAGTATCTTTGCATGTTTTCCTGTCTCTTGTATGAATCACTAATTACATATATAACTAAAAGGTGCATTTTTACTGGTTGCCATTATAAGATCTTGTAGGCTAGAGAAGCAAATAGTCATCTAATGTATGGTTAGCGAGAACAAAGTAGCATGGAATTTAAGGTTTGCAAGTGGGCACTTGATTTGTCTTATGGGCACTCCCACCTCTCTGTTATCTAAGGAGCACAGATTCATTTTATTTATATTTATATGTCCGAATCTCCAATGCTGTTATGCTCCCAATTATTGACATCCTTTTCTATTTGTTAATTGATTTCCTAAATAATTCCCTTGTAGGTGTATCCACTTCAACATCTGCTGCAAACTCTGCCCCTGGTTTTACTGCTGCTCCGGCATCATCTTCTCTTGCAGTAGCTTCTAGCAGTGGGTCTGTAACATTTTTTTTCATAACACTACTTCGTGGTTTAACATAGTTTGTATAGACGCAATACATGCATGTTTTGATGCTTACTTTGCGTTTTCTTGGTACTTATCTGTAGAATGGTGCTTCGTTAAAACCCCTCAAATTGGAAATGGATAACTATCTGCCTCGAGTTCCATCTCAATATGTGTTCAGTATATATGGCCTAAAAAATTAATATATGGGACCTGGTTATGACTTTGTCTTTTGCATTTCCTACAGGACAACTTCAACTGCCACCACTGTGGTTCCCCTTACTCCTAAATTACCATCTGAAATCACTGGGAAGACTGTTGAAGAGGTGCCCACTGAGCTTTATGTATTTTCAAAAATATTCACGTTATTTTCCTGGTTAATTTTTGTAGTAAAGTAGGCCAACGCAAATAAATTTGCTTTGCATATCCTAGAAATTTAAAATTTCTTTCAATGATTTTCCCTCCTAATAGTTTTTTGATAGGCTCTATATTATTCTCTCTCACTAAATTCAATGAGTTTTTTTTGGTTAAAAGATTATTAAGGAGTGGAATGCTGAGTTGCAAGAGCGGACTGGGAAATTCCGAAAGCAGGCTAATGCAATTGCTGAGTGGGATAGTAAGATCTTGCGGAATCGTGATGTTCTTCTTAGGCTTGAGGTGCTTTATTCTCAACTTGAGGAACTTTTTTATGCATTGAATTTCAATCTTTTGTTGTTTGATTCTTATTATAATATTTAAGATATGTTAAATTCTTTAGTTGGCTGAAAGTTTCCAGGAAGATGTCATATTCATTGCAAATAATGTGAAAGCAGGATTTTTCATGCCTTTGGCTTCTTTATGGAGAAATGAACTGGTCTATCATTTTTATTTATGACCAAGTAGAAATGGAACAGTATTTATTGAAATCATAGCCTGATAATTGCGACTGTTTTGATTTAATTAAAAAGATGGTTACCCAATTCTAATATTACCCTACGATGGATGCATTGCCCATATATCAGATTGAAGTTGCTAAAGTGGTCGAGACCCAGACTAATTTGGAGCGACAATTGGAGTTGATTGAGACTCATCAAGATGAGGTAACTTGTTAAAAAAAATATGCATGTGTGTATATATATGGTGATTTACATTATTCTCTTTGTTGACTTAAGAAATGGAGAATGCATTTTAACAGTTTAATCAAACTGAAGCGAATTGTACTTCATTTTATGACTATATGTTATTTTTGAGTGCTTGGGTTTGTTTATAATTAGATGTCTTCATGACCATAGAAAATCATCCAAACTAGGCTCCGAGCTTTAGTTTCCTACAAACCTTTGTTGTGTTTGTCTTTCCTTTAAAACATGGTGGGAGTTTTGCCATTCATATAAATTTTCTCTTCCGTATCTCCTGGTAAAAAGGCATTCTTTACATTATACTGCTGAATCTAAATCAAAATGAGCAACTAAGACATAAAAATTCTTACCGTACTCATTTTAGCCACCTAGGCAAATGTTTCATGGTAATGCACTTCATATATTTGGGTGTAACCTTTCACAACCAATCTTGCTTTGTATCTCTCTAGAGAGCCATCTGTTTTGTACTTTATAGTGAATGCCCACTTGCTCCCATCGAGATGTTTCCCCCTTGGCCTATCAACAAGTTCCCACGTTTTTTTTTTTTTTTTTTGCAGTGCCTTCACCTCTTCTTCTATGGTATCCCTCCATTCCTATATTGACATTGCTTCGGACAAGGTTTTAGGGACAGTAATTATGCTTAAAACTCAATAAAGTTCTGGTATTGCGATGATATTCTATCTAGGGACACATAATTTGATGGTGATGGTGGATACAACGGTTACTTGGTGAACTCTCTAGTCCCTTTTCTAACTGCAGGTAAGTAGCGATCAGTTTCACGTAGATGCTTATCCAGAGGAGTTTCTGGACTTATTATGCTTTCATGGACAGTGTCCATAGTGGGATTTTGGACTTGCTCTTGTATTGGAACTGACTGTCCTCCTTGAATACACCTGAGAAAATTTCATAGAATCATGAATATAAGCTGGACTGGTGGGAATAGAAACAGAGACAGATTGCTGTGTGGGAGAAGTTGCAGTGGACAAGTTTGGATTGATGGTGACATTGGACGATAAATCCAAGCTATGAATGACACCAAGACTGTTATCTGTCACAGCTGAAAACTCTCTTGGAGGATGAAGTTCTGACTTCTGAAAAATAGGGCATATTTTCAACAAATGTGACATCTGTGTAGAGAAATTTTTTGGGAAAGATGGTAACATTTATAGCTTTTTTGTGTTTGTGAGTAACCAAGAAACACGCATTTGATTGCACAAGGATCTAACTTTCCTTGTTAATGACGATGGATGTGTGCAAATGAAGTACACCATTACAACCAAAAATTCATGTTGTAAGACTTAGATGTACAGAAACTTAGAAAGAACTTTTATAGGGATTTTGTGGTCTAATATAGTTGAGGGCAATCTATTGATCATGTAGCTGGAATCATAGCTTCTTTCCAATACGGTTGAGAAACTTGTCCATGAAACAACAAAGAAGATGGCTATTTTTTCTTTCAGCTATCACATTTTGTTGTGGTGTATTCACACAAGATGATTTATGGACAATGCCTTCCTTTTGAAAATAAGTAGTCCATGCTTGATTGAAGTAATTTCTAGCATTATCATATCAAAAGACTTTGATATTGAGCCCAAATTGAGTTTCAATCATAGAATTAAAGGAATAATGTTACTTCCGTCAGATTAATGTTTGAGTAAGAAAGTCCATGGATCCTTAGCAATCTTCAATTAAAGTGACAAACTAACCAATAAGCTCTAGAAATGTTTGGAGTTATGGAAGGCAATGTAGTCAAAAGTGCCCCCCCCCCCCCTCCCTCTCACTTAAGCACATGAAGCGTAGCGGGGCACCCATTGCTTGAGAGGCGTGTGCACCTTGCCACACTTTGTGGGCCTTTTCTCAACACGAGAGGCGTGTGCCTTGCTAAAAAAATAAATAGCAAGAGCTAATTGTGCAATGCCAGATCATCGACGACGGAAAACCTTGCGATGCCAAAACATCGATGACCTCATGATGACGCGACCTCCATTTATTGATGACCTCGACAGACGATCTAGATAGATGAGCTTCTTCCATTGATATCAGGTGTGATCGTTCTCAATGAAATATTAAATTGTGCTCTGTATTATATTAAATAATAAAATTATTTTAGTTCTTTATTTTACTGAAGCTCTAAATGGCCTAATACCGTGTATATGAATGTTGTAAATATGAGATATTAAATAATAAAATTATTAGGAAGTAAGCCAAGTCAACCTAAGGAAGGTTAAGCTTAAACATTGATAGTTCTAAAGGTTTTATAGACCATGACATGAAAGAGGAAGATTAAGAGTCAGAAAAAGATAATGTTGAAGAATACAACTCTAACAATAAAAAGATTTATTATGATAGTAGTTATAATAAGAATAATATGTAAATATTTTATTTAATGGATTATAGTTTATAAATAATATATATTTTTTATAACTTGTGCTTTGCTTCTCTAAAGTGCGTTTTTAACGCTTAAAGCAATAGGGTACTCTTTGCGTCTTAAGTGCGCCTAACACTTTTGACAACTTTGATAAAAGGTCCCCAAATGTCATTGTGGATTAAGTCAAAGGGATTTGAATTGCGTTGATTGTTGATTGAAAATAGTTCACAATTTTGTTTGGCTAATTCACAAATATCACAATGGAAATCTTTGATAGTCAAACCAACAAGGATGGAAACATGATACTCAAAATTTGAAAAATGGACGGCCCAAACAAAAATGATGAAGCCAAATAGCTTCTTTATTTGAAGTACTAAGAAACAATGAATACAAATTAGTCATGAGAGGTGTCTTGTTCTTTAGCAAGTCCAATCCTCCTCTCCGACACCTGAATCAAGTCCAAGACATTGGGTCCTGATCCTAAAAAACACCATAAGATGGGTAAAAAATAACTTGGCAATGAAGGTCTTTTGTGAGTTTCTGTATTGAGATATGATTGGAAGATAGAATATGGACGTTTCTCAATGAATGTGGTGTGATAGGAATATCTCCAACCCCTGCAACAGTGGCAAGGTGTATAAGTGCTGAAATGGGATGAAGTATGAGTCATATAGTCAATAGACCTGGAATCAATAATCCAAAAATTACCCTAACAAACCTCTTAATTTCTCAATTTCTTCATTGCTGAAGGTTGCTTTCTCCTGAGCTTCTTTGTGATTAACTTGCTCAGTTTGATGGACCTAGGGTTTTGGCTGTGTTGCTTGATTCACTCAGTTTTGGCTTGAAGTTTTTTTTAAAGAGAATTTATTGATTTATGAGAAGCAAAACGCACACAAGAAGTGCATGAAAGGCGAGAATACAAAAACAAAAATAACCCAATCAAAAAGAGCAGCTATCCACAACATCCCAAATGAAAGAACAACATATCCTGCCCGAAGCATACAATCAATCACCCGAAGAATGAAAAAAAAGTACAAGAGAGCTCAACAGCGGGTCATTCCGTATCTTCAAAACCTCGCGCGTTTCGCTCCCGTCAAATACTCCAAAGAATGCAATGAGGGACGACCCATCACACCGCCAAATGTCGCCCCACACTGCGCAATCACCCGACAAACAATGTGCGAAGAAACCAAGGCATCACCTACGAGATGCCGAAAAGACTCAGAACCATATCCCACAAACTCTTGGCATAAAGGCAATGAAGGAAAATGTGATCCACATGTTCCGAAGATTTGCACATGAAAAGATTTCCACTTTCGGCTTGAAGTAATTGGTTTGCCATTCAATTTCGTGCATTGTTCCTTTGTATGTATAGGCTTCTTGTAATAGACACGCCACAAGTTGTCTAGGTTGTCTTTCCTTGGCAGGTCACTTTTTTTCCTACCTTTCTAGTTTTTACTCTTTTGTATTTGGATTTTGGCTTGATCAAATTCATAGTTAAGCCCAACTATGAAATCATGATCTTTTTCAATAAAACTCTTCAAAATGACTGCATCTTCTGGACATCGCAGCTGAAATACTCAATAATGGTCGAGTTCTTGCCATAATTTCTGCAGCGAATTAGCATACACTTGAGATGCATCACCTTAATATCATACAATTGGGATGCATCACGAGCCTCTAAGTATTTTCGTCAAATTGAATCCCAGATTTCCATAGCTATCAGTAGAAACATGCAAGTATTGTGTATGTATGGTTCAATGGAATTCTGTAGCCATGACATGATCATGGCTTCGACCTCATCCCACCCATCAAAGATAGTGTCTCGGTGCTCTGGTCCTGTTCAAGTAAATGGCTCAGTTTTCCTTTGCCCTTCAGATGCATCCCGACAAATTGTGACCATTTGAGGTAGTTGCCCTCATTCAATCTATGGGTTGGTCTAATATTTTGAAGATCACTTGTCATGGCATGGTCTGTGGCTGTGGGTCCGATTTCGGATGAGATTTCAGATGTAGTCATTTTGGAGGGTGAAAGTTAAGAGGAAAATAAGAGCAATAATGCAGCTGTAACAGCTATATTTGGAAATCTAGGAATCTAGCCCTAGTGCTCCTGTACCATGTGGAATTTTAGATGGAGAGAAATTCTTATTCTCGTTCATATTTTCTGCTTCTTTATGATACTAATATTTATAAGCTAATACGGAAACAAATCCTAGAAATACAAAAAGAAAGAAAGCCTAGAAAATGAGAACTACAATCCTATGATTCGTGGGATTTAACTAAATGATTGACAGCTATGTAATATAGTATTTTACAGCTTAACATGTGTGTGTGAGAGAGAGAGAGAAAGATAAAATGTATGCATGGGCCTATCTGTCGGGCCTTATGCCTTGGCCCAGGGGCCTCTTTGTCTCTTGCATGCACCTGGGCCTTTAATAACTTTCCTTCTCTTGCTTGTGTGCATACGATCAGGGAACCATACTTCACTTTTGTGTGTGATGGTTTTAGCGTTCAAGTTTTAACCATAAAAGAAGGGCCCTAGACACTGGTTCGGGAAAGATGATTTGCCTTTATGCAAAGAAATTGGCAATGGTAGCAAAATTGTTTAAGTAATTCAGCTCTTGTTGTGTCCATTTCTTGTATATGTCAAAGTGCTAAAAGTTAGACTGAGTCACTTACTGCAAAATGGACTGGATTCACTACAAATGATCCATCTTGTTGACAGAGATGGCTTTAGCTGGGCTGTGGGCTTTCTTCTCAAAATAACTAATTTATAGTACTCGTACATTTTGAGGAACAGGCTGGCAGTGGAGGAAGACTCCTGCGCCAGGTTCAGGTGACAGGGGCTCTCCTCCCTCCTCAAGCCTCTGGTCTTCTGTTGTAACCACATAAGAGAAGGAAAATTTTCTTACATCTTTGTTTAACCATCACCAACCCACCCACCCACCCCCCACTGGTTTGTGCTCGCAATTTCTGCTTATCCAAAATTTTGGTTGGATTCTTCTAGGTTGACAAGGCTTTGCAGAGCATGGAAGAAGAAGCTGAGCGCATTTACAAGGATGAGCGTGGGTTGCTTCTTGATGATGAAGCTGCATCCACTAGGGATGCAATGTGAGTACATCAGTTTTTATGACTGAATTGTGATTGACCTTAAGAGCATCTTTTCTCTATTCCACTGTCTATCCTCTTGGCTGCTTCTGTGCCTTGTGCTTGATTCTCCTGTCAAAAGGTGCACTTGTTACTTTCCCTATGTCTCACATGTTTTGGTTCGTATTTCAGGTATGAGCAGGCTGAATTTATAGAAAGGGAGATGGAACAGATGACAGAACAGATTAAATCAATTATTCAAACAATAAATTCTAGCCAGGCAAAGATCTTCAGTTCTTTAACCATTTTCATTTTATTTTATTAAATGTATGTGCGTGCTTGTTTAAGATTATGCTTTCAATAACTTTGTAATTACATATATTTTTCCCCTTGTTTTTTTTTAGAATGGAGAACTGGATGCCATTGATGGAATGACTCCATTAGATGTTGTTGTTCGAATTTTGAACAACCAACTCAGTTCATTAATGTGGATTGATGAAAAGGTTGGTGCCTTTTTTCACCTTCATCAATTGTCATAACTTCATGGTGAAATTTATTGAACCTGCTTTACTGTCATTTGTTTATGATTAAACAAGCTCCAAGAAAGTTATATTTTAAACACAGTTCATTGCACCTCAGTGCCTTCTTCTAATGTTATATTTTTTCTTAGGAATGCTGACCCGTTTAAAAATACGAACTAAAATTTGTTAAGTAATAAAATTTAGAATTTAGGAAGATATATTTACTTCTTTTCTCTTATACTCGCTGTGACAGCCCTAATGAGATGATGGAAATATTGCTGAATGCAAGTCACCTAGGCAAATTGTATTATTGGTCACATAAGTACTTATTTATCTTCCGAATAGAAATCTGGTTTCACGAGGCTTACATTCTCTTATGTAGAACCTTCCCGTTTTGGTTTACCCTGCAAAATTCTTTTCCATTTGTTCCGTCTTCTAGAATTTCCTGCCTCTAGAATTGTGTTAGTGGTGTAGATTTTTATATATGCCTTCTGGCATGACATCCCGCACCGAAGTTGAAGGGAAAATGAAAACACAGTATATTGATTTATGCTAATACCTAACTTGTGGTTTGGTTTTATCAGGCGGAAGAGTTCTCGGTGCGAATTCATGAACTAGCAAAACAGGGCTCCTCCTCTGACCGTGAACTCCCAGGTCAGAGATTTTGGCTGAGTTGATTCCTCCTTGGGGCCTGGGGGGCAGTATACAGTCATTCTTTTGTCGAGCTTGGATTTAATGAATTCACTATATAAAAGAGCTTATGATGAATCTGGGGGGAAAGATTTTTTAAAACGCCCTTTTTTGAAGACCGATAAATGCTGATGTATGAATACAATGAACCATAGAGATGAAAACTTCTGCAAGATATGGTGTTTTGTCTTCCATGAAGGGGGGAGGGCTTGGGAAGTCTGGTTTTGTTGTTTTGTTTTTTGTTTTGGGAATTGAGGCCGTCAAATCATTATATTATTTAGGTTCTGTATGGTATGTCTAGCTAATGTTATGATGCCGTCAAATCATTTTTTTCAAATAAGTCTTTTTTTCAAAAACAAATGTTGGGGAATGCTTTCAGAATAAATGATGATGAGAGAAATAAAAATGATATATATTCAGAATTGTATAATTATTAAATTTTAATGATTAAGTCGTTTAATTTTTTACGATAAATATGAAAATTTATTATCATAGTTACTTGTTTACGCTTTTAGAATTTGTTGTTTTTGGAAATTGATTAAAATTTTAATATTTTGTTCGTCTTGATTGAATTGCATTGTTTTGAATTGTTAAGGTAGATAAATAAATTCAATTTCAATGGGGAGTGTGTGCTAAACTTTCTTTGTTTTTAAGTATGTTGAAGGACACTTGAAAAAAGGATTAAGAGAAAATAATACTTGGGTTCGGTTATTAAATATTATTTTACAAAAGTTTTTATGCCACTTATGTCTCTTATTTAAACAAATTATAATAAGTAAATTATGTCCTTTGAAATTAATATAATTAAATTTAGTTTAGTAAAATACATTTGTATCCTTATTTTCAAATCATTCAACAAATCAAATTAATTTTGTATAATTTATGTTAAAAATTACATTCTATGGTATTAATAATAAAGACAAAAATGACTATTCTAAAAAATAACAGTATTGAATATATTAAATTATTAATGTATGGAGTACAATTTAATTCCATTCAACTTGCAAGATATATGATTTATTTATTTATTTGAATAAAAATATAATTCTCATAAAGAATTAGAAACAATAGTACATAATATAATATGTTTAACTATAATGATTGGAATGTAATTTTATTAAATTTGAGGGGTACCATAGTTTTTACCAAATCTATCAATGAAAGTGCTTATAATATTATATACAGATATGAATCATGCATGATGCAAAAAATAAATAATAAATAATAAATAATAAAGCATATAAATAATATTATTAGTTCAATTATTAATGTATTTTTTATTAAATAATTTTTAAGTAGATCATGTAATCTTAAATCAATCTATTAACTATCTTAAAAAAAATTTGAATATAATTCATATGTATTTTATATTAAAATATTATTAATACGTCTATTTTTATTATATATATATATATATATATATTAATAATAATATAATATTATTGTTATGTTATGTTTTAAGTACGTATACTAACTATCTAAGCATATTAAACAACAAATATATAATCTAATAGTTAGACCACTACTATAGTTGAAGTGAGGTATTGAAATTAAGACTTTGAGTTTATTTAGCAACATTTTCCCGATTGGCGGGGGAGGGGGGGCCACTTTATCAAAATTCTATAACTTTATTATCATGGGATAATCTATCCACCAATATTTGTAAGAAACACATAAAGTCTTTGAATATATATTATATTACATTTAATCAATTTAGTTACCGAATTGTTGAATTTATAAATTAATCATAATATATCAATCTTCCAAAATTTCAAACCAAAACTTTTAAGTGAAAGCATATAATATCGTGTATTATGCACCAAAACTTAAATGAACAAATATAAAGTCATGCTACGCAAATGATGTGAGAATAAATTCTTATCATGATAGCCTTAAGTTTAATAATTAGATAAATATTTAACAGTTTATATTAGACTTTTATTTAACTATAGTTTTGCTACATTGAATTGTTGTATCAGAGCTACAGTTAAATGAAAGTCTAATATGGACTGTTGGTTGCAATATTTAACGGTTCATATTAAAGTTATCGCGATAAGAAGTTGACATCATATTCTCATTTATAACAAAACTATATATATAATGATAAATACAAATTCTTTTGCGCAAGCTTTTTCGCACATATCTTATGTAGTAGTACCCTACTAATTATGATCAAGTTACGTGTAAAGCTTTATCAAATCATTGAATCAATAAAATATTATCAGTAAAACATATAAAAATGGCTTGTATATAAACTTATAAAAAAAATAATTAGGCCATGTTTGATATGCAAGAATGAAAAGAAAAGAAGTTAAATTGCATTCCTTTTACGTGTTTGATACACAAATAGGAAGAGTGTTAATGATTTTCATGTCAATTTTATATTCTCATGTAGGAATAAATCCATTCCCTCCCCTCTAAAGTTTACAAAAATTACATTATGTAATGAAACATTTTTTATCATTTTGTCTTTTGATTTCTTTTGACATTACAATTTCTGTTCCATTGAAATTTCTTCTCATCGCCTAAAACCCCAAACTCGCTGCCCTCCTCGTCGCTTAACCTCCTAGCCCCTTACTTATTGGCCTCCTCATCTCCTAACCTCACCAGCCCTGCCGCCCAAAACCCATCTCCTCTCCGTTGCCCCTAGCCCCTAGCCTCACCACCCAACCTCCCCAACCCATAACATCATCAAGCAAGCCGCAAGTGGCCATGAAGACAATGAAGAAGGTAGAAGGATTCGTTAAAAAAGAAATAAAAAATTAATTATATGTAAAAATAATTATTTTTAAAAATATAATTTTTAAAAAATATATTTACATATTTTAAAAGTATTTATAAGTAACGTGATTTAAAAAATAATTTTATCCTTTAAAATAATCGCACATTTGGAATTTGGAGTTTTATCGTATCGATACGGCGTCGTTATATGAGTCGCGAACCGCCAGATAACCCGACAACGGCGTCGAATGCAGGTGAATTGAACCGTGGTTTAAGAATTAAGACTGGGGCTCGGATTCAGACGTTTCAGTCCACAACCGAGGAGGTCGTTTCCTAGAACGTTCTCCCGATTTAGTCCGAGGTGTTGTCGTTTCTTTTGACATTTTCCATTACCATTCCACCGTATTGTCCTTCCGTATTGTTCCGCAAATCAGTGACGATGGCGGACGGGACGAATCAGTCGCATTACGTGAAGCTCAAGAAAGCCCAAGAGCTGACCGAGGATATCACTCCGGGAGAACTCAATCAACCAATCGAAGTTCCTCAGGTTTCGGATTTTCCTATCTTATTGTTGTTCATCGGATTTCCTCGGAAAATTTTGGGCGTGTCTGTCTTGTATTGTATCTTCTTGTGACCAACCTTAAAATCGGTGTTGTTGGGCTCCTTGTGAAAGTCCAGTCAACTTCGTAGATTTTGTCACTCACAGCGGTGGCGTTTTGATGAATCCTTTGTGTGTGTCTATTTTTCAATTTCGGCGAATGTAATTTCTTGTTGTTGTTTTTGTTTTTTCTGGGTTTAGCCTCGGTCATGTTACTGGGTCATTTCCATTTTATAACCCGTAAAAGTTGTGATGAGCCATGGGTTAGGAAACGGTTTATTAAAGCATTTATTTATTTAATGCATGTATAGTTAATTCTGAAAGTGCCCCTACTTGGGTGAAAACACAGAAAATTTTCTTTCAGATTTCAAGTTTTCTTATGTTGTTTGGATTTTAACTGTTTCCCTTGTTGATTATATGATCATTGTACAGTTGGAAGTTCACAAATGCAGTGAATGTGGGCAACCCCTGCCCGAGAGCTACCAGCCCCCTGCCGATGAAGATTGGACAACTGGGATTTGTGGCTGTGCTGAAGACCCTGAGAGCTGTAAGGGTTCCTTGTGTTTCCTTCTCAGTGTTAAGACAATGAAAGTCTATCATTTTGTTAATGAAATTCAGAAGTAAGATCGAAAAGAATTGCAAGTCCAAGAACACGTGGCAAAGAAAAAGAATGGTTTTTCTACATGTCTATCTGAATTTTGTCAAGTGCCACTATAGCCCATAGAAAAATAGAATACTGCTTTTGATAAGTAGGAAATGCAAGTACTCAACTCTTAACTTATATAGGCTTCCAGATACACACACACACACAATGACATACACCCATGCATGAATCTGATTGTATATTGGCAGCTGAGAGTAGGGAGTACATGACATATGAAAAGGATATCTCAGAGTGACTGGCTGAGAGAAGCAATGATAAAGATTCCAAAATTAAAATGTACAGAACAATGCTTAGAGCATCTCCAATGGGTTAGTTATACCCTTAGCTATAGTCAAATATAAATGAAAAGTTGCTCCAAAAGTTTAGCTATATCATCAGCAATAGTAATAAATTTAGGTAAATTTACTTAAATTTATAGCTTTTGCTAAAATGGTACATCACCTAATTTTTTTTCAAAACCTAAAATACCCATGCGTCTCCTCCATCCTCCCCCTCTGCTGCTGCCCTCTCCCTCCTCCTGCCAACGCCCGCCCTCCCCCTCCCTAGTCCCTTCCCCCATCGATGCCCATCCCTCACGTGTTGATCTGGGTTTCGTTGGGAGAGAGAGAGAGAGAGAGAGAGAGAGAGAGAGAGAGAGAGAGAGAGAGAGAGAGAGAGAGAGAGAGAGAGAGAGAGAGAAGGAATATTAGATTTTAGGTATTTATAGAAAGAATAAGGGTAGATAGGAAAAAATAATAGTTAAGCAAAAGAATAAATGGTATTCTGTTTGAGTATCATTAGCTAAAATGATACTGCAAGTTAAATATAATTCTAGCTGGCCATTTTAGCTTGCTACTACTGGAGATTATCTTACAAAGTAAAAAATGCATAAAATTAGAGCGTGGAGTGATATTTTAGTTTTAGAATAAAAGAATACAATGGTTATTCTGTTTTATGTACATCTACTATATTTATCATATCCTTCAAAAACATGAACTCTGAACCCATATCCTTGATTATCTCATGTCATTAGATGTTCCTTTTTTCCAGGCTTTACTGGACTGCTTTGCCCGTGTGTGTTGTTTGGGCGTAATGTTGAAAGTATGAGAGATGATATTCCCTGGACAAAGGCATGTGTTTGTCATGCTCTGTGTGTGGAAGGTGGCATTGCAGTTGCAGCAGGGACAGCAGCCTTTCATGGTTTCATTGTTGACCCACGGACAGTAGTTACTATTTGTGAGGGTTTACTGTTTGCTTGGTGGGTATGTGGAATCTACACTGGATTATTTCGTCAATCGCTGCAAAAGAAATATCATCTTAAGGTAGTTCTAGTCTCTCTCCTCCCTTTCTCGAACACCCAGAAAGACACAAACATGCATATATTAGCATTTGTGTTTTTATGCATGTTGTCCTGTTAATCTGTGTGTACATATTTGTATAGCCGTGTGAGTGCGTGCATGAAAATTCATTCACTTTCCCAATGCACATCTGAATATACATATTACTTGGTTTTTTGCTCTCAGATATATGCAGCAGATTAATCATTGTAACAAAAAAGTTTTCATGGATTTTTGTACAGAGAGAAACAGGCGTTTATAGGTGGCCTTTGTAAAAGAAGACATTAAGTTTTATTGGTCCTATATGTGGCCCTTCTTGACAAGAGAAAAAATTCATTTTCTGCCTTTTCCTAGTGAGACATTTTGACTGTACGAAGCATTTTTCTTTTTTTGTTTTTTGTAACATCTTTCTCATCGTAACCACTGTTGAGGCCAATTGTCATTGTATCACGGCAGGTCACAAAATTTCCAACAGATAGATAGCAACTAATTGGGTTCACTACGCATTTTTAATCAATAAATAGATACATTTAGTTGTTCATTTTTGTATTTTCCCCTATTTTAGTAGGTTTGCCTTTTAACTTGCTGAGTGTGCTCTGCTGCTGCTGCTTCACAGAACTCTCCCTGTGATCCATGTTGTGTGCACTGCTGCATGCACTGGTGCGCCATATGCCAGGAACATAGGGAGATGAAAGGGCGTTTATCTGACAACACATTCGAGCATATGACTGTTGTGAACCCTCCGCAAGTGCAGGAGATGAATGCAGGTAATGACCACCAGCGGAGGCAGTCTTCTGAAAATGGCGGTGAGCATACCAATTTGGAGATGCAGGCTGTGTAGTGTGTCACTCCCACGTCCCAGCCCTGGTATATGGTAGTTAATGAAAGTCCTTCCTATGTTTGTTATCATATTTTTAATTTTTGGGGCGGAGTGTATCAAACTGTTTGAAATTTTCAGACCCCTTAAAAGATTGCTATACTTTGACATTGAGGTTGCATTTGTCAATTGAAGTGCTTTTCATGACTTGGTCAAAATTTGTAACCCGGCTATGTTTTTATTGAGGACCTTGATTATAATCTGGGAATGGAATAAAAGATGGTTGGTCGCGGAGTAGTAGTGGTGCAACCGCTGTAGCCTGTAGGTAGCGCTCGGTGGTAAATAGAAGAACAAATGAAAGAGAAGTGGATGACTGGATTATTTGTCTCTGCTTCTATTTCTGGGAAACTGGGCAGCACCTTTCACATGACACGTGAATTAAAAAGCTTTCGCCAGACGTGCCAAACAAAGACACTCTCTACACGTTTGCTTGGCATAGATGGAAAAAAAATAGGTGGAAAAGAGATGGCAGGAAAAAGGATTGAAAGAAAAAAAAGTATAAAATAATTTTTCTCGTTAGAATCGTAGAGAGATGAAAAAAGAATAAAAAAATAAATTTTTATAAATTAGATAAGAAATTTAAAAAAGTTAAGAAATAAAATGTTATTATAGTTATTATTAATTTTATTTTTTTCTCATTTATTGTTTTCGATTGTAGTTTTGAAATTGTCTTGTTATTGTAGACTTTTCATATCTTTCCACACCATATTAGGTGAGAAAAGATTTTACGTCCTCTGATAGGTTTTCTGTAGCAAAGCACAACGTACAATAGGTCTTTTCCTCTACCAGTCAATTGCCAGAAAGCCTTGTTTTATATACATACCTTTTCCGCGTTACAATAGGTTTTCTGTAGCAAAGCACAACGGACTAGAGTGAGAGCTATCCCGTATTTCTTCCATTCCCTCCAAATGGGGATGCCAGGATCTAATCCCACCTTGCTTTTTTAAAGAGTTTAAAATGGGTCTTTCTTTGATAACAGTTTATCCAAGTTTTTACCCACACAATTCTAGTAATAAGCCGAAATGTTGAAATATTATCGAAAACCTTAAAAGTTTTTTAATTTCTCGTAATGTAAAAATTTGTGGCCTAATTTGTCTTATATGGGTGGGATCTAGATAATTGAAAATTTTAATTTAAATGATGTTTATGTACCAATAATATTAAGAAAAACTATTGGCTACACAAATATTCTTTAATTGCGGGATTAAGAATGTATAACGATGTGTCCGAAAAACTATTTTTTAATGAATAGTATCGCACTCTTCTAAATTGAAGTATTGTTTGTAATAATTTGAATGTCATTTTCATATTCAACATCTCATATTACCTTTTTTATTAAGTTTGTAATGAAAAACTTATCTATAATATCCCTCAAACAATCAATTAATTTTATAAATATAAAATTATCATCTTACATTACAATAAAATTAATAATGAATCTATTAGATGAATCACTCCATCCATTATTTATGATACTCATACCTTTATCTTTTTAACTTACTTGAAATATTGATAACAACTCATCACCAATATCATTTTCTTTTTGCAAAAGAGTGATCCTCCATTTATTATACTTAGGTGTCACATAGCCTTTAGTATTACGATTGACAACATAAACATTGTTAGACCACACTTTTTTCTGGATTAAACACATACTCTCAATTTGGATTCCTATTATGCCCATTATTTATCACATAATTTTATAGGTCAACAATAGTCGTGACTACCAATCTAAGAAGTGTGTAATTTTGATTACGTTTTCTAAAAAGTTTTAAAATACTAAGGATCTAATCTCAAGTGATAGATAATTAAATTTGATGATCAATACTTTCGGCGCGCTTAATTCTGATATCAAATTAATAAGTTATGACTAAAATCGCGTTTTAAGCTACTAGTGGTAATTGATAATTGCATTATCATTTTCTTATTATACTCATCATTATAAGAATTTTGATATACATATATTGGTTATGTTTGCTTTTAGAGCTTATTTTTGATTTTTTTTTTTTTGCAGTTAAATCACTCTATGACAGCTCAATTTAAACTTGACACAAAAATGATATCATTTTCAAGAAAACAAGATATGGGATCACTCACACCTTGAATCTATTTTTTTCATATGTTGTTGACGTTCAAGTTGTTCTACTAGCCCTGAAAATCAAAAACATTACCTAGAAATTATATAATAAAACAATAAAAACCTTAATACTAACACTTTTTTTCTATCTCATCTCTCCCATACATGTCAGTTTTTGATTAATTGGATAAGAACATTCACAACTGCCTCTAAAATTTTTGCTTTTCAAAATAACTTAAAAGTATTACCTTTTCATTCTAATAATATGCTTTTTTAAAGATAACTTTTCATTATCTCTATTTTAACCAGTTATCAATTAAAATATTATTTTTAAATATTTATTTACTTTTAAAATCAAACTTAAATATGATGAGAACAAATAAATATAAAAGTAAATGTGATGGGATAAAATATAATTTTTTAATAAATATAAAGTGAATAGTAGTGGATTAAATATAAAGATGCTTTTGTTAATTTTTTCCAAAATATATAATTTGAAAAGTAAAATTTTAAGTTTTTTATTAAAATAATTCTTTAAACTAACAAAAATATGCATTTGAATAGCACACTTAGGAGCCAACTGTACACCAAAAATAGTTTGTGGTTGTTCTATATTTTTCTCGCTGTTAGCTTCAATCGAGCTTATTTCCAATGGGCCTAGATGAAACCCATTGATAACAAGTATAAAATATTTAAATTTATTAATTCTTTCCTAACTTAAATGGTAGTTATGCTGAGTAAAACATCATTATAGCAATCTTACAATTCAAATGATATCTGTTATGCGAGTTGAATACATTTTGGTTAGTATTCTTATCAAAAGTTTTCTCTTATTTAAATTAAATGGGGAAATAGGAAAAGGTAGGTACATTCATTAGTGCATGCACGTGCATACACATACTCTGTTTGATTAACTTGACTTTTTAAATTTTACATATCTAATACGAAGTTCTTTTACTTTGTTTAAAGCATCAATTCCTTGTTTAAGAATGCTCAATAGATGAAATCTCACTCAAGTGTAAGAACTTTTATTTTTTTAATTACAAAATTTGTATCTCCAACATATATTCTCTCTTTTAAATCCCAATGTGGAATTATAAATTTTAACATGTCCCATCATGTATGACACATATTTTTAGTTTAACACGTGAAAAATATTAAGTGACATAGAGCATATGTGTCCCATCAAATTGTTGAAGTAGAGTACACAATCCACCTTGATACAATATTAAAATCCAACGCCTTCTATCTTAAAAACCAAATGGCAATATGCGAGGAAAAATACCAGTCACCCATTCTACGTGAATAAACATAATTAGAGAAAAAACTTTGACAACTAAAAAGAATAGAATGAAAAGGAAAAAAACAAATAATCAATGAGGAAATCATGGACATGCATAACAAATTTTAAAAACAAAAAGCAACTTACCAAAATTGTATTATATATAGAAAATTTAAGAAATTATTAAATCTCTATATTGAAATTTTGGAAATAGCCAAACCACACAAGAGAGTACATGACCATTGATTCAATAGGCTGGTAAATTGCAGGATGCAGATAAGACACACAACGATACTACGTGAGTTTGAGTTAATGGAGGCAAAGCAACAACGGTTGACTCAGTAAACTAGAGTGGATCAAAGACTTGAACTCGCAAACTATTGATTTCATTTTCTCTAACTCGATTGCAAGAGATGAGAGTTCATATTATAGACCATGGAGGAAAGAAAGCGTTTAGTGCGAATGTGTCACATGAGCGTGTTGGAAGGAGGGTTATCTCCTTTGCAGTGTATCGAATGAGTGTTAGGAGCTTATTGGATTGCAATAAAATTACAAATTCATTCTGAATGTGTTCATACGTATCCACACACATGTTGGTGTAACGAAACTCTATTACATACATGGTTATACACTGCAGCATATGAACCAAACTTTCATAAATAAACCTGTATTCAACTTAGTTAAAGCTCATATATGTTCGTTCATTAATGAATAATATCGTTCGTGAATATCATTATTATACTCGCAAATACGTTTGCTAACATTTATGAATAAGTATTTATGAACAATTTGTGAATATTATTGATATTCATCAAATTTATTTATAAATTAAAAATGAATAAATCAATTGATATATATATATATATATAATATTTCATTAAATATACATCTTTTTTATTAAATATAATTTAATAACACATATAGTTTTATATTATTATTAAAAAATCATATGCTTTATTTATTATTATTATATTTCTCATGAAGTACATATAGTAGTTGTTTAAACATATTAAATAATGACAAGACAACCTAATACATAATTAATTATACTTTTTGGGATGAGTTTATAGTGTGATTTTTTTCCCGATTCTTATAGGATTTTATAATTGTGTTCGGAAACGTTCGTGAACACTATAGTTTAAGATTCGTGTTCATTTTAATTTGTTAATTAATAACGATGAACACGTTTAAACACCTTACTATTCGACTTGATTTGGTTCATTTGAGATTCGCATTTAACAAAGGTGTGGGGTTGCGGATTGCCATTCCGCAACATTGATTCGGTTGGTGGTGAGAGTATTAGATATAATTTCACTATTTTTTTTAACCCCAGATGACTCCATATTAGTATGCATTCTTAAATAAATAAATAAATAAATTATATAGTTTGAGAGTACAGCATGAATGTTGTACAACATAAAATTCAAACTCACATGGATGACCTTCAAAGAGAGATGAGCGAGGTTTAAGAGGGAGGGGGGAAGAGAGAGGCGCGAGCTTTTTTATTTTTTATTTTTTAAAACAATACACAAGTTCATAAGTATAATTTATGAGAAATGATATGTATAATCGACTTATAATGTCACCATGAAATCGTGATTAATACGAATAGCTATAATTTATTCGAATTTTTATTTCATGTCATCACAGTTATTCACTAATTACAAAACTCCATTTTTATACTATATATGTGAATGATGGAATGAAGTGGATATTTATTCTAATTTGTAAAGAAAATGAAATATTGGAATAAAATTTTCTTTAGGATATAATATTTGTAGAGAAAGAATATTTTCACTTGACTTGTACTATTCTCAAAACGTAATTTGTTTTGTTAAATAAGGAAAATATTTTGGTTTGAGATTTTTCTTTAAAAAAAAAAAAACACTACCTGGTAAAATGGGAAAATGGAAAAATGATCGATACCCGATCCAAGCAAAATGAAGAGCTCCACCTGACCCGACTCGATCCAAAGGGTGAAGAGCTCCAACGCAGGGTGAGAGCCACCGGAGGTTTTATCTGGTATCAAACGAACACTCCTTAAAACCCTAAACCCCCCCAAAACAGAGGAGGGCGACTCCACTCGCGCCCGCACGCCATGGCTCGATCGGTGAGATACTCCTCGACTCGCCTCCTATACTCTCTCTGCTCCGAAACCTCCTCGCCGGCTGCTGCCGCTGCCGCTGCCGCTGCCGCGACTACGGCGCCGCCGTCCCCGATCTCCACCCTCCTCCGGGGCCGCCGGTGGTTCGCAGCCGGCAGCGCCGCGCGGGTCAGGGACGACAAGGAATCTTGGTGGAAGGAATCGTTGGACAAGGTCCGAAACATCGGAATCTCCGCGCACATCGACTCCGGTAAGACCACCCTCACGGAACGGATTCTGTTCTACACGGGTAGGATTCACGAGATTCATGAGGTTCGAGGAAAGGACGGTGTTGGTGCCAAGATGGATTCCATGGATTTGGAGCGAGAGAAGGGCATTACGATCCAGTCCGCCGCCACCTACTGCACCTGGAAAGGTTTTCAGGTGGTGATGATGATCGCTGTTTTTCAATTTATTATTGTTATTATTACTTTGAAAGAAACGTAAATGTAATGTCTGTATTTTGATACAGTTTTGTTTTTCTGTTTGTTTGCAAAAAAAGTCCTTGGAAGTGTTCGAATCTAGCATACATGTTGGGTTTTTAAATTTACTAATCTTATATTGCTTAGATATAGTAAATGGAATGATAGGGTAAATGTAATGGCTAAGTTTCGATACAATTTTGTTTTCTTTTTTTTTTTTACTAAGGATTTTCCTTTGAAATGTTTGAATTGTGTAAATTGTGCTTGAAGATTTCTTGATTCTTACTAAGCAAAATTTGTAAAGCAGGGAAATTTTAAAGCTGCTATTCGCTTGGTTGTTTTTGTTTAAGAAATTTATTATTGGCGTTGGAATGGGTATTTTATTCGTTTTCTGTGCAATGCGGCAGGTCAATATAATTGATACTCCTGGCCACGTTGATTTCACCATTGAAGTTGAAAGAGCTTTGCGTGTTCTTGATGGTGCCATTCTCGTGCTATGTAGTGTTGGTGGTGTACAAAGCCAGTCAATTACTGTAGATAGACAAATGAGAAGATATGAGGTTCCACGACTTGCATTTATTAACAAACTTGATCGAATGGGAGCAGATCCATGGAAAGTTATCAACCAGGTATTTCTTGTTAGTTGTGTTATCTATGATACTGTTATAAAGACCTTGATAGAAGCTACATTGAATATTAAAAATTGAAAAACAACGACCTAGTAAATATTTTATCTAATTTTATTGATCTAACTGTTGCTTAAGAGACTGATATTTGATGAGAGAGCCATTGTACATATCTTCCGGTTTTTTTTTTATGTGAAGCACACAAACTTGTTAAAGAAGCAGGCGTCAGCAACTGATATACAGTTCTAGCTGTTCCATTTAACCTGTATTTCAATATATAATTGGGATTATTGTTGCAAGTTTCCAATAATGCAATTTATGGCATGGATAAGTTACCATAATGTGTCTTGGTAAAATCATGGTTCGAAAATATAGTATGAGTATGTCGCTGCTTTACAGCTTCGCCACCCGAACAGGTGCCCGGAGAAGCTGATTTGCCAACACCCGCCTCGATCGGGTGAGGCGGGCTGGGCTGAGGTCTGCTTCCACTGCCTCATCTAGAATACGGGATGAGATGGATACCTCTATCATTGTCTCCTCCTCTCTCTCGTTGAAGCCTCATCTTTTGTCATCGATTGTCGTTGATCAACCCCTCCCCCTTCCTCCTCTCTCTCCCTCTCTCTCTTCTTTGCCGTTGGTCAATATTGCTGAGGGCAGACATTGCATCAGATGTTGCTGTTTGTCGATCAACCTCTCTCTCCTTTGCCTTCTTCGCCAGTCAACATCACAGTGGGCTTACATCGCCTCAGATGTCATCGTTTGTCTATCAACCTCCCCTCTCTTCTTTGCTTTCGCCTTTGCCGTTGGTTGACATCATATCATACGTCGTCGGTCTTGATCAACCTTTCTCTCTCTCCTTTGCCTTTGGCTTCACTGTCGGTCACCCCCCTCCTCTCAAAAGAGTCAAAACAGCACAACAGGCTTACACTCTCAAGAATGATTGCATGTAGAAAAAGCAATGATGTGCTCTTTGGGAAACTGACCCGCCGCTTCTCTCTCTCTCTCCATTGCCTTCTCCGTGCCTCCAGCGGTAGTGACATCGCCTTAAATTTGTGGGTATAGTTAGATCTTTTGTGAAAGTCATAAGTAAGGATATTTGTCCTTGTTGGAATAAATTGAGAGATCTAAGACAATTTATATAAGTAATATGCATAATCCTACAAATAAGTTTACATTTTGACTAAATGTTATAGTCTAGTTAGAGTTTGTATTTTTGGGTAAAATAAAACTTGGTTTACGACTGTATTGAGATGCCTTAGATGATTCCAATTTGAATAGTTTAATATAAATTCAAGAAATTGAGGCCCAATAAATGATGCCTTAAATGAAACCAAAAAATGGCTGTTGAGCACTTAAATGCTCACTTTGATTTATTTATTTGGGGATAATCATGAAGGAAATATTAAAATTGAGATGAATGTACAAGTTCCTGGGTCAAGACAGAAGAGGCCAAAGGGAGCATGAGAGTAACCAAAACTCATGTCGAAGTCTTTTCATGCCACCCAAGCAACCAGTTCATGAGCTGCAAAAGGGGTGTGGAAGTGTAACCAGGTTGGTAAATGGGGCCATATTAAAATGAGGGCTTTAGTTATTGAAATCTCAACATTATCAACTTTTGTTTAGTTTGGTTTGGTGACAATATGACTTTTTCTTGTGTTAGTTATGACTTATGATTAACTTGTGTTTTGCGAACAGCATTTTTTTTTTCTGAATTTTGTGTTATTTGTTATTTTTGTGCTAATATGTTAGAAATAATTAAGAAATATAAAAACCATTTAGTCAACTGTTTGTTGGTTGTTTATCTGTCTAGGTGCTAAAAGGTACTCTGACTGACTATTTTCATCCCTCTTTTTTTACAACTTTGATTTCAAGGGAATCAAACTCTTAAATCTCTCACGTCCTTGTTATATTATTTCTATAGCTTTTGTGGCTTAAGACTTAAATGAGCCTATTGGAATCAAGCCCTTTTGAGTTGACTTTGCTGTAAAAATGTTGTAGGCCAGGTCTAAGCTCCGACATCACAGTGCTGCTGTGCAAGTTCCAATTGGCTTGGAGGAAAATTTTCAGGGTCTTGTTGATCTTGTGCGGCTAAAAGCTTATTATTTTCAGGGTTCCAGTGGGTTTGTTTCACAAGCTACACAGCTCATATACACATACATGCACACATGATCTTATGTTCTTTGCTCATAGTTCTCCTGATTTGCAGAGAAAATGTGACAGCTGCAGAAATACCCACTGATATGGACGCAATAGTTTCGGAAAAGCGACATGAATTGATAGAAGTTGTTTCTGAGGTTGATGATAAACTAGCTGAAGCGTTTCTCAATGATGAGCCTATTTCACCAGCTGACCTCGAGGTGTGCTGTGTTAAGTGCTTATTTTTGGTTTTCAGAAATTGCTGAAATTGATAAAATATTCTTCTGTCATTTTAAATTGATTCTTTGAATTGTTATTTTTTAAAAAAGTTGCAGTTATGTATTTTCATAAATTTCCTTTTTTCTATGCTTTTGGGATTTATCCTCAGCATCATTGAGTATTATCCATTTCTATACGTTTTGGCTTGGTTTTTTTTGTTGGAATGCGTGCATTTAACCAAAAAGAAACATATCAATTAATTTCGATTGGCTCCACTCCAGATATTGAGCTGTAATACCTTGCAAAAAAGCACTTTAAATGTATGAATAGTTCTTCATGTGTTATGAGGAATCTGTAAGTTGTGCTCATATTCATCATCTACATTCTCATTTATTATATCCATATTTAACCAAAGTAACCAAATAAAAATATATGATAACACTAAGTTTTACATCATCGAAGTTTCTCTTGTTGCTTAAAAATTAACAACAGCCAAACTTCTTTTGTGAACAGGAAGCAATTCGTAGGGCTACAACGTTGCGGAAGTTTATACCTATATTTATGGGTAGTGCATTCAAAAACAAGGTAATTTTATTGGACTGTGTGTCTCTAGTAGTATTGCTGTCAAATGAGTATCCATGGGTGCCCATCATGCGTATTTGATGGGTACGGCTAAATTAGTATGGACAAATTGTTGTGCCCATTTGGTTGTTGGTAGCCCGTAGGTACATATTATTTATTTTTAAAAATTTATTTTTAAAAATTTATTTTTATAATCACACATGCATAATTATATCACTAAAAAATATGGCAAAAAAATTATTGGCTTACCCTTTTTTTACTCTTTCGCCACCAACTATCATCTTCCCATCAACCCAAGGGACTAGCGTACTCCACCCTCAATGGAGCTTCTCACACCAGCTCTTCTGCGACTCTGCACCAGACCACCCTTGGCCGGCGTTGCAAAACCACAACCATTCTCCACCAGGACCACCTCGAAAGATTTCATTGGTGCCCTCAACCAATTGGCCCTTTAGATTATTTCTTTATTCTGTGGTGATGATAGATCAGCTTTGAAAATTCTTGTCATGGGACAGAGAGAGGCAGGATGAGATGGGTAGTTGAAGTGCATCTGTGCCACTGGGTGTTCGTGGGAAGGGATTTGGGAATTTTGTAGATGTACTTGTAAAGTAATAATGAAAATAAATCATCAAATATTTATTTTTTGTTTTATGTAATAAAAAGGGGTACCCATGGGTTGGGTACAAACGGGCTGGTAAATTTGGGTACGAGCATGTTTTACCCATTTCTGCATGTGTACCATTTCTTGTACTCGTCACCCGCCCATTTAACAGGTAACTGTGGGTATGGGTACCAATTGAGAGGTATTGCAGCTGTAGATTGTTGGTTTAACACTTGGTGGTTAGGTATGTTCCTTTGTTTAGTTTCTAGTTGTCAATTAGAATAATAAAATATTTCTAATTTTTTTGAACTTTTCATGTTAAAAAATGCACTAGTGAAATTTATTGCCAGTATCGGTAAGTTGTTTTTTTGCTATCAGAAGATGCAAATTGTATATCCCTTATTTACTTTTGTTTCTGGTTTACAGGGAGTACAACCACTTCTGGATGGTGTTCTTAGTTATTTGCCCTGTCCAACTGAAGTTAATAACTATGCTCTTGACCAAACCAAGAATGAAGAGAAGGTATTTAGTATTTACCTGTGAGAATATGATTTGGAAGTATGTACCCGAATCTTTTATTGGGATTATAGTTCTAAAATTATTCATGCTGCTAGGTTACATTATCTGGAAATCCAGCTGGACCTCTTGTTGCCCTGGCTTTTAAATTGGAAGAAGGGAAGTTTGGTCAGCTAACATATTTAAGGTATGCTTTCGTTTCAGTTATTCATTATGATAACCCCTGGCAATATGTATTGATTTAGTGAGCTATAAGGACATAGTTGATGTACAGATAAAAATCATGCTAACTTTTCCCTTTCACCAATCTTTAATGAAGAATTTATGAGGGCGTCATCCGAAAAGGTGATTTTATTGTGAACATAGTCACAGGCAAAAAGATTAAGGTAAGTTCAAACTCCATAGTTTATTAGTCTTTTTCCTCTTGCTGTTTGGTCATCTGTCAGATTTGTTCCTTGTTATTTTAAATATTTACCCACATCATCCTAACCGCATGCTAACTTTATTTGATGATGTTAATTGAAGGACATTGTCCATTTTGTGGATATAAATGTAGAAAAAGTGTGATGGGTGGCAAATTTCTTACTTGGATTAACCCATTGTGTTGATGTTTAGTACAATCATGATGTGACATCATAAATTTTGTTACTATGCTTTGCTAAAAATAAATTTAGGGGGGTTAGAAGTAGGAGAAATGGCTAAGTTTTTTAATTGACTGTTTGGAAATGATCCTTGTTATCGGTTGTCAGTGGTGGGCCCAAAATACACAATTTTATAATAAAGGCCAATGCATGAGAAACTAAGATAAAAGGTCTACTACTACTAATGGTAAGTATCCAACAAAATTATTTTAGGGCCTTAAAATGTAACTGGGTTTAATGGACAAAAACAAGTTACCGAGTATAGTTGGCTTCACACATATTTTGTGTGAAGGTGACTATACTCTATGTGTCGGACTTCGTGGAAAGAAGCCCAAGATTAAAAAATTCTTAAGAATAATTTTTTTCCTTCTTTCGATAATGATGTGTATCTTGTTCGCCGAAGGGTGATTTGCCTTAGGTCCAAGCAAAGCTAGTTCTAGATACATTGCCCTTTTGACAAAACTTAAAAAAAGAGTACTCTAATTGATCAAAGAAGGGGATTGTTAGATTTCATGTGATGTTTCATTCTTTAGATCAAAAGGATGAAAAATAACGTCCAACATTGCTGCTGTAAAGAAATTGGCAATGACCCCATTGTAAAAGTTTGACCATCTGATGAGTGCTAGATTGTAAGAGTGTGATTGAGTGCTAGATTGCGGCCTTTTTGAAGCTCTATTTTGTTAACTTCCAATGAAAAGAGATTGAAATGATCCGTTAATGTTGGGCCTTGCCAGCAACTGAGCCGACCAACCCAGGCGGCAGTCTGGCTGGCTCAATGGAAAAAGAAATATTAACCCGTCTTTAGTCTAAATCCAGAGTAGTGGTCTGCCAACCCTAGGCCAGATGTGGCTTGCCACCGTCGATAGTCCCATTTTATGAGTAGGCAGAATAACTACGTAATACTTATTTGATGACTTTTTTTTTTTTTTTTTTGACTTTTAAGTCGATTTTCCAGAATTCCATTAACATTTTTACTTTTTGTGGACATATAGGTACCACGATTAGCGCGGATGCATTCCAATGAGATGGAGGTTAGTTTTTGCATCCGTCATCTTATTTAATTGTAAACCTATGCTGATGTATCTGGATCATCCAATCAAATGACTCCTGTTGAAGAATTGGATTGCATTATGAAGATCATGAAACTGTTATTTCTTAACTGAAAAGCATTAATTTTCTATATGCAATGGAAGTTTTATTTTCCACTATGAGTATCATGTTCTAGTTGATTTATTGCTATTCATTTCAAATACTGAATACTGAGCAAATTTTATTTTTTATATGATGATTATGATCTACATTTTAGGCACTTTTGAAATTTTTTTAAATGTCTTCCTACATCTGCACAATTAAGAAAATTAAAACATTGTTTTCCAAGTTGGCTTCATTTGTAATTTTCTATGCTGTTTCAACATGAATTTATCAATTTGGCTGAGGTAAAATCACTTGTAACTTCAAAAATCTCATGATTTCTATGTTACAGGACATTCAGGCGGCACATGCTGGGCAAATAGTTGCTGTGTTTGGTGTCGATTGTGCTTCGGGTCCCTACTATTCTATTCTGCGTTGGACAAGATTTTACATTTCTGTGCTCGTTTTGTTGTAAATTTATGAAAGCCATACACATCATGATCAAGCATCTGATACTTTAGGACGAAGGAAAAGTCTAATTGCAGGTAAATTGTATAGGTAATTTGTGCAGAGTATTTTTTATGCTGTTGGATCGGTATGAAAAATAAATTATTAAAAAATTAATATCAATCCATGACAATGGGATGATTCTGCGCAAATTACCGGTACAATTTACCTGTATGTAGCATTGACATACAACAAATAATTGGTTTGATCCCATCATAATGGTTATGATATTTTGTTTTATTTCTAAAAGAATGTTAAATATGTCTGTGACTAGGTGATACATTCACTGATGGATCTGTTAGATACACCATGACTTCTATGAATGTTCCTGAACCGGTGATGTCTTTGGCTGTATCACCTGTATCTAAGGATTCGGGAGGTCAAGTATGTAATCTAATCAAACCTGTAGGCATGCAGATTTGATTTTCTTGACTTCACTGATTATAATATTCTCTATTATGGCAGTTTTCAAAAGCTTTGAATCGCTTTCAAAGAGAAGATCCCACTTTCCGTGTTGGTTTGGACCCTGAGAGTGGACAGGTGCCCTGCTACATTTTTTTTGGGTTTAAAAATTATGCATATGCCTATTCTAGTTACCAAGCCATTAGATTGCTTTCATGAGCAGACAATTATATCCGGCATGGGAGAACTGCATTTGGAAATCTATGTTGAACGCATACGAAGGGAATATAAGGTTGCTGATTTTTCTCTCTTTAATGCGTACTGATCTTGTGCGCCTAGAAAAACACACAAACTCACACCCACCCACCCACTCACATATTTATTCTTTAATCTTTACTGAAGTAAAAGCCTTTTTCCCATTTCATCTTCAACTGAGAAGGTTGCTGCCACAGTTGGAAAGCCCCGTGTTAATTTTAGAGAAACTATTACACAACGTGCAGAGTTTGATTATTTGCATAAAAAGCAAAGTGGCGGACAAGGACAATATGGCAGAGTATGTGGGTATGTATGGATGTACCATCTTCCTACTATTACTTAAATTAACATTAACATTTTTAATTTATTTGTAAGCATGTTGAAATGATATCTATTATACTCATTTTTAATAGTAATATGTGGGGAAGTTCTGCGCGGGAGTTCTATATCTTCTAACCCGGTTTGTATGCAACTAGTGGTAGCAATAACTGACTGAAACTTCAGATAATAGAAGAAACCATTTTATTCATTTCATGTACCACAATATACATTGGTTTATTATTTTCGGAAATTCTACAAAAGTCTTCTTTTCAAAATAAATAAATAAATTATTGAATTGATTCTAATTAGTAAAAGTAATTTACTCTTTGAATAATTATCAATTTCTTCTTAACCATAAATTAAATCAAACCAAGCCAATAAACTTAAATTCCAGTAAAATGAGACTGGTTATATGACTGATGACAAAAAGCTTATATTGGATTGAAAATACGAATTTTTCTCTTTCAAATATTCTTATTCATCATTATATTTCTTTTAAATCTAGTAATTTTAAATATTTTATTATTGCATCCACCAAAGTCATTTTTGGTCTCCTTCTCAATTTTCTATCTCGTATAATGTTAATATGCTTCACCCTCCTAACAGGTGTACCCATTGGTCTATGTCTTAAATGATTAAATCAACGTAAGCGATTTTATCTATGATCAGAGTTTTTCCAACAACACAATAAATATCCTTATCTTGAATTTTATCCATCGTAGTATTATCTTGTTTCATGTTAGTCTAATACTAAGTTTCATATGACAAAGAAGGTCTAACAGCTATCATTTAAAACTTTATTTTAAATATAGTGGCATATTCTGGTAATATAAAACTCTCGTCGCACTTATCTTATTAGGTCATCTATCTTTAATCCTATGGTTGATATCACTATCAAGCTTTCCGTTTCATTGAATTATCGACTTTAGGTACTTAAAATATTATGTGACTGGTATCTATTGGTCATCAAGTGTAATATCACTTTGCTTTGTTATTTTCTTATTTTTGAAACTTACATTTTATATATTTAATCTTTGATATACTTGATCAAAAACCCTGAGCCTTTAGAGTTTGTCGCCGTAAGTCTAATTTTTAGTTTATCTCTTATTTGGTTTCATTGATTAACATAATATTTTTTTTATAGGTAAGAAATTGATTAACATAATATCGTCAACGAACAACATATACTATGATTTAACCTCATTAATATTTTTAGTTATTTCATCCAAAAGGACCAAAACTATTGCTAGGAGTAAAAGACTCGAGGTTGATCTTAATGTACCTTTATTGTGATAGAAAACTCATTCGTTCATTCATTACCTTTTTTAACATTGGTTACAACTCTAGCATATATATATATTCTTTATTAAACTCACATATTTGTTAGATACAAATTTTTTCAAAGCCAATGAAAAAATATGCTTTTTCTAAATTTTTGAAGATCATATGTAAATCCTTCTTTGCCTACTCTAAATTTTTAGTTTTCTCGGTAGGTCTTTTAGATATGAAATCAAATTGGTTTTCCACTATCTTACTCCTAAATGATATTCAATAATCCTGTTTCATAACTTCATAGTATGTTTTATCAATTTTATTCATTTATAATTTGAGTAATTTGTATGTCACTTTTCTTTTTATATAAAAGCATCAATATATTCTTTCTCCTTTATTATTTTGTTAAATCTTGTTAAATAATTTTGTTAATCATGAATTCCAAACTCATCAAAATATTTTCAAATCTCAATAGAAATCACATTTAGGCCTATTATTTTTCTAATATTTCATATGGCGCTAGGCCTCTTTAATTTCATTTGACCTTATTCGACATAGGAAGTTATGATTTAATTCTTTTGCCATTATATTTACATCTCTAAGATTCTAAACACGGTGTCATTGAAGAGCCGATCAAAATATTCCTTGCACATTTATTTTATATTAGTATCTTTTATTAAAATCTTGTGATTGCGGTCCTAATACATTTCACAAGACCTAAATTTCTAGTCTTATTCTCTCTCATTCAAGTAATTCTATAGATGTCTTTTTCTTACTCTTTGGAGTCCAAATGCTCATATAAATCTTTCTCCTTCTTGACCATAATCTCCATAAAATCTGTCATTACTCTTGTCACTGTAGTCATCTAAAGTAACTTGTGCTGAATTTTCCACCTTATTCATATAATTAGGTTATATCTTTTACTATTATGATAAAAATAAGTTATATCTTTTTCTATAATCTGTCAAATTTTGGAAGCATTGTTTTAGTACCTGTAGTACACTATAACGAAACACATAAGAAAAAAACAGGAAATCTCACATGTTCGCCAAACCGAAGGATTAATTTAGTTCACTTATTTTATTCTGTCCACGAAGTCTATCTTAGGTTTCTTGTTGACGAAGGATACAATGAGGGTGTTTGGGGGATTTTGTTTCTACAGAAACAAGCTTGTATGCATCTCAAAAATAACAAAAGTAAACTCCTCCAAACACTTCGTTTTCTGAAGTCGTTCTTAAACAAATTTGAACTCCCACAAACACTCGAACTTCATCATGTGCCATCTTTCATGTGCATGGATGGCTCTCTCTCTCTCATGGCGCTAAAAACACTAAAAATATGTGGGGGCAAGTTTATAGTGAAACTTACATAGTTTTATATACACTAGACTGCTCCTGGACTTTTCGAATTCTAACTATACATAAGATATTAATGTGTTACAAACTTCTCATTGATAGGTATATTGAACCGATTCCAAAGGATTCCCCAGTTAAGATTGAGTTTGAAAGCATGATGATCGGACAAGCTATACCATCAGGTTTTATCCCAGCAATTGAGAAAGGTTTTAAAGAAGCAACCAATTCGTAAGTTCATGGATTTTGAAATGCACTACCCACACATGTAGACATGCATGCATATGTATGTATGTACATTTCTTTTTATTCTGTCTTACTATGATAATTATAAATATAATACTTTTATCAACTTAATGATCTGAAAGGATCCGTTTTTTACACTTACAGGGGTTCATTGATTGGGCATCCAGTTGAAAATGTCCGTTTTGTATTGATGGATGGTGCATCCCATGCCGTGGATTCTAGTGAACTTGCATTCAAGCTAGCTACAATCTATGCTTTCAGACAGGTCCTTCTCTTATGTTCAATATAGGATAGAAGTTTCTCTCATGAAGCTATTCACATCTTTTGAGTCTTTTAAGGACTTTTGCGTACTATATACTTTTTACGAGACAGGCTACCCTGCAAACTTTGCTGGGTACCTCAGATTGTAGGGTAACAATTTATTGCATGAGCAAAAAGGGGCATTGGATGAGTGAAATTTTGTAATTCATTAAGAAATTGGAGATAAATTAATATTCCTTCATTTTCACTTTAGCACAAAAATGCTGCTCATTACTTGTGTTTTTTTCCTTCATGTGTTCAATCTAAGGATAAAACTTCCTTCAACGAGGCTGTTCACATCTTTTGAGGCTTTTAAGGGCTTCTTTGTGTTATGTATTTTTCAAGAGACAGGCTACCCCGCAACAGCATTTGTTGCATGCACAAAAAAACTAAGAGAAAGGGACAAGTGGAACTTTCATAATTCACTGATAATTTGGAGCTAAATAAATATTCCTTCATTTTCACGTAATTACAAAAATGCCACTCATTCCTTTGTGTTTTTCCTCAATGCATGAGGTACCCTTTAATCCCTGTGAAAATTAACGTTAGAACTTCATGGAACAGTGCTACACAGCAGCCAAACCTGTTATAATGGAACCTGTTATGACAGTGGAGTTGAGAGCCCCGACAGAATTCCAGGGAACAGTTTCTGGTGATATCAACAAGTGAGTGCTGCGGTCTCTTCTCTATAGTAGAATTTTATTAATGTTTCATTTTTATTTCTAATGATTGAAAATGGTCACTTGTGTGATAATGTAGGAGAAAAGGTATGATCGTTGGAACCGATCAGGAGGGGGATGACTGTGTAATTACTGCCTATGTAAGCCTTTTTCCCCCGTCTTTTATTTATTTTTGTGATAATATTAGTTTTACTTGATACCTCTGCTAGACCTCTCCTGGGTGATCCAATTTTTGTTGAGGTTGCTGAACAAAATAAATGAGATAATACATGATCCTATTTTCCAAAGGGATATTCAGAGCACAATCTTATTAACATATGGTTGCAAGTTGCATAGATGAATTTCTCACCTATTAAAACTTGTGTGGGTGTTTGTTTCTTTAGGCATGTAATAGATGACCTATTATATTAGTTTGGATGTGCCTATTCTCTGGATAATTTTCTGGTATTTAAATGTGACAAGGTCATTTGATACCATGACTACATTCGAATTCAACCGGAATCTGATGTGCTATTGCTTCTTAGCTGTGCATATCATTATGCCTGAAGGCATTTCTGTTCCGCTTTTTTGACTCTTGCTATATTTGTTTTTAGAGCATTTTCCCTAGGATTGAAAGGAAATTTGACAACATCAGGGATGGCCGAAATTCCAGCTTCAACAACATTGAAGGTCTAATTTGTGTTCTCGCTGGTTTGGTCTTGCAGGTACCTCTGAACAACATGTTTGGATATTCAACTGCTCTTCGATCAATGACACAGGTGCAAGCAAAATGCTGTTACTTATGTATTGTAAGATTATTATGACTTGATCTGCAAAGGGGAAGTTGTTGATCCTTCTTCTCTATTATGCACAGGGGAAGGGTGAATTCACAATGGAATACAAGGAACACATGCAGGTCTCCAATGATCTGCAAACGCAATTGGTCAACACTTACACTGCCACCAAGGAAGGAAAATAAAATTGATGTTTTGCATTATGAGTCGCACAACATATTTTTTTTTCCTCCGCGATATTTGTTGAGTACCCCCTATTCTAAACTGTTACGTCGTATAGTGTTTCCCCCCTTTTGAGGGAAGTTAGCCTTTTGCAATTATATGCCAGTCTGAACTGTATTATTTTTCCCCATAAAATTAATTGGATGTAAAATTTATTTTCCCCCCCATATAGATATGCTCATGAAGTCCTGACAAATTATATTGCTGTTTAATTTGGATTTGAAAATCATAAAATTTTCAAGCGGCAAATGTGTATCGGCTCCCTCTTAGATTTGCCTCACCTCTAATAAACTGATACATGAATATGTTCTAATATTTCGTAAAAAATAAATTAATTTAATAAAGAAAAAAATAAGGCTAAACTGTTTGATTAATAATTATTCATTTTCGAAGTATTTCATTTGAACAATTTAGTTTAATAAATTTCATAAAAATGTTATTTGTTAGAAAGTAATACAATTAATTGGCAGACTAACAAAAGTAATTTAATTAATCTCAGTAACATTTTTAATGAATTGGAATATGAATATGAAATTATTTTTATAATGTTTAAAATTGTATGTTTTTTTTAATTCGTACTTTTCATTTTTTTTATTTTTTAAATAATATTTTGTTTTCTCGTGACTACTTAAAAGTAACATCTATTATAAAGAATTTTTATAAATATTTGAAAGTAAATGTTTAATTTCAAATATGCATTTACCTGTATAAATGTCTTGCTTAAACCTATTAATCATAATGTATTAAATTCTTAAATTTTAATTTAAATAAACCAAATTTATTTTAAAATTGTATATTTTAAATTTATTCGGTTTATTTTCAACATATGAATTTGTTATACTTTTAAGAAGAGAAAAAAATAAATAATGAGGGTGTTTTTCAGTATGAGTCGCACAACATATTTATAATTTTTTTAAAATAATTATATTTTAAAAATTAATTATACCGAACCGGAAACAGGGCCATTTTTTTAAAAACAATTTTATATTTTTATTTCTCTAGAAGGCAAATCTTCATGTGTTCTTATTCCATAAAACATAAATAAATACACAAAATAAATCTTCGTGTGTTCTTATAAATCAGCGGAGCCGGTGCCGCGCGACCTCCTTGGGCGGAAGCGACGATCTATGGTCGACGGTCTACTTGGTGGATTGAGCAGCGGCTATCGAGCAGTGGATCATCCCTTCTCCGAGCAATCTGTTCGTCTCCGCTGTGCGCTTCTGTTTCTTCTTCTTCTTCTTCTTCTTCTTCTCCGTCGACGGTTAGTCCTATAATTGATCTTTGATCGGCCATCGAGTTTAATATGTTTTAATTGATCTTCTCCGTCGACGATGTGTCCTATAATCCTAGAACAATTCCTTAAAATTAAGATTTTCGTTTTAAAATTTAGTTGCCTAAATTTCTTTACGCAATTGTTTAATAGGTTATGCGTATTGTTCGAAAATTTTTAACGAACCCTACAAATAAAATTCCTTAAAACAACTAGTTTTTTTTTTTTTTGTGTTTATCGTGCTTAATTAGCTCGTATGCATAACTTAAATTGAATCATTGATTTAGCGAAATACCATTACTACTCCCGAGTCTGCGCATGCGGGAACATCCTACAAATAGTGTTCAACTTCAATGCCTAGCGCAGATTGTTTTTGTTTTGTTTCGTTACCAAGAAGACAAATAAAAACAGTCATTCGATTTTTTTCTCTGAATTTGAAATGCTGTTACCGAGTTCATGTTTGTGTAAACTCTCTTTTACAACTGAATATGACCTTTGACTTGCCTTTTTCAGGTTTTTCAATGATTCTTAGTGCATTTTTGAGGTTTTTGTTTGGTCTTAAAGCTAAACTATGTACTGTTCAGGTATGTGGGAGACATATTATCACCAAACGCACGACCATATGGATGAAGGTATGGAGCAGTTAAAGCAAATTTTGACTGAGATTGAAACTGAAGCGGAGAGCCTGCTTCTGGCCCGTCAGCAGGTGATGACCATCCTCAAGTTTCCTTCCTTTTGCTTTCCTATCATATGCATTGAATCACTCACACTTGACACTTGACATCACATCTTTTTATTGGAATGGTCTTGTTGTTGAGTTTAATCTGCTTTCATATACACTGAAAGTCTGAAAATTGAAAATCATTAAAAAAAAAAAGAGGAAAAGCTGCAGTTAAGCTAGTGGACATTGAATTGGGTTCGAGACCAAGGACAAATTGGGATGAAATAGACCAGATTATTCCTCACATATTTCCAGGGAAAATTGAAGTCAATATTCGCGGGTCATTCATTTTCATTTTCATATCACTTTAAGGGTGTAAATTGTCTCAGTTTTTTTTTTTCTTTTGGTTGCAAATACAGCTAGTTGAAAACGATAGATTGAGGAATGGTAATAGGGAGGCACTTACAGCATTAAGGAGGAGGGCTAAAACGACAAAAACAAGTGTACCTTTATCAGCTTTTGAGGAATTAATGAAGGAAGTTGAGGGGACATCTTTGGTGAAGGAGGTGTGTGCAACATGTGGCAACCATGACTCAAAGGAGAAAACGTGGTTTATGTTTCCTGGGACTGATGTTTTTGCCAGGATTCCATTTCATGCTTCTCATTCCGTACTGGAGAAAGGTTTGTTTGTTCTCTGCATTTTATTGAAATCAGTTTTTGTATAGATTGGATACGCGGAAATATTATTTGTTGAGTTGCATATATTTTTTCCCAAAAATTTATATTTCTTTATATTCATATGTATGTTATATTTGACTGGCTAAGTTTTGCTAGATTAAATTTTATTGTGCTGTATTTTTACTTTGAGTAGAGTTTATGTTTTCCCAAAGATAGGATGTTCTTTCTTTTTCGTTTTCTGTTAATTTTTTTGAGTGGTCAGGCATTTATGTATTGATAAAAAAAAGTGTCAACAATTTGAACCACCCTACTTGAGGGTTTCAACAGGTTATTGTTCTGCTTCTGGTTTAAGATGCAAAGTTTCCATTTCAGTAGGAGTGTATACATGCAGTCTACATTTTTAGGGGGGCTTGATATTACTTTGATTGAATATCTAAACCTTTTCTTCCTGTTAATGTTAGTGTTTTTGTTGCTGCCCCCCCCCCCCCCCCCTTTTTTTTTGTTTCTCCCTGTTGATATTGTTTGAAGTAATCAGCAGATAAACTATAATAATTTGTGGACAGAATGAGAGAATGGTGTCTTAGTTTTTTAATGATCTTTCCTGGATGCTAACTTAAAATAAACACACATAAATATACATGTTTTGAATGTATGTATATCCCATATGCTTGTTTTGAATGGATGTCTTTGTGGTGTTGCAGATCAAGTACAACTTGACTTTAACGCAAATAAACTGCAAAGCGTTGTAAAGGAAAAATCACTGTGGATTTCAGAAAAAGGCCTTCTTGCTGATAAGATCTCACCAAGTTTACTCAAATCTATGGTGACTCTAACAGACAACTCAAAGTAAGTAAGCACGCAGATATAGAAGTTGGCCTTTATTATCTTAAGACTATCCTTTGTGCTGTAAAATTGTTATTTCATTGTAAATCTGAAATCGGAATGGATATGCACCCACTCCTTAACGAGTATGTAGGCTTAGACAAGCGAGTTGGAATAGGCCAAAAATAAGGAAAAAAGAAGAGAACATAAAACTTTAGAAGAGTTAAATGGAGGAATTTTTATGTTTGATAGATATCTGTGCATGCCATCAATACATAGTTTGGTTTTACTAAATTTTAAATGCGTTGTGTAAACAAGCTTTCCCCTCTTTGGCCCGTTTTACTCTTCTTTTCGCATAGGATTTTGAGGGGCAGGGATTCCTTATGTATTTTAAAGTTGTTCTTGGGCCTTGCCTGGTGATGAGATCTCTTTATCTGTCCTCCAGGCTTATGATATAGATTGGGGACCTTAAAGGTGTGTTTGGCTAAAAAAGGGTGCACATGAGGATGAGCCAATGAGGCATTCTTCTCATAATGTAATACTTTTAACTAGTTTTCTGAAGGAAACATTCTTGTTAGGTTTTAGACAGTATTAATGATTATAATGTGAATTCCCCTCATACATAAAACCATTTTCAAATTTGTTGCCAATAGGTTACCTAGTATTCGAGGGCATTATAGTTAAATTTACACCCCCACCCCCACCTCCACCTCCTTCTCTTATCATAATTCATGCCTTGCTGTATTTCTCCATTTTTAATAATGTAATAAACGCAAGTTGAAACCTTGTTTCTTGAAGTCTCATGCTCTCTTGAGCCATAGGATGCCCTTCTCTGTGTTTCTGCGTTATACAATATATATATATATATATATATATATATATATATATATATATATCAGTATGTGACCACAAATGTTCTTTGCTTGGTGGTTTGACCTCTTTTCCCAAGGTTTACTTTCTCTACTCAAACCAAATGTGACAAAGAGAAAGTGGGCGACGCCAATAATATATACGCAACATGAATTGTTGTCGTTGTCTGGATCTATGTGGTCCCCTTTCCTGAGGGCTTCTGACATTGAAAAATGGGGTAGATGAACCTACAGAAAATGTGGCCCCTTTCCATCTCCAATCTCCTCTTCCCTCCCTATCTCCCCGCTCACTTTTTCGTCTTTTCCTGCCATGATTGATGATGGTTAGCCACGCAAATCAAGTTTGGATGTCGGGATGCAGCTCATCTGTCACACATCATTTTTCATGCTACTATCAATTTGCCCATTTGTCTTTTAGAGAATGTTTTCACGATCCCAGAAATGGACTTATGTTTTCTGAAATTTATTAATGGCCACAAATAATAGTATCACTTCATATGCTTTGAAGGAGAATTAATGAAAGTGTGTCATGCTGGTTCGTGTTGCAGATAAGATAAAAGGGGTTGCCAACAACTCGTCCTGACGACTTCGCCTAATGTGGACAAATTTAGGGGTGAAGGTTTTTGTATGAAGTTATAACACGGAAACTGCTAAACTGCCCAATGGATTTGAGTTGGACTATTGACAACTGCTTGAGGATCTATCAGCCTTAAAATTTGCAGAACCGTGATCTTAGTGTGTGTGGAGACTGGAGTATACTTTGTCACTCTTCCCTGTATATATATATAGTGGGTGGGTAACGAGTTGATTTTTACCGATGATGGTAATGAGATTGAGAAATCTACTTAAACGCGATTTCATTAAATAAACCCCACATCTGTTTGGGAATTGGGGATTGAGGTTGGAAACGTGATTTGTGACCCAAGCTGATCCCCACCATTTACATGTTTTTTCTATTTTAAAAATACATAGAAAATCAATCTTTTCTTACCTCTGTTTTTCAACATAGGAGCTCTAAAATACTAAACACAACCAATATAAAATGACTAAATTATTTTTTATAAAAAAATAAAGAAATGTTTGTATAGTAATATTATAACATTAATGAAATATTTAAATAATGTTATTTAAATAAAATAATTTTAAACAATTTTAAATATAAGTATAATATTTAAATAATATTATTAGAATATAAATGTAATGTTAAATTAATATTTTAAAATCATTATTTGAATATTATCAAAAATTATTATATATATATATATATTATTATAATTTCTTCGTATGAAATTAAAAACGATATATGAGTCTATTTAATATTTTGGGAGCCTTACGATCTGTATAAGTTATAACTTTTTTTTTTGAATAAATACTATTATTTTCCACCATGTATTTTTTTAATACCACTCAGTTCAACCCTTTTCAAGGACAAAAAAAATTCTGAAATCGTCGCTGTAAGACAGTTAGTTCCCACGTGGCACGCCTAGAACTGCAGCCGTACATGATCTGCACATTCATTTGTTATCAATTTTGATTTTATACATTATCTAACACTTCACCGTTTATTTTGTTTACATATCCAAAATTTAAATGAGCGTTATGGTATGGACTGTGGTCTGTGGAGGCCTGCCCTGAATTATATTTGAATAAAATTATTAATTATAATTACATTCTTTTAATTTTAATTTTAATTTTTGAAAATTCCAGCTCTACCCCACCATCTAGCTGCAACTGTGATTGAAAACCCAACCTCGTGACTCGTGAGGTCACTGCCTCCGTCCACTAAAGAGAAGTCTAACTTTGCTATTATTATTATTATTATTATTATTATTAGCATTTTAAAGATAATTGGATTTCTTATATACTTCCTATAATAGCATTTTTTTGAATATTCACGTGATATTTAACTTTTTTTTAAGAAATTTATATAGTATTTTTTAATATATTTTATAAAATATTATTTATTTTATATAATTATTAAATTATATATAAAAATTTTCTTCGTTTCTTATAATATTTATTTTTATTTTATATTAAATTATAAAAAATATTATTTTAATAATATAAAAAGTAATTTAAAATTTTTGTATATTTATATATAAAAATAATAATTTAAATATAAAAATTTTAAGAAAACAATTCGGTGTGCTCTTGAGTAATGTTTGTGATATGAGAGATCCTGAGCCTGGCTGTCTCCCATCAGCTTCGTTGGAGGTCAGAACTCACTCGCCGACTCGGTACTCGGTAGACATTCCGTACGGTGAGTCAACGTCCGTGTCAGCCTTTAGCCTCTGGGTCCGACGCAAACCAGGGCAGACCCAGCCCATGAACCCACCACCTCCCCACTGCCGCGACTGTGACTTAGTCTGCTACTCGCCCACACGCGCTGGACAAGTGGCGTCACGGGAACGCGAGTACCGATGGTGCGCGGCTACGCTTTTGTTGGGGGTTTGCTCTGCTTCCCATCTCCAAGAAGCTACACTCGTGTGTCGGCACGTCTACACCGAATACTACGTGGTACGCTGTGGATACGATGCGTGGGTACACTGCGGGAGGGATACATTCAGCTCCCAACCTCTTTTATTATTATTATTATTATTATTATTTTCCCAAAAACAATCCTTCTTTTGCTCTATTTTTCTTCATTTAGCCCCCTCACTCTTTTGTTTTTTTAAGATTAAAGGCGAAATTAAGGGAAATGTGGATCATTTCTATCAAACCATGGTTTCCTTCAATAGTAATTGCCAATTTATATTAATCAAACTAAAATGATTAAGAGATACAGCAGGATTTATTTGTTTAACTAAAAAAAATCAATTAAATTATCGCAAAAGTAATATAGGAAAGTTATTTTACAGAGCTTGTGTGTGGTTAGCAAAGAATTGATGACCTGTTTGTAACATAATTTTTACATCATAATGATATGAGGCTAACTAATAGGACAAATTATTTTATCACAAAACATGCCTGTAAACACTTTACAGGAATCCCTTCATAATAAAATATATTATCAAGCTGATAGTAAAATAAATAAACTTTTATGTCCCTGCCAATAATTTAATAACATGAAAAATAGATAGAGTCATTTACTTTCTTTTCTCCTTCCTATTACTGATTGCATCGATCAACTTAATAGGATTTGTAATGAAGATCAAGTACCATATGCAAAATGGGTAGTACTTACAGCCTCAAAATACCATAAGTTTGTGAGTCGGAGTTTGCTGCGGTTACGAGGAAAAGCCGCATCGTATAGCTTTTTGATTTTTGACTATGTTATTTTAATTTATTTTAAAAATTGACTGTTAGATTATATATATTCATATGGTTCATATCATAACTATAAAATTTCATAGTGATCTAACGGTTGAATTTTGCACAAACGCAATTAGAACAAATAAAATGATAAATAAATAAACCAAATTAGAATAAATGATTTATTTATCATTTTATTTGTTTTAATTGTATTTGTGCAAAATTTAACCGTTAGATTACTATAAATTTTACAGTTATGACATGAACCATATAAATATATAATCTAACGATTAATTTTTAAAATAAATTAAAATAACATGTAAAAAAATCAAAGAACCGCAAGGTGCGGCTTTTTCTTGTAACCGCAGCGAACTCCAACTCTAAGTTTGTATGATCCCCAAAGGGCTGCTTTGTTAGGATTTTACCATTTAATCATAGTACTTATCATGTATTTTACCATTTGCTTTGTGTGAGTTTTAATGAAGTTATTGCTGCTGTTGCAAAGTGGATGGCTTTTGACCTCGAGGGGTTTAATTTTGTGGACAACCATATTATGGATGGAAACTAGATATCTTTTTTCGTATATTCAATATCACTATGGTTATCATGTTCTACTTCAAGAACCGAAATTAATTGTGAATTACACATGTTTTCTTCCTTAAATAACCTCATCAAGTTTTAATGTATATCTTTAACTTCTTTATTGTGAGTTAAAATTTGTCTCTTTTTTTAGGTAACACACATGACTATATAATTCTTCAAATTTAGTTAAAATTTACTTTCCATCATTTTGTCTTTATATGTTAAACTTTGCTGGACATTTTTTTTTTAACTAAAGATCTATTCTTTAGGTTTCCATCATGACAAGTTTTTCTGTTTTGATTGTCCATGTTGTGAGTATACAACCACTTGATATTTCTTTTCTTTTGTTTCTTTTTTGAATGAGTTGTATTTGGACTTTTTTTTTGTATATTTCTTAAAAAAATGTTCACCATTTTCAAATGAGTTGAAATATATCTTAATTTTAGGAGTTACAGTTTCATTTTATACTTCATTATTTTGGTTTGGAGTAGAGCATTTTTTGAGTTTTATTTTAGAAGGTGGTAGAAGATTTATAAATAACGAAACAAATAATTCTAATAATTTAACATAAACAAACATATTCATTTAAAATAATTAAACAACGCATAATTAATCAAATTCAAAAGAATAAATAATATCAATTATCAATAAATAAAAAATAAAAAATGGTAGCTTATAAATGTGATATAGAGAAGGCATGAATATATATATATATATATATATATATATATATATATATATATATATATATATATATATATATATATATAAAGAGAGGTGTTAGAGTTTAATTATCATACTTAATCATTTTATTCGAGTATGTTATTTAAGATAAACTACAATTAAGTATTTTTTAGGGGATGATTACGAGCCTATTATAAGCATGTGTGGTGAGTAAAACAATCAACTAATACTAGGTAACAATCAATTAAGTATCATATCTATAATATATCGGGTATTTATATGTAATTCATTTACTATAACAATAGTTAAAAGAGAAGAATTTCGAATGTTGTGAGAGTTTCATGGTGTTTCTTGGTAAATGAGTTATATATAAGCATGATTGATACATAGTAATGGAAACAAGAGTAATATCTTCACGCAGACAAGCATGTTAGGCTTTAAGAGGGGGACAATTATGGCGTCATGGCTAAAGATGGACAACTAATGAACTTAATTAAGTTTATTGTAGCATTTTATTTTTAAAGTGATTAGAATTGATAGTTTGGATTAAATGAACTTAGCCATATTGTTTTACCGTTTTTACGTTGATTCGTTTTTCTTTCCCAGGTGGCAGATTGTGTTATAGTAGAATTCTTTCTGACCACCTCCTTTCTTTAGAAAAAATAAATAAATAAACAACTTGTTTTAATTTTAGCATTTTTTGTGAACCTTTACTTGAGGTTTGGTTACAATATTCCTTTCTTAAAAAAATTTTAAACCATTGTTTGAGCACCCTTTGACCTTATCCCCCCAAAATAAAATTAATAAGAAACTTATTCCTTTCTTATAACATATTTTGATGAAAATAAATAGGTTCAAGCAAAGGAATTACCACCAACCAACATAAAGGTATGTTTGATCACCTAAAAATGATTTACATATACGCTTAAAGTTGAGTTCAAAAGCTAAGTCCACGTGAAAAAAGATTAGCACCCTTATAACACTCTAAATTGATACCTATTTTAGAATATGAGAGTTTTTATGTATTTTAACTTGATTATATTTAATTAAAATATTTTTATTTTTATTTTAAAAAATATGGTAATATAGGATATAGTTTTTGGCGGCAAAAGTTTGAAAAGAATTGTTTTCAACATGCTAGAATATCAAAGGGATAAAACAAAAACAATTGTCATCATTATTATTGGTCCAAAAAATATGATCAAATGTTAATTATTCAATCTCACGTTAAACTTATAAACAAAATTAGTCAGGATTATACATTTTTATTGTTTTCGAGGTGCTTTATTTTATTTAATCAAGAGTTAAAGTTTGTTATCTCCTAAAATCAATCTATGAGACAACCTTAATTTTATTCCCTAAGTGATAAATATTAAGTTAATTTAGAATGATGAAATTCTATAGTATAATGTTGTAATTTTATTTTATTAAAACAAGACTGATTTATTTTTAAAAATAACTAGCTCTGATTAATTATAAATAAAAAACACAACAATTATAATTTTTAAAACTAATTATTTAAAGAAAAATTATTTAAATCTAATTAATTACACTAAAATAACTCCAAATTTATTTTAAAAAATAAGTCCTAAAATTAAAGAAATATGAAAAGAGGAAAAGAAAATAGAATTTTGTGTGTGTGCAGGTGCATGCATTCGCATGTGTGTGAAAGAGAAAGAGGGGGATGAACTCCTTAGGCTAAGGGAGTGAAGAAGAAAAGTAAATTATTTCGTTTGACTAAAGATTTTGAATTTTGTATTAATTTCCCACACATCATTTAGTACCATTACATAATAAATACATATACAAATATTTTAAATATCATCATTTATGTATACACACACTAAATGGATGAATAGTAACTTGAGTTACTGCTCATAAGTTTTTACACACACACATGCTCAAAAACACAATTAGAATTATAAAATAGATACATAGGTTTTTAAATGAATCAAATATTAATGAACAAGTGATAGAGATAATTAGTTAGATAAGAAGCTACTTAGAGCACTCACAATGGAATAACTAAGTATTTTAATAAATTTGTCTACGTGAATTAATATTAGCCATAAATTCGACTTGAAATATGTATCTTGACCAAAAATTTTATTAAATACCAAACTTCGAAGCACCAATTAACTAAATTTAACTAATCAGTGTCTCAAATTTTAGTATTTAATAAAATTTGTAGTTAATATATATTTCAAATTGAATTTATATTTAATATTACTTTACGTAATTAAATTTATTAAAATATTTAACTATTCTACCGTAAGTGTTCTTATAATTATTTTTAAGAATACTAATTTTCTTCTCAAAACACACGTACACACACATGGTGTGAACCTATAATATTGAATATACTAGGCTCTAATGCTCAAGTAAGAACATGTAGCACACTTTGATTTGAGTTAATTGAATATTTTTAATGAAATAATTTCATCAAGGCACCTAGCTGAGCTAATATTGGAACCATATATACCTCTATATCCTTATATGCCAAAGTTGTAAGCTTCTCTCTCCCTTCAATGAACACTTGTCTCATGTATTTGTACTTCGATTTTTTCCCCTAATTCAACACAGTTGGAAGTTGTTGTATATATATATATATATATATTTATGTTTTCGTTGTAGTCTTTTCATTGATGCTATAAAAATTATATAATATTGAAAAACAAATTTATAGCAAGGAAACGGAATATAACCATCGGGAGGTGTAATTGACTAAAACTTACGAGCAAAAAGCAGTGTGAATAACAATTATATGCATATATTTGTCACAAAGGTACACTTGACGCCGTGACTCTCTCTATGTAATATTACTTTACTGATCTCTTTTACGTTTATATGGGGTAGGGAAATCAAAGTTTCTTACACTGGAAGAAAACCAAGAACTCAAAAACCGCTGGTAATTAACATACGAAAGTTGTGGATATATAATATGCAATTCTGAGTTCTCCCCAGTACAGTTATTCCATATCGTACCACATCCGTCCGATCCCCAGTGGCACATCAATAAATACACACAAACTCCAAGGACAAAACCGAAAAATCAAGCAAGGCTGTGATCCAATCACCCCACTTCCCCTTCACCCATACTTGGGTAGAAATAGGAAGAGGGCTAGAGAAATAAAACCCTAACCTCTTCTCCATACCAGCTAGAGTTAGAGAAGCAAAAAAAAAATCTAAACAATAATATATAGTGAAGTTGACTCCTAACCTTCTAATATTAAACCCAATTGCCAATCTCTTTTCTTTACTCTATCCCTCCCTCCCTCCCTCTCTCTCTCTAGAAACAAAGAAAGAAAGAAGAAAAAAGAGGAACAAAATGCTTGACTACGAATGGGGCAATCCGTCGCCTGAAATGCTCGACGGCCACGATTCCGGCCCCGAGTTGGAGCAGGGCCGCCAGATTTTCGACCACTACACCCAGAACTCCTTCGCTGAGGGGTGCCTTGTCTCCGGCTCCTCCGGCGGCGCCGTTGCCGTCTTATCCCACCCCCATCACCACAACCACCAACACGTAGTGACGGCGGCACACCCTCATTACCACTACCCGTGCTACGACCCCCGCTCCTTCTACATGGGATCCGGGTCTGGGTCATACCTGACGCACCAACCTCCGCCAGTCCTCGGTGGCCTTGACGGCGGCGCTGGGGAATTCACGCTGGTGCCCAAGACGGAGGAGCAGCCTCCGCCTCCGCCGCCAGCGACCATGGTGGACTTCACCGCCAGGCTGGGGCTGAACCTCGGCGGTCGTACCTACTTCTCCTCGGCGGACGACGAGTTCGTGGACCGGCTCTACCGGCGGTCGAGGTCCGGACCCGGCGTTGACCTCGTCTCTCCCGGGGCGGCCAACCCGCCTCGCTGCCAGGCGGAGGGTTGCAGCGCCGATCTGAGCAACTCCAAACACTACCACCGCCGCCACAAGGTCTGCGAATTCCACTCCAAGGCTTCGACCGTCGTCGCCAACGGGTTGACTCAGCGATTCTGCCAACAGTGCAGCAGGTCTCTCTGGCCGTGCCGGCGCCGTCCGTTGTCGATGTCTGAAAAAAAAAATCTTAAATACCTTAAAACCCCAATATGCCCTCTCTGTGCGAGCCCATTTCCCGAAAATGCCCCCCCGGGAGCTGTGCCATGGAGCCAATGATTGGCGGTGGCAGTACATGGGGACATCCCGAGGGCATTTGCGTCCTTAAAAACGTTATTCGTTTTTTCGCCGCTAGGCCTTTCACACGTACAGGACAGGGCTTCAGGCCCCTTCGCTTTTTTTTTTTTTTTTTTTTTTTTGGTGTAGTTTAGTATTAGGATTTAGGCAGGCTCTACATACGCATTCAATATTCTGTGTGGTAATTATTTGACTCAAACCAACTGCTAATTAATTTCCGTTTCTAACTAAAACAATTTCAGGTTCCACATTCTGTCGGAATTCGACAACGGCAAACGGAGCTGTCGGAGAAGGCTCGCCGACCACAACCGCCGCCGCCGAAAGTCTAATCAGTCCAACAACGAAAAATTGCAGCTCGAAGTCTTCGCCCCCAACTCAAGTAAAATAAATATTATTTCTTTTTATTAATTGTATATATTTTAACAATTCATATTTTATATTATATATATATATATGTTTTGTGAATTCGTGGATTGAATCATACGTACGTACACACACATACACTATATACTATAATTATACTATACTATACATACTAGGGTCTCCGCCGGAGTATAGAGCACTGTCGACGGTGTCAGCGACTCTGGCCATCTCGCCGCCGCGGATGTCATTGGACTGCTTCCGAGGGCGACCATTCCACGCCCCGGCGACAACCTCTGCTTCCTCGAGTTCCATTTTCTTCTCAAGTGGGTGATGCATTGGTTACGTACGTTAATTAGTTTTTTGCTCGGGAAAGCCAAGGAGCTAGCTAGCTAGTGGAATATTATTAGAAAATTAAGAAAAAAGAGGCTTAATTAACAAGGTTTAGTTTCCTCCTTAATTATTGTCAGTTTTAGTTTTTAAAAAATTACTTGGATGGGTATTTGTATGGTAATTAAACTACGACGACGTTAATCACGTATGTACCTAAGCTAGGCTTACCTAGCATGCCTTGGTTTTTGGATCGAAATATAGATATTTTCTCGTTTAATTGTCTGGAAATCCTCAGATTCCGGGAAAAGATGAGATGTGGGTGTGTTTGGGGAAGAAGAAGAAGAAGAAAAAAAGAAGAAGCTCTTCTTGGGTAAGAACGGATGTTGGTGTTGATTTCCATTTGAAATCAAATCGTATCGTAGTACTTTTTTTTTTCCCTGCTGCAGGCACGCCTGTTTTGTTCCCTTCTCCCTTTCGGTAAGGGTGGAAAAGTCATGTAAAATGGAATGCAGGTGAAAAAGGCATACAAAAAATGGGATGGAAAAAAAGTTATGAAAATAGTATGAAAAAGACGGAATATAATTTTATGAGAACTAAAATAATGAGATTTAATGTGAAAAACTATCAAAATTATAATATTATCTCTCTTTTTTTATCAATTACACACATTTATATAAATATATACTTAAGAATAAAAATAGTATTTGCAACCATACAAATTTTTTTCCCCTTTTGAGTTTTTTTCATCAAAATGTTTTTCAACTTCTCCCTATCATTTGACTAACCAGGGTCCTGGTCCAGGGTCAATTTTTATTTTTTAATTTTTTTTTTGGGTCAGAGATATTTCATGAAAATTGCAGCCTTTAGGGGCTAAAATGGAAAAATGAAGAATGTGTTACATGTGCAGTGTGGAGTTTTAAGGAAATTGGGATTAGTATGGACACTAGCTGGCAGGTGGATGGGCTGTCTCCTGCATGGAAGCTACGCTGATATCCATATATATTTTAATCAAACGCACTTTGTTCTGCACTTTAATTGGGTCCACGTACTCTTATATAATTAATCAACATCTTCTTCGGTTGATCCCACGGTCCACAGCTATCCGGGTTCAAAAACACATGAATATAATACATGTGGCGCAGAGGGTTGGACCACAACAAAGGTCTAGCTAGCTACAACTTCTATGAAGATTGCCTTTTTATTTATTTTTCTTTTATGTTTTTTTTAAAATTTTTATTATTATGTCATATATATATATATATAATTAAATCTATTAAAAGTTCGTATGACGTGTTTATACTTCGCCCACATTTGAATTGATTCTGAGCTAAAAATATTTTTCAAATATTGGGCAGGTACATGGGTTTAGATTTGGAAATCGGAAAGCAAAAAAAAAGCATGTTTTAAAAATATGCTTTTAACAAAGCTCTACTTTAAGATAAGTTTTAAATTGCGTGCAAATAGATAGTTTGGAAGAATGAAATCATCCGAACAAATAAAATTAGAGTGTTTGGTGTTATTTTTATTTTTAGGAATTTTTATTGGAGTTTAAATTTAAATTCTAATTTTATATAAATAAAATAACTTTAGTTGGAAAGATGTTATTTTAAAAGAGAATATTTTTATTTAAATTAAACTCTATAAAAAAAATTTAAAAAGTTTTATGATAAAATTATTTTTAAAAATTAAATTAGTTTTAAAAATAATGAAATCAATAAATTTAAAATTATTTATTAGTTTACATAATTTTATAATTTTTAAAAATTTGTTATTTTTTAAAAAATAATTCTACCCAATCAAACATAGCCTTCATTGTTCATGTTCAAAATAAACTAGACGGGTTGTGAATTACGCAGTTGCATAATTAAATAAAACTACTACAGTAAAACTTCCTTCAACCTCACTAAACATGACTTCTTTTAATGTGTTATTTTTAAAAAAAGTTAAAAAAATATGAATTTGTTTAAATATTTTAAATGTGTTCAAAAAAAGTTTAATGTGTTATTTGATGCTTTTTTAAAAATATATAAGAGCATATAGGTTGACATAATTAAACATTTCTTATAATTTAAGGGAAAAATATATAAATTTATCAAAAAATCATTTACATCGGTTTCCTTAAAATAAAGTATAAGAATAGAGAATGAATAGTAAATTTCTATATTTAGCGACTCATTGTTTATTCATAAATATTTTTTCTATAATTTAATAAAGTAATGAATTCCTATGGAGCATATTAATTAGATATTTTGATTTCAAAAGAGTATGTATGCACATGTGTGTTATATGGTTGCTAAGTAATATTAGATAGTAATGATATTCAGGTGTGTTCCCATTAAGGATCGAATAAGAGAATGTTACTAGCTTCATATTTAATAACCTCAGATCATAATAAGTTATTGCTATTAATATACTTAAGAGGGATTAATTTCATTATACACATTATTAATATCTTTTAGTTTATGTTTGGTTTTATAAACAATTTATTTTTATTTTTACCGACATGCTATTCTAACTCACCAATCTCATTTTTGTATTGCCATTATAAATTAAAATAGTTAACTTGCTTTATTATTATTAAAATAGTCATTACATAACTTTTTAACATAATAATATATAGTATGCTAACATATGTACAAATTGAATACCCTAAATGAATTTTTTAGAGTAGCCCTGATAGTATGTAGTTTATCATATTTGATAATTATAAACAATATAATCTAAAAATTGTCTAATACAATACTAGTTGTAAAAATGTATAATTTATATTTATTAAAAATTTAACACTAAATTTTACATAAATATATAACAATTTAATAATAAACTTTATGTAATTATCATTCATTAATTCTTATCATATTTGGAAAAAAACACGAAAAGTAAGATTGCAAGCAAAAAAAAAATGTAATCAACATAATTTTTTTTAAAAAAAAGATTATTTTACCTGTTCGGAAGTAATATAAGAAAAATATGCTTTTTAATAAGCGTACAAAATAAACTTGGTTTTTTACGTTTTAATTTAAGAAACGTATTAAATATTATTTTATATATCTCATTTACATAGTTGACAATTTTTTAATATAAAACTTTTATTCTAATCCATCAAATATGCTGTTTTTTACTTGAAAATGAAGCGTTATTAATATGTATTTTTTTTTTAAAAAAATCAAAATAGAATAATATTAAGTACAGCATAAAATCAAACTCGAGTGATATGGCATATGATCTATTTTTTAAGGCCCAAAGTTGCTGATCTAATTGACGCGAATATGTTATATTGATATATTATATATACTCTACCGCTTATTGAGTTGTGTATTAAAAAGCTTTAAAAAAAATGGTGGCTGCCAGCTTTTCTTTGATGGTTGTCGCGGGTCCCACACCAGCCGCAGCAGCTCTTTTCTGGTTTCGTGGTTGGCATCTGTAGAGTCAGGTGACACCGTGGGGTCGCCCTTCCCTCCCTCCCTCCGATTGCAACCGACTTCAATCAATGCCCACCACGCCCAAGTAATCCTCCACGACCCGACCCGACCCGACGCATATCATGACGATGCGTTTTAGAGCCCTCCCTTTTTTCCCCACTTTTTTAGTCTATAAATTTAAACTATTTTTTATATAATAATACACTACATTTTAATCATTCTATATATTATTAAAATTATATTTTATATTTATAAATTTTTTATAATTTAATATAAACAAATAAAATTATGAAAAACGTGATGAATATATGCAAAAAAAATTAAAAAATTTATAATATAAAAATTATACAGAGTGAATATTATTTTTTAAATATATTAAAAAGTACTATAAATATCATAGGAAAAATTAAATATAAAATTAGGCACGTTTTATGACTTTTTTATATTTTTTTCTAAATAAAAAAAATAAAATTTTATAAAAAATTTGTTACAGTGTTCTTATATGTTCATCAGTAAAATTATATATTTGTGTGTATTTGAATTATTTCTAAAAAAGAGTTCAACATGTAATGAGATTCCAAAAGAGTAATGTTGTATAACAGCATATTAAATCAAAAAAAAAATCATAATCATTTACATTAATTATGATTTCATAATGATATGGCACACCCAGCATACATATTATTCCTCATTCTAAAATATCAATTTAATATTTTTATTTATAATCTTTATCTCATTGTACCACAAATATGTGGCATTTGTAGGTTCATCGCGAAAGAAATGACTCTTTTTTTTCCAGAATTTTCAACGTATAGTAGTTGATTGCTCATTATTGTAGCCGACTATCGAGTCATTGTCCACTAACAGTAGCTAGCTTACTCCCTCTCAGTCGCCTGTCGAGCTGCACATACGTACCAATTGAAGTCGCATACTTTCTTTATCTCATTTGGTTGACGAGTCTCAAGGCACTAGGAGTTTATGGGTAATACAACAATTAACTGTTAATTAAGCCCATAACTTGACACCAAAGATATCGAATTAATATTTCCTAGCGACAGCCACGCCCCCGCGGCGTGATCTACCCCCTTACAGCAGCTACTCTGCCATAGCTGATTTTGTTAATATACAGAATACAAAAAAATTTATTCGTTAGTGTATATATTGATATATAATACGGGATAGCAGTGAAGTGATATCTAACATTAATACGCTCGTTTCTCACGCAATTTACTTGAGTTTATTTTATGACATTCAAGTAGTTATAGAACACACTTAACATGTTTTTTGTGTAACAATTCAATTAAGATGCAAAATCTTCAATGACCTCAAATATCATTTGATGTAAATGCTAAAATTGAAAGGGTATATGAATTCTTTGTCAAAATTTAATTAATGAGTTGTGATCTTTATGAATTTTGTACATTGCTTAAAATATAATAATAAATTTGAGTCAAATGAAATGACTAAGGAAATTAGATTGATATAAAAATTAAAATAAAAATTTTAATCACTTTTCCTATATTTAATATACAAGATAATGAATTAAGGTAATTATAAAAATATTTTTATTGACGTTATTTTTGGATTACAAAAATATTTTTTCATTACCCGCTGTTCCCAGACCAAAATTGGTGTTGTTCTCGGACAAACCCCGCTGTTCCTGCTCCCAACTTCTCTGTTCCCCATGGCCCTCCATGGTTGCTGCCTGCAATGCACGCTATTCACCCATGCCCCTCCGTGGCCGCCGCCCACGATGCACGTTGTCCCCTCTGCCAACCCCATCGTCAAGCCCACAGACGTCGGCGTCCTCATCCCTGGAGCTCCAGCACAAGATCCTTAATTACTTTTGGATGTGAATGATGATGTTTAGGGAAAATGGAACAAAATAGATTAAAAAAATTAATTTACTTGTGTTTAGGGTATAATATTTCCATGATAATTATTGATTTTCTCCTATTATACCAAATGCGCAGAAAAAAAAAAGAATAAAATTTAACTTATTTTTCTTTTCTTTCCAGGCGTATTAAATATTATCTTATATACTTGATAATATTAAATTGAAATTGAAATTTCCAATGTGGTAAAACTATTTTTGTAAGAATGAATTCTTAAATTATTATTAGAGTAGCATTTATATATTTCACAAACAAAATTTGCATGCAGTGGCACGAATAAATTAAAGCCTAATGGTCAGTCGGTTCAACGTACTCTTTTATATAATCTCTAACCATCATTAGAAGCTGTTCAACACTTTCGCTCCCTTGCAAATCGATAGATAGAGGTATGTATTTATATATGGGTGAATCGACTACATCCAACAGGTAAGGTACATTAATTGATTGATTGCGTTCACAGAGAAACTTATGGACACCCTTGAAAACGCGAGCATATGAGGCTAAAACATGACCTCTTCTGAAATTATATATGTCCACGTGGGTAGGGACTAACAGCCACAAAAGCTCCAAACATTTCACCTAATTTCTCACTTTTGGTGTCTTATAATAGAGGAAATGAACCGTATAAGCATTTGTGTCGTCTATGTCACAACCCCCTTGACAATTTAACATCATAAGCCTTTTGGCGGAGCACGCGGCTGTAGCATGAGCAGCTGGTAGGGGATGGATCTTGTAGCCGCAAAAAGCTTTTTCAACTTTGGTGAAAGCCTCCTTTCATTCACAAAACAATCATAGATGCGGGGAATGGGAGCTTAGCCTAATTTAGTTACCATACCCACCTGTGGGCTCTCTCCCGCTTTGTAGTGCGGGCATGCATTCCCGGAAACAAACATGACCATTGATACCCACCCAACCAAAGAAAAGTGGGTTCGGAGGCAGTTGGGTGTATGGGCTGGGCAGCAACCACATCTGAAGGCAATGGGGAGGCCGGGAAATAGTGTACCTGGTGCAATCTGCCAAAAATGTAGTTTATCAGGGTGTAGCAAATTATTATTAGTAGCCAGCAAGACTAGTGAAGTTTAGAAATTATTTAATTATTAGTAGAGAATTTATGTTCAATTTGGGCGCAGATACTTTTCCACACCACAACTCGTTTTCATTTTTCATTTTTGATGTTTTATATATATATATATATTATATATATATATATATATATATATATATATATATATATATATATATATATATATATTGCGTCCGGAGGACTAATTAGTAGCATATATACATCCGAGAGGACCGAGGCCAAGAGGGGAGAGGATCTTAATAAAGAATAGATGGAACTCCATAAAAATATTAAAGATGATCAATTTCAATTTCAGTAGTGCAACCACATGAAAGTTGAGTTATACACAGCTTAGGTCAATTTTTGAGATTACCAAACAACCCTACCCTACAAACCATAAATGAAGAACATGATATTTGGGGCACCGACAAAATTGGGGCTGAGGAGCGATTGAATCAAATTAAATGGCCACGACCCGTGACCATCATATTTCCTCTTAAGTCCACACACCCTCAAGTGGGTTTCACAAAAACAGCAAGACATTTCAGGGTGCAGTGTTTTCAATGTACTCATAAAGCTCCCCTCAATGAAATCTATAATGCCACCCCCTATACCCTTAGGCCTTAATTTAACCACCCACCTAGATGTCGCGCCTACAATGCCCGCCCATGGCTTTGTGCGCGCGCGCGCGCGCCCCACGCGTGAATGACAGAAATTGATGATGGTACCTGCATTATAGGCCTCCATATATTTTCCTTTTATTTCCTCTGTGAACGAGCTCAAACCTACCCAAACAAACCAGACTGTGACAGAAATTGATGGTAGATGAATTATTATAGGGCTCTTTTTGGAACCCCCCAATTAACCCACCCAAACAAACAAACTAATTATTAAGAGAGTTTGAGATCCGGTCCGGCATATATATATATATATATACATATATATATATATATATACACACACACACACACAAAACAAATATCCTCGGTTTTTAAAATTTATTAAGAAAAAACATGTAACTGATTATACATTTTTTTTAACAGTTTGAAAGAAGCTTTACACTACATGGGCTCCCCCCAAGGAGTTCCACAATTCACTACTGCTACACCCTTCTGATGCTTCACCCTTACTGGACTTCCCCCTCAGAGACCACAGCCCGAATGCCGAACCCGGGGTCTGCATGAGGTCCAGGGTGACATGCGGGCCAGCAGCCGCCGCACGGAACTGGTCCCAGTCGTCGGTTGGCCCCGTGAGGAATTGGCTCGGGTGCGCACCCGCAGATGCGAGGTCCCCAACTGCACGGTGGTTCTGGTGGCAGCCCCAGTTCTCTTCGTCTTGATCAACTGCAACCTGGCGGCCGGCGATCACGGCGGCAGCGGCTGCTCGGCTTTCTGCAATGAGCTCCTGAAGAGCCGCGCTGGATCTTGATGACAGGTCAGCCTCGTACACCCAAGAATCAGTCTTGGATGACAGAAGAGAGAAAGCACGGGTTGATACGTACGGGTATGGGTATCTTCCGGTCATCATTAATTTATTGTCTGCGCACAACAAAAATTTTATGCTTATCATCATATATATATATATTTCAGTTGTTAATTGTTCTCCACGAATCAAATCAGGAGCTAATTAACAATGTCATTCACTGTTTCAAGAACCAAATTGCACACGCACACATAATATGTATATATATATATTTATGAAAAAAACCCAAAACTCTACTTGGGATTTAGAGCCCCAAAAAGTCCTTACTTTCTTACCTTTTCCCATTTCAGGGTTACACATTTCAACAGCAAAAACCCTAATAAATGAAAAATGATGTTGGGTTTTTATTTATATATTTATTTAAGTCTGCACATTTGTAGAAAAAAAGAAAAGAAAGGCTATAAGAGTAATTAAATCCAACATTTTGGTGTAATCCGGTTGTTATTGACAATCTGCTTGGCATTAATATAGACCCATTTCACTCGTACATATATACGTAGAGAGAGAGAGAGAGAGAGAGAGAGAGGGGGGGGGGGGGGGTTTCATACACTGCCAACCAACCAAACCTAACAAGGACAACAAGAGCAGGGAATGAACGAAATATTTTATATGACCCGAAATCAATATCACAGTGGTTGCATTTGGTAATTAGGATAGAGGATCCACCCTAGAGAAAGCTTGGTTTAATTATACAAGGCAAACACACAGGTCAATACAACAACAAACCCATGCCCTAAACTAATAGCTAGGGGGCGGGGCCTACACATATAGTCTATGGGGCACCCATTTCCCAAATTATAATAGCTTGCATATACTTTATTTGCTTATCTGGCATGTGAGTTGATGATTATATACATATATATATATATATATATATATATATATATATATGTGTGTGTGTGTGTCGGAATTACCAGTATGTACAAAGACAAACCTACCAAGAGATGCCAATCATTTATAAGTCACATTGTAATAGAGTGCCGCTTTTTTTGGGCTGTTAGAATGAGGAGATGACATGGAAGTTAGTATATAAAAAAAAATCTATACTAGAAAGTGTGATTTTCGAGCATGACATGTTTTTGAATCCGCTTTTCAGCAAAATAAAAAAAATTAGTTGATATGTCATCGCCTTATTTAATGGAAGGGTCCATAGGGTTTTTCATTGTCATATTGAGTAATGAGAAGGGGACGCGAATACATAAAATGTTACGAGACAGAGGGGGGGTTTCATTAAAACCTTATTACATGATCTCTAAGTGTTTTAAGTTCAACATTTTGGTAGTATTACTATACCTCAAATCAATTCATGGGATCAGTGTCATTAGTTTTCTTGTCAACAGCCTTGATTAACACAACTAAAATATAAGAAAGGCTGATGGCTAGGTGGACTTGTTTCAAGGCAAAGGACAACCCCATGGAAAAGAAACCTTACAAAACCCCAAGCATATTCATGATAGACGGCAAGTTTAGAACATAATTATCCAAAAAAAAAATGATTTACTTCCAAAAAATGCAGTAAAATAATGGGACTCATCAGATGAACTGGACCTAATTCACAAAATTATGTGTTAATCTAATTCTATAACTAATTAATCTGCCTAACTCAAGCTAAAACTTACACATCTCGATTATTTTATATTGTGTGTGTGGTGGGAATTTTGTGAAAAGCCTGCCAAACAGAATGCCCAGTATCTCTCTGATCCGTTAGAGTCAAAAATAAAAGAGTGAATGATAATCCTCAGCTGGGCTGCATGCAAGCATATAAAAAATAATCAATTACTCACCTAGTTTCTATAGAGACAAGCATTAATTGCAAACATGGAATTGTTACAGGAATGGGCATATAAAGATAAATGTTTCCTTCTTTGACCTACTGTTGGGTTTGTGTCCCATGCGTAATTAGTACACACACACACAACACAGAATATATATTATATATGTACAGGTAAAGTGTTCCATACATCTTACTATATATAGATGAAAATTCCCTCCCAAGATTGGATCATTCTTATTCGTTACATAAATTAAGCCTAGATTTTAAGATCACTTTACCTGACATAGGCATAATTACTCCACCTACAGGGGGTGCTTTGGGGACTCTATTATAAACAAAACGAGCCCCTTAGCAAGTAAAACGGGTGTTCATAAACAAAAAGACTGCTCCCCAAACACCACCTGAGGTAAATTTTCCGATAAGAAAAGGCAGCTAGCAACAAGAAGCAACACAACTGCGATCACAAACAGTTTATCGATTCTATTTTACTGGCATACGGTGAGTTCCAAAACTCAAACTCGTTCCCAACTCGAGTATGCTGATGCCGATAAACTGGTTTATCTGATATATACTCGGTATAACCCAACTAACTTGTAATGTAACTAAATCCCATTTGATAAAATAAAAAAACTGCTTCATAATAATAATACCTTGGGAAGGATTTGAGGGAAAGGAATCGTGAGAGATCTTTCTTCTCCTCTCGTTATGCCCTGCTAATCTTCTCCTACAACTCCTCTTGGAATCGTCAAACTCTGTCACGGCGTGAAACCTGCACTTACCATCATTATAAGGATCACTAGCTAGTTTTGAATTATAATTAATTAGTTGTTGCTTTCATGATTTAATCCTCAAAATTCATATGTATATATATATATATATATATGGTTCTGGTCTTCTTTTTTAAGGCTAACCATTCATTACCTGCTACACTGTTGGCAAAATCGCTGTTCGATCCCAAGAACCGTCGCTTTGGGCGCCTTGGAGTGGGTCTCGCATACCCTATGCCGGCGGTGGTACTCCTTCGCGGTCACGAGAGCCACGTGGCACCCCTCTACCTGGCACCTAGGCACCGCCACAGGAGCGTACTCTAATGTCACCGCCGCCTCCTCCTCCTCCTCCTCCTCCGGAGGCAGGGGCGAGAGTCCGCCGACGACGATGCCCTCAAAATCGCAGCTGGGTCTGACTCTCTTGTCGGGGTCGGCGAAAAGCCCGGCCAAGCGGCCGCCGTCGTCGTCCAAGTAGTGTCTCTTGCCAAGCCTCAGGCACGTGAGGTGCGGATCGGAGCAGAGCCGGGAGTGGTACCCTACTCCGCCGCTGTAGAGGAGGCGGTTGGTTTGGACGTCGTCGCGGAAGCTGCTCCGATGGTGGCGGCGATCCATGAGAGGCGCGGCGGCGTTGGGGGTTGTCAATGCAGGGGAGACGGCGGTGGGTTGGGTTGTGCGTGAGAAATTAGTGTCAGCCGCACTTCCGCTGCCACCTGCCGTCGGTCCCCAAAGGGAAGTGCCAAACTTCCAAATGGTGCCCAAAGGGAGGTGGGTAGGATTATTACAATTTTGCCCCCCGACATTTTCCATCTCTCTCTCTCTCTCTCTCTCTTCGCCCTCTCCTTGTATCAGAAGACGATTGCTGGTTTTGGGCATGCAAAGCAAAAGCAAACAGTGATGGGGCGTACAAGGGTAGATAAGGGATATGACACGTACATGTACTTTTCCTTTTCGTATTAAAGCTAGCTAGCCAGTAGATAGCTAGAGAAGAGAGAGAGAGAGAGAGAGAGAGAAGGGTGTGGTTTTGTGGCTGTCCACCAATGTGGAGTCTTTAGTGCTCACCAGGCTTTACAGACAGAAGAGCAGAGGCCGCGGGGGACTCGACAGGTGCGAGGCGGTGGATGGAGAGGATAGCAATTGGGAAACCACACGTGCGAAAAAAGAAAGCTTGTGCTGGGGGATGTTGGGACGTGGCTAGAAGTGACATTTGACCCGGCGTAATGGCGCCACACATTATTTTTTCAAATATAATTATTTTTTAAAACAATTAAATAAATTTGAATGTATTTATGAGTATTGTAAAAAAAAAAAAATCGGCAAATAAGCCCTTAAGATTATATTGAAACTAAGCTTGTACGTTAATTAATTGTATTAATTACCAAGTTAAACTTATATACTAATTAATTAAGCTAACCATGTATAATATTTATATTCAAATTGAACTTAATCCAAAATTTATCAATTATATTATTTATTTAGAGATATATACTTACAAACAAACACAAATCTAATCAAATTGAACTTGTACGATAACCGTTCAAGTTAAATCGCGAGTTTATATAATAATTGTAACAAAATTGTATGATATTAAGTTCAAGTTGAGCTTAATTAAACAAACGACCTGCTGAGGGTCATCTATCAGCCTTACCATATATGTATGTGTGGTAAAAAAAATGTTGGACGTGCATGCGTTCTCAATACATAATTTAGTGTCAAGAGATGCTTTTGATATGTGAAAAAGAAGTTAATGACTTTGGAGTCCTAATTTATTGGTGGCCAGTATAGTATAGTATATAGATGAGCACGTACGTTGAACGATTATTAGCGCTGCACAATTGACCCCGAGTTCCGAAAAAAAAATTAATTACCTTATGCACAAAAATAAAATCATGATATGTAGTTGAAATTAATTTCATATTTTGAATTTTTTTTGTTTGGAAATGATAATTGATATATAGATATAGTAAAACTTCATGTCAGAATTTAAATTATATATATGTATGATTAATGGACACATCCAATCATCATAAACTAAAATAGTTTGAGAATCGAAAGTTTTCAAAGTGATTCTCGTGTGATTGCGTGAAGCTAAATTTAATCTATAGCCTAACAAACTAAAATATTGTATCAAACTCTAGCGGTACGGCCGGTCAGATATAGCCAGAATGTAACAAAAATGTGGACTGTTCAGCAATGAGAGCAAATGTCTCATGGCAATAAAGGCCCTCAATTTGTGTATAGCCTTTGGTAAATTTAGCCTATCTACCTTATAATATTCGATGGAGCTCGCCATTAGATATGAACTTGATTGAAAAGACACGCTGCAATCAATATGTTTATATTTGCTAAGTGATAATGAATGAGGGTTAATTTCATTTTGATGGTCTAATTAAGCTGAATTAGGGTCATGGTCTACATTGTATTGAACAAGCAGAGAGGAGACATGGATTATACAGAAAAACTAGCTAGAGTGATACACCCATTTGCAATATATTTCATAACCCTGTGTTTGGTTGGTATATAAAATCTATGGAAAACTGAGGTGGTAGAGAAAATATGTAGAAATTTACTTTTCTCTTGTTTGGAAGGCTGAGAAAATAAACAGTACCCGTAAAAAAGAAACAGTAAGTGTGGAAAATAAGTACACTAACGGCTAGTTTTTATTGACAGCCAAACTGATGGAATTTTGGGTGGAAAATTGATACGCTAAATTTATTTCCGAAAATATCCTTTACACGGTAAACACATCACGCCAGTCCTCTCATTTGTCAATCGTCTACGAGGAGCAAACACGCAGAGGTCGACACCGGCAGGCCATCAGCATCGTCGATGAAAGTCCCACGATCGTGGAAGTCAACACCGGCAGGCCCAAGTCCAGATCTCACCTGGACTAACACTTCGGGTCGGATTTGGGCAACGATTCGTCGTACCACTATTTTCGCTGCTTCCCCGTGGGATTTCGGCCAGAATCGTCGTCACCCCAGACGGCGTCAGATGTGATCGGAACTTTCAGTGTCCGGAGTGGACGATCTCCGGTGAATGTCAATTCTCCACAACAATTTCTCAGCTTAGACAGCAGCATAAGCCTTTTAAATTATTATCTTTTTTAGCCTTTGAAATGCGTGTATTTATTATCCATCAAGGCATCAAGACCACGTGTCCCATGTTGGCTTGGGTAAAGTATATTGAATTAATTTTTGTGTCCTTATCTTATAATAGGATTTAGGGTAAAGCTGGTAATTCACATGTTCTAATAAATAATAAAAAATAAATTTTAAAATTTTTCTACCTCTTTTCTTTGCCAACCAAACGACGGTATGAAATTTTTTTTTTTCATGTCTTTTCTTTCCATATCTTTTTTTTCCATATCTTTTCTATATAAAATTTTTCTATCCTTTTTTTCATACCTTACCAAACAAAGGGTAAATGAAATTCTTTGTCATGGCAGCCCTGGCCAGAGGAGATGTTGGTTTAATTATATTGAAATAATGCCCCAAATTTAATGCAAGCCCCCCCAGTCGATCTGTAAATTAAAAAGTAGAGCAGCCATGCAGTGCGTATGTCCGGACCTGTCCATACACGTGTCCACCATGGCTCCCACCAAAAGATATTTCAAATCCCAATGCATGTGCTACTCCGACCTTGCACCAATCTGAAAATATCAATATTATGTTCACTGTGCAGCAAGATATTGCCTTGATCTCTACCCATTTTAAGGAATGCCAATCCCCTCGTGAATACATACATACATACATACATACATACATACATATATACATACACAGATATATATATATATATATATAAATATATAAATCGGCTCCGTCAGTGTAAATGTTCTTGATCTTGATATGGTCCTCAATCACCCCTGCGGTGTTGCAAAGAAAGGAGTGGTCCTCAAGGAAACAGATATTTTTACCTCATCCCTAGCTAGCTAATTTGCTACACCGGCCGGTACCAGATTTAATTTGTTAGGGACACGTCGTGAGCGATTGCAGCATTGGAGGCCACATAGTTTCGCTACAGTACTGTACTTTTGTCATTCGGTCCTCCTTATCAGTTGACAATTGACAAAGGAGTGGTGTACTGGTGGTCCGGCCCTCAGGCCTCAAGGAAGATAAAAATTTCAATTCAATTCACTCCCTCTTACTTGTAATACCCCCAGCACACACTGGCTTTCAACAGATGACGATTCTCTTTTGCAGTATTGGGCTCTCTGCTTATTTATTCGAATTCAAAATTAAAACGAACGAACGAACGAACGAACAAACAAACAAACAGCAAAAAAACGGAAAAACAAGACAAATGGGTGTTTGGTAAATTGGCGAAGGCTGTCTGGATTCACCCCTGTTATAGCTCTGTGGAAATCCCCCACATGGTGGACCCCCTCCCCCTCCTCCCCAAAAACACACACACACACCCCCACCCCTGGCCCTGGTCGGTCACTCATCAATCAGTGACCACGTGGATGGCCAATATTGCTCAGGTCTGTGCAGGCAATGTTGTCTGGGTCAATGGCTCACAAATACAATATACAGCAACTTTTTTTTTTTTTGCCCTTTTCTCTGGTGGTATATTGATGGAATATGAATAATATATGTATGACCAAGGGGAAGCGAATTGGCAACAGGACACCACTGGACTGGATCTAGGACCGGAGTTGTTGGGCCTGATGCCTGAGTGAGAGGCACGGCCACTCAGATTGCATTTGTTCCTTTTAATGAAACACATAATAGGTTTTTTTTTTTTTGGGTGGGGAGGGGAATATAAAGGGGACCATGAATAAATTATATGATGTTGGAATCAAGGGCACAAATTCGTGCAGTATCAAAATAGTTATTGCATCCGTTGTATTTCACATGACGACATAAATCTACAAATTTATATATATATATATATATATCGATGTTTTATTGTTCCCTTTCACAATAAATTCTACCTTCTTTTTTCTTTCAAGTTTTATCCACGATAGGAATTAACGCTGAAAATGAACAACATTTCAGCTCAACCCCGGTGCCTTCATATCTATCGGAACACATTCAGAACAAAATGTATCCTTGTATCAACCATTTGATTGATGCAAAGCCTCTAATTTATACCTCAACTCCCTCTAGCTACTTGCACCTAATGGCTACATAAACCAATGTATAAAACGATCAATTAAGTCTAATTCATGAATAAAAGAGAAAATAATTTGGCTTAAGATGTAGCAATCTTACATAATCCACACAAGTTTTAAAAAACAAGAAATGGGTAGACAAACAAGCTCAGCCACTTTTGCCGTTAATCTTATAAAATAGTTTATGGGAGTGAGCGGGAAAGGGCTTCGGACATTTTCCTTTTTTTCTTTTGAAAAAAGAACGCTATTTGATAAATATCAACTACTGAATCTTGCAGCAGGGGAGCGTCTCCACCACCTACCCCAAAGCATTGTCTTCATATAAATGAACAATACCTCCAACCTCCAACCCTCAACCTCTAACCTCCAACCTATCCCGATTAAAAAGTCAGGAATCTCCAGAAAAAAGGCCAAAGATGATAAAAAATTTGATAATACATGCTAACATTTTTTTTATAGGTGATAATACATGCTAACATTTAAAAATGAAAAATATGAAAAGATCAATATTCAAGATTCCCGGATCAAAATCCAATTCAACGGAGGGGGTAGTGTTTTATAGAGCTCTGCCAGGATACCAGCCGGCAGTGACTTTTCTTAGGGAATAAATAGTCTTGTTCGAAACCGCAGCCTTTAAAGATAGTCTGGCCATACAGCCTTCGAGGCTAAAATAGAACAGATGGAAACTGTCCGGCAAAGCCCCTCATCTCTACCGAGCGCCCTCTAAATTCATCTCCTGCAGGTTTAGCAGCAGCTCATCTGAATTCAAGAAAACCCTGTTGCCTGCATTCGATAGTGTATGGGCAATATCCCTGGATGCTTCAATTTTCCTTAGTGTGATAAATGCTGGATTGTTGGCAATGGCTTGACCTATCAGCTGTGCACTCTTGGCCTCACCCTGCACAGAGAGAGACAGAGACACTCAATGTCATGGTTATGGTACTGGAAAATCTCAAGAATGGGCAATAGTTTCTCACCTGTGCCCGGATAATAGCACTTCTCTTGTCTTGTTCAGCTTTCTCCACAACAAACTTGGCCCTCTCTGCTTCTTGTGCAGCAACCTGCTTTGCTTCGATTGCAGCTGTAAACTCCTTTCCAAAAGTAAGGCTCGTAATGGAGACATCATCCAGTGCAATGTTGAAATTCATGGCCCGCTCGGTCAAAATCTTCCGAATTTCCCTACTAACTGCCTACAATAATGAAGTTGGGCCAGGGACCGTAATCCACATCACCACAATGACAAAAGCACAAGCTACAACTTACTTTGTCAACAAAGATCATACACCTCAGACCATAAATCAAAGGGTTATCACAAATAAACAAAAGGAGAGAGGCAACGGTTGAGAAATAAGATGCAATTGACATAAAACATAGTTGTTCCCTGATTATTCTTCTTTACATACCTCTCCATTACTGTTTCTCAAATTCCAATCAAAAAAATAATGTTTCTAATGCCATCCAAGGTGGTAAATAAATCCTTGACTTGACTTCCAAATACACTTATCATAAGTTTTAGGTTTGTAAAATTTTTACCCATAAATGACAGATTAAAAATAAACATACCTCTCTCTGAGTAATGAGTTGGCTGGCATTATATTGTGCAACCACAGCCTTCAATGTTTCGTGAATTATTGAAGGAAGGACTCTTTCATTATAGTTTTCACCAAGGGTCCGATAAACTGTAGGTAACTGGTCTGGCACAGGGCGTGTGAGAACTCGAAGCCCAATCCTTACCTGAAGGCAAAATGAAGTGCCATGTTCAGAACAGACGAGGGAATTCTAGATCCTCACAATTATACAAAAGCCTGAACTAAAAAATTTCTACTACACTCCAAAACATCAGTAAAGAAGATTCAATTTTACCATCTGAAGATCACGGCTCCCTGATGTACTTTCTACAAGATGGGGCCGTGCACGAACATCATAAATAGTTGGCCTCTCAAACCATGGGATCATTATGTGTGTTCCTTCAGGATAAACCTGCAGATCCAAAAAGTATGTAACAAGCACAAAACTGGTCATGGAGAAAAAAAAGTGAAGAATTTAAAACAACGTATTACACAACAAACAAATGTACATATAAAAAAACAAATACACGAGGATGTTAAAATCAATCACTTGAAAGAAAAGGCTTAAATAATTCATTAGAACAAGCTCATAGCAAGAGTAGAACTCCAGAGGCAGTAATATGAAATATTTTGTTGATGACTTAGAAAAATTTTAGGCAAAAATTCTTTTACATTCATGAGAACAAAAATATATTGGGTGTGGGGAAAACCTAGGCATTTAAACCTGGTTTTGACACAATAATAAATGCATGTAAAAGAACATGAATACATGAGGACTTAGAGACCTTTCAAGCAAAATGTCATTCATTCATGTGAAGAAAGAACATTGTCCATTACACCATATAGCTTTAAAGGCCACGATCACCAAGAACCTTCTAATTCTATAAAAGTACTTGATAAATGTAGATATAACATATGAGCAAGAGATATTGTACAAAACAAAACAAACAAGGACAAAAATTACAAGGCCACTAAAACACAAATGCAAAACCTGGGAAGAAATCCATGAAATAAATATGGGGAAATATTAAATGGTTGTAATCTATAAGATAAGAAAATCAAGTTTGATTCTCATAATTCAGATACGCAGAAAATCACTTTTTGTTTTGCTCTTCAAAATGCATAAAACAAGGGAGTAGATTAACCTTATCCTTGACACCAACTATACGATTAAAAACAATGGCCCGATGACCTCCCTCCACATTATACAGACTGTTTGCAAATCCATAGATAGCAAGCCCACCAAAGACTCCAGCCTTAAGCAAAGTAGAGGCGCCACCACCCGGAAAGTTGGGAACTTTAATGTTTTTGAAATTATTCATACTTGTAGATCCTGAGAATGATAAATTAACGGTACCATAAATCAAGGCAATAAAAATAAAACCAAAAAAATGCACCAAGAAGAAACTGGTGCAGCAATATACACACCAGCAAGGAAGAAAGGAATGATAAAGAGATGCAAATGAATGCTTCATTTGGAGAAGCCTTGATAAAAAGGAACATGTACAGTTCAACAAAAGCCACCCTGAAACATTGATATAAAATATAAAAATAGATAATCAAGCCTGAGACAAAATGATTAAATTATTAAAAACAATGGGACAACCCAAAAGCTAGACAACAATTTGTGGTTAACAAAATAAGGAAGGATACTTTCTCAATATAATCAATGATTTTCCCAGAAAAGAAACTAACCCATTACCTAGACAAAGGTTGCAACAAAACAAATAACACCGTGTCAATGAATAAACTCTGAATGATGAAGCATCTAAATCTGCCTTAATTATTCGAAGGCTCATCACTGGACTAATAATAAACCCATATATCCACAGAAATACACTGACATCAGAACCAAATAAATTGACTCCAATCTGACAGGTGCCAAGACAAGCAAACTAATTTGACATAGGACCAATGGTTGTTCGAGAAGTGAGAAGATTTATTAAAGATGTGCTGCGGGTGCAGAGCCTGCACTGCCTGAGGCATCAACTGCATAAAAAACAAATAGTCACGTAATGGATTGAACATATACCTAGGTGTACATCGCGAACATATACATTGATTATGGATTTAACATATAAGTTTGGGGGTGTGCACCATGAACAAAATGAACATAGATTATATAAAAAAACATTATTATATTCAGCAACACTTGAAACGAGAATCTTCACAGCCAAATTAACAGAAAATAAGACCACCTCACCAAAACGCAGCACGATATTGAGAAAATAGTAACAATTCTGCAATAACAGGTCATGTAAAAGGAAGTAACAAACATGTAAAAGGGAAAAACAACACAAAAAATCAACTCGTCAATTCCACCAAAAAATTGAAACCTCTAGTTCATGAGACGATAGTGGCAGAAATTGAAAGCGTAGTTGATTAAAAGTTTAAAAATTAAAACCGCACCAAAAAAAAAAATCTGCAACATTTTAAAAATCAAATTACCTAGCTTCCTTGCTGAAATCGCGAGCCGCAGAATCGAAGACTGGCCGTCAAACCTAATGGCCCTTATCGATGCGATCGAAGTGAAGTGAAGTGGAGTGAAGAGTGAAGAGTGAAGAGTGAAGAGTGAAGAGTCGGAATGCGGATTCGGAAATCGACTCACTTGCGGCCGGAGACAAGAAGATGCGTCGGAGAAGAAGATGAATTGAGTTGGAAACTGGATTGGAGACTCTGGAGTTGAACGATGACGGGTCGGCTGGCCTCAGGCTTAACGCTTAGGTTAAACCTACGTACGCTTAGGTGGGATCGGTTTGCATTGGGAAATCCGAACCGGTCTAACCAGAATTCAGTTCGGTCCAATTGATTTTTTTCATGTCGGTTTTGGGTTTTATGTTGATTCGGTTTAATTGGTTTTTTATCGGTTTAATCAGAATGCTGTTCGGTTGATCCGGTTGAGTTTGGTTTGTCGGAATTTTATCGGTTAGTTGGGAGTGGGCGTCCGTTACACAAACTCAAACTGGGCTTCCTTCCCCTGAAGGTAGAGCATTTCCTGTCGCAGCTCCAGTCCCAAGTATCAATTTTAATGGCTTATCTTCTGGCCTTGGATCTGTGCAGCCTGCAATCTTGAATGATCAATCAGGCCCATCATCAATTCAGAGTCCAAGTTCGGCCACCCATCAGGATGGTGCCATTCTTGTGAATCAACATCCGTCCAGGGGTGAAACCATCTCTACTCTAAACACCCTTTTGAATCTGTTCAGATTTCCAACAAGTTGAGCTAAACTATCACCCTTTTGTGGAACTTGACCGTGCCCCTTGGAAGTGACAATGGAATGGGCTTGAGTGATGGGGAGATACCAAGGCAAAGATTCGTTGATTGTAACATTGGAAGTTGCCCTCGAATTGGATGAGAACAGTATGTGGGGCTTTTTATTTTCATGAAACTCCCTGAAAACCTTAATATATTTCTTATTGATGGGAGATTGGATATTTTGCAACTAGAAGAGGGCTTCGTGTTTAGAAAAAGAAAAGGGTATATGAGCAGAAAATTCTGACCAATTACGCGAAATCGCCTGACGGATAACATGGCTTATAAATGAGGGAGTGAACACCAGCCGAAACACTCGAAAGTCCTAGATGTAATGGTGTTATGGTGTTGAATTTATGGGAAGAGCCTTAAGCTTACAAGACCCACTGCGACAAATGCAGGCTATTCGAAATAATATTACCGAATGGCTTACTCCCTTATACGCTCCCAAACAATGTTCCATAGGCGCTGTTAAGAGTGTGTGGTCCCACCTATTGTATTGGTGCTAGGAGTGCCTGGTCTCACCTGTTGTGGTGCAGCATAAGCTTTCTCAGTGGCATGTTTTGGAAACTATAGTGGTCTACATGCAATTACTTAATACAAAAGCATGCTTGTAGTGATGGAATAAGATCCGGAATTCACAGGAAATAGGATAACTTTGTAATTAGATATTATATCTTATTAATTCCTTTGTCTAGAAGGAACATGTGAGGTGTTCTATTAATGGGCTTGAACTCGTTGTGGTGAGCTCGAAATGAATTTGGATTGTGGGAGAATGTGTGAAGAGTTTGCGAAGCCCGATTCAATTACGTGGGTTGTTGGTTTATGTATAAGTGTGAATTCTTCTTTTTGCCTAGCTGGAGAATCTATTGCCAGTATAGTCTCAAGAACCAGTTCTTCTATAAGCACTGCCGATTGGGTTCCCATCTCTACTGGAGTCTCATCAGCAACAGTGTTGGGAGATAGAAGAAGTTTTCTTTTCTTTCTCATTTGAGATTTTTTTCTACTTTTTCTTCCTCAGTTGATGGAGTTATCTTAATACCCATATTGTATTAAGAACCTATAAATATAACTCTATGTTGAGGTTGTTGTACTGATAGGAGTCTGTACTGGCACAAGATTATCTATTTTCTTATGTGTGTGTGTGTATGTATATGAGCTAATATCATATTATCATTATCATCTGACACAGTTTCAGCTCTCACCTTCTCCTGATCATTATCAACCACTGGTGTATCAGTAGTATCTTTAGGTGGGACAACCTGCAAAGGTACTAGAAAGAAAAACTTTTGTCCACTGGTAGATTGTTTCTTCAATCTGAATTGTATCTCAGCAATGGGAGTAGAAGTAGGTTTTGTAGAGCTAACTTCTTGGACACATCAGAGTCAGAAGAATGAGACTTATCAACTTTAGCTCTCTTCAGTAGTCTTCTCATGTCACTGTCAGCTTCAACCTTTGATCTATTATGCTTTCCCTTTCTCTGACAAGTGTGCATATTTTTGCTCGAATTGCTGGAACAGATGTGACTATAGGTTCTCCACACTAATTTTTGTCTCCCTCTAAAGTGTTATATTAGTTGCAGTTCTCCGAACTGGGGAGGCTAGAGCAACAAGTGATTTTAAAATCTCATTGTTATTTTATAAAATTTTAACATCATTAAATAATAAGTCCAATTTTTAATTACTGGCCATTGAATATAACTTGATAGTCTTTAACCCACTACCCACTTTCGTTAATTTTTCTTCCAAATGGGGGACTTGATGATCCATTATTACAATGTCTTTCTTTACTTCAGTTTGTACATGAGAATTTTGTTATTCTAGATGTGAGACTTGATCATGAACAACTGTTATGTCTTGTTTTACAGTAGTTCGAACATTATAAATGTCCCTTTCACACAATATATTACTCTATCATAAGTATGATTATCTTTCATCGATAAACTTTTCCACTAGACTCAGAAAACATAGTTTCATGATTCATGAGTTTCAAAAGCTCCTGTAGCCACATGATCCTCTCGAACAGCAAGATCTGTCAAGATTTCAATTCTTGAGTAGGAACTAGAAAGAAGCCAAAAAAACCCATAGAGAAAGCGAGAGACACGAACGCAAGACAAAGAAACCGAAAAAAAAAAAACCATAACCAGAGGGAGACGTAACCTATAAAATAGTTTATGGGAGTGGGCGTGAATGTGCTTCGGACATTTTCCTTTTTTCTTTTTCTTTTTTGAAACAAGAACGCTATTTGATAAATATCAACTACTGAATCATACAGCAGTGGAGCGTCTCCACCACCTACCGCAAAGTATTGTCTTCATGTAAATCAACCAATACCTCTAACCTCCAACCTATCCCGATTAAAAAGTCAGGAATTTCAATCAATAAGGTCAAAGATGAAAAAGGATTTGATAATACATGCTAACATTTGAAAATGAAAAATATGCAGATATCAATATTCAAGATTCCTGGATCAAAATCCAATTCAACGGAGGGGGTAGTGTTTTATAGAGCTCTGCCAGGACACCAGCCGGCAGTGACTTTTCTTAGGGAATAAATAGTCTTGTTTCAAACCGCAGCTTTAAAGATAGTCTGGCCATACAGCCTTCGAGGCTAAAATAGAACAGATGGGAACTGTCCAGCAAAGCCCCTCATCTCTACCGAGCGCCCTCTAAATTCATCTCCTGCAGGTTTAGCAGCAGCTCATCTGAATTCAAGAAAACCCTGTTGCCTGCATTCGATAGTGTATGGGCAATATCCCGGGATGCTTCAATTTTCCTTAGTGTGATAAATGCTGGATTGTTGGCAATGGCTTGACCTATCAGCTGTGCACTCTTGGCCTCACCCTGCACAGAGAGACAGAGACAGTCGGATGAAACTAAACTCAATATCATGGTTATGGTACTGGAAAATCTCAAGAATGGGCAATAGTTTCTCACCTGTGCCCGGATAATAGCACTTCTCTTGTCTTGTTCAGCTTTCTCCACAACAAACTTGGCCCTCTCTGCTTCTTGTGCAGCAACCTGCTTTGCTTCGATTGCAGCTGTAAACTCCTTTCCAAAAGTAAGGCTCGTAATGGAGACATCATCCAGTGCAATGTTGAAATTCATGGCCCGCTCGGTCAAAATCTTCCGAATTTCCCTACTAACTGCCTACAAAAAATGAAGTTGGGCCAGGGACCGTAATCCACATCACCAAAATGACAAAATCACAAGCTACAACTTACTTTGTCAACAAAGATCTTACACCTCAGACCATAAATCACAGGGTTATCACAAATAAACAAAAGGAGAGAGGCAACGGTTGAGAAATAAGATGCAATTGACATTAAACATAGTTGTTCCCTGATTATTCTTCTTTACATACCTCTCCATTACTGTTTCTCAAATTCCAATCAAAAAGATAATGTTTCTAATGCCATCCAAGGTGGTAAATAAATCCTTGACTTGCGTTCCAAATACACTTATCATAAGTTTTAGGTTTGCAACATTTTTACCCATAAATGACAGATTAAAAATAAACATACCTCTCTCTGAGTAATGAGTTGGCTGGCATTATATTGTGCAACCACAGCCTTCAATGTTTCGTGAATTATTGAAGGAAGGACTCTTTCATTATAGTTTTCACCAAGGGTCCGATAAACTGTAGGTAACTGGTCTGGCACAGGGCGTGTGAGAACTCGAAGCCCAATCCTTACCTGGAGGCAAAATGAAGTGCCATGTTCAGAACAGACGAGGGAATTCTAGATCCTCACAATTATACAAAAGCCTAAACTAAAAAATTTTTACTACACTCGAAACATCAGTAAAGAAGATTTAATTTTACCATCTGAAGATCACGGCTCCCTGACGTACTTTCTACCAGATGGGGCCGTGCACGAACATCATAAATAGTTGGCCTCTCAAACCATGGGATCATTATGTGTGTTCCTTCAGGATAAACCTGCAGATCCAAAAAGTATGTAACAAGCACAAAACTGGTCAGGGAGAAAAAAGTGAATAATTTAAAACAACGTTATTACACAATAAACAAATGTACATATAAAAAAATACATGAGGATGTTAAAATCAATCACTTGGACAACAAGAAAGGCTCACGGGAAGAGCAGAACTCAAGAGACAGTATAACAAACAACGATTATGGCTTAGAAACATTTTAGGCAAAAATTATTTTACATTCATAAGAACAAAAATATATTGCCCGCGGGGAAAACCTAGGCATTTAAGCATAGTTTTGACGCAATAATAAATCCATGAAAAAATATGAATACATGAGGACTTAGAAACCTTTCAAGCAAAATGTTATTCATTCATGTGAAGAAAGAACATTGACCATGACCCCATAAAGCTTTGGATTCCACGGTCACCAACCACCTTCTATACAAGTACTCAATAAATGTAGATATAACATATAAGCACGAGATACTGTACAAAACAAAACAAACAAGGACAAAAATTACAAGGCCACTAAATATGAGAAAATTTTAAATAGTGGTAATCTATAAGATAAGAGAATCAAGTTTGATTGTCATAATTCAGATATGCAGAAAATCACTTTTGTTTTGCTCTTCAAAAGGCATAAAATAAGGGAGTAGATTAACCTTATCCTTGACACCAACTATACGATTAAAAACAATGGCCCGATGACCTCCCTCCACATTATACAGACTGTTTGCAAATCCATAGATAGCAAGCCCACCAAGGACTCCAACCTTGAGCAAAGTAGAGGCGCCACCACCCGGAAAGTTGGGAACTTTAACGTTTTTGAAATTATTCATACTTGTAGATCCTGAGAATGATAAATTAACAGTACCATAAATCAAGGGAAGAAAAATAAAAACCAAAAAATGCACCAATAAGAAACTGGTGCAGCAATCTACACACCAGCAAGGAAGAAAGGAAAGATAAAGAGATGCAAATGAATGCTTCATTTGGAGAAGCCTTGATAAAAAGGAACATGTACAGTTCAACAAAAGCCACCCTGAAACATTGATAAAATATAAAAATAGAAAATCAACCCTGAGACAAAATGCTTAAAAACAGTGGCACAACACAAAAGCTAGACAACAATCCGTGGCTAAGAAAATAATGTAGGATACTTACTCCATATAATCAATGATTTTCCCAGAAAATAAACTAATAACACATTACCTAGACAAAAGTTGCAACAAAACAAATAACAATGTGTCAATGAATAAACTCCAAATGATGAAGCGTCCACATTGGTCTTAATTATCCTCCACGTTTTGATCCAATATAACCACAAGCAACATCATACTTAATAAAAGACCACAAGAGTGAATATGAAAACGACAAAGCTCTCATAAAATGGTTCATACTACTTTGAAGAGCAAAAGGCATGGATTAAAACTCAAAGGCTCATCGCTGGACTGATAATGAACCCATATATACACATTAAAAATTTTCATCATCAATAATCACTGACAATGGATTTATTCATACAATTCTGCGCTGATAAAAATTACCACTTCTATTGAATTCTGTGCATTGAACCGTATCTTGGGTATGTATGTATATTAGTAAAAAAACAAATAAAGCACCAATTGAAAAAATCATTCCGTGAACTACTTATTTGCCACAACACCATCAGGAGCGCGCAAAACCCAGATCTTGACCATAGAATCTTAAAGCATACCGTCAAATAGTTTCAATGAACACAAATTTATATACAAAATATCTACAATCTACACGCCCAGTCACAACCCAGTGCAAACTTGACCTAGTCAAGCTAAAACTCGATTGAGAGAGAAAGATCACCAAAACCCACTGTTTGGATGCTGAGAAAAATCACGAAAACAAGGGGGAAGTGGATGAATGAGAATGGCACGCATTCTGCTTCGTTTGTCGGAACTAACATACCATAAAAACGCTTTGTCTGATGAAATCGACCATCAGAAAACCAAGGGCATGGATAACGATAACAGATGATATATTGCAGATGAAAGAGAAACGGGCCGAGATTGAAGTACCTGAAAACAGCCGAGGCAAAACCGACGACAAGACAACCTAGGAGAAATGTCAGGGGTTTAAGAACGGCGTCCAGGGTTTTATGAGAAGAGAGCAGCACTCCGCTTCTTTTCTAACCCTGATCTTATATATAATTAAATATCTAATTGTCTAAAATACCCTTATAAGAAAAGAAAAAAAAAAAAAAAACCTAACCACTGCGTCAACGCCGCTTCCCTCCCTCTTTCCGCTCCCTCTCGCTGCGGCCCCGGAGAACATGACTCATCGAGGACGAGGGTGGCTGAAGTGGTGGCGGCAGACGTGGAAGCTTGGAAGGCGAAGAGGGTGACGTCCTTGAGAACGAAGGCGGGCTTGGTGTGGGGCAGATGGGTAGCCAGCCATACGACGAATGTGATGAAGAGGACGGCGACGGCTAATGGAGGTGAAGGCAAGGCAGCGGAGGAGCCGCCGCCGCCGGTCTTCTGCCTGGAAGGTACGGTCCCTTGAAAGAATTGATGACCCGTGCTTTGATTTTGTTGTTATCTACTGTTATCACACGGCCATATACATATTGAATATGGGCCTTGCAGGTTTTGAAACCTGGATTTTGAGATTCTGAATTCTGGATGCTGATGACACAGACTTTCATCGAGGTGGGAAGGCCATATTCATATTGAATATGTTCTTGTCATTTTTTTTTTAACATAAAAAACACGATTGAACTTTTGTGCAGTATTAGATTGCTGGAAATTTTCTCGTACTGCCAACAAATTACTGTTCCGGTATGACTTTCAGTTTACAAATGTTCCACCCTCCCAGGAAACTGACTTGCTCCATTGGAAGGCAATAGATTCTTTATTAACAACTTTTAAGGAGTCTTAAACTGCTGGTGTTTTACAGGTTGGGTACGACAGCTGCAGTGTAGGTACATACATTATACGTATCCAGAGTTCTAAGATCTTTTCCTGTGTTTTCCCCTGCCTTTTCAAATAGGAACACCGTGTGAAGTATAGTATGAACTCAACACCAATTACTAGGAGAAACACGACATTTGAAATTATATTCAAGTAATTGTTGGGGTTTTGATCAATCTTTTAATGTTTTGGTTTCAGGCACCGTTCTCCTTGAGCTACAAAAAGCCAGACAAATCAAATAAAAAATTAACAGGTCCTGCCGGGAGCAATAAGCCCCGTCAAAGATGGTATGGCTGTCTTGGAATTCCATTATGCAGGTGATATTTACAGGGAAATGCAGGTGATATCTGTGGATAAAAGTTAAAAATAAGGTGCACACTTTCAATGCGGTCACACCCGTGCTGTGAACAGATATACTATACTGGAGATTGAAAGAATTGATGGAGAAAGTCAACTGGACACCCGTGATTATGTTACATGATCTTTTTCTTTTTTATTTATTTGGGCAGTAACATGATAATTGTATTGTTGTATGTTGCAAATTGGTTCGTTAAATGGAAAATTGTTTTTCATGGATAACACACTGTTTAATTTATTTTTTATTTAAGTTTGCTGACACTTGAATGGACAGAATTATTTGACGCAGATGCAGTAGTTGATGAAGTTGGCTGAGAATTAATCAACTTCACCACACCCAAAAAAAAAAAAAATCAACCAACAGTTTTTGTGGCAGCTGTTATGCCATTGGGCAATGGTGATGATAGAAGCAATTCTTCGATTGACAATTCTCCCCCTAATTATCTAGCCCAAACAACTGAGATAGATACCCGGTTGATGTAAATTAATACATGCAGAAGTAGTTTAGTACTCTCCAAACCGCAAATTTCTCAAGGACAGCGGGTAAACAATAATAATAAATTGGCAACAACACCCTGCATGACACACAAAATTTAAACCGGCAGCAACACCTTGCCTCTTGGGCGTCAATCACGAACAAACCTTTACAGTCTACATAAGAAATTTTAAAAAAATGCAGCATCTGCAAATTTCAGACAAAAAACTTGCAAAAGCCGATCAAATCCAATGTCAAAATATGAAGTTTTGACAACCCATGATTCTTATATCTTTTTAACATTTGAAGAAGCAATGTATACTCCCCAAATTATTATTTTATTTTACTTTTAATGCTTTCTCCTTTCTCACATTTTTTAATCTTATATTATATTGTTATTTTGATGAATTCAATGGCTAATATTGATAAAAAGATTTTAGAGTCATGAAAAAGTTATGATTTTCATTGAATTTTAAAGATGATTCTCATGAACTTAATATTAGTGTTAATATTTATGCTTCTTTATCAATTTAAGGATCAAACAATAATATAGAAAACGATAAGTTAATTTACTCAAATCCTAGTCCACGCATTTGTGAAGCAGGCATCATCACTACACGTAATATGCCACATGCATAGGTTTTCATGTTATGCAATGAATCTTATTCACGCGAAAGTCTTGTGTTGTCTTAGTTTCATTTATTTATTCATAATTTATCATAAATAGCATATTATTTATTATTACCAAGGATAAGTAAAAAGTGAAAGAAAACACAAATAAAAAAACACATATATTTAACATAGTTCACTAACAATTACTCAGGTACATTCACGAGTAGAATATATATATATATTAGATATATATATATATATATATATATATATATATATATATATACCATCAATGAGATATTGCTCTACACGACGATAAGCTCAACATTTGAAACATTCTCAATAGATCAAATTTGCTCAACAAAGAAAGCTATCGAGCAGGAAACATAGTAAAGATGAACCAATCAAGCTAGATAGATGCTCGAGCCGGACAAATATCAAGCACACAAACGTCAAGCAAACAAATTCAAGGCATCCTACCATTTAGGAATTTTACACTAGCTTTCACTCGTAAAAGTTTTCAATTCTCAATTCTCAACCTTTGCATATAAAAAGCTTTGTAATTAACATGAATAAGAATATAAATTTACTATTATTAATTATAAACTTTAAATTAAAAATTTTTTATCTTTCAATTAATCTAATTAATTACTTGAATTATTTCAACTATAATTTAAATAAATCAATTTTCTTTTTAACCTTTCCTATAATTTGATATTTTTCGCTGAGATAATCAAATTTAGATTTATCACAATATTTAATAAATTATGAGTCAATAAAGAAACTAAGCGGCACAAAAGAGTCTTTATACTGCACAAAAACTTGTACATTACACATGGTTATGACGCCTGCACGTAACAGGAGTCACATGCATTGCACGAGGTGATCTCCACGTGCATCACATACATGGCTCTTCGTTGCCACGTGTATGGCTCCTTTGGCGTTACAGGCTTGGATTCGACTGCTTCATCGGAATTTTTTCTAAGAGCACATATGTAAGAGTATTCACACATTCACATTTTTATTCTCATTTTAAAATTAAATAATATTTAATTTATTTATTTTTTTAAAATATTAAACATCTCATTTTCTATTTATATCTATATTTATTACTTAATTTATTTTATCCTTTATTGTTTCATTTATTATCACCAATAAAAATATTATAAGTATAATAATATATATTAAAAAAATTACATGACAAATATTTAAAGATGGATAGTAAATTCATAAATATAAAAATTTACTATTCATTCATTATTTTTATTGCTATTCACTCTTTTGGCAAACAATTACTTTATACTTCTAATTGGTTGGCATGTTTTTTTTTCAAGTAGAGACTAAATGCATGAAGACTTTTTCTTATTAAATTGAAAAATGCATATATACTTTTTGAATAAATATTTATATAACCGGCTGACGACATCTTCGTAAAATCGTAAAGGATTGGATAGCTATGATGTTTTTTTTTCTCTTTCCTCCGACAAATTGATTGGTTGTCACATCGTCATGTAGCATTGTTCATACTTCCATATAACTTATCTATATATCAAACTAGGAGATTGTCCCACATGTGGCGCCCATATAAATTTCAGGGGAATTTCTTCAATATCAAATGTGCTAACTCATTCCGATATTTTTTCAAATATTTATTTAGATATTAAGGAGGTTGAGATTAATTAGGTTAATGGCCAGCGAGCCATACTTCAATATGTGGATACTTACACAGAATGAAATTTTCATGGACTTCGTTCTTACACCCAAACATCTGACAGGTAAACACTAATTAAGCGCTCTGACATCACAAATTCAACTAGTACTTAAAGGTAATTAAGGTGTGATACCGTTCCTGCACAAATACTTTCCCTGTAAAAAAAATAATAAACAAAGCATGTGGCGGTACACCCATGGCCCAACCTAAAGGTCAAAGTAAAAAACATGTGATATGCATATCGGGGAAGCATCAACACAGAATCTTCAGCCACCACTCGGCGCCACAACCCAATTAATTGCAGATAAAGATCCCACGGCCACATATTGACATATATATATATATATAATCAATTTCGTGCTGCTGTGGTCTAAGTTTAATGACGGACGGGATTGGAGGATCCCCTCTCATGAGCATGAGTTTCATTATTTATATATTTTGATGGTTGATATACATACATATATATATATAAACAAGCTTTGTGATTGTGATCACACGTTGACAGATAGAATGAACGAAGAAAAGCCAAACCAAAACCAACTACTAGAAGGTCCAAAAGCAAAAAGCAAGAAACAAAACAGCACGTACGTACACAAAGACTTACAGACTCGGACGTATGAACAAACGGACTAGACGACGGCCCTCCTTAATTTCCTGGTCCCTTCTAACACATTACATCCTTCAACAGCTTGTACCGCCGGGTCGTCCCCCGTGGCGAGGGCGCGCCGCCGCTCTTCCCCTTGTTAGCACCCCCACCGCCCTCCTCCCGAGGACTATTAATCTGATAGTGATGATGTTGATCATGCTTCACCTTGTTGGCGCCGGCGTACTCGGACCGACTGGCGGCCCCGCCGCCCGAATAATGATTCTTCTTGGCAGACCAGCCACCGTGTCTGGAGGGGGTTGCCGCCGTGGACCTCTCCTGATCGCTCCGGCACCAATCACACAGCTCGATCGGCTCCGCTGATTGACCATAGTAGTTGCTGCAGTACCTACAAAAAATATATACATATAGATTCCTTAAATCTTGTCGGCGATCGATCGATAGGACGACATGAAATGATTACGTGGGTTCGTACGAATGCTGGATTCTGTCGCGGCAGTTGTGGCAACGAAAGAGCTTGTCCGAGAATCCCACGTCGCCGCACATGCAGCATACGGCGGTGCTCTGTGGATCCACCATCTCTTCGCATCGATCGATGGAGCTGGCGTAGTCAGTCCCAGTCCCTATTATAAAAGGGGGCCGGGTGTGGTTTTGGTGTAACCTCCAATTTATATCAAAGTATCAAACCATATATTATAATACATTTTAAATTTTAATATCTCCCCACACACACACACACACACACGTGTATATATATATATATATAATGTAAAGATTCAAGGAACTTACACGTAATACGGGTAGTGAGGTAGACCACAGGTTGCTTGCAGTCGATTTCGGTTAGGAGGGAGAGGGGAAGAGAGTGATATTAATCTTTAAAAATAATAAGTATATGGGATGAAATGACAATTGTGTCTGGGTGTGGACTTTGTTTTTTTCTTTTCTTTTCCTTCGATAATTCAAATCAACTGGATTTCATTTCTCACCTGTTTCGTCTCTTTGTCCATTGTCCACCCCACTCGGTGGTGTTGGGTGGGTGGGTCTGAACTTGAAGGGTATGTGCCTTGATCTCCACGTTTTTAACGGGCGCGTGAACACATACAGACATACTAGTACATATAATTTTTAAAAAACAAAGAACTAATTAAAAAGTAATCATAAGTATATGTAATTAGTTGATAATTGTGACAACGTAGTAGTTTATCATATTATTAAATGAAGTAAGAAAAAAAATTTATAAACATCTAATCAATTCTTGATAATATCGCGAATCAATTAGATAAAACATTTTTGCTAAGTAAAATAAGTGATTCAATCATAACTCCACCCGTAATGTACATAATATATATATATATATATATATAGAGAGAGAGAGAGAGAGAGAGAGAGAGAGAGATGGGCACAAAATTAACTATCCCCAGGAGGAGTTTATATCCTTAATTTGTTATAGAAAATCTCTACTTATAGTACACGTACGAAAATAGAGTAAAACAACGTAGTTTTAAATTAATTTTTAAATGATTTAGAATTATTAATGCGATATTTTATTTTTTTATATAGATTAAATTATTATTATTATTATATGTTAATTTATTATACATTATTTTAAATATTACTGAATCCGACGGGAAAAAAATCCGACGAAACAGTTAGATCCCGACGGCTCAACCACTGGCGTGAGTCGGGAGTCGGAGAAGGGGCGCATCAGATAGATCATTGCAGAGAGGAGATCTTGTGGCGGCGAGATCCAACACGAGCTCATCGTATAATTGGAATAATAATGTGAATAAAAAAAAAAACTCTCATCTTCACAACAACAACAACAACAACAACAGCCGTGTTTATTACATGACGCGTTAATTTGGATGGGAACTGACTATATCAAATTCGTGTTTTACCATAACATGCCAAAGGGAAAATGACTAATGCAATCCCATCCCATCAATTTAAATTTTAATTCGAATAAGGTGTATTGTTTTTTAAATATTTTAAAGCTTTTTTCAGTTTTTAATTTCAAAATCAGCTTTTCAAAACCTAATATATATATATATATATATATAATACCTATCAAACAGAACTTTTAATGAAATGCATATTCTCTTTTTCAATTTTAATTTATGTGGTTTTAGTTTTAAAAGCTAATTTTAAAAAAAAAATCTCTGATATAAATGGAATGGCAATACAAGTGTCTTACTCAATCCGAACCCGAACCCGAACCCGCTTTACATCCTTACATTCTGTATCCCTAGTGAACCGTCGATCGGTGAGGGGTGCAGCGTGTGCTGGTGTGGTCCACAGTGTACAAACGTTTGTTGGTTGGTCTGATACAAATGATCAAATGCGGTCCAACCTATTAAAAGCATCGCTTGGGCCCATAATTTCCCCATCCCTCAATCGTTTGATAAATCAACAAAGATAGCGTCCAGGAAATTTTGCATGGGTCACACGACTACAACTTGTATTGCTAAGTCCATGTTTCACTCGTATGTGCATATTTATTTCAATTTTTCGATAGGTTTTTGGAGACACACAGGGCACTCGGATGCAACGGATATCTATATATACTGGCTGTTATTCATTTTATTCTCGCTTAACGGATTATCCCGTCCAGATAAGAACAAGAATTGACTTATAAACTTGACACTCTGCATAGACAGGAACGAGAGATGATAATGAAATATCTCATCTTGCCCTCGTTCTATCTAATTTTAATAATATTTATTTATAATTTATTAATATTTTAAATATTATTATTTATAATTTTTGATATTTTTAAATAGTATTTATTATTTACAACACATGCTTTATGTATATATCAACTCATCACAAAGTTTTAAATATAATAATTAATTATTTCTTCAAATATAAAATAAATAATAATATAATTTAAATTAAATTATAATAATAGATGAGGTGAGGTCGATAAAATTATAATAGATGAGGTGAGGTCGGTAAGAGGAGAAAATAAAATATAATAATAATAATAATTATTATTATTATTATAACGCAAAATAACAACACTCCTACTCCTAGAAGAGGTATTGTTTTCTGCAATGCCGACCTTGTCCTATAATATGTTACTCTCTTACACTCGGACTAACTTTTCAAATTTCAAGCTTAACCTAAGTTTTAAAATATAGGAAACCCTCATTTTAGAATTTCACTTAAATTATCCTAATCCCAAAGACCGGCCTAGTTTTCTATCGTCCAATGCTGCTCAATTCTTGGGACTTGGGGGGCTAGTGGGCTGGTTGAAGCCGATTAGCCGAATATCAACATATATACAGTTGTGCTTAAGGTATCCGGACCATAAGAAGCCTGCGTGGGCTCGTACGCACACACGATCCCACTGCCAGATGGCATATGGGTAATGGGTTTGATCATCACCCAGTAGGTGAGGTGGCGGTGTGTGGATGATCAGGCTGAGTTATGGGTAATGGGTTAATTTGGAGTTGGCATGGGGTTTGGGAATGTAGAAGCTGGTGTTCAGAGGCAATAGTTGTTGTACTTTAATGTGTGGCAATAATTACATGGGTGCAAAATGATTTCCCAATAAATTTCCGTGGAAGACATCCAAAATTACCCCATTTACCAGAAATATCCCTTTTTATCGTTTCTTGCTCTCCTTTACCCCGGAAAATACTTGGGAAAAAAAGATTTAAAGTAAAAGGTGAAAAAAAAAAAAGAAGCATTCAGGTTGTCATTTCAATCCTATTTTGGAGATAAATAGATATCTATTACTTAAATTTTACTTTTTCATACAAACATAAAAATTTCATTACTTATTTCTATTTATATTTATGCTCTTTTTTATTTTCATTATTTATTTATTTATTATAACCAATCAAAAGTTTATGAGTATAATATTATATATTAATAATAATAGAAAAAGTATTTGATGACGAATAGTAAATCTTCAAGCAAATATATGGATTTAATATTTATTCTCTATTCTTATATATCCCATTTAAGGAACCTAATATAGATGATTTTTTTTACATATTTGTATTTTTTTTCCTAAGTTATAAATTTTTTAAATTATATCAAACCAAATGTGAATGCTCTTGGAGGGACTTGGATTCGCTTGTGAGCAACGTTAGCTCATCACCGTGGTGAGCTGACTTATTTCGGACATTGTTGATATTGTTTAAAAAATTAACCGTTAGATTGAATGTTCATATAATATATATAATGCCTTCAAAATTTAAAGGCAATCTAACGGTTAAGTTTTTTGTAAATTCAATTAGAAAAAATCTGAATTTTATTAAATTAAAATTTATTTATTTATCTTTATATTTCTTCTAATTGAATTTTCACAAAAATCAACCGTTAGATCACCTTTAAATTTTGCAGGCATAATATATATTACATGAACATTCAATCTAACGGTTGATTTTTGAAATAAATATTGACAAAGTCTGAAATAAGTCAGCTCACCACGGTGGTGAGCTGACGTTGCTCACCATCGAATCCAAGTCCCTCTTTTCTTGGAGCTCTAAACTTGTCTGTAAAATAATGATAATAGATGTTAAGTAACCAAGTGCACAAAAGGCAACTTTCTATGGGATTGGATTGGTTAGTGAGAAGGGGAGATCACATGATGATCTCTCATATTTTTGGTATTTTATAATGTTGTTTTAAAATTTAATTGTTAAATTAAATATTTATATAATATGTATTATACACACAAAATTTATAGTGTTTTAAAGGTTAATTTTTGGACAAATTAAATTAGAAGAACGAAGAAATCAGAGAATAAATAATTTAATTAAATTTATTTATTTTAAATTTTTCTAATTAAGTTTACGCAAAAAATAATCATTACATAATAGTAAAAATTTTCATGTATAATATATATTACATAAATATTCAATATAACGGTCAATTTTTAAAATAAATATCATAAAATATAAAAAAAATCACCACGGTATTTTAGGATAAAAAATATCAAACTTTCTAATCTCTCGGTCTCATTACTCACCGGCTTATCCAGTCCCACTTTTATGGGAGTGGGCAACGGATACTCTCCCCACTATCCCGCCCGTTATCCACTCCGCCCCCGCTATACGGGGGCGAGTTACCCCGTCCCCACTGAATTTTAATAATATTTATTTATAATTTATAATATTTTTAAATATTATTATTTAACTATTATTTATGATTTTTGATAGCTTTGAATGATATTTATTATGGTAAAATTAAATTATTTCTGATATTTTTTAGGTTAAAAATGATGTTGAAATTTGATTTAAGCTAAAATTATTGATATGAACAGATGTAATAAAAAACAATAACAAGATGCGAACAAATAAAACCTCATTCGCAGACACATGAAAGAACGATATAACCTGTTTCGCCTACATATGGAATGAGATACAATCTTAAAATTTAATCTACCACCTAAGCGATGGCAGGAAGCAGGAATATGTTGATTCCGCCCCCAATAGTACCCAAATTACTCATATCAACTATTTCGTGAAGCATCAAAAAAATGAGAATTGTGTTAAGAGAGAAATCAACAAAAATCAGTAGTGGAAATGGACGGATGAAGCCTTCCTTGCTAACTCTGCCATAAGATGAGATATCCTACCCGCTTACACATGGGCCAATATACAATTTTAAAACTTTTTTATCCGTAAGCAGGTAGCACCCCTACCACTCTATATGTATTCGAATTTATGGCTTTGTTGATGAACGGATTTACATAATTACGTGGCTTCTCACAATTCCACGTGACATAAAATAACAACGGATTGAGGATTCCTAAAACTTTTTAGCGAGGGAGGGGTGGATGACGGGGGTGGTTCGAATTAATAGCTCTATATATATACTATATAATAATCAGCAAATCTGAAACCTAGGATTTATATTATCATCAATAGAGGACTGACCTGGGGATCATTAAACGTTTTGTCTCTTTCAGAAACCCCATCATATATATCCCTACCTACATTTTTTCTTTTTACTTGTCTTCTTTTCTGTTAAAAAGAATTTAATTTAATGTTCACGGCAATAGAAAAATAAATCATAAAATAGATAATAGAAAAAGGTACTTTAGTCTTCTTCTTGGCAAAAAGTAAAATATATTTTATAGAATATATGAGTTTTTTTAAATAACGAATAGTTTACACTAAAGCACAAGGACTCGAATAAGTTAACTTTTTTATAAAAATATCTTCGATTACTAAACAAATTGTGAATACTATTATCCCATTTTACGGCATGTGTAATCAAATTTTTTTTTATAATTTATGAAAAACTGTATAAATTTATCAAAAATTCATTTATATCAAATTCTCTAAAATAGGATATATGAATATAAGATGAATAGTAAATTTATATATTTATGGATTACTATGAATATAAGAGCACAGTAAACACTTAATTATTTTCTCTAAAATTACATATTTAAAATATTTTTTTTTCCATATATAAGTATGTACCACAATAAATTCTATAAATTACTCTATATATCATTTAAATAATATTTTATATTTTTTGTATAATTTAATATAAAATAAAAATAAATATTATAAGAAACGTGAAAAAGATAAGCGAGAGAAATTTTTTATATATAATTTAATAAATATACGGAGTAAATAATACTTTTTAATACATGAAACACTATATAAATTTTGCAAAAAAAAAAATATAAGATATCGTGTGAATGATTTTATGATTTTTTTTTCTAAAATATAAGAAAACAAAAATTTATAAGAAATCTACAACTAGTATCTAAGACTACTTCCAATTTGTATATGTGTATGTGGAAAACGATTCCTTCCATTTTATTAAAACCACCCAGCCACAGCTCTTTGCTCACCCAACTGCATAATTCTTTTAAACGACTCAAATTCGAACGAAATACTATTTATTAATCAATTGATTTGAATTGAGCAAAAGTAGTATATTTATGTTTGGACCATATATTTATAGTAGAGTCTTATATTTATGTTGAAGTGTTTATGAACGTATTTATAATTTTTTTATTTAAAAATATATAATTAATAAATTAATTATAAAATCTTTAAGTAGGACCATAAAATTTTCCCTAAATACTAGTGTGCATTAATATTGTTAATAAAATTTTATATATTAATAATATAAAATATAATTAATAAATATAAAACTAATTCTTTTGATTGGTAAGGCGTGTTTTATTTAACACAACTACGTTTTAAATGTTTTTGATATAAAAAGTATAAAAGCTAAAATAAAAATAAAAATGAATTATAATTTATTAATAAATATTTTGAAATAATAATATTAAAAATAAATATTAAATAAAATAAAAAGAATAATAGTAGTAATATTAATTAATAATATAAAGATATATATAACTAAAAACTCGTAATAATCATAGTATCTTAATAACGATAATAATAATATCAATAATAATAATAGATTTATAAATATCAATATTATATAAATATAATGGCGTATATAGCTACTGCTTTTTTTCTTCTTCTTAATGCTATGTAAATATTATTATGAATTAATATTGCTAATATAATTTCATATATTAATGATATAAAATATAATTACTAGTATGTGTATTTATATTTATTCATTAAAAGTAAGAAATTAGGATAATTGATAAAATTATCAAAAAATAATAAAGATTTTTGGCCAGATTAATTAATCAAATTGATAGCCGATGCTGATATATTATAATTTCACACTAATAATTGATATATATATATATATATATAAAAAAAATCATATTTTTGAACCGACTCATTCAGTTCAGCTAACCCATTTGGTCCAAAATGAAAATTGCTCAGAGAATAATTGTAAAATTTTCAATTGATCCAAATTTGGTCTGAAAATAATCAAAACCAATGTTTGGTAAATGCAGCTATCTGTGTAGCAAAGTTTTAACTAGGGTTGAGTCGGTTGACATTGGATGCCAGACTATAGTTAATCTTAACTCGTCGACTAATACTCATTCTAAAGGGGTAATGCCGGAATGGGTAGAGTAACAGGGGTTTTGCCAGTTAATTAATTTAATAATTGTTGGCTATGAGCCAGGTACGGGTACAGAGAGATCCTACCCATTGTACACATGTTCATTATCTGACTCGTACCCATTATATAAAAATAAAAATTTTATAATTAAAATATATAACTATATATAAACTATACATTTATATGTATTTTGTATTGAATTTATATATAAGTTCAATATAAATTTGTGATTTTTTTTATTGTAGTTATATTTGTTATATTATAGTTTTAAATTTATAAAATAAAAACATATTACGTAATAAAAACATTATGATAAAAATACCACCATAATATTACCCGTATTCGTTACCTGAATTTTAATTTTTGTTTATTGGCATGAATATTTAATTTTTGTATAATAATTTATGTTTGGTATAAAAGATAATATATTTTATAAAAAATATTATATCAAAAATTAAATATCATAATTTTAGATAATAAAAACATAAAAATTTAATTTAAATTAAAATAAAAAATATTTTAAAATAATTATATAGGTGACCCTGCCCATCAAACGCAACCTCTGTATCTTTCTCTATTTATTCTTATTAATAAAATGTTCTCGTTTTCTTTAAAAAATGTGCTCAGTTGGCGCAAAGGCTTCCAAAACGGATAAAGATTTTATAAAGGGACTGATTATTCCAAAAGGACATCTGTTAAACTTACATCAAACGTTGCCGTGCTTTGTCCCAGTTAGCTAGTAGCAAATGTCATTAATAATTTAATATTTATTCATTTGGGGATTTGTTTTACCTCAATCGTGAATTTGAACTCACCTGGTAGGATGACTGTTACAATCAGTGGCTACGGTCGGTAAGGCCAGTCATACTGTATCTCTCCGCCCGGTTGACGCTTACCATTATAGGAAAAAGCATTTACCTTCCCACTCACCATTGGGTTGGTACGAGGGGTGATTGATTTGAACCGATAAAATCGAATTGAATCGTATAATTTTTTAAAAAATTGATTAGATTTATTTTGTTTAAAAATTTAAAAATTTAAAATATTATGATTAATTTATATTTTAATTAATTTATGAGCTAAATGGATTAAATATAATATAATATATATTCGAAAGTTTTATTTATATTTTTTTCTTATGATTAGATTACTTGTAAACATAGTTGTACCTCTCATATATCTATATTTTTTTTTTCTGAAATTATATTAAAAAATCAACACTAATATAGATATATACAAGCATTAATGAATAGTTCAGGAGTGTTAATGCCATATATATGTTCTATAATATTTAGTCAATATGTCAAAAAATCAAATAGAATCAAATCAAAAATTAATAATTTTTTTTTAACTTTTATTAGTATATTTTAATTTATTAGTTTTTCAAATAAAAAAAATTCATTTGAAGTTAAAAATAGTATGTAAATCAATCAAACTGATTGATACTCCCCTAGTTTATTCCCGGCGAGTTTATATGTATATACACACTTTTTAAAAAAAAAAACAATCAATCATTCAGGGGTTATCTCAAAAATCAGCTGTTGATCGATTTGTGGTGGGATTTTGTCCCACGTCCAAGGAAAAAGGGGAAGAGTAGTCTTATATACAATATTGGCGCGATCGTAACAAGATTTGTCTTCTCTCGGACCTCTTTTCTCAATGCGCCCTTTTCATAAATCCATTTTAAAAAATGAAACGAAGAATGGATACTATTGATTGACCGCTGTTTTTATTACCCAAAGGGTGACCCTTTTTCATATTTTTATAATATTTGATACCATGTAAAAAGTTTATATACCGGCTGTAAAAGCAAGCCATCATATCTATTAAACCGTGCGGTAACTTTATTTATTTATTTATTTATTTATTTATTACGGAATAAAGAATTATATATATATATATATATATATCCTGTGATCCCAAAACGTAGCCTTCGCTCCCAAGTCCCAAGTACATGTACATGATCACCCCCCTGAAATCAAATTAGAGAAAAACACTGAAAGCAAAAAACTAATCCCACCTTGTGCCGACTCTCTCCAACGGTTCATTTTAGGCCTCCCTAGTCGGTTTCAGTTTTCAAATTTCAAACCCGTCCGGTCTGTCAGGGTCAAACATATTACATAGGTAGGTACACGCATGACTCGTGCTTTGTTTACGAGATGTGACTTCTGACCAATGGGAGCGCGACGCGTGTGAACGTGTACAGAGTCCGCTCATGGAGGTGTCTCCGGTGACCGACGCATGCCATGTGCCGGCCCGGACGCGCATGTTATCATCCACTGACACCGCCTCGCCAAGCCGTAGCGTGTAGCACGGAAATTAAACCTCCCCCCCCACCGTCACCGTTGACAAAGTGTTCAAGGAGACTGCCTTTATTTAACCCACCGTCGTTTTGGGTACTGACACTGGCCCGGTCGTTGTCGTTTTGGTGACATCACTGTGGCCACATGGGTGTGGGTTGAGGTAAGGGAGGGTGTGGGGTGGGGGCCGAGAGAGAAAGAGAGAGAGAGAGTCAATAGACACGCCAAAATATTCAAAATTTTGAAATGTTCATTCATGCACCACACCAGTACATCATGTCAGCACTTGAAATATATATATAGTCCATTTATTTTGATGCCATGAATCTCAATTCCCTAAGTGTTTTTTTTCATATATTCCGAAACTTGTAAGGCGATTTTTCATGTATATATTTTCTAATGTTGAATCGTTGATGTAGGTTTTAGGTACGTGCATGCATGATGCATGGTTATGTGAGCTGATTATGCTGGAATGAAAGCAATGAATCATATAATAATTGTCACAACCATTAGCAGTGCACTAAAATGGCGTATAATTAATTTTCCATATTATATACATTTTGAGTTTGGCAATAGCCACTCCTGCGCGAATATTATTCATTAATTCTTCACCGTTGATTATTATATATTGCGTTACGTTATAATCACATTTTTAATTTTGACACAAAATTATTCTTCATATTAATTTTTTTTATTAATTTACTTTTCTTTTTATAATAATCAAACGGCGAGTAGACTTTTTCAACTTGAATTTTCATTTTTTATAAAGATATTTTATTGTAACGACAAAAATCAAACAAAGGTAATTTATTTGATTTTTTACTTTTATTTCTAGCTAATTATCATGTCTAATTCTCATCAAAATTTCCTCATTGAATTTGGATTTTATGTGAATATCGGTTATTAATTTATTGTTTAAATGAATTATGTGACGTTAAAATTTTGTTAAGAAGCTTTATTAATTTTTTTACAATTAATGAAACATTTTCACTAGGATAAAATTTTGTATACAACTAACTAGCTAGATGCATGCAAAAGCTAGATGCATGCAAAACTAGCTAGCTAGCTCATGGGATTTTTTTTTAAAAAAAACCTGTGAAAAGACACTACATTCGATTTATGGATTTTAAATGGATGTCAACACAATTCGTTGCAACAAGTTATTCTTGTTGTACTTGATTTCTTGATTAATGGGAGATGTTGTAATTATTGTGATGAATGCATTGACAAAGTTGTACGGACATAAGTTTGAGATAATATGAAACTTCTTTTATCTATATTTCTCATGTTAGTTCAAGTTGTAACATAGACTTGTATTTCAAAAGAGTTTCGTTTAAACCACAAGGATGGTCACTTTGGTCTGTTCATCCCCTCTATACTATAGGGTTTGGAACCTACATTCTAAATTTACATCACATTGTTGGAAATAATGAGCGACGTGGAATGAATGAAAGAGGTCACCATGCATGCTATTATAGCAAATCCACGTAGAGACATCAGGTAGGTTCAGTAGTTGGATGATAAATGAATGAATGAAAGATGTCACATTGTTTGTTCTTCTTCTCCATTCGTGTACGTGAAGCCTCAAAACTAAACAACTTTTCCTTTTCCTTAAGTAATAATAAGGCCAAATTAATATTTTTTAGGAAGAAAAAGTTTACGTGCAACCCCACGGACAAGCCTCGAAAGGTGTTACTGGTGTGATGCTACGTAATTGAACCACGGGATGCTAGTGACTAACGATGCTCTTTTAACATTTAATCCGCAAGATGCATCGAAAAATAGGGGGGGGGGGGGGGGGGTGCGGTATTCCATTACAATATCAGAACAATAAAAAAATGGTCATGCCAAGACTTTTTTCAAAACTAAATAGGCGTTTCTATCTTTTTGCAGGCAAAAAGAGTTTTAGAGAGAAATCTAAAAGCTTGACGTTTGTATACGGAACACTCGTGTACACACACGAAACTTTATTCTTGGTAAATATAAGTCCTAGTAGTCCAAGCCTATCTGCAAGCTGGGAAAGAAGCCTCTCTAACTTTAATAATGAAAAATATAATAATAATAATAATAATAATAATAATAATTCTTTATAAGAAGAAAGACGATGGCATAGACGATGGCGGTGCCGGTGCATGCCGCCGCCCAATATGAGAAGAATATACTATTACGTACAGGGCATATTTTCATGCCACTCATTGCATATGTATTACAGACAAAATAATAAATAGCTGGTATATATATATATATATACTGACATAAAATTAGAGAGGCAGCACAAGAAAATTCACGTGCGATCTGGGCTGGCTGCTTCGGGATCACCATAGTGCACCGATAGCAAGATTGCACGCAGAGAGCACGTGATTCGAGGTTCCTCCAAGTCCAATCAAAACCCTGTCTCGTGGTAGAGAAACCTTATAATATTGTCATTAATCCATGCTACCCCGCGATGACCCATCGGATTTTCCGAGGACTTTGTCTCCGATGATGCAGCTTTCTACCCAACAAGCACAGCGTACGTGTATTATATATACGGGCAAACGCGTCTGTATATGTATATACACACACATATATATATCATCGTGTCAGTATTGGTGTCTATATCATCCGATCCGCCCAACGAAGAAGTAATTATCATACGTAGCATACGACACGACCAGGCATTTGATTGCATGCAGACGTAGCATTGCGTTCTGACTTATTATACCGGCCGACGGCACCGACTCCGCCGCCGTATCTGACGCCTCAATTAAAAGTTAGCGACATCACGGATGCCAGCTCGAACCTGGAGTGTACTGAGTAGTGGCAGTGTGTGGTGTACACACTTTTCCCGTTTAAATAATTGTGCATAAGTACAAAAGTTTCTGCGTGAAGGGCATTACGGTAACGGAACGGCAGGTATAAAATGTAACTTCTCCGTCACGGCAGTGTGTGGAGTCGTGTTGCCGACAAACCCAGGCTTTTCAATTAAGATCCTAACAACAACTTTACTATTACTTTTTTATTTATTTCGAATCTGGATCAATGATGTATCAGGTTGGAATTGGATAGTAAATGATTCGAATTTACTCTAGATGCGTTCGAATGAAACGGGACAAGATCAAAGAGTACGAAGGATTGAAATGAAAATTTGATTGGAACAGATCGAAACACATATATTTTAAAGTTAAATTACTTAAAAATACTAATAAATGTCGTGATGAAATTAGTCAGTCAATATTCTTGTCCACCTCATTATTTCTTTAGCGTGGGCTGGGATAAGGCGGGTAAAAATGGCTCGAGTTGAATTTTCACATCAACTTTTATCCGTAGAAAAGTTGTTGAAAGAAAATATTAACATTCTTTCAATCCGTGGTTCCAAATTATTTGAGACAAATACTATTCTTATTGCAGCCCTCTTAGTTTATAGAACTACCCCAAATTATAATTTTTCAGTTATGTAAAAACATCTCCAAATTATAATTTTTATGGGTGTTTGGCTGTTTAGATTTCGTTTCCACTTTGTTTGGTCATAGAACCGTTTCAACCTCGTGCTCACATTTGAAGTTTTCTTGGTTATCTAGATGGCGTGAAAGGTTATAAGTTTTGTAATTTGGACACCATATAAATTTTTAAGATCTAGTGTTTCATGAAGAAAAATTTCCATCCCATGTTGTCATTTGATCATATCATATTATAGATATATTTTCATATTTGGTTTTACCCCATTTTTTTATTATACAATCAGTTTGTTTCAAATTTTGAATTGTTTCTTTTGTGTTTTTTTTTAAAAAAGTAATATTTATTTTTGAATACAGAAAATAGAAAAGAATAAAGTATTATTTTTTATTTACAGGATCCAAAAAATAAAAAGTGTTTTTATATTATTTTTAATTTTATATTTTTATACCATTGAAAATAAAAACAGAAAATGAGCAAAATAAATTTTCCCTTAATTCTCTGATTTAACTGTTACACCTACTAATTTGAATACTATATACCACTATTGTTACTTCTTCTGCAACACAACATAATTAAGGAAAAGAAATTCCTTTGACCGGTATTATTTAAAAGTCTTCCAAACCAACTCAATAACCTCATTACTTGGAAGAATCGATTATCACTATAATTTGTTTTTTGCCTCTCAGACTCTTGCTTCCTCTTTCGTGTCCTATTCACTCTCTCAATATTTCTCATATCATGGTCTTTATGAGTCCTATAAACACTTTGTATGCACTAAATATTCTCAGAACGAGCTAGGACACGAGGTTTCCTAAATGGGTATTAGTTATATGCATGAAGAGTTAACAACTACAGAAACAAATAAAACTTGAACTATCACTCCTTTTCCTCTTAACAAATATACCATCGGATCCAAAATGGATTTAAAAGATCAAGAATATATCAGATGGATATATTGAACGCTATAAGGTGTCGGGAAATTGTGTCGGAAGAAAAAGGAAAAGTCAAAAAGCTTATATGGTGAAGTAGGCCCAAAATGTCACAATGCGTTTTAAAACCGTGCGGGACGATGTGACGAGCTCAAAGCGGACAATATTATGACATGCGGGTAGGCTGCGCCTTGGCCCGATCCTAACAAACCGATATCGAGCCTGGTTGTCTCCGTCTGGTGTTTCATTTTATCGAAAGTCTTCTCGATGTAGTACGTGGCCGAGCACGCGATATCGACTATGTTGTAGTTCGATATGTGACAAGGGGGAGATTATTAAGAAATTGTGTCCCACATCGGAAGAAAAAGGAGACGTCAAAAAGCTTATATGGTGAAGTAGGCCTAAAATGTCACAACGCGTTTTAAAGCCGTGTGGGCCAATGTGACGAGCCCAAAGCGGACAATATTATGACATGCGGGTAAGCCTGCGCTTTGACCCGATCCTAACATAAGGTGCGTTCAGTGGCTAAAAGTTATACACAACAAGAAAAATTAGACTTTCTTGAAACTTATTTTCCCATGGAAAAATTTGGGACTGTTGATGTTTTTTTTCTTCTTGTCCTTAGAGTCTCCCTTAATTGGTATTTAGCTCAATTTAATGTCAATAATACATTTTTGCATGACAACCTTTTCAATGAGGTGTATATGCATTTTCCTCTCAACTATCTTATACGGTTGGGAGTACTCACAAAAAATTAATACGTAAACTTTACAAATTGGTATTTCAAATTCTATCAAATTTTTCTTTCCACCAATTGGAGTTTCGCTTTATACGGTCCAAACTAGACAAATTACTCAGGGTTTACCAAATGTCATGGGTTCTCTTTTATTGATCTTATTATTTATATGGTTGATATCATCTTGCTGGTCCTTATCTTCAATTATTGTTGCCCTCAGACAGCTTATGTAAAATCAATTTAAACTTACGGACCTTGGTTGTCTAGAGTATTTCCGTTATGAGATTTCTAAGTCTAAATAAGGTATTGTGCTTACCCAACGCCATTACACCTTAGAATTGCTTAAGGACACTAGTTACTTGGATTGTAAACCTGTTGTTCCAACAGATCCTAACCTTGCACTCACTGCTGCTGAAGGTGAACTACTACGTACTTGATCTCACACATTATCGCCGGCTCGTCTAGAAACTTCTCTGTCAACCAGATATTAATTTCTTTCCTAGTGTTATGTCAATATTCTTGGCTCAACCTCGTCTTCCCCATCTCAAGGTTGTGGACCACCGGCTTCTTTAATGCCTCAAATCAGTCCCGGTCAAGGTTTGTTATTCTCTTCTGCTTCTTCCTCACTGTTCAAAGCATTTTCAGATGCTAATTAGGGATCCACACCGATACTCGTCACTCCATTACTGGTTTCTGCATTTTTATTGGACACTTCATTGATGATGACCTGCCTTGCTAGAAAAACCTAAGGTGAATTTATCGCATCCTTTTAATAGCTCTCATGGGAGCTTCAGAGAGCAAGTTATCACAACTAATTTTGCGTTCTCTCCAAGCCATCGCATAGAAGGACCCTACTGTTAAAAAAAATACTCGACTTGTAGAGGTTTACCTTTAGCCCGGAGGCCGGTGAAAGCAAACAAGGGTCCTCTGATATTTGGAGCAAGTATCCTCTCACAGAATAATTAATGGTGCGTCACCACAGGCACCAAAAAAAAGGTGTGTGTTGGAATAAATTCCATCATATAGGACCAAACATGTAAATATTAAATGTGTTGTCTTGTCTTTAGAAAAGCCTAAATTAAAGTGATCTAATTACTGATTTTAAATAAGGCTTAAGGGTATACTTGTCATGGAATTAATGTATAGATACCAGATCGCTATTTTTAATTTGATGAAGAGCCGAATTGAAAATAGCAAATACTATATATACATAGGGTTATGGTCCCCAAATCGCACGACGGCTTATTAGGTCGTATCCCCATCGACAGAGCTATTGAGAACAACGGTTCATAGGAGTCGTGTTGATTTGGAAGATCACAACCCGTTGATCAAACTTCAATGATGGATTCAGCACGCTTCCGATTTATTGTTTCAAATCAAGCAATCTCTAGGCAAATAAAGATTCTGCAGTTTATTAAATTCTAACAGTGTGAACTCCTGGGCCAGTCTCCCCCTTCCCACCACAAATCCTATTATGCAGTACTCTCTCTCCAATACTTCATCAAGACAAGCTAGCGATAGACTCCCACAAACCAAAGTGAAAATCATTGGTGAGACGGGGTTAATTTGTAATTTATGTAATGCTTTTTCTTAATTTAGTTACATAAATTATATAATCGATGCCCAAACTTCCAAACTTTTAAATTATGGGATAAGATTTGTTATATATGTTCCATTTCAGTACTATTTATCATTAAAAAACGTAATAACCTATCAATAAACAAAATAAAAATTCCTTAATAAGCTATTATGTGTATATGATGAGTTTAAAGTTTTTGCAGTGCTTAGGCTTCCTATAGAATATATATATATATTATATAGTCCCAAGACCTATCTCGGCCGACCATTAGTAGATAATAGTTATTTAAAAAGAATAAAACAAAACCTCAGTAAGAAAATTTGAAAAGGGTGAAGCACATTTGCCGTAAGAGGTATGAGAGGAAACAATATGCATTATTTGACACCTATGCTCGTGCATGCACAACCCATTTGTCGTCGGACGCACTCCACGGCCCTACTCTCACCAAGCCCAACGCAAATATATTTTACCCAACCATTCTCGAAAAAGCCACAATAACTTCTTTGTGAATTACGGGTATTTAACTATTTAATTAATACATATTTTCCCACTCGCTTAATATATATATATATGACATGGATATAAATACACCATCTATATCCTCCCTTTCCGAGGTTGAAGAAGGTAGCTAGCTCTGAGTCTCTGACTAGCTCTGAGCGCATGCGAGGTCCCAAAATCCACTGCCTAGAGCATCAGAGCTGAGGGATTACAAAGATGGACATGTACGGACACACAACAACGGATTTGTTTCGAATTGATGACCTTCTCGACTTCTCCAACGACGACCTTTTCTCCTCCTCCTCCGCCGCGGTGGACTACTCCGGCCACAACCCGCCGCCGATGGACACCTCCTTTTCCTCCACCGCAGCCTCCGCCGTCCACCGAGACTGTCCGTATCCGGTTTCTTCCGGCGATTTCACAGCCGACGACCTCTATGTGCCCGTCGGTCCCACCATCCCCATTCTCCATATATTTATAAGTTCACTTCGGTGTCGTACGTAATTGAGTTGAGTGAGTGTTAATTTTTGCTCTATAAATTTATATACATTGTAAATCTTCGTTTGTTGTAGAGCGATGACGTGGCGGAGCTCGAGTGGCTCTCTCAATTCGTGGACGACTCGTTCGCCGATTTCACGACGACCGAGTTCGCCGGAGCAGTGAATTTCCGGCCGGATCCGTCGTCTCACTGCAGGTCCCGCAGCAAGCGGACCAGAGCAGCGGCGGGGACCGGCGCTGCCTGGATTTCACCACCGACGTCGGAGAAGGTCCTTCCGGCCACAGCTTCCGGGAGGTTCAAGTCCAACGGAGGGAGAAAGAAGGAAGGCTCGCCGGCTCCCTCCGGCGACCGATCCCCCGCGGAGAGGATGATCACGTCCGGACCGCGGAGGTGCTCGCACTGCTCGTCGGAGAAGACGCCGCAGTGGAGGACGGGGCCGATGGGGCCCAAAACGCTGTGCAACGCGTGCGGCGTGCGGTACAAGTCTGGTCGGCTGGTGCCGGAGTACAGGCCGGCAGCAAGCCCGACGTTCGTGTTGACTCAGCACTCGAACTCGCACCGGAAAGTCCTGGAGCTCCGGCGGCAGAAGGAGATTCTCCGTCAGGAGCAGCAGCAGCAAGTAGAGCAGCTCTACCACCATCACCATCCTCCTCCTCATCGCCATCACCACGACTTTGAGGTCTGCTGAAATCTGAGTTGTGGTCAAGTAGTTCAATCTCTGGTCCTGCCCCCCCTCCCCCACTCCCAAAAAAAAGAAAGGAAAAAATCGTTACCCGCATGTAACTTTCTTTTATTTTCCTTCATCTTCTCTGTTTCGTTTTCTCGAGAAAATTAAAAGACATTGAAGTTTTGTGTCTTCTGGTTTTGAATTCAACTGCGAACGTCTGTGGGATGGTCAGTTTGAGAGAGAGAGAGAGAGAGAGAGAGAGAGAGAGAGAGTGCAATACCACGTGATTCCCTACCGGCCGACTGAGTCGACTGACGAGTGACGAGGGTGACGGAAATGTATTTGAATAATGAGTATATAATAGCAAATTATGATTAAGCCTCACCGGACACCGCTAGAACAAGGTGGTCCTAGGTCACATTTTTGTTTATCCTGTTTTCATTTTTAATTTTTATTGTTTTTAATTTTTAATTTTTTATATCCAAAAATAATTATTACATTTTAAAAATAAAAATAAAAAATACCTCAGTCAAACAGCTCTGAACTCAAACTCCGCCCACCACACACCACTGGCTCAGGCTGGTGCCAAAATGGCCTTTTATACTATTATCTGTTTTTTTTATCAAGCCGGGCCGGGCAGTCCCAGACCGATTTCAAACAGTTTCTATGTAACAACATTTTTTGTTTTGTTCCTTCACACACGTCAAAGAAGCAACCTTGGCAACTAATTAATAAAGTTGCCGTTGTTGTGAAAATGAGCGTCAAGTAGAAGTAGGTGGTCGTCTCATATGTACCACCCAGCCACCAGTGTTGATTTTCACTATCCGTTTGTTTGCTCTGTCGATCGTACGTGTATGTAATTGTGAGAAGATGGAAAAATAGCAATGTATCAATGTTTCAGTCTTAGTGGATCACGTTCTTTCCATGAATGTAGGCAATATGGCCGAATCACCGTAAGTTTCTTGTGTTTTAATGTGTATGCTGATTACTTGATCCTATAATTTGGTTAATATCCTATTGGCTCGACATTCCAAACTAAATGTATTGATGTCGATATTTAATATGCTAATGTTGTTGGGGTATGCAATGTGTGCAAACAAAATCTTTAAATCTGTGTGCTTAATATTACTCATTTAAATCGTTTGAATTGAAGTGATCTGGTGTTAGTTAATAAAATAAGAAAGCAAACAAAATCTCTTATTTGTTTGTTTCATTACTTCATTAGATACTATGAATATTTAGGGTATGCCAAAATTTACGTAACTTTTGTCTTCATCCACCCTTCCAAACAAAGGATAAAACTACCCTAATCAATAATAAATTATTTGCTGCCGGTTAATTTATTTTTTCAGTGTTTCTAAAATATATTATTCGGCATGGCGGTGTTAATTTGTTTACGTTTTCATAGGGCATGAGTTTGAATAGTATCAAATTTACAGACATTTGGGCCACTCAAAGATTTTGCACTCCTTTATGGGAAAGCGTTATGGTAAATCTAACGGGGAGGGGACGTACAACATATTCGTATTTAAAAAAAAAAACAAAAAAAAGGAAAAAATGTTAAATAAGTTGATACAAATACCAATAACTTACCATATAAATTGATGGGCTTGCGGCACTCGGAACGCTCATTTTGGTTCTATGGGTCAAAGACCTGTCATAATTTCATAATTAAGACTAACTTTTTCCACGGAGGTTTCCTTAAAATTGAAGATGACTTTTTTACTCTCAATTCTAATAATTATTTTATTTTATTTTATTATTATTAAAATAAAAATAAAATAATTATATTTTTTTATTTCTTTCATTTATTACTACCGCCCAAATACAGACACATATATTAAAAAAAATAAATAATAATCCTCTAAATAAAAAGATTCTTTTTCAGTTTATATTTAAAATTCTATTCAGGAATTTTTTTTTTTACTAAAATTCTAAAACTATCAAATAAAATTACTCAAAAATTATCTTTATAGAGATTAATTAAAATTATCTATATTAGATAAAATTAATTTTTTCTAAATTTAATATATAATATATATTAAATTCCCAAGGGAATGGTAAATTTGGAAACCTAAATAATTGAAATGTTTAAATATCATGTGGTAGTCAAAATATCATGTTAGTGTCCAAAAAGCAATTCAAATAATATGAGTAAGACATCATAAGTAACATTTTTTTCCTCCCATAACATGTATGAGCTCATTCAGATGCAGCTCTTGTTAGTGTCTAAAAAACAAATGGCACCTTAGTCTGTAAACTCGAGGGAGAGATAAATGATTATTTATAAGACGTCAGAAATAAACATCTTTTTCCTTCCATAACATGTATGAGCTCATTTAGATGCAAGCTCTTATTAGTGTCCAAGAAACAAACTGCACCATAGTCTAAACTCAAAGACGGAGAGAGACTTTCTTCCTGAAGTCTGCAACATATCCAAAATTGAAACAGTTCACAGAAAGGTATTGCGTCTAGTTTTACTGTAAGACTCCCGTTACAGTGTCTCCCCGTGAATGAAACTACACAGTACAAAGGAACTACCACATCCGACCTTGTCACATATTCGAAAAGTAAGCTGACATGGAGATACATACAGAATCAGAAAAATCACTATTACGCAAATTTCAAAACAGAGGAATTCAATGCCTTTATTTGATCCCGCGCACCATCCAAATGCTTAACAGAATAATTAACAGTATCCTATGGAATACCCGCCTATTTATCAGCAAAGCTTTTTGCAGCTGCCAAGTAATGCCTATGAAATGATACCCTGCATGCTCTACAGAAGCCCAGATTCAAAAACGAAAAAAAAAGTAGCAGAGTTCATGTCTCATACAGGCTCCTTAAAAGAATTTACCACCTTTCTTTCCCACTCCTGTCCCCGCAAGACTTGACAATAACAGAGACTTGGAATCATCCGGCCGCCATTTCAATTCCTTAAGGACAGAGAATAAGGATGCTACTGCTGGAGTGACTTCACTATCCTTTATATTGTTACATGATACTACTCTAAGTCTCTGAAGTTCATTCCAGGAAAGAATAACGGAGTCCAAGCCTTCCATTGTCAGCAAGGAGCATCCTTCTAAAGAGAGAAACTTTACCCTCCTGAAAGAACAGCGTGCGTCAATCTCCACTAAATATGAAAGTGTACCTCCCGCAGGAATCGTTTTATGTTTTTTAAAAAACCAAGGAGGCAAAAATAAACAAAATAATCAGAACATGAAATGATTTTTTGATCAGCAGACATCCTCTGTCTGCCTTTCTCAAAAAACGAAAAAAGAAAGATGACACATCCCATTTCACATGCTCACGTTATGTGGAGCCTTCTTATTAAATAGAAGCTGGATATATCCAGCCATAGTTTTTTTTTTTTTTTTTTTGTAAATTAAGGGATAATTTTGAAGAAGTCTCAATTATTTGCAAGTAATGAATAGTTGAACAACATTTGAAATATTGAGTTGCAAGGGATGATTTTAATGTCATACGTTCTGCATTTGTTTGATTGTTTCATTGACAGAACGTTTCGGGATATTTATAACATTAACATACAGCACATGTCATGCACACATGTAAAAAGTAAAACTTGAAGACATTGATTTGACAGACGTAATTGAGGAATAAACATAAAAGAACCCGGGTTTAAAAAAGGCATGAAATGACCGCACAACTAACCAAATTAGTATAATAGACTGATCCACAATGCATTTATCAACGGCCAAATATAGAAGTTCAAAACCTGATGAATTTTGTATTTACTGAGAGGCATAAATTCATCAAAAACACGTTTCGAGGGAAAAAAATGAAAATCAATACAATATAACTGAAGCCGTACCTACAGACGCTTGAACTGCTAAAAGATTCATTGTCCAATCCCCAACAATCTACAAAAGAGACTTCCCTTACGGCCTCACAAACCAGAAACAACGCTCTCACACTCTGCTTATCTCGCATCAGACATTGTTGCAAGTACAATTCTTCAAGGGTTGGACAAACCCCTAGATGCACATCAGCCCCTGGACTCAAATCAATGTTCCTGCAAGACTGAAGCCTCAAAGTTTTCAAATTCGCACAATAAGCCAAGGCCGATAACCATCCACCATCCAACCTATGGTCACACAGTGTCAGCTCCTCCAACATCTGGCAACACTGACCAATCGCTTTAATACCATCATAGCTCCCCTCACAACCGACAAGCTCCAGCTTCAACAACCGCTTACACCCCTGAGCTAAAATTGTCAACCCAATGTCCGAAATGACAGAGCGGTAAAACCCATCGACGCGACCGACCAGTTTCAAGATCTGCAGGTTTTCGCACCCTGAAATGCCATTCAGGGACATGTCGGTACAAGAGTGCAGCTCCAATTCTTGCAATGTGGGGCACATTTCCGCAACGCAAGACAGACCCTCCCCACCGGGATTGATCAAAACAAGCCTCCTCAGATTGGGGCAGCCGGTGGCGAGCACACGGAGCCCTCGATTCACGGAACCGGGCGGCACCAAGTAATCCTCGCTGAAAAACCCTTGCGAAACAAACCTGGAATCGAGGTGAGCCGACACAAGCCTATGGGTGACCAAAATTCCAGAGTTCCGGGGCGAGCGAATGCAGGCAGGGACCAAATCGACGTCGGTGAGATTGGGGAAGCGACAAACGAGCCGACCGGATTCGAGGAAGTCCCAATCGGCGAGCTTGATGGTTCGGACGAGGCGGCCCTGGAGGGTGAACCACCGCTTGCAGACCAGAGCATTGGAGACGAGCTGAGCATCTGGGAGCTTGGAGAAGATGAGGAGGAGAAGCCGGTCGGAGAGGAGGGCGAAGAGGTCCGGAGACGGAGGCGTCGGCGGCGGCGACTGGGTTTGCATCTTCAATCAGTGGAGAGGGAACGTGAATTGGGGTTAGGATCTGAAAGCCATTGCGTCTACTCTACAGCTCCCCTAGACTTTTTTTTTTTTTTTTTTTAAAAGATTTGGGTCAGTCAATGGCTCGCTCCGCCGCCGCCACTATTCACTAACTAATTGTCGCCGCTGCTGCCGTTACTGCTTTTCTCTCTCTCTCTCTCGATTCTGATGAGACAAATTTACGATGTGAGGCGTACATTTATTTTAGACAAGAACTATGATACTGTGTGTTTGACACGTGTGCAGGTTGATCTAACAAAGCTAGAGCACTGTGGGACACACCTGGCCTGACAGTGACAGAAAGGGTAGAGCCACACTACTCTCAGCCCATGTACGGTTCCGGCCCAATCATGGAATGGGCCGTGTCATGTAGGCCCAACTGAAAGCACAACCTTATTCTTTTAAATTAGATCCTTCCATTTGTGTTGCGTGGATTTTAAATTTTAATGATTTAACTGAAGATTTATAACTTCGGCCTTTGGGCAAAAGTTTATATATATATATATATATATATATATATATGCAGAGAGAGAGAAAGAGAGAAGCAAACAGTTGTGTAAAGAAAGAGAGAAACTTCATTATGGTCTGCTGGTGTTGGTTTATAATTGAATCTATATTTCCATGATTTCGACACAGAGCTTCAATAATATTCCTATCATTTGTGTCTCTTTAGTACCCGACACAGAAGTAGGAGCCCTTCAAACTTCTAGTAGTCATGTATGTGTTAAAATCTTATATTTAATAACTTTCCATGTGTAATTATATGTCTTCTAACACTATGCCTGCCAAAATTAGATTGTTGCACTAACATCCCCATTATTTGTATCCCACGCAAAAGTAAGAGCCCTTCAAACTTCGACGCAACAATTAATGTAGGGTATATGACTGGTGATTATATTGTCTGATAGTATATTGCTGTCACTAAAATATCAGTTGCGTATAGGGCTGGGGATTATTTTCTTTGATATTCCCAAAATACCGTCAGCCATACACGGGCTAGTAGTGTATTTACTTGACACCATGCTAACATGAGGAGTAGGACTGTCTGGAGATCAGCGAATCAGGGATGGAAAAGTGATCTGGCGGGTTACCCGGCCAACAAGCCTATAACGATGCCCTTCCTGTTGGTCGGACTCACTATAGGCCAACTCTGCATCTACAACTGCACTGCATGTTTAAAACCATGACACCTCTTCAATAACTGCACTGCATCACCTCCATCCACGGAAGCAGCGGCGGACATCACGCAGGCCCTCCAGCCGTGCCCTGCATCTGCCTCCATTGTCTCCATCGCGCAACCCCACCCTGCCTCCATCCACGGCAGCAGCAACGGATATCACGCAGGCCCCAACGCAATCGCCCAAACGCCATCTAGCCATGCCATCGCCCCGACGAGATCCAGCCGTGGCGTCGCCTGATTCAGCCTTGCCGTCACCCAAACGCAATCTAGCGCCGCAGCAGCGGACATCACGCAGGCCCCAACGCAATCCAGTCGTGCAATCGCCCAAACGCCCTCTAGCCATGCCATCGCCCCGACGAGATCCAGCCGTGGCGTCGCCTGATTCAGCCTTGCCATCACCCAAATGCAATCTAGCGCCGTCATATTGTATCATGATGATAAAACGAGATATATCATTAGGCTGAAATGGAAAGACATATACTACATTAAATGTGTAAGAAATAGTCATATCATTTGATAGTGCAAAGACATAGTCATTATTATTATTCTTATGCACCATTGCGTAAGGGTTATATTTTTTTAGCTACAATTTGCTTTACTTGTCAATAGAAAACCTCCCTTTCCCCTAATTTCTCACAACAAATAATTTGTGTAGCTTGCATAAATCAAACATTCTCCATATACTTAGTAGTAGCACACTTATTCTTTTGTTAAACATCTGTAACTACAGATTAGCATTGCTTAATTATATGCTTGGCAATTTAATTACCATTCTTGCTACTAAATAAATGTGACAAATCCAAAACATGTGTGGTGGCTTTGTGCAAACTGCCAAAAAAGACATCCTCCTAGTAGTATAATGAACATAACTATTATAAGCAAATTTGACCTATGTCAAAGCCTAATCTCATGACTTGTTTCTCTTCAATTTCTCTTTAATGTTTGAGTTTCTATGTATACTTGAAGGAGTGTGTGAAATGAAAGGAGCTGGTGCCTCTTTACAAGTTGGAAGAAAAGACATTATAGCCCATGAAAAGCCAAGAGTCTTACAACACATGAAAATTCAAGAGATAGGAATTACAATGCATGAAAAGCCAAGAGACTAGCTATAACTTGAAAGGTCATGAGTTAATAGAACTTGAAAGGCCATGAGTTATAGAACTTGAAGATTTTGGATTGTTGCTGATCATCATTATCGAACTAAATTGTCTATTGGGATTTATAGGATAGTGAATTCCAATGCTATTGACTTTATCAGTTCTTCGTCTTGATTTACTAAACCTCATTAACGCTTGCAATTCACTTTTGATTACCAACAATTAATGTGATAAAAATTTTGTTCTTCAATATGATAAAACCGGCCACCACTAATTCTAAGACTTAGTGGCGCTTTTTAATGACCGCCACAATATTTAGTTTTTTTGTAGTGTCCAAACAAACTTAACAAAACTCAAATAAATTAAGATAAACCCGCCTTCAATGAGACTTCGAGAAAAACTTAGCAAAGCTAAAATAGATGATAAATAATCTATGATATAATTGTTAATTCTCAAATCCATAACACACACAATATATAGAGAGAGAGAGAGACCCAGAACAATAGATTTATCACTAGCTAGAACATAATCACGGTACCTTGTGTTGCATTATCACTGTGATTCCGCATCAAATGATTGCATAATTAGCAAGGCCCTGGGTAATTACCGTATAGCCATAATATAAGTGTTTGTTATGGAACCACAACACAAGGTACAATCATTGCCATAATATAAGTGAGAAGCCATTCCCCTCACTGTGCCTTCATTATATAACCCATAACACAAGGTATGGCTTCTCTTGTGTTGAATATACACAGGTATGTTATCAAAATGCGTACATACATATATATATATATATATATAGAGAGAGAGAGAGTGTATGTGTGTGCATATGTTTTGCTATAATAAGAACGTGAGATTAATTTCTTATCGTGAAAACTTTAATATGAATCGTTAGATCTTACAACTAACGGTTCAGATTACACTTTCGTTTAACTGTAACTTCGTTACAATAAATCTACTATAATTAAGTAAAAATTTAATCTAAACCATAAAATTTTAATTTCACGGCTTATATTAAAAATTTTCATGATAAAAATGTGACATCACATTTTCCAAGTAGCATGACTATATATATATATATATACATACATACATACAACCATAATTAAGTTCACAATATAAATTATAGGAAACAATAGCTAATCAAAAACTCTAATTAACATATATTTCAATGCGAATAAATAAACTAATAATAAAAAAATAGGAAATTTACTATTCCTCTCCCAGTTCTTTGGATGATCGGAAGTCCTTAATTAATTCTGTTCGGAAGTCGTCTCTCTTTGATCGGATCTTGCTTGGACTGATCAGAACTCCATCAATATGTCTATCGGTCTGCTCGAATCTCCATCAGTGAAGCACGGGATATATTATTTTTATTTAATTTGTGTTGTATTTGGTTATTTTTATGTATCACTTGGGACGGGACAGTAGTGAGAGCCCTTTATTCTCCTTTCTTATATTTGCACCCTGGGGAAAGTCATGCCCGTGTTGGTTCCTTCACTCATTTATTTTGAATAAAACTTAATATCTTCCCTCCCTCTAAAATAATTGCAATAATAAATATTTGTTAATGTGTGATGTTTTTTTATCCATAATCTTGTATTTGATTATAAATTTTATTATATTTTATTTATTAAAAACATATATTAATTAATATATAGGTCCTAGCGTCGTGAAATTTTATTTTTTAAAAAATAATTACAAGTCGTGCGGCATAGCTTTTATCCCATGAAAAAGAAAATATATATTCATGGAGGTTGATAACTCTCTTCCCGTACGTGGAGGGAGTGGTTTACGATATGAATCTATGGATAGATGTCGACTCTTCATTATTATTATTATTTTAAAAAATAATATTTGGGTATTCTTGTCCCTGCGGGAACGTTCTTCATTTCTATATATAAACCAATATTTTCGGTGATGAGGTGCTTGCACTAAAGTGCTTGTGATGAAAACTTACAATAGTACCTAGCTACTTTCTAAGATATATTAATTGAAACCTACCTCTCATGGTACCTACCTTGAATTGATAAAGCTACTAATTTTACATTTTATATTTACTCAGCAAATCATTTATAATAAATTATAAAAGCATTCTATTCACGACAGCCTTCCCACACAGATCAACGAAAGCTTTCCTATATTTATTATGCATGCTCACAATATACCAATATACGACTCCCCTGCTCTATCTATCTATCTATCTATCTATCTATATATATATGCACCAACTCGGCTCTATTGGTCTTCTTCATATATACTAATATACTATATATATATATAGTGAGACTGCCAGACTGGACATCAAGGGTGCATGAGTAATATAACATGTATGCTCCCAATTATATTTCTGCTCTTAACTTCTGCAAACGACATAAATTCTAGGCATAAATGCAGATCACGGCGATTGGATAGTTGGGGCCGGATGCCTTGTCCTTGTGGCTGTTTGGCTGTCCGTGTCGGCCCCCACCACCAATCAAATGCCTCAACTTGCCCTTTAACTATCCAATCGCCGGACAAGATACACGTACCGACCAATCTTCCCCATTTTAATGTTTCTCGATCGCTAGCTCCAAATTAATTCTTATCCTTCCCTGTTCTCTAGTCTCTGCTAGCTCCTCATAAAAACACCATACTCACACAAAAAGTGACAAAACAAAACACATACGTACGCATAAACTACCAACGTTTCCTTGATTGAATTCTACATTATTGAAGTTGCAGAGGAAATTAAACGCGCGGGCGCGGCAGACTGCCATGCACGGCCAAGGCCCCCGGCGCGTTCCACACAACCGCAAATATATTAGTATCAGCTGTGAAAAGCCGCGCGGCGGAGGCACGCTGGAGTCCATCGTCCACCAAGCCACCATCCACCCATGCTCATCCCCCAATCCCCCTCACTTCAACCGCCCCGGCGGCGCTGGGCTTAGGCCCTGCTTCGATCCGTGCCACCCAACCATCTCACCCATGCCTAACCCCATCATCAGTACTTCCATCATGGATGCCTTGGTCCTCCACTCGAAGAGCCTCTCCAACGTCGTGCCGGCGGTGGGGCCGACTCCGGAGGACCACCGGGATACGGCAGTGCGTACGCGGGTTTCAGTGTCTTCCGGGAGGACCGGCACTGGAAGTGCGAGTTTCCAGATGATGGACACGCCTACTTCGCCGGAAAACTCTGTCGCGTCGACGGGGAAGCCTTTTGGGATGACGTCATCCGCCGACGTCAGAACTCAGGCAAAACAAGTATAGTTTTTTTTTTTTTTAAGAAAACGGATTGTTAAAGTAGTTGTTTATTTATTTATTTATCTATTGAAGTGTGGTGTTGTTAAATTAGGAGGCAAGGGGAGAGGAGGTGGGGAAGAATAAAGGCACAACGGAATCCAATCACAAATGTCCTATTTCAACTAAAAGAAGAAGAGCGGCCATCAATCACAAACAGTCTGAAAGGGTACGCACTACTTAAGCTAATCATCAGTAATTAATTTTACACACACACACGTACACATATAAAGTTCACTTTCAAGTCTAATCAGTATCTCGCATCATGGGTTCATGTGATCTTAGCGACGGAGAAAGGGAGGACATCTTATCATAGTCACCACACCAACACCCCATAACAAAATAAATATATATAGATATATTTACTTTGTATGAGAATGATTAAGTAATTTAAGTTGAGCTACTGGGCGCTATTACTGCTATTTGTGGGTATATATATATGTACACTCTCATATTATATTATTTCTATATATGTTTCTACAGAAAAGGAGGGACAGAATCAATGGAAAGATTAAGAGTCTGCAGAGGCTGATTCCAAATTCTAGTAAGGTATATTACTATAATGCTTTTCCATAGCGTTTTTTGTGTGGCTTTATAAATAATTACTTTACTATGGAAAGGTACATTACTATAATGCTTTCCAGAGCATTAAATGGGTCAGAGGCCCGCTGGGCCTGTCATATGGGCTTGGCTAGGTGAACTCACACTCAGCCCAGCCCCGTGCCCTCGCCCTGCCAAGCCTGGCCCATGCAGCAGCCCAGCGCGCCCCAAGTTCGGCCTAGAGCCACACCCAACCCAGCCCACTACACTTCACAGCCCATGACAACCTAGATGAAACAGATAGATATTTGTTATATATTAAACATTCGAGAATCATTCATGTCATTTGATAACACAATGATATAACATTGTCATTAATCTCACGAACGATTGCATAAAGATTATATTTTTTAGGCTATAACTTATTGTAATTGTTAACAAGAAATTTCTCATTCCACAAAAACACTATCACCTAGTCTCTCTCTGACGAGAAACAATTTCAATTACTTATGTGAATTAACAACCTTTTTATACACAACCTCAGTATATATGCTTAATCTTCTCTCGAACATTTGCATTTATGGACCGATATTACTCGACCAAATGCTTGACATCAGCATTATTATATTTTCAAATAAGTAATTGTTTCAAATCTAAAACATATTATGATAGTTTCATGTATATCATCAAAAAAGGCATCATAATAGTGCATTTAATAAAACTATTGTAGGAAAATTCAGCATGATCCCACCACTTTGGCTTCTTTCCACGGATTCTCCTAATTAAATTTCTCAAAGTCATGTTAGTCATTTCACTTTGGCTTTGGTAATGGATTTTGAAACTCCATGTAAACACACCACTTCCTTGAAAAACAACTTTGCTATGACATGTGCATCTATAATTTTTTTACAAGAAATAAAATATGATATCTTCAAAAATCCATTAACCAGCATAAATACTAAGTCAACTCCTTGTTGGATATATGTACCCAGTAAACCTAAAATAAAATTCATTGATAAGACTTCTTATATATTCTATGAAATAGTTAAAGATGTATACGGTAAGTATTTAGATGCTATCTCATAATCGTTTGATAAATGTAGCATATTTTAATAAACTGGCTAACTCGCATTTAAACCCAAGTAAGACTAAAAGTATCTTTTAACCATGACCATAATAATCTTGTCTCTAATGAAGATCTCAAATTACATTCTCTGATAAGAAAGATTTAGAAATACACAATTGATTATCATTTCATTAAATATCGCTTTTGAATATAGTATTTGTCACAAGGCCTATAAAAAGTATACTTCTTTCACAATTAGAGTTTTGATAACTTGAATTATAAGTTTTTTAACTCATCAAATTTCATAAATTTAGCAAGTAAATTGACCAAAAAATCAATCTTCTTACTCAATGTATCAATCACACATCATATTCTAAATGTTAATTCTTTTGTGTAAGTCTGAAAAGAAATTTCTGAAAACACCGAACACAATTAGTATGCATATCTTTACTAATTTTAGTATGACCACCCAAATGATTTAAGATCGCACAATTCAAGTTGAGAAAAAATTCTTTTCCCATAAAGCAGTGCTCCCAAATGTATAAAACTCGGACGATTGCATAGAATTTCTTGTCATATAAGTACGACAAGCCTTTGTGCTTCACATAAACCTCTTTTCTTGTCATTGACCTCTTTTCTCGCGACAACACAATATCAATTCAACCCTGCTTGAATTCATTATGCCTCTAACAATCTGGGAAAATCAGATCCATGTATTCGACATAACCGCTCGTTCAATGCCTGAAAGCTTTGCTCGGCTTCATCATTCCACAAACCTGCTGGTCATGAGTAGATATTAATATTATTGCTCTCATATATACTTCTAATATATCTGTACTATTCCATATTTACTTTTAGAAAGCGTCTTCTCTAACGTTGTCGAGTAAAGTGTAAACCTCTATTAACATTACAAGTTCTTGAGAGTCTTAATTGTTATTCAGAGTTTACGTAATACAAAGAAACACGACGGATTAGGCAAACTTGCCTAATATAAGTTTCTGAGACGGATAATGTAATCTGTCTGTAAAAGCAAATTTGCTTTTGAATATCAAACACACGATATCTCTAGCGTGATAAAACGGCTATAAGATTTGATCGGCCGGGCTCTATCATATAATAGCTAGCTTCAATTAAATATTAAATAATGTTAACAATTACATGACCCGCAGCTAAATGGGGGACATAATGCCGGTTGGCTGGGTATGTAGAATAAAGGAGAACTTTCCCGGTCGGTTGGTTGGGTTCTTCTTTGTTCCATGACCCGCAGCTAAATGGGGGACATAATGCCGGTTAGTTGGGTATGTGGAATAAAGGAGAACCTTCCCCGCAAAAACGTTACTGGAGTTATTGAAAATGGCGAAGGCTTCAGAAACAACAAGAGATAAACATCGTTGATCGAGGATGCAGGTGGATTAATTATCACTCTAACCAGTACTCCAATCACTGGAACTTATTCCGATCTGCGAGTAATGAATTTCATTAATCACTAACACACACTGAAATAAGCGTATGTGAGGCTAGCTTGAAAATCTTAATTTCAATCTAACATATATTGCACGAGCGAGGCTTCCTAGTTGCTAGCAGCATGCATATATATGTACAGTTCACGATTTCTTTTTTCCCTTTCAATACTACTACTACTTATTATATATTATTATTATTTACACTCCTTGAGCTAACTTTTGTTTCTTCATATTTATGGGATATTCGCGTTTAATTAATATTTATTTCGGAGATATATACCAGACAGATAAGGCATCAATACTAGATGAAGCGATTGAATATATGAAGCAACTACAAGCACAAGTTCATATGATGAGTACAGCAAACGCATCATACATGATGTTACAACAACAGTTCCAAATGCCTACGATGTCTCCAACCAGCAGCATGGGGATGTGCATCATGGACATGAATACCCTAGGACGCTTCGACCTTCCTGTCGGGTTTCATCCAACTGCTTTCATGCCCCAAACTCCACGCCAAGCTTTTGGCGACTGGTTTCCGACAACCATAGCACAGGATCCTTTTTCCACCCTCTTTACGTGCGCATCCCATTGCCAGGTGGATTTCTAGCTTGTATAAATTCGTTTAATGTTTTGTTACGAGTTTGTATTAATTAATTAATCATCAACGGCGGAGGAACAAACATATTGGTGTAATGTAATTAATGCAGACAATGACATTGGATGCTCACAGCAGAATGTCCGCCTTGTACCAGCAGCTGCACCAATATATGCCAGTTGCAAACCAACTGCCAAGGGCCAGCCCCCATTTTTGGTACTTTTTTTTTAGTACATATGTCTTGAAAATTACTATTATTTGTGATCTTTTGTATTTGTAGCATGTATTAAGGTAATCCTATTACAAATTTCATCTTCACTTGCTAATATTGGCCTGACAAGAAATTAAATTGAATGCATCAATTGCGAAGTCATATATTATATATCAATTCAGGGTAATATTTTTACAAATTCTAAAACTTAATTTGAAAACTACCTAGCTAAATGATAAAGAAAAATCTATAAGGTATAACATAGAATTATAATTGTAAGTATTTCGCTTTAGCTATATGATTTATTTATTTTTTTGGTGATGACATTTCCGGCATTTCCTCCAACCCACTCGGGAGCGACCAAGATGGCTGTCCTCCCTTTGTGACGATACGAAGATGACTACTCCCATGAGCAGCAAACAACGAAACCAACCAATGCAAGTGCCACGTAAATCAGGGCTTCCTGCAGCCTTTACGATCGAAGCTGATCCAGCGACTAATGGGTGTCATGATCAAGGGCCACAGCTAGCATCGGCGGCCATCTAAACAATGCCCAAGGGGTTTGTAGGTAGTCTAGCCTCGGCTGTTGCCTTTGTCACTACCCCTATTTGAGGTAAAACAAAACAAATGAGTTAGATGTATTTGCATGCATGCACCAATCCTCCTCCTGCTGCTGCTCATCCGGTCATATATATAAGGTCATGGCAGAATGAGTGAGATATATATTAGTTCAAATGAGTCACTCATTTAACTTGACATATATATAAGGTCATGGCAGAATGAGATGGTGTCGTCTTATTCTTGTGAAATCTTTTAATTTAGAATGTTATATTTTAGCAAAACTATCACAAAATTTATGCGAGCAACGATGCTGATAAAATGACATTACTATATGTTGTGTGATGTTTTTGTTTTCTAAAAAAAAACCCACTATACCTCTAATCTTTCGTTGCATTTATTAATTACCATATGCCACTCCACCTAAAGCAAGTGGACAATCGGGTTTAATGCCGGGGTTGAGAGCGTGGGATGAATGATTGGAGAGCCAAGGAAAAGCTTGGTGATTGAGATCACCCCTGTCATTAATTAAATTTAAATATAATAATTAATTATAATTTACATAAATAACATAACTTATAAAACATAATAATAAGATCAAGAGTTATGATTGTTGATCCTAAAATACTAAATTTTAATGACTTTTTAAAGGTTTTCAAATGTAAAAAGTGAGTCGCATGATGAAAAAAATTAAATTTCAGAATTAATGCCTTCAATTGTACTTAATTAGATAAAATAAAAAAATTATGATTAAAATTATATTTAGACGGCTAATAATAATTAAACGATAGTTAATAAATTCACAAATCAGATTACCAGTTTTATTTTTTTACTTTACTCAACTTTAATATATGTATTGCACGTCTATGCTTCAAGAGTTTATTTTTAAAAAATTAATTTTGTTTAATAAAATGATTTAGGAATATAAAGTTACAAAAATAATTTTGTTTTCGAAGAATATAAATTTGTACTACCCACATAATCCACAAGAAACCCAAACTATATATCGTCTCTTCCCTTTCCACTTCTCTTAGTGGCCACGTGTCTCCCTCTGGTTGGCAGATAATATTAAAAAAAACAAACAAAAACAAAAAACATAAATTAAATTTTTTTTGGCACTGTCTAGTCCCAAAATAAAACTGAAATTACTTTTATAAATAATAGGCGTGACTCATCTAATTTAATTAAAATATTTTTAAAATAATAAATCTCATAACTATTTTAAAAAATATTTTTTATTTTTTATTTAAATTTGATTCTATATAAATAATTTTTAAATTTTATTTCTTGAATTCATAAATTATTATTTTTTAATTTCTTTAAGAATTTAATTTTTAAAATTAAATACATTTTTAAAAATTACTGATAAAATTATTTTTTAATCATAATTTAACAATAACGCATGAAAATTGTAAATCCAGAAAACAACCGTGTAAACTCCATCCATCCTTATCCCTTCTTTCACCTAACGCGTTGTCTTCTTCTACTCGTGGTTGTCCTTCTTCTCTCTCCCACGCCATCTCCTTCCCCACATCCGGCCGCCGTGCCCGGAGGACCACGCCCATGTCCGTCACCTTTACGCCAGCCTACGCCACGCCTCGCCCCTCCCATCAAGCCTTGCGAAACCCTAATCCCCGATCCAAGCCGCCCCACCCAAGCCAAGCGATGGCCACGCCAAACCCATCACCAAATTGCATCCTCGCCGCCCCCAATCAAGCCTTGCTATGCTAAACCCTAATCCCCCTCACTATAAAACCCCTCTTATCTCAAGGCTTTGCACCATCGGCCACCCTGGAAATTGCACCACCGAGCCATAGTTCGCCTTGACTGCTTGCTACTATCCCTACGCGGTTCCAAGTTGCTGAGGAAGGAAAGCAGCACACAAGGCAAGGAGCTCACAACCAGCCACCCCTGCGCACCACATCGGCCATCCAACGCTAAGGGAGGACTTAAGGTGGTGTCCTTGGCTCTTGCTCCTGAAGAAAGGGACCAGCTTGGAAGAGAGAAAAGCCTTTTGGTCGTGTGGTTGGTTTTTCACCCTGCTTTGTTCCTGCCTTGTTTACCCTTTTCCTGTGTTTTCTATGCTTGTATTGCTAATTAATGACTAGCCTCCTCGATTGCTGTTTGCTGCTTGATTGCACGTTCTCATCCTCGTTGTGTGTTTACTGCTTTGTTTTGTTTCCTTTTGTTAATGAATTTATTAACCTGTATTCGTTGTTTGTTTTCCTATCTTCATACGTCCCCTTCTGCTTTTATCCAGGCCGTTTTTTTTTTGTGTTCCCGTTTGCTCTTTTTATAACCAGGACAGATGTTTATTAACCTGTATATGACTTTTCTGCACCCCTCTCTGTTTTACAACCTGATCTGTTTTCAAACTTTCCTGTTTTCACTCTATTTTCCCCAAACCCACGCGACGGATGCTTTTATCCCTTATGTTTTGATAATCATTTTATGTCAAGTTTTAACCTGCTTATATCTGTTTTATGCGTTCCTGCTTTAAAGCCTCTCAATTTTTACATCTATTGTTCTCTGTTGCATATTCACGATCTGTTTAAACCCTCCTGCTGTATACTAATCTCCTCCATAACCTGTTTCATGCCCTGGTAAGTGTTTTATAAAAGAAAGAAAGAAAAGAAAGGAAAAGAGGGAAAGAAATCTGTCCCATTTCCTTTAAACCTTGGCTGCCTCTCGTCTACTTGTTCTTTCTGATCATTTTTGTTTGTGCTGTTGAAGTATATATCTTGGTTTCCACTCCCCTTTGTTTTATTCTATTCCGTTCTGGGTTAAAAATTCCGTTTGGTCGTGTAGCTGTGGTGCTGGAAGGTTTGCTTGTTTTCTACTTTATTTATTTAGATTTTTTTTAGGCTCAGCCCTTTGCTGTTATTTTTTTATTTATTGTATTGGCCTTAGGATTTATGTTAGCTTTGAGCCATTAAAATTTTGAACTATGGGTTATTTAATCCAATGCCAATGTAATATGTAAATCAGGTAGAGTGAAAAAGAAAAGAAAAGGAGAGAAAAAAAGGAGAAAAGAAGAAAAGAAAAAAAGAGAGTCAAAATTACACCCAACACCTTCAATTACTTGCTTTTGATTTTTTTTGGCTAATAGCAAGTTAACAAAATCAAAATAAAAAAAGAATGATTTGTCCCCAAACCTGCGCGACAGATGCTTTTATCCCTTATGTTTTGATAATCATTTTATGTCAAGTTTTAACTGCTTTATATCTGTTTATTCGTTCCAGTTTTAAACCTGTGCGACAGATGCTTTTATTCCTCATGTTTAAATTTGGCACGGTTACCTCGTGATAAGGATGGAAATGTGGCTATCAAACACATAAATGTACCGTACCAATATGTGGCTACAAACGTGCGAATGAAGAATCTGAAGTATAAGGGGGTTGATGATTCATGTAGGCACTAAAAATTGTTTATTGTGGGGGACAAGGTGATGGTATTCTGTGAAAGAAGTTTTCTGTTGGCAGATACAAAAAACTGCAACTCAAGAAGTATGAACCCTATGGACCATATGCATATTCAAGACAATGCATATGTCGTTGCTTTAGACGGTGATATGACCATTTCTCATACGTTTATGTGGTGAACATGAGACATCTATATGTTTCATTCTGATGATGTGCTGTTTTACCCTGGCATCAAACTCATGATTTAGCTTTTATTTGGTGGGAGAGAATGTTGCAGCAGCGCATAAATAGCCATTGGCAAGAGACTTATTTTATTTTTATTTTGCTTATTGTTTTATTTATTGATTTCTTTGTTTGCGGTATAAATTACTTATTCAAGGATATAACTCTTATATATTATGTCACTTTTATTAATTCTACATTAATTTTATTTTTGAATTTATTTAAATTATTAACTTGTATAAGAGATTCTATCGTTATTATTGATTTTTTATCGTTCTTAAGCTTCCTCCTTGCATCAAAAACTAGTATCACTCAAATCCATTGTTATACTGGTCACCTCCTTTGTTTCAATTGGTTTCTCGGAAGAAGCTCTTAATGGTCACACAATAAATCGCTTTTTTTTTTTTGGCGTTGGGTGTCCTGCCCGAAACTAATTGCTATTGTTTTTTTAAACTGAGTACACTCTAATCATGTGACTAATACCTATTGTAATTTAAAAAAATAACAAGGTTTAGCGTTTGGAGTTTTTGTACTTGGTTGAAATTAGGAGTGGAAAACGAATTGATTTATTTTGATCTGTTATGGAGCAAATATAAATGGGTTAGCTCAATTAAGTTCACAATTTAAATTGTTAAGGAATGAATTGTTTCGGTTTGTAGAACGAATTGATTTACATATCAAAGATTGTCACGGGAATATTAAAAACACTTTGTAATAAATAATAATTTAATTTATAAAAAATTTAAATAGTAATAGTAATAATTTTTTTAAAAAAAAGTGAAAGTCAAAACTAAAATTTATTTAGAAATGTGAAACACAATTTTAAATTAATATAGTCTAACATTAATGAATTAACTTTCTCAAGTAGTATATGGTTGGCCACACCATTTAAATATCATCAACCAACAATCTTAGTGTATCTTGCATTAAAAAAACAATTAATAAGTTAATTTCTGTCAAAAATATAAAAAAATTTAACTTTAAAGTCATATTTAAGGTCTGAATACTACTCTATCAGATAGCTGTGTAATAATTTTTTAAAAAAGAATGGATCAAAATATTTATGTTCTAATATGCTCCGATTTGCGAGCTAAAACGAACAAAATCTCAATAGCACCGACAACGTTGGATCCACCGACGAATCCTTACAAACTGCTTGTTTGTAGCTTACTTGATGCGGCATGCATTACATTACATTATATTATATTACGGGGAGAGCTTGGGGGATTTTAAATAATGATTGCCGACAAATACAAATATGTATAAACAACTAACTAACCAACAAATTAACTGCCGAGAATCATGGGTCCAATTGGAACCTGGAAGCTAGCGTGTATGGCGGTTGGATGGACAAGGCCAAATAAATATAAACTAGTTTATATTAATTTGTTCAATTAATTTGGACCGTGTTAGTGGAGCTGATAGTGAAAGGCGGCGTACGTCAGCAGATAGTGAATAACCAACCGCCATTAACGGCAACGTCAGTGCAGAACCAAAATACTAAATTGGCTTTTTCCCATAATTCTATGAATCAAAAGTCTCGTTCATATTCATGTTCATGTCTCCCTCCCTCCGTCACATGCGTGCTCTTCTTTTTTTTTTTTTTCCAGCCCTGCTTTTTTAACAGTCAGCCGCAATCACTGACTGACCCAACGTTTCGTTTAGCCTCGTTTTTGTTTACCTTTGTTTTGTTTTTGTTATTACGTCCATATACATATAATGCTGTGAATGTTAATTATTTGTTTTCTTTATGCAATACAAATAATATTTTTTTTCAAATATTGTATTAGATAATAATATCTTTAAATAATAAGATATTAATCAAGTTCTAACGAATAATATTCTAATAATGCATATATATATATATAGTGTGTGTGTGTGTGTGTGTAATATAATATATAATCTATTATTATATATTTAAAAGATTAATTAATGTGAAGAAATAGATTTGCTTAAAAAATAATCTGATAATTGTTGGCAAAAAAACAACAACAAATTTAATGAAGGGATGGAAATGATTTGAAATGTAAATTAAACAAAACCGATCCAAATTTATTCCCCTACATTAATTTTTGACATATATAAAACATGCATGGCGCAGCCGTACTGCAGTCTGCGGCAGCAGCAGCGCAGTAATGGAGACATTCTCGCAGCAGAGGCGCGAGCTCATAATTGTTGTAGCCTTGCAAAATATGTCACATGCGACCCAGACCAGGTTGTCCGTTCTCCTCAACAAATGGGTTTGCCCATAAATTAAGAACAAAGCGTATCGTATTATATTTTCGTGACTTGTTTAACTTAAATTGGTGTGGAATAATTAATATATAGAGCATGTGCGTAGGGACATACACTGTGAGGTGAGCAGTAACGCTCACACGGGCCGTGATTTTACGACATTTTCTGAGTCACGGTCCCACGGGCCTTGATTTCATTATCAACTTAATTATTTATTTTTTTCATATTATGTCACTTTTTTTTTCTAGAGTGTTTTATTATCAACACGAAAAGCCTATCGGTTAGCTAAGAAGATATCACACACAATTATTGAATTTGTGCGTCGCCATATTGGCCAATAATAGTTTTTGGTCGGCTCAAACTCAGAAGTGCCCTGATTATGAATTAGTTGTGTTCCCGTCGGTGTGTGTATACTTAATGGGAGTGGGTGGAAAAGCTTTCACCCGGTTGCCGCGCGTGTCCAAATTAACAGCCACATGATACCAGCAGTGATGTTGTTCCCAGGGCGAGCACCAGCACTACTTTACTGACTCGGTGACTCACTTCTCTTATATATATGTATGGCCTCTTTTTAAATATGTAATTAAACTCTCTCTTCCGTACATCTCGGCATTAATTATGCAATGTAATCTCTCTCTCTCTCTCTCTCTCTCTCTAGTAGATTTTGCAACAGACGGCCGGTTACATAAATCATTTCTTTATATAATATTAGGCAGCACAAACATGCACAAGCAGAAATATTCTCGTCATGTTATTATAATTAAAAATTTTAAAAAAAAAAATATTAATTCATCGATAACAAAAATATTCTTGCGCACATACTCTTAAGAAAATAATATCCTCCGTTTACTAAAATTATATGATTTTATTAGTATTTTTTAGATTAAAATTATATTATTTTAATATACAGTTATTTTTTAAAAAAAATCAAAATTATATAATTTTAGTTAACTGTCATGCAGTTAATACAAAAGGACCCGAACTCTTAGATAATTAAGAGCAACATATGTAGTTGTGCAGTACTCTTAGATTAACATTGATTTTTTTGGATGGTGGAGTAGGTATTCCTTTCTATAATTAAAGGATTAATTTAATTACAATCAGAAAGCTAATTCGGTCCCTGGCCCCTGCTTTAAACTTTATCCAAGTTCATAAATCTTCCGTCGCGTCAATGTTGCAGATGCATTTACTTAAGGGAACATCCCATTCGGTCTGCGCAGGTAACTCAACCATAAAGCTATAATTTGTACCAAAAATATTTATATAAAGTGCCTTTAATTGGTTGTTATATATATGTAGTGTGTTAGTCATTCCATCACAATTCTCTTTGATTGGTTGTTATATATAATGTTTATTTGTTATCTAGCTAATATCTGTTATAGTACTACTCTTACTTAAAATTTTCATGTGTGTATATATACACATAAAAAATTTTAATACGTCGTGTTTAAATTTTATTTAATTATGGTTCTGTCATAATAATTTATCATAGGAAATTATAAATAAATAAAATTTTAATTTGGACAATATACAACGGCATATATTAAAGTTTCCACTAACTCATATTATTATTTTAACAAAATCCATATATATATATATAATTATTCAATCACAAGCTATGTTTTATGTACACTTTAAAATTTTATAATTCAATATATTTTATAAAAATGAGCCATTAAAGGAATGTCAACTCTCTCTCTCTCTCTCTCTCTCTCTCTCTCTCTCTCTCTCTCTCTAGACCATACAATTAATATTATGTTATTCAACAAATTAATTAGCAAATTAATATGGAGTCACGAGGAGTAAGACAATGTTCTGAATTATTTTGACATTTAGATATCTATGAAATAAAATTGTGTGATAAATACGAGTATTATTAATTTATATTAAAAATATCATATCCCAAAGTATTATTATTAATATACCTAAATTGAATATTAAATTAGTGTATATATTATTAATGCTAAAACACTTATTAACTTTATTTAATTTATTATATGAATAGTGTAATTCTATGAGATATTGAATCTAAACCTATTCATCACAAGCTATTTGCTTTACATATTTGAATAGTAAAAGCGATGATAAGTAGATTTTTTTAAGAGTAATTTTAGGAATGATTTTATTTATATTGGATTGATATTAAGTTTTTTTAAAAATATTTATACACAGAATATTTCTATACCAATTAACTATATCTAAAGAGGCTTTTTCCTTTTTTTTTTAACTAGGGAAAAAACTGCAAGGTGTTTAAAATTATTTGGAACCATCATCCGAGGCCCACCCAAGATTTTGCTTGAGTTCGAATTTCAGTAGTTACAAATTGTACTTGAGGTCGAATTTCATTAATTATTAATTTTAGAAAAAGTAAGTAGAAGTAATTACCGCTGGATTGAGCTAATCACTCACAATCAATCATCATGATTATGTATCGCTGACATCCCCCACACCCGGACTCACGGACTTCAACATTCTTTAACGTCGGCGACTGCTGCTCCGACCCGAAACGTTTAACGGGTCTTGTCTTGTTCAATTTTTTTTAAATGTCTTTATCAACAACCACTACTTAAGGGGTAATTAAGAGCTTTGTTTTTTGTTTTTTTGTTTTTTTGTTTTTTTATTTCAAAAACAAAAAACATTTATAGAAGATTTTGTATTGGTATCATTTCATGATCGAGGGGATCATTATCACGAATCTGAGTGATGCTGTATTTTTATTTCATAATTATTTGTGAAGCTAAAAAAACTCAAAATCCTACACAAACCATCATCCAATGTGACTTTTTAAAAAATAAAAATAAAAATAAAAATCAGAAAAGAAATTGTAATAATAATAATAATAATAATAATAATAATAATAATAATAATCACTATCATAATCATAGAATAAAATAAAAGCTAGGCTGCGTCTAATGAGATTGCGCCTAATTGCTGATATTCACCAGTGACGTCGACGTCCCATGTGCCATATGAGTATAAACCTGCGCAAACGGTGGCCACAAACTTCAGTATAAGTAGCAGTCATCGCCCACGGACCACAGCCATATTAAACACCAACCCAACGCTTGCTTGTTATAACAAACTATAGTCAGCCATATATTATTTACACTTACTAGCTAGCTAGCTCAGAAATGGCGCGGCTCTGTGTTCTTCCACCCTTCCCTGCCGCACTGCTCATCATCCTCGTCTTTCTGTTCATCAACACTTGCTCGTGTTTCAACCCCAAGCTCTTTCATGCCTTGGATGCCACAAGTACCAATCAATCTTTAGACTCCACCACTTCAGGCTCTTATAGTAAGGCCGTGGCCACTTGGTACGGCAGCCCCAATGGTGCCGGCAGCGACGGTAATTACTTACTCACCGACACCGTCATATATGTACAGTACTTATTATATATGAGTAACCTTCCAAAAATTATGTTGATTATTAATCCTAATAGAGCTACCTAGAGGCTAGCTCTAGCTAGGCACGTACGTACTTTTTCTTTTTCTTCCCTTTTCTTTTTTATATATATAATAATTGGGTGATGTATATGGTGATGTAGGTGGAGCCTGTGGATACACAACTACCGTATCTCAATCTCCAATCAATTCCATGGTAGCCGCTGGAAGCAGTGCCTTGTTCGAAGGCGGGAAAGGGTGTGGAGCTTGCTATATGGTACACACACACACATTATAAAAAGGAACACACTTATTGTATATAATAAATTTTATTGTGTACGTGTTGATGTTGGAACTAACGAAGTTCGATGGACTAATATATATCTTACCCGATGGCCCCAGGTTAAGTGCACTACAGATACAAACGCGGCGTGCTCTGGTAATCCAGTGAAAGTTATGATCATGGACCAAGCCCCTGAACTTCTACAGGTTCCTCATTTTGATTTCGGTGGCATCGCTATGGGTGCCATGGCCACTGACGGAAATGGCGCAGCATTGCGTAACGCGGGACAATTCTACATTCAATATCAAAGGTGTGTACGTGTGTGTGTATATATATATATATAGATAGATAGATAGATCTTACAAGTACATCACCGATTCACCGAACGAGCTAGCTAGCTAGGTGGCTTGCGCGCACACACAGATGACACACACACACACACACGTGTGTGTAACTCATATATGTATGTTATATATGCATGTACGTATATACGGATATAAAAAAAATAAATAATAATAATATGCGACGCAGGACGGACTGCAACTTCCGTAATCCGCTGAAATTCAAGGTGGACTCCGGATCAAACATGCAGTACATGGCAGTGATTGTGGAGTACGAGGATGGGAAAACCGACATCAAGAGCGTGGAGGTTAAGGAGAGCGGGTCGACCGCGTGGGAGATGATGGCAGAGTCATGGGGAGCAGTATACAAGCTGGACGCCGGCCATGATCTTGCTTTCCCGCTGTCCCTCCGAGTCACCCTGAATTCCGGCGGCAACCCTATTGTAGCTGCCGACGTCATCCCCAAGGAATGGGCTCCCGGCTCCACCTACGCCGCCACTTCTAATTTCCCTTGATAATTAGTGACCCGACTCGCCCTCACCGTGTGGCTGGCTCATTAAATATTATTGGTGCATTAGTAACTAATTACTTAATTATTGGTCTTCTAGCTACCTAGTTAGCTACTTAAGTATAGAAGCTTAATGGATGTAGGTGCGGAAATTAATTTTCTGCCCGCCTAAGCTCTCTCTCTCTCTCTCTCTCTCTCTCTCTCTCTCTCTCTCTCTCTCTCTCTCTCTATATATATATATATATATATATAGACACACATACATGGATGCGTGTATGATGGGAAGAACAGTACGTTGTACGTTGACATCAGAAGTCCGTGCTTTGAGACTGCTTGTACTGCACGTTCTCTGTTCGAGCAATCTCGTTAGTGTCTTGATATTATGAGTAACAATTTCGATTACGCTTTCTATAAGCTAATTAATTAACAAATGTTATATCCCATATGTTTTCTAGCTCTGCTTGTAGTACGTGTATGGTTTGGTTTTACTGTGTCGGACCGGTTGACATCTAGCTAATTACGAAATAATGGAACAATTTTAATGATCTTTCTCCTCTTTTAATTTGCTGCTGATACTCACAACTAATCAAGCATTCCAAAAAATGAGAGATCATTGTATAAATTGCAAGTGTTTATATGTGTGTGTGTACACACACCCACATCTATTGAATTGAATGGGGACATTAAAACGGACAAAAAATTGTTCTAGCGCCGACAATTTTGTATAGTCAGTGAATTCGGTTTTCTTCTTTTGTATCATGATCATATCATATGAGTACCTAAAAACAAAAAAAATTAACATGATCTCTCTCACACACACACAAATATTTCTAAAAAGGAAAAACATTTTCAAACGCATGGCAAAAAAAATAAAAGTAAAATAAAATAGAATTGATTCTGATTTTTAATAAAATTATAATCGAATAGCACCAAACGGCTGAAAGTTATATATTATAAAAAAACAACAATTGATTTAATTCGTTTTTCATTAAATTATTCATTATCATTTATATATATCATGCAGTACAATTTCATTTTATTTTATTTTAAATTTAAAATTACTTATGTGATTTGTGTTTCCTTTTATTCCTCTCAAATTTTATGTTTTATCATTTAAAATTATCATTAAAAAAACTTTTAGTTTATATATATATATATATATATATATATGTATGTATGTATGTAATAATACTTTTTAATCTGGAGATTGTTCAAATTGGAAACAGAAAGCGTTTTTGTGATAGTAAATAAAAATATTTATTTTTTTAGAAATATAAAATAGATTAACACAAAAAATATTCACAAACATATGGGGCATACCGGAAAAAGTACGGACAAAGCTTTGGGTCATAAAATGGACAACTACACCGAGCCCTTCCCAAAAAAACCAGAACGAAAGGCACATCGTCAAAAAGATGAGCACACACTATTCTTTTCAGGGAATACCAGAGAGAGCCCATATTGCAATTGCCACTAAACTGTCTACACACATTTGACAGCAACCCAATTTATGACTTCTGCCTTTTATGTACTCCATGATAGGCTGATTATCCTAGCAACAAAATTTGCATTCTTAAAAATTAATCAGCAACCTAATTGACCTGCGCATTGTGATGTCACCTGCAAGCGCCTGAAAAATGTAATGAGCTTGAGTCTTGAGATGTCCGATCCCTTTTTGAGGAGAAAGAAAAAAAGAAAACCCTTTACAAGGACTACACGCTACACTCCCTGCTTACCCAATTCCTACATTTTATACAGATTACATGGGGAAAAATTACTTGGTCGCATAAAATTGTCTCTTTATGTGATTTGGTTGGCGCCTGCAGGCCAAGTCCATCCCACCACAACACTACTGCTTCTCTTTAATTACTAGATTGGCGTTGCTCCTCCTTCACCTCCTTTCAATCTGGACTGGTTTTCGCCGTACAAACGGAGGGAGATTATCAGGCTTTAATTGACACATTGGGTTTGAGCTTTGCATATAGTTTACTTTCTCAACCTACTTCCCTAAATCTCTTAGTATTAGCCGACAATCCAGGCGAAATCATTGGACTAGTGTGTCTGACAGTTCATTAACATGAGAGGACACAGTGACATATTGGTTCAATCTTTCCATCAGAGGAAGGAAACAAATGGGGAAAACACTCCAAAATTAACACATTTCAATGAAGGGTCACTTTCAGCAATCAAACATCGAAATCATCAGTTAGCATAGACATTTAATTCTGGGTTTAATCTTGCAAAAAATTTGCTCAGTAGAAGAATTGAATAATATTAATACTTATCGATATTTGGATAAAAGTTAAAAGGTTTTGCCGTACTAATACGTTTGATCAAATAAAAGAAAGGATTAGCAGAAACAAAAAAGGGAAAACCAATAAATTAAAGGTCAACTGCAAAGGGTGAACTCATCTCAGGTAATTACTGTCCTGGGTGCATTGTGGGAGAATTCTCAAATTCCTATGGTAAAGGTTTTGCCTCCTCTGGGCTTCCTGTTGGTAAAATTAGAAAAGAGTCCAACAGGTCACGCCCAAATACAGCACGAGTTTCCTGCACATCATGTGTTTAGACTCTGCATTGTGTTTATGAAGCTAGGCACCCTGCACCAAGAATGAATCTACAAGAAGAAGAAAAATCGTGGAAGTGTCAGTTTTCCTTATGGTGCTTGTTGTTGTCCAGTTACTGTGCTCTACCAAGAATCCAATGCCAAACATAATAAAGTTGGCCATCTATATGCTGTTATTTGATTTCAACTGAGCAGCAAGAGCAAATAGGAACTATGTGTTACAAGAACATGTGTTTGTTCATTCAGGTGTGACATGTCACAGCTGCTACAAACAAATCATACCTCCTCATCTCGGTTGCCATATATGCTTTTTGGATCAGCTTCCATGGAGTACCCTGCACATCAAAAGAATATCCAAATAAGTCGCGCCACTGTAAGACTCAGCATAATATTTTGATGGTCATACTTCACCGATTTCCCAAGTTGAAGTTGGCGATATTTTGGCCCAGGTCTGAGTCCAAGAGCCACAGCTTTTTCTGGGCCGAACTTTCCCTGAATTTCAGGCAGTTCACAAATATAAATCACAGAAATCTCACCTGGCTTGTCAAGCTCAGAAGTTTGCCACGGGCATCTGGGTGAGAAGAGTTCTGAAATTTGCTTCCTCTCTTTGATACTACTTTCTGGAGAATCCTGTGACCCTTCCAAGGAAAAGGGAGCTAGCATAAGAAGAACTGCTGATATTTTTGAAAACTTCATCATTAACAAGAATAACATTAATACGGTACGTGATCCCGCTTTGATGAGAAACTGCAACCCCATTGGGACCCTTTGGGGAACCAAAGCCATGTGTGTGGTAAATGACCGCATAGCATTAGCTAAATAGTTGAGATCTGACGGACACCATATTTTGACCTTCAAATAATAGGGAGAAAAATAAAGTTAGACAGTATGGTGCAATTGTTATTGAATATGAACATCAAATTGACGGTGGAATATATTGCTACTCAGTTGTTCCTATTTCTCCAATGCCAGCCAAAGTCAACAGCAGACCAGTGGTGCAAAGAAGAAATTGAACATGTTTCAGACATATATAACAAGAAAATATGGAACTTGGAACCTTTATAGTCGGAAAAATTATCAGAATACAAGAGGACGCCTTATCCCTGCACTAAATCTGAAGCAGATCTCAAAAGAACAAACCTGGAAGCCCCACCAGAAGTTTTCGATGACACGGGACAGAAATATATGATCTATTTGTATACGAATACATACACAATTAATCAATCAGGTAAAATCCCCACAAACAGTATAATTCTATAAGGAACACACGAAGTTCTTGGATATTTCATACCTTCGATAGTTTAATCTTATGCTCAGTACAGAAACGCTGCAATTCCTGTAATGAGATTAACATAAATATAAAGCACCCTAGAAGGTTTGAAAGAAAATCCTTAGATATAATCATATCATATCATAATCATAAAATGGCAGCAATTGTCTAATTATAGAGTACATTGATAAGCACACAAGTTTCAGTACTAATTATCAGCAGCGACCTAATTATAGGGTACATTTTGTGATAATATGAAAAGCTGAACGATTTTTCTTTTTCAGTTTAAGCTATACCAATACCTGAAGTACACTGCAGCAAGCCAACAAGTACCTCTAAAAACTCATTAAATCAGAATTATCTGGCTCAGCCTTACTGAGATTTTAGAAAAAAAATTAACATAGTAGAGATGTTAATATAACCTTGTTTAGTAAAGTAAATCAAAGAAGCTATATTCGTGCTCTATCTTGCTCTCAAACTACAGAGGTCCACATATCTTGCTCTCAAACTACAGAAAATCATTCAGTGGGAATTTTCATTTTTTAAATAACACATACCGGCTCATTTTAATAAAGTATATCCTTTACTTCTTTTGTGAGATCCCTTCTTTACTTCTTTACTTCATTTTAATAAAGTATTATAAAGTATCATTCAGTGGGAATTATATTCTTTACTTCTTTACTTCATTTTATTAGGTTCCCTAATAATCAGAAAAACAAAAATGCCATTAAGTCCCTACAAAAAAATTATAAGGTCAAATAATAATTTAATGAATATAAAATTGTCATGCTTATACATATAATCATCCAAATGGCAATCATGGAGACAGAGAGACACATGATATCTAATATTGAACTTTACAAATGATAAGTGCACATTATACAAAAATACAAAAATATACGGATAATGGGAAGGTTTCAATAACAGAAGTTAATGCAACCTCTGCAACTTAGGATGATTTTTTTTTTTTTTTGAATTTTCACTTCTTTTAGATGAGATTTATTTATTTACTAAAAAATAAACATTGATTTTCATCTCTTTTTTAAGATAAGATTTTCATTAGTTATAAAATTTTTTAAGGGAAGTAGAAATTCAACTCACTGTGATAAAATACTTTTAATGTGTTTATCCACTTCACCACCCAATGGATCAAAATACATCAGTGATGTTTGATTGGAGATATTTGATATTTTGACTATTTAATTATGTTGAATGATTATGTTGTCTCCAAGATTTATCTAAATAAAAAAGAATAAGCATTGTATGGAAAGTTTACCCAAAAAACTAAACAACAAAAACACAGATGGGCTGGAAAAGGATACCTGAGTGTTGCGCACCAACTCCAGCAGCAGCACCATTAGGTCCTCTAAAAACAATAGACACAGATATTTGGCCAGCAGACATGTAGTATGTTTTCGCGGCAGAGTTTATTATGTGGTCAATTGCCTGCAGCAATGAAATCCAAAGTTGAGACCACTTGGGAAAATGAACTCTGTTCCTCCACCCCATGTGTAAAAAAGGAATATACGTTAAACAAAGACACTGACTGCCCGGACAGGTACATGATTTATCTAATTCGTGTATTCAGAAAAGATGAATTGACAGGTTAAATATTTTAATATATTATGCTCGTGCAAAAATGACAACGTGCTCGGTCTAATCTACATAGGATTGGATCATTAGATCAAAGGAGCTCTTATTTATAGTGTAAAATCTGTGTACTGGGTTCTCTGTATCACATGAAGCTTAGTCATGTTTGCATTTTCACTAGCATTATGTATTTATTTATATCTAACCTTCCTTATACATCTTAGAATGTATTATTACAATTTATTATTCAAACAGAAGCCAACAGGTAGCATAAGCCCATGTTTGAACTTAAGCAGCCTATGGATGCAGCATAAAAATTGAAGTACAATCATGAATTGCAGAGAAAAGAAAATCTCAGCCAATAACAAGATACTGACCCGTATGGAGAAATCAAATATCATAAATTCCACAATAGGTTTGGTGCCATAGTAAAGCAGCACCAACTGCAATAGCAGTGAAACCAGTGCAAAATGTTTACCAAACAAATGGAGGCAAAAATATTATTTCAAGAAAATAAAAAAAAAACTACAACAAGAAAATAATGTTGAATTATTATTATCATTATTGTTGTCGTTATTATTATTATTTATTTATTTTTCAAAAAAAAAAAAGATTTTGGGACTAGTCCCGTAATTGGAGTGTCAATACCCTCTCAAGACCATACTTTTCAAGGAGCCCTTTGGAGATCTGAATGAAAGGGGGTAAAAAAACCTAATTATAAGTTGAAAACATTCATGCTTTTTTTCTTGGAATGTCAACACTAAACAGAATTAGGTGGTTAGCAATATCTCACCTTCTAATCTTCTATGCACCTTGTAAGAAATGATTAACTCCTTTACAGTGTCCTTTCATAGTCTAATGGTTAATGCAACCTCATAGCAGAAATTTTGCTTTTAAACCATGGAAGCATCATGAGATACGAGCGTAGAGTTTTAAGTAGAGTTGGAAGTGAGTTTTATTTAATTATAACAAAAATAGTAAAAAAATGATACCTTTTTTCATTTTTCATGTAACTCAACTAACAAAATATGTAGCTATAGACGCTTGTCCACCAATTCTTTGCATCTCTTAAGCTTATATATAATTAAATATATTAAGATTAAAAAAATGAATATATATAATTTAAAAACTTAAAATAAAAAATGGAGATATATATATATATACATATATATTATTCAAATTTTAAAAACTTTCAAAAATATATGTCCAAAAGCATAATATGTTTAAAAGTTATCTTTTATTAAAATATGTTTAAAAGCATTTCTAAAAATACTTTTAAAAAGCATTTTCCTTTCTCTGAAGCGTTATTATATTTTGCCTTTTCTCGTTGTAGTGAATTTTTGTAAAATCCTCTAAAAAGATATATTATAGGTCAAACTGTGTTGCATAACTAGCATAACAAAGTTGACAATCAACTAGAAAAATTGGATGCTTGTAATGAGTTGTAAAAATTATACAATAGTGAGCAGGTCATAAGACCTAGAGGTGAGTAATAGATATTTGCACCTATTATCTCGTTCGTTATCCACTCCACTCCCAATATGCAGAGTGAGTTATCACGCTCAAGTAGGAGTGACGTGTGATTTTTAAACTTGACACTCCGCTCAAGCGGGAATGAAAAGCGATAATAGGTAGCGGGATATCCAATCGCTCCCGCTCTGCTTAATTTTAATATTTTTTATAATATTTTAAATATTATTATTTAATTATTATTTATGATTTTTATTTTTTTAAATAATATTTATTATTATAAAATTAAATTATTTTTGATAATTTTTTGTTAAAAATGAGGTAAAATTTTGATTTAAGTCAAAATTATTCATATGGACATATCCAATAAAAAGGGATAGTTGTAAGGACCCGTCCTTGAGTTAGCGGTTTTGCCTCCCGAGTAGAGTTTTTCTAGATTTCGACCTAGTAGTTGGACTCCAATGAATTCACGGCAAATTGGCGTGCGCAGCATATTTTTACATGGGTCCCTTGGTTTTGGCATTCTAAGGAACTTTCTCCAAAGGACCATGTTGAAATTCTCGAATATTTTGGTGTGTATGGATGCGGAAAGGTTGTAGCTTGTGTAATCAAAACTACGTCGTTTTGATCCCGGGTTTCTTAATCAAAACTACGCTTTTGATGTGAATGGTGTCATATAAGGAGGGCTTGAGTTTGAGTTAGGGTTCTTGTGTTCCTTTAGTTCGCCGCCCAGAGAGAGAGAGAGCTAGAGAGAGAGAGGGAAGGGGAGTAGTTCTTGCCGGAGCATCTTGCGTGGGGAGGACGGCGTTTGGCGCGGAGCAAAAAAACGCGCCCCCCCCCTTTAAGGTAGGGGTTCCCTTCTTCCTAAACCCTCCCGTCCTAGGGCTTCGGGCCCCACCCGATCCCGCCTTTATATAAATATATGTAAATTCATATAGGTGTGATCTCCTATATGAATGTTGGCCTTCAGGGCATTTTGGTGTGGTTCCGCTGATCTATATGCTATATGTTTGATGAAAAGCCCAGTGTGAATATAGTTATGTGTATATGCCTCGCCAAGTGTTTGAAATTATGCCCTGTGAGGCCGTGCATGTTATGTGTTTGTGGAAATGCCCGTGTGGCCGGGTTTGTGAGCTTGTGGATATATGCATGCTAAGTGTTCGAGGTTATTCCTGTGTGACTAAGCATACTTATGTTTGATGTTATGCCCGTATGGCCATGTGTGCTGCGTGTTTGCTTGTACACCCGGTGGTGGGACGGCCCGGGACTGTTTTGTGGAACCCGGTGGTTTGGGGAGAAATTGGTGGAACCCAATGGGGAAGCCCGGGATCAAGATGGAACCCGGTGGCTGTGGAAGCCCGGGGCTGTTCTTGAAACCCGGTGGTTGTGGAAGCCCGGGAGTGTTTATGTACTAGCCCATGTATGCCGTGTTTTCGTTATACTGTAACCATATCTCGGTGGGATAATGTATCACGACACAAAGACTTGTACACAGGCATGTAGATACCAGGTATGGGATGGGTTGGGAGACATGATCCTACCGAGCCGTGGTTGCTCACCCCTCCTACCATGTTGTTTTCTTTTTCGGAACCTACGGCGTTAGTGGGACCCCAAGGTGGAAGACCTTATTTATTTAATTTGTTTATGTTATTTTTATTATGAGAATCGATGTAACCCCAGTGGGGAAAGGATCTTGTTGAAATAAACGGATTGGATCGCTTTTAATGAATATTACTTTCTTGAATGTTGTGGATGTTTAAAATGTTAAATTCTTGTTTTGTATCCTACCCCTTTGCCCTCAGTGTGGGGAAGGGAGGGTCACGCCGGTTTCCTGGGTTGGAAACCGGGGCGTGACAATATGGTATCGGAGCATGGTCAGTTGGCCTAGGGTAGGGGCGGACTTGGTTATCTTGAGTCCTTTGGAGGAGCCCGGAGGGACATGCCCGATCAACATGGTCCTCTTTGAGCCTCCAAGGTGTACTTGGGGTAGTCCGGTCTTGTAGAGGATTTGCATGCATTGGCATTAGGGCACTAGTTGCATTTCTTGTGAATGTATGCTAAACCGTGGATAAAATCATATGATTAAGTGAAATGTGCAACTCGATTTGTTTGGCAATGTGTCTTGAACGTGCAATGTGATTGATGCAATGTATGTGTGTAACATCACGTGATAGTGGAATTGATCGGTGGGGGTAGAGGTAGGACGCGATAGATTATAAAATTGTTTTGACGTTGTGCTTCTTACCGTGTAGAAGAATGCCGCCGAGAGAGAGCCCCCCCCGCACAGGCGCGCTGGCCACCCCGATGAGTCATCTGCCCATGAGGGTCCGGTGCGGGACCATCCGTTGGAGGGCATGCGTTGTTCCGGCACACGCAAGAAGGCATCCGCCGGAGGTACGAGAGCTACGGAGGGACCGGGACGTTCGGGAGGAGGTGCGCCGTGAGATGGCGACAGCGGGGGGCCACCACCACCACCACCGCACAGGCCGCCCGTGAGCGTGAGAGTCGCCGGGTGGTGTACCGACCCGTGCAGAGGATGACGTGGTGACACGGTTCCGAAAGGAACAACCTCCGCGATTTAAGGGGGAGAAGATCCCGTGGTAGGCCGAGCGGTGGTTGAGGGGATTGAGCACGTGTTCTCCTTTCTCCCGCCCCGGGAGGAGGATAAGGTGCGACAGTGGCGGGCACTGGAGGGGGACGCTTTGGAGTGGTGGACGAGTGTGCGGGGAGCCGGCAGGCACTCATGTTTTGGGAGGAGTTCTTGCAACTCTTCCAAGACGAGTTCTTCCGGAATCGGTGAGATGGCAAAAGAGGGAAGAATTTGGCACAAAGCAGGGATCCAAGACGGTACCTGAATATGAGCGGGAGTTCCGGAGATTGAGTAGGTTTGCTCCTGAGGCCGTGGTAAGGGAGGACCCGAGGCCCACAAGTTCACCTGGGGTCTCGGCGACCGGAGAGGGTGGCGATCTCCGAGGACCTATGCCGAGGCCGTGGAGACGGCCCGTATAGCCGAGAGGGACCGGATGATGGGAGGCGGGCCCATCGGGGCCCGTTGCAGAGTGGGCCCGACGAGATGCGGGGTCCAAGAGGCTCAAGACGGAGGAGAGGGATATGCAGTTCCTTCCGCAGCAGGGGACGACATTGGCGAACCCGGGGAGGTCTAGCTTTGGCGGTGAGACGGGCGGTCCAACAGGGGGTCTCCCAGGCGGGTTCTCTGGGGAGCAAGGCCACAAGGAAGGAGTGTCCAAAGAGGGACCGGAAATGCCAAGATGTGGACAGAGGGCCATCAGCCGGGTTTGCCGGAGGGCACGGGGAGTTGGAGGCAGACATCCGACAAGGAGGAGCGTTCCCGTGCACCCCCAAGCCCCGATCCGTCGGACCCGACCAGGGGAGGCCGAGCGGCGCAGACCGAGGGCCGGAGGCACCTTACGGGAAGCGTCCAGGTGAGTGGCCGCTAGGGCACGGGCCAAGGAAGGGTGTTTGCGCGGGAGGCGACATACCAGAGGAGGCCGAGCTACCACCCCCACCACCGAGGGTGAAGACCCGGGTGAGGTCCCTCTGACTCCCGTACCTAGCTCCTTCTTTTCGAACGGGGCTCGTGTTCGTTTGTTCCTGCGCTTCTAATGGGGTTAGCCTAATGTAGGCCCGAGGCCCTAGTTGTGGGTCTCAAATGGGAGGCATGAAGGGTACGACAGGTGTCGATGATGTGTACAGGGAGGTGGAGGCGTTTTGACTGCATGTGATGCCTTAGGCTATCTGATGGTGGCTTAGGCTTTCCAGCCAATTATCGACCCACCCGGGGGGGATGGCGGGCCGCCCCCCCCCCCACCCCCCCCCCCCCCCCCCCCCCCCCCCCCCCCCCCCCCCCCCCCCCCCTTTAACCAACCCCCCTTACCCCCCCCCCCCCCCCCCCCCCCCCCCACTCACCCCCCCCCCCCCCCCCCCCCCCCCCCCCCCCCCCCCCCCCCCCCCCCCCCCCCCCCCCCCCCCCCCCCCCCCCCCCCCCCCATCCCCCCCCACTACAAACCCTACCTTTCCTAAAATATAAGCTTGTCTCTTAAGAGAGATCAATAGAAGCCGGTAACAGGAAGCATGCGAATGAAGATTCCTTCCGCCAACCTCTCTCTTTTTCGCATGAGACGGGATACGGTTTTAAAATTTTACTATCCGAAGGCAGGGTACGATAATAGGTAAACTTTGCCCCCACTAGGACAAGTAGCACCCCTAATAAAAGCATTCAAAGTTGATTCTTCAAAATAATCAAGAGTATCGCTTTTTTAAAATTTTAACAATATACTTTTTTGAAGCTTTATTTTTATTTTTCATATTTTAATCATTTACTAATTAAATTTCTTTCAAAAAATATTTATTTATTCTTTTAAATTAAAAAGTAAATAAAATTAGAGAAATATAATATTTTAATAAATATATAGTAATAGTATTGGGTTAAATTTATAGTTACAATTTATTTTGTTAAATTTTTTATTATTATAATAAGTCTGAAAAATATAATTTTTAAATATTTTTTGTTAAATTATCTTTTAAAATTAATAATAAATAAATAAAAATGTGCAGTGAATGCTAGGGGATAATAAACACAACGTGAATGCTCTTTTTAAAAATAATTGTATTATTCAAAGTAATTATAAAACGAAAACAGAAAAGATTTAATCAAAACGCTCACGCATTTTATCGTGAAATATCAGAAAATATTTCAGATACCGCATCGTTTCCTTTGCACTGTCCCAACTCCCAACGTTAAATATCGTTATCTTGGCTCAAAGCCCAACTCACACACCACACGCAAAGCAAAACAATCGACTATTAACTTTACCTTGATGTCAAACAAAGTCGCTAGTAGGTACATGTGTTTCGTTACCAAATATTTCTCACATGTTCTAGTGTTGGTTAATTTTGAGAAGCACGCTTCCAAAATTTAACGGTACCGATAATTAAGAGTACGTAGTGATATTAGAATTTTAATATTATTGATTATTTGGCACGCTTTGGAAGTTAACGTTGAGTCATTTGGCTGATTTTCAACCTTGTTAAAATAAATTTGTTGACATAAACTGCGTTAAAGATTTTGGGTAAGACATTTGGGTTCCTTTTTAGATTCAGGGAGATTTATTGAGATCATACATAACCTCCAAATTGGATATGGCCAAGGGTGGCGTTACACATGTCTACCGCTAAGCAATTAGAAGGTAGTTTATTAAGACAGGCTTTGGGAGTGAACATTGAATCCGATCGATGGCTACTTTTCAACCTTTTTAATTGAAATTCGTCGACATAAACATACCTGATGAGTTGCAATTTTTGACCAAATTGTCTCAGGGTGTGTGTTTGCATGCATTTGAGAAAAGATTTGGCTTTCATTTCAGATTTAGGGAGATCTATTGATATAATGACGGCCAACAGTCTATCAAAACTCAAACTTTTCTATCCTGAATTCACACATTATGATCTAGAAATTTTAATTTAATAAAAGGTGAATTACATATAATTCTCTTAATCTAACTGTGTTTTCGCTCCCTAATATATCGAATCCACCATTTAACCCATCCATGTTTTTAAAAAATTATGTTGTCGAAAATAGCAAAAAAGATAAAAGTAACTGTATTTATAATTCGATTGTCTAACCAAATACCACTGGTAATCAAATCTTTATCGTGAATATCTGTTTAAATGGTAAAGAAAGTGTTTGAGAAAGGTTTCTCTTGCCATTATTATCCATATATAATAGATTATATTTATACATCAAACCAAATTTGTTCAGATATCTCGAAGAGATTTCAAATAAGAACATAGTTAACATATTGATACATCAAACCAAATTTGTTCAGATATCTTGAAGAGATTTCAAATAAGAACATAGTTAACATATTAAAACTAATTCGCTGTAATAAAGATTACCTTTAGTTTCATATTAAAATCTATTTTGTTAGTAACTTTTTCCAATAGGACTTTAATATATATCTCACTTACGTGTCAACACAGATAATATATCTCACTTATGTCTCATTATTGAAAACGAACTCCCAATACTATTTGACTATAATTCAATTAATAATAAATCGTCATTATTTTGAAAATCACACCAGACCTTATGCAAGATTTCATTTTATGAGGAATCATGTGAAAGATAAAAACAATTGACATTGAGTATTGCAATACTAAGGATGGATCAAGTTGATGATATATTCATGAAAGCATTGCGAGTATCCTTTAACAAATTACAAGAAATATTTGGTATAAAGATATTTTAATTTGAGTGGGTTGAAGTTTGCAAATTCAAAATAAATCTATAATCTCATAGTCTTGTTTAGGATTCTATCAAATGCGTTACACATTTTCGGAGTAAATATAAAGTTGTTTGAATGAGTGAAAGCATCATCATATGAAAGTTTAATAATTTCAAATAGACTGCAGATATGCTTGGAGTCTCTCCAGGTTTGTTGTTCTCGAACTGATCCATAGCATTATCGGATCAGATGATCTTATCAGGCAATCGATAGGAGATCCAATGATGGGATGAAATTTTATTCATCTAATGGAGTTTATTTGTTTTCGGAGTTGACTCCGTTTGACCAGAATGTTACGATCGATGTTATTATTTGAAGATGCAAGTGTCAGCTAGCTCCACTCTCTCATGTGTTTTTTTGGAGTTTATTATATTCCAACAGTCTGAACTCTGAAGGGTGGGTGCCCAAAAACTGGAGTGTCCGGAGGCAAAGTCCGAAAGTTGAGTGTGGGAGGGCAGGGCGTCAAAACCCGATCCTGATGCCTTATCCAATATTCAATCACGATGTTACATATATATATATATATATATATATATATATATATATATATATATATATATATATATATATATATATACTTGTGTCTTTGTTTTAATTTAATTAGATTTGATTAGCCGTATCTGGATTTTAAATTTCAAGTTCTTTTCTCCTTATATTTTTCCCCGAGCGAGCTATATTTGATTGAATTATTTTCGTATGAATTATGATTTACAGGAGTACATTTCCACGATGAGCTAACGTGTGGTAGTCTGATCTGATGTGAGGACGAAAGAACAAGTAGATCTCCATTTTTCTTTTTTCTGTGGGTGAAAATATTATTTTTCAAAACTAACACTTTAAAATTATATTAAGAAAGCGTGCAACTCAAACATAGAATATATATGATGTATGAATTTTATATGATTTGAGTATCAACGATCGTGAATGAGAGAGACACATTATCTTATGCACCTGGATATACAATATTACCGAGAAGGTTTACCAAACATATATAGAATAACAGTCACTGCAATCGGCATGAATATATGTAGCAGTTCATAGGATACAAATCCACTCAGCGCGGTTTCTTCAGTGTCCCATCCCAAACACCTCCATTGTCAAAGACAAAGAAGACAAAAAATACGGAATAAAGTGAGACACCGTCATATGAAACTGTACCTAAATGCCAGTAGTCACCGCTGAAGACGCTCGCGCGAAGTACGTAGGAAAAAGGAAATCAATCCTAAAAACAGTGGCTACAAAGGACATTCCTTCGTGTATAAATAGCAGTCATCACCCACAGCCTTAACCACCACACCATTGAATGCTTTGAATGCTAGCTAGCAACAAACTATATACGTAGCCATCAATCACGATATTTCTAGCTCTTACAATGGGAGTAGTCTGTATTCGCTCCTTCCCTGCAGCAGTACTGCTCGCCCTTCTCTTTTTGCTCAACACTTGCCTGTGCCTCAACCCCAAGCTCTTTCACGCTACAAGCAGCACCAAGGAAACATCATCTACCGAGGGTTATAATAATGGTTTGGCCACTTGGTACGGCGATACAAATGGTCCGGGCACCGTCGGTAATTTATCAGTCATACTCATCACTCACCATATATGTAACTAACCTTTTTATATTTTATGATCATGATGTTGGTAAACCCTATGCTATATATGTATCATGTATGCTATATATATATATAGTTGTTGATTTTAAATATAAAATTAAACAAATGATATAGCAATGATGGTGATCTAGGTGGAGCCTGTGGATATACGAATACAGTATGCAAATCTCCACTCAATAACATGACAGCAGCTGGAAGCAGCAGTCTGTACGAAAGCGGGAATGGGTGTGGAAGATGTTATCTGGTATCTCTCTCTCTTTCTTCATATATATATATTATGGAAATGCGAGGAACGGCTCAACTAATCTCCCTGGATGGTAGGTCCGTTGCACCAATGATACAAATACGGCGTGCTCTGGAAATCCGGTGAAAGTTTTTATCATGGACCGAGCCCCTGATGCAGAATTGCCTCGTTTCGATTTGAGTGGCACCGCTATAGGGGCCCTGGCCACCCCCGGCAAGGAGGCCAATTTGCGTAACGCCGGAAAATTCAACATCCAATATCAGAGGTGTGTGTCTCTATATTATATATATATAACACTAGAAGTGTTATATAAATTTTTTATATATAACACTACATTATATATATAATCCGTGTATATATTTATGTATGTATGTATGGTGGCTTATATATATATATATATATATAAATGAAAATGTTTCAGGACGAACTGCAAGTTCTCAGATCCGATAAAATTTAAGGTGGACACGGGATCGAACAGCAATTACATGGCACTGTTGGTGGAGTACGTGAATGGCGACGCTGACATCGAGTGCGTGCAGCTGAAGGAGAGCGGATCGGAACGGTGGCAAAACATGACGTTGTCGTGGGGGGCAGTGTACATGCTCAGCCCCGGCCATGCACTGAAGGCCCCAATGTCCATCAAAGTGATCCTGTCGTCTTCCACCGGCGGCACCCACCCCTACTACGAAGCCACTGACGCCATACCCGATTCTTGGGTCCCAGGCCACACATACTCCGCCACTTCCAATTTCACTTAACCCAAATTAATTTTTCTGCCCACCTACCCAACTAAACTAATTAATAAGCTCTATATCTATATGTACCCAAAAAAAAAAAAAACACGCCTAGCTATGATGGGATCGACGTGTTGATATATTGTACCCTTCCTTTAGAAGTCCTTGATACGAGACTTCAAATATATATGCTGTCGCTATATACGGAATAATAAAACACTTTTCCTCCTCTTTTGTTGCTGATTTGAAATACACAGCCTTGGAATAATTAATAATCCATAAGTAATAAATTATATGCATGGGTAAAAAAAAACCATATCATCCATAAATGAAATAATACAATTGACTACCCATGCATGGATTATTTCTTATTTTCTATATTATTATTTTATTTATAATTGATATCTTGGATGGGTTAGAATTGATTGGACACCATTTTCTACCCCCTTCAATTTTGCGTCAAAAGTTCCTATGGCACTTTCCAATTTTGGGTCAATTGATGAACTCTAAACATTTTTTTAGGTATTTTGAATGGGGTAAAATTCAAAAAAAATCAATGGACATTTGGATCAATAAATAAATTCAAAATGATTATATCAGGTTGTTTAAAATAGTAGTGGACTTAGTTTAAGCATATCATTGGTATGGCCAAAATAGGATATGGCCGCATGCACGGCCCATACTCGTCGTGTGTTGAATTTTTCGCATAATCAGTTGTCCAAATGAAACTATCCATATATATAGTTCATGCCCTAATCTGTCGGGCAAGGTAATAAAATTTCCAACAGGAAATGAGAGAAATATTGTTGATCTATTATATGTCGACATGGATGCCTTGCGCTCGCAGCTCTACGGCTATATCATGAGTAATGCTGGATATAGTTGGCGTCACGTAATTTTTGTGTTATACTGTTATCATGATAACTTGTCATGTTATAATTGGTAAAAAAATGATAATACCTTTTTTTCTATTAATCACAGCGCAACATGACATAAAAACTATATGATACCGATAATAAAAAATATTTTACTCTACCATTGTATTATATATATATATATATATATATATATATATATATATATGTAAACTTGACTGAATATTTATGGTCAAAGTTCTTTCAAAATATTTTGATTACCGTATTAATTAATCATTTTTATTAGATTCATTTTTTATTTATTGAAATATAATCTTAATGTATTACTAAAAAAATTAAATAATCAATTTTAAAAGAAAAAAAATTTATATTATTTAATATAAATTAATATCTCAAGTGATAAATTGATATCACATAAAAAATTATTAAAATGATAATAAATATATCTCATAATATCAGAGCGCAGATTTTTTCCAAAACTGTAACGCATTCTGTACTTTCGTAGACCAAAAAGGCAAAAACTGCAAACTGGCAAATTTGTCTGAAAGGAATTTTCCAAATGAAAGCTTGCATCATGGACGTTGGTCGTAGGCATGGGTGGTATTATCACCCAACCGCTTAAATACTAACTTATTACTGCTTTACATTTTACTATCCCCGAAAGCTTAACCCAAAGTCTATAAAATTCACTTTATCCAATAACCCAAGCCTTTTGCAAACTTAAATTATTTTCTAAAATACATTATTTTAAAAAAAAATTAAAATTTAAAATAAACCTTTAGCACTTATAAATAATTTAAAATTTTAAAGATAACAAAAAGTTTAAATTCCAAAATAATCGGCCTAACACTCTCTAATCCAATAGAAAAATCAAAAATAAAAATAATATTTAACTAAAAATCAGCTATAATCCATTAAATAAACAATTAATAATTAACTTTTTCTGCAAATTAGGAGAAATTACAATTTTCCTCTGAACATTCACACCAACTTTGATAATTTTATTCATACTTTAAAGATGAATAATAAAAAATTTACTTAATTTTCAAAAACATCAAACATCTCATTCTCCATTTTTATCTATATTTATTATTTAATTTATTTTATATTATTTCTATATTATCTTTTCATTTATTATAATTATTACAAATTTAATATATATATATTAAAAAAATATTTAAAAATAAATAATAAATTTCTAAATATAAAAATTTACTCATCCGCTATTCTTGTATTTTATTTTAGAAAATACAATTTTTGATGATTTTATATATATTTTTCCGAAAGGAAAAAATAGATTATATGAAACAGCATCACTCGTTTGATCCTCTCCCTTCGCCCCCACCCCCTGCTCTCCCGTCCGATCGCCCTCGTCGCGCCCCCACCACCCTGCTCCCCCGTCTGATCGCCTCCATCGCGCCCCCACCCCCCCTCGCCCCTGCTCCACCGTCCGAACACTCCCGTCGCGCCCCCGCTCAACCGTCCGAACGCCCCCTTCACAAATTACTCGTCGGGCCATAACACCATATCATTTCAAAAAATGAACACTTCATCATTTCGAAAAGTGAACACAGTTTTCATGAATGCTCACAAACGCATTAGTCCTCACTCCTCAAACGAGAAGGGGTAAGCCAAGAAGAAAAGAAACTGGCTGGAACTTAATTTCCGAGTATGATAACAAGAAAATGAAAAATAAGAGCGAACTTTCTCAAGTTATATTATCTTGACAAACTATATATATAGAAATGAATCAAAAAAAAACATTTAATAGTCAGCGAAACACACATTGATTAAAATTACTGATTTAGGAAACAAAAAGCTACAAATTCAGAGAGTGATAAGCCACAACAAATCCCTTCAGAACATTATGGCTGTAATCCTAAATCTAGAAGCACATACTTCACGACCGCAGACCCACCAAACAAATTTCTTGATTGGAGACTGGAATCCCGCAAAATTGCCTTTAGTCAAATAGACTGAAACCCATGTCCTGAAAAAATTTGTATGGCACACAAGAACATCAATACAAGAGGTTACACAGAAATAAATCAAAATTAGCAATGAGAGTTTTAAAAAAAAACAGAAACAATAATATGAGTTGAAACCCAGGAGCAATGAAACAACACTCACATCATCAGATTCTTCCTTCTCTTCCACCTTCTCTTCCTTAGCTTCTGAGGCAGCAGGAGCAGCAGCACCACCAACAGCTACAGCTACTGCAGCACCACCACCGCCAGAAGGAACAGCAGCCAGCTTCTGCCTTCCAGATGCAATAAGCTCAGTGATGTCTTTGCCCTTAACTTGAGACAAAAGCAACTCAATCCTTTCATCATCAGCTTCAACACCAACTGCAAATAAGAAATAACAATTGAGAGAATACAACCCAAATAGCTTTCAAGATTGGTAAAATCAAACATCAACAAAAGAACAAACACTTGAAAGTAGCATTCATGATATATTTCTTCATCACCTCATTATCAAAGCAAAAATGTTAACATAAAATGGAACGTTCACGAATCAGGATATTTACTAAACTAAAGCCAATGCTCAAAAGGGGGAAATCATCAATTAATAGTAAAATGGTACTTCAGCTAGTGGATCAGGGGAAAAGAGCAACTGCTTACGATCTGCAAAGACCCTTGGTGCAGACCTTAATCAAGAGACGACCTGCTTCAATCTACAACAGTATAATCTTCACTCCCTGGGAATGAAAAAGCAGGTCCGCTGCTGGTCCCATAAATGAGATCATCAGGGAGCAACATATGCCACTGGATATACAATGTAGGTTCTGGATGTAGTTTCAGGGTGTTCGTTTATTTAAACTTTTGCTTCGAGTTGAATGTTGAAATTATGTTTTTGAACATATAAATTTAAAAGATTGTATTAAATATGATTAATAATACTTGATGTTTGAATATATTAAAATATTTAAGAAGGCATACCAATTAATATATAATCTGTATGTTATCAACCAACACCTATTCGAGTGTTTTAAAGTCAAAAACAGGGGTCACCCGCTACTAAAACATCAAAATTGCAACCAGGATTGGAGTCAAAAACCAATAAGCAAAAAATGATTGCACAACCAGGAAAAACAAAATTATCAAACAAGCACAAACAACAATAACAACACATTTGATAACCTCTAGCCGACCATAGCTGCATATAGGCAGGGAAAAAAAAGTAACCTGATCCGAGGATGTTCTTCAAATCATGGGCGGACGGGCAGGCGTTTCCACCCAACACGGCCAACAAATAAGCAGCAACAAGCTTCATTTCTGGTAACCAAACAAACAAACAAACGAAGAACCCAGTTACACCAATAACATAGGTAGGAACAAGATTTAGACAACAAGACTTAGATAAGTAGAGAAGGAGGGATCCCGATCCCGAACCTGGTAGATGTTGATCTGCGGAGAAGACAGTGCCGTGCCGTTGAAGTATTAGGGTTCTCGAGGCTTCGATAAACGCTGATAAGCGGCTTATATAGAGCTAGGGTTTGTGAGTTAGCCTCATACGAAATTTACAAGACATGGCAGACTAATTATATTTTTTTTTTTTCACCCTCGCCAGTCGCCACGTCAAAATACAAGTCGGGGGCCGATAAAAACCCGCTCCCGACCCAAACCAGGTTGGTCTTAATCGGGTTCGGTAACACTCGATTGACAGTAATAGGAAAACACCTCAAAATGACATCCAATTACTGGACGCCACGTAAACAATGTGAAATAAGACTCCGTGTTAATGGTGAGTCCTGCCATACATAACATTGTTTAATCTCCTGCATTCATTATATTGAATAAACATAACATTGGTACTCTGTAACCATTAAGTATGGTCAATGGTGAGTCCTGCAATACATAGATGAAATTATACCTATGGGATATCGGGGACATTGAAACATAATTTCATTCCATCATTTTATGCATTTTTTTTGTCATGTTTGGTGTAGACTCAAATATGTTATAATTGAGATGATATCATAAATTATGACCTATTGATCTTTTCTTTTTGAAACAAAAAACTTTGATTATGAGGATAGTATGAAAATCTTTGGCACATGAATTGGATCTTAAAAAGAGGTTGAGATATAGCCGAGATGTGTAGAATACTCTTAAAAGAGAGGCATTACTTGCATTTGTTTGCCTTATTGTGTGATTTCTTGCATCCTGTAGTGTGATTGTAATTACTATTTTTGGTTGGGCAAGGAAGAATACTCTTGGAAGTGAGGCACTAATGTCGTTTTTATTCCTCTTGTTGTACATATATAATTTCTTACATTAACTTATGATTGTTGTCACTTGCATAGATTGTGTAAATAGCCAATGTTTCATGGGTTTAAACTTTAGTGATGATAAATTTTGTAGAAAAGAACTATAATGAAGTTTGGGAGAACAAACTCATCAAAGTTTGGGAGAGAAATAGTGAAATACTTAATACCCAACTTCAAACTCATAACATCAATTCTAAATTAGAAAGAGAACAACAAGATCATGTCACAACTTAATTGCTGCAATCAATAAGCGCATGAATATTATAACAAAATTGCAGACAACCTTAGACACTCGAATATTATAACAGTCTCAACAATACATTGTGTCACCCCATTTGTTAAAAATAATTTGTCAGACAGATCATTAGCTTCTTCTTTTCCCACTCCCTTTCATACTTCTTGTTAGCCCTATTGAGAAATAGTCTAAGAGCCAAAAATGGTATGACAGCACACCTTGTTTCGGAATTTTCTATTTACTGTATAATTTTATAGTTTTAATTCATTGAGTTAGCCCATAACTTCTTAAATATAATAATATTTCAAATGGCATAATAGATTGGAGGTAAGTCCTTTCGAATATTGCACAGATTGAGTGAATAATTGGAGTGATGACAAGTTGAATACAAAGCCCTATGATATACATTTGCTTTTTTTTAAGGAAAAATAATACAAAACATGAAAAGTTAAGGCAAAAGTTAATTCTATTTTGAACATTTCCTCTTTGAAAAGGAACAGCTTCAAACAACCTTAAAAAGTATAACAGTATAGTGATGATGTCTCTCTTCCTAAGAGCATTAACATCAGGCACCCAAACATTTTTTAGAAATTTACAGATTTAAACTACTTTTTGATGCCTGTATAAATATATATCATACTAGATTTCATAAATCACTCTTTATACCATTAAAATAATTTTTTATATTATTTTTTATTTAATAATAATTCATTATAATTTAATATAGAATAAAAACAATTGTTATGAGAAACGTGAAGGAGAGAGAGGTGAGATTTTTATATATATAATTTAATAATTATATGAAGTGAATAGTACTTCTTAATACATTGAGAAATACTATATAAACCACATGAAAAAAAGTTAAATAATGGTATATACTCTAAGAATGATTTTATGACTTCTTAACATTTTTACCTAAATATACGGAAACAGACTTATATATGGAATCTGCTAATAGTGCTCTAAGTTTTCACCCAAAACCCAACAGGATGGCTAAAATTAAATGTGTGTACACTTATGTGCTGGCAAGTTGTTAAAGGCTACACCGTTTATTTTGAATAATGGTATAAATTAAAGATGACTAGTTTTTGGTATTAAATACAAATTCCTTCAGTTGTAGCTAAGAACATCCTAAGAAGGTTTTTTATTTTATATAAATATATACTCAAACCTCAAAATATTATTCTAATGAAATGGGTTGGATAGTGTATGACCCGACCTCCCTCCTAGTGAGTTTGGGTCTGGCTAAGATGAAACTAACGAATGCAACGGGTTAGGACAATACAAGTACTTTAAGTTAAGATTATTAAAAAATTTAAAAAAAAGTCATAATGGAATAAGATAATTATTAATCATTTTTATCTTATTTGTCACTTTGGGCTGGAATGAATCAAGCCAGAATTATCATTCATATTCCAACACACTCTTCATCGCTCTATTCATATTTGAAAAATATTATAGACATATTTTATTTATGAATATCGACTATTTACTCTATATTATATAATATTATCATTTATTTATTTTTACAATGCAGGAAGAGTTAAAATAAAATAAAGAATAATATTAGAATTTCAAATTATAAAATAATTTTGTACCCGTATAAAAAAAAGTTATGCGTGAAAAAAAATAGTGTTAGTGACTGTCAATTATGAGAAAACCGGTGCAGAGCCAGTTTTTTTTTTCTTTTCCTGAACTCCTAAAGAACTATGCCACACATAAGCAAACGTCCACGGCAAAAAAGAAAAAAAAACTTGAAATTAAGTTTTATATTGTAACCATTATTTTATTTTATTTTTTTCAAACGACATTATCCGTCCCCACCCAAGAGAAAAGCTAGAGGCATTATGGTTATATTGAGAAATTAGACATTGATATTTGTCCAAACGCATGTAGTATAAATGACTTCAAATAGGTTGACTAAAAGAGCATAAAAAAACATAAAAAATTATCAATTTTTATTAATTTTGGTGATTCAGTTTTTAATATAATGATCACAATTTTTGCGGGCAAATTTAACCATGTATAATAACTTTCATTCTTTTCATATAAATTGAAATTCGATAAGCTTCACGAAATTGTATACTTTTTTCCGCATTTTTTTTTTTCCATCTATGAATTTGATATAGCACAATTATAATGACCCTAAACCATAGACTCCATCTCGTCAATAAAGATATTAATCTTGTCTCTTAGGATGTTGATATGGAAGGATCTTGCTAAATTAGGTTTTCATATTCCAAACAATATAAAAGAAAAAAAAAACAAAACAATTGTCTATGCCAGGCAGCATTAATTCAAAATTTTATAATATAAATTACAGTTTAACTATCTCCCCTACGTACGTACTAACAACATTTGACACCGCCAAATAAAGAAATAAAATCTACAGATTGATATCAATCAAACTCTGATGGCTTGTACCTTTATTGAATATTTTAGCAAGATATGCAATATATTAACATCCTAAGGGTTAATAAAATAAGCATTCTCAACTCTCAAGTACGTAAAAAAAACAAACAAAAAAAAGTCCCAAAGAAAAAATATTGATACAAGGCCACACTAATGCCTAAAGATTAATGAGAAAGGTCACTTCCCGTTACTAGAAAGAAAGAGGAAGATGTATTGTATATTTGTATTGCAAATACAAGAATGATATGAATACAGAAAACGGCTAATGTTAACAAGTCTCTGTTACTGCCTGCGAGCACCACCTTTATTTATTTATAATTTATTGTTATTTGCCGTTATTGACTATCAAAAACCAAATCCGTTTTAGATAGATTACCATATTTCCAAGTTATTTAATATAAATTTTCTTTTATATATAATATATTCTCTTGGGGGAATGCTTGTCACCTACTCCTTTTAGCTTCCACTCTGCTTCTCAAAGCACCCCTATCGCTCACCAACATAGAGACTAGAGAGTGTGTGTGTGCGCGCGTCGTGTCTGACGGCCTAGAGAGAGAGAGAGAGAGAGATTGTGTGTGCATATGTTCCAACTCCAAAGCTGACACTTTTGTCTCGTCTGGGAGGGTTATGGAGATCAAGCACAAGTGCAAGCTCTGTTTCAAGAGCTTCTCCAACGGCAGAGCATTGGGGGGTCACATGAGGTCCCACATGAGGAACCTACCGATTCGGTCCAAGCCAGCCGCTACCAAACTCTGCCAAGACGCCGCCGAGTCGGCCTCATCGCTGTCCGCGGCATGCTCCTCCGAAGAACAGCGGCCGGCGGGTGGTGTGGCGGAGGAAGCGGGGGAGGAGGACCAACAAGGCCTGGGCTATGGCCTGCGAGAGAATCCCAAAAGGAGCTTCAGATTCGCAGATCCCGAGTTTTCCTTCACCGCATCGGTTGTTGTTCAGGACAGAGGGAGCGAGACCGAGTCGTCCAAGAACCACCCCACCCGCCGCCGATCCAAGCGGGCTCTCAAATCCCCGGTTTTGACTCACAAATCGTGGACCAAACCGAGCCACGCCGAGTCCGAACCGGTCAGCTCGATCTCCGACGCCACCACGGACCAAGACGTCGCCTTCTGGCTCATGATGCTGTCCAGGGACAAATGGCCCGCGTCGGAGCAAAACCCAGCTGCAGTCGATGAAGTGGTGTTCGAAGCAGAGGAAGAAGAAACCGACGGTTTCGGCTGTGGTCTCGATTTCGATTTGGATTCGGGTGGGGTCAAACCCAACAAGATCGACAAGTACAAATGCGAGACGTGCAAGAAGGTGTTTGGTTCCTTTCAAGCTCTGGGGGGTCACCGAGCAAGCCACAAGAAGCTCAAGCTCTGCTCGCTGCCACCGCCGCCTCGGCAGGGCAATGCGTGTGATCGAAGGGGGCATGAATGTGAGGTGTGTTTCAGAGTGTTCTCCTCCGGGCAAGCCCTCGGCGGACACAAGCGCTCGCATCTCGTCAATCCGGCTGTCACGGTGAAGCCGAGTAGGAGCCCTGGCCGGTGCGGTGACAACCTTAATCTGATAGACCTTAATCTTCCGGCGCCGTTGGAGGACGAAGATATCAGCCATGTGGAGCTGTCGGCAGTGTCCGATGCTGAGTTCGTGAACCCTGTCTCTGTCAGGAGATGAAAGTGGTACATGTTCCTTTCATTGGGTAGTTTTCTTTCGTTTCTTTCCTTTCCTTAATTTTTTTTTTTTTAAAACAAGACTTGAATTTGTTAATTTGGAAATTGGGTCATCATCTCATGACCGACCGTAACTCATTTTCTTTGTACTGTGACAAATTTTGTCGATTCATCATGTTCAATCTTGTCTGTGTTTTCTGGGCAATTAATTGGGTTCTATTTGGAACTGTTTTTTTTTTTTTTTTTTTTGCTACCACGCAAGCTATCAAATTCACTTGGAAGAGCACAGAAGAAGCTAGCTGCTCACTCTGTTCCTGTTCCTCTTCTGCTATATACACATGTACTACATTTTATATGATCTCTCTCTTGCACGCCTAGCTGGAGACAGACTTATACTTACTGGGTCTGCTGCTAGAGTAGTAGAGACCCAAGGCGTGCATCATAAACAGGTTTAAGCAGTGGGTGGAGTAGAGTTGAGTAGAAACAACAAACCAACCCAATATTTCTACTTCACATATATGAACGGAATCAGATCCTACTTCACATGCGTATTGCCACCCAACCCAATATTTCTGCGCCTTTTACTTGCCTGTGGCGTGACACTTTAATATGGCGCGTCCGAACCTAAGTAAAAGGGGGTGAGTGGCGAGGGGTGGCTCACGCCTAACCGTATACATGGAAAACATCGTATTCACATAAATGTGCAATTAATGGCAATATCAGATTTGTGGATTTTTCTTTTTGGTTTTCCAAATCCCAATGCCGTGAATTAGTTCGGGAGTCAGGATGTGGAGTTTCGGAATTTGTCATTTCAAGGGAAGCGTTTACAAGGCAGAGGGAAAGAGACACATCGAGGGCAGCTCACAGCTAAAGTTTCCTTTGGTGTAGCAGAAATTTAAGGGGCCGATTAAGTAGCTACAATAAAAGGAGGGCGCTTGGAGCGCCTAAATCAAAGCATAACTTCCCCGTTGGGGATGGGCCCCGCCCTCTCTCTTTTACTCCAAATACAACTAAGTTTTATCACATTTCATTTAAAAAACAAAAAATACAATTTTAAAAAATAAAATAAAATAGACAGCCATGTCACGGATTAAATTCAAGCAGCCATGTCATACAAAGGAATCAAATGCGAGACCTCCACTTTATTTATTTATTTTTTATGATGGGATATTTGCTTTCGGGATCAGTTCTTAAGTGCCATGTGAGCATCCATAAGTTTAAGACTAAAAAAAATAAAAAAAATAAAACTTTATTGATGATATATGTTGTTTTGTCCATTTAAACAAATTCTTTATGTTTAAAAATAATTTTTTCTTAGTCATAACTTTGGTTTAAAACATAAAAAATGTTTCTTTTATACCATGTTTTATTTATGATGGGTATATGAAAAAAGCTTTCTTTTCAAAGAATCATGATAGTTTTTTGCGTTTTTTTGCGATTTTATCACAATCACATTAGTTTTTTGCATTTAAAAATAAAATTATCCAAAAAAATATTTTTTGCGTAGATGATTTTAATTTTCCTTTTAAGTATCATATGATGCAAAGCTACCTAGATTCTACGTACATAATATATTCATGTCATTGGTTTTCCTAAAACCAAACAACCAATAGGCAAAAATCCAATCAATTATGAAAAAAAAGTTTGCAAATTGGTCTGCATAATCTTGAGAAGCATCCAACATAATGTATTCTTGTGTTATGGCAGCTTGATATTATTTCTCTCATTGTATTAAAGAAGATGGACCATGTGTTCCACTACTTAGTCTTTTGCAAAATCACTTTATGCACAGCTAATGTGTCTTTTGTTTATGGATTGCACTCCAACTCAACTAGAAAACCTATGTGTAATAGCCTCAATATCTTCTCTAGTTTTGCTTCTCGCCTTTTGCTCGTTTTGGGTGACTTTAATTCGGTTATGGCTTGTGAAACTTAAGATTTTGGCAGTTTATGTGCTTCAACATGATTGTTTCTCCTAAATTATTTTAGAATTTGTTTTTGCTTGGATGATTGGTTCTGTCTGGAGTAAGCTAGATTGAGCCCTTTGTAACCAGGAATGAGTTGAGGCTGTTCCTAACTTCTCATGTAAAATGTCTAACTTTAACAGCCACTTGAATCATGCCTAGCTTATCACCTTGATAGAGCAATACGTCCCTTTTAAATTATGTAATGTTATTGGTGATCACTTATACATCCTTTTTAATAATCATCACATATTATTCGTAGGTAAGATTTGAGGGCTGACTTATGCTTATAGTTTGTAAAAGATTAAAGTTCCTTATATGGCCTCTAAAATGGCTCCATAAAAGGGACTTTAACAATTTAGCAAGGAGAGCTACCCGAGCTAAAACTAATTATAAAGAACTTTTCATTGTTCATTAAATCTAACCCCTATGATACCAACCTGCTTGCCCAAGTTCATACCAGTCATGCTCACACTATCTAGCTCTATAACATGGAAACAAATATGTAAGTCCAATTCTTAAAAAAATAACTATTTAATGAAGGCCAACAAGTGCACTATATTTTCCATAGCTTGATCAAGCGTGATCGGCATAAGAGATTTATGCCTCCATTAAGAGAATAAACAAATCTTTCACTTCATCCACCAAAGAGGTGGGAGAGGCTTTCGCTAAGTACTTTCATAGCTTGATTGGCACCCGAAAGCAGGTTACCACCCCTATGCCTAACCACTATCTTAGAGGACCCTTAGTCGGCCCATATGCTCCTTTCGATCTTCTTTGTTGCTCATCTCTCCTGAAGAAGTTTGGCACGTGGATTATGCCATGGATAACAACAAATTTTTTGGTTTACATGGTTATAACATTTATTTTTTCTAGTGTGCCTGACATATTAGGGGTCCTACTATTGTGAAAGTTACTTACGAGTTTTTTACTATAGGAAAAATCTTCATGCGGGTTTATCATGCCATTATTGCCCTCGTTCCAAAATATATAAATGTTTAGAGAGTTATTCAATTTCAGCCTATTGAAATATTCTATATAAGATTATTTCCAAGCTATTGGAAAGTAGGTTAGGTCCAATCCTAAACATTATCATTAGGGAGTAACAATCTACATTTTGTCAAGCATTTCTTGTCACGGTGTATTCTCAAGATCAATCTTAGCAAAGCTTGTGATTTTATCCCTTGGGATTTTCCAAGATGAATGTTTTACTAGCTTGGCTTTCATGACATGTATGTGGCAAGAATAATGACTTGTGTCACCGTGGCTTTTTACAATGTTGTAACTAATGACTCATTAAACGGTTATTTCAAGGGACAACAGAGCCTTAGGCAAGACGGCTCTTAATCTCATTACCTAATGGTATTTTCCTTAAATACTTGACCTGCAGTCTCCAATCTTTAGACTGAGACAATAATTTCAAGTATTACCCTTCTTGTGCACCTTCAAAGCTAACCAATTTGGCCAATCGAGCCAACTCTAACCTAATCTAGGTTCTAGGTACACTTTCCTTTTTTCCAACTCAATCTAGCTTTGATCATTGTCCAATTCATCAAAGCATCCACATTCGAGATCACACACTCCAATGGGAGATGGCAAGCTAATCTAAAGGAAAATGTCGTGTAAATCACGTAGAAGGGAAAGACAAACATGAGGTAAATAAGTACGAAGATAATGGTAAAATAATAATTTCATCTAACATAAAAAGTAAAATATACATCACTATAAAAAAATATAATTTAAAGATACATATAGATAATATTTTAAAGGTGGAGATGACCTAATACAATTACAATCAAAATGCAAATGCACCATTATTTTGGTTAGCATTTATTTTACCCTCATGCAAGAAAAAGAAAAAGAAAGGAAATAAATAAATAAAACAGCAATAGCAATAGAAACAGACATGAGAAGAACAAACCCAATCCCTGGTTTCAATTGTCCCACAAAAGCAAAAGCGCCATGAATTCCTTCACTTTCACAGCACGGCCCTATCTCTACAATCAACAGCAGCGACAACCGCCACAGCCCACACAGGAAATGGCCTCTCAGTCTCACGACTCATCCCAATCCCAATCTCAACCCTACCACGACCAATCCCAGTCATCCCAAGATTACTACGCATACTATCAACATCAATACCCGTATTACTACAACCAAGATTTCTCCAATACGTACAACCCTCAACAACAACAACAACACTCACAGGAACCCACATCGATTCACCCTCCTGGGGTCGCAATCGCGCCCTCCGCGGCGCCACTGGTGGGTTCTGAACCCACCCAGATGCAGTATCACCAAAATGCCTATTATTACCCACAAGGGGTTGTTGAACGCCAGCAGCAACAGGGTTCGTATTCGGACATCGCGAGCCAAGGGTTTCCTGGACAACAATGGGGAGTTGATGCCAATGCTTCGCCGCTGTATGGTGGACCGGGGTTTGTGCATCCACCGGTATGAGTTTCTTTTGTTGTATTCAATCCTCAGTGTTTTATAACTTTATTTGCATTTGAGCTTTTATGTTTGATAAGTGTTTATTTGTTATTTTGACACATTCCTGTTGTTAACTGGGGCCTGGGGATATGATAATTTTTTGGGGAGTTTGTTCGGGGGGATTGTGATCTGCGTGTTTGTCTTTGTTTCTGTGCTCCGTTTTGGAACTGGCTGTTTTTTTTCAGTCATGCTAGAAAATGCTGTTGTGTATAGCGCGGCCTGATGTGACGGTAATGGCTTGGGGGTGAATGATTGTGTGAATACACTGATTAAATGGAAGAATCAAGATTCGATGCTTGATGCTCCCATGCCTTTCATGTTTTTTTACTGTCTTTGTAAATTAATGATGAGTTTTCACTATGTTTGTATTTCAATAAAATAGGGTTCTGCAATCTTTTCATTTTGAGGAATTCATATTCGGTCTGCTATTTATACATACTACCAACCATTATTTATCAGCTAGGGTAGTGTACCCCCACCCCTGGAAAGGGAAACAAAAAATATCTTTCGCTATAAATTTATGTTAAATAAAAAACTGGGGACATTACACAATATTGAGAGATTTTTTTATGCGAATCTGGAAGTATCAGAAAGTCATTCTCAAAAAATCATACATTGGATTCTGAGAACAATTTTGTCAACTCTCCTTTGTCCTCCTCCATCTTCCTCTTAGCTCACCACTGTTATCAGTCATCAAGCATTCAGATTGCAAGGGCGACCATCTTATTGTATAAATAAGAAATAGTACGTTTAGTGATCAGTAGTTGGTTTTTTAAATCTTGACATTAGCGAGTTGGAAACAAATAAAGTGGGAAACATGAGTAGATTGTGAAAACGGGTGCATAGAAACAGTTTTTTTTTGCGTCATTACCAAAATGATTAATGTTTGCTTGCTTCTATGTCTGGACTCTGGTGATTTTATTAAAAATCTGGCTGTATAACATTCGTCAGCATGGTTACTGACACTGCAATTTTAACCCTGATAGAGTGGGAATTGAAGGAGTTGAATGAAGCCTAGCCATACTAAGATTGAATTTGAAACTTAGAGGTTGGTTTTAGCTGAATGGGAAGCAAACCATGGTAATCCATGAGTTCAGCCAGAAAGTGTTGGCTTGGCTCAGCTTGGTTCATAAGCCCCACAAGAATTTTGTTAAATTTGATTGACAAGATTTGTTTTGGATTGAAAATTTACAGGTGTTTGGCTGTTTGCCATGCTTATACTTCTTAGAGTTAAACTCCTAGCTGTGGCTGAGTGGACAATAAGCAGGACACCATCTTCAACATTTAATATTCCAATTACTTTTGAAGATAAAGAAGGAAATTTTATAAATCTAGCAACGGATCTCTAAAGCGACGAATAAGTTTTGATCTTCACCTTTGCTTTAGAACTGTTAACGTGTAGGTGCCATGTTGATGAAAACTAATAGATTGCTTCTGGTTTGGTTGTGTTTCCTTAAACTATTCATGGGAGCATATTCTTGGGTATGTAGTTGTCTATGCCTCGTTACCTTTTTCCTGTGGAGTGTAATATATATGTTCCCACAGGGCAAAAGGCTTCCAGATTTTCACAAAATTTTAGAATCTGGCCTTTAATATTGGGCATCATCAACCCCATGCTGTTAGTATGCACTTTTGTGGTGAATGCCGAAGGCTCTCATACCCTGTTGTCTATGCCTCGTTACCTTTTTCCTGTGGAGTGTAATATATATACGTTCCCACAGGGCGAAAGGCTCCTAGATTTTCACAAATTTTTAGAATCTGGCCTTTAAGATTGGGCATCATCAATCCCACGCTGTTAGTATGTTCTTTTGTGGTGAATGCTGAAGGCTCTCATACCTTGTTGCACGTTTCTGATCACTTGGTAAACCAGAAATAGGCATCAGTGACTTCCTGAGCATGCATATTGACTCCTAGAAATCCAATACCAACAAATATATTGTTTTCCTAAAACCAAACACCACATTAGAGATCATGTGGCCTTCTTGGCTTTCATATCTTGTTTGTACTTGCAAAACAAGTGATACTTTACCCAAGTTTGTGGGCATGATGGTTCTGTTCACTCAGATTTTTGGGTTCATCAGGATCATTTAGTTTGATTTGTGCTCTCATGTCATGCTGCATCTGTCCTGATCCTGCTCAAGTATGAGGCCTTATGTACTTAGTGAGTTATATGATCGCCGTAGTTGAGCATGCAGTAATGCTTTTTTATAGTAGTGCTACTGATGGGTTTTCTATAACAAATGGATTTCTTTTGTTCTCTAAAAAATTAAGGTGAGCAAAAACTTTTGTTTTTGGTTTTAATTTAAAAGTTGTCAAGGATTGCTAGGTCACATTTTCCATGATGACGCCAGAATATTGTATATGGAGATGGTTGCAATGATAGTATCTTGGTGGAGAATCATTGATGGGTTTACCATGGAATCCAGCTCAAGTATAATGGAAAATGAATTTTTGGCAATATCCCTCACATCTTCATTTCTCTGTCCTCCATTGCCCATCGACCCTTGGTTTCTTATGTTTTGTCTGGCAACACGTGTTTGAAGTATACTAATCCATATTTTCATATTACTTGCAATTAGGTTGTTCAGATTTTCCCCTTGTTTTGGTGCTGGTGATGTTGGGATTACATGTGCATGTATTATGTTTCAAGTAAATCGTTTGGTCTGGTAGCTATATTTTCCCAGCTTGTTTCTGAGTCCAGTATTATACTTCGTGCTGGACGAATGTTTATCATTTTAATATTGCATTTTGTTCACATATATGGAACAGTAAAAGTCGTCATTAAATAATCCTATTCACTGTTTTTATGTGTTTGACAGCGACAATCTTCATCATACAGGGGTGGGGGTAGGAGAGGTGGCAGGAAAGGAGCTGGTCGGAGTCATTTTGCCCCCCCAAACGTACAGGCACATGCCTTTCCAGTTTGGCCCCCTCCTCAATTGGCATGGTGCGAACTCTGTCGGGTTGACTGCAATACCATACAAATCCTTGAGCAGCACAGGAATGGAAAAAAGCATAAAAAGAATTTGCAGAGACTTGAGGAGCTACAGAATCTCAACAAGGTCATAACTGAAACACGGAATGTGGTACCACTACATAAGCCCACTCCTCAACTTAGACCCACGGCTATGGAAGCTGAGAAAGGCCCGGTGTCTGAAGAAAAGCAAGCTACCCCGCATAAGCTTCCTCCTGAAGCTGTTACCGGCACTAGTACTTTTGAAACCGTGACACAGCAATCCATGGAGAAAACAACCCTGGCAGGTCCAGCGGAAGAAAAAGAAAAAAGTCCACGGACAAATAAGTCCAGTGCTCGGGGGCGCGGCTTTAAGCGTAGTATGAGAGGGGGGAGAGGGTCTCACAAGCGAATAAGAAGTAATGATTTGCCTAGGCAACCAGTTGAACCTCCCAAGCCCAAAGTTGTAATTCCATTGGTGTGTGAGCTTTGTAATGTGAAGTGCGAGTCCCAGGTTGTTTTTGAAACCCATGTGGCTGGTAAGAAGCACATTTCAAAACTTAAGCGCTTACCGGGCTACCAGGCTATAGTTGGGGCCGCCATTCAGGCTCTTCAGCCACCAAATCCCAAAGCCCCACCACCTCCGTTCAAATTTCAAGCAAATCAGCAGGACCCTCAGCCCCATCAGGGCATGTTTACGCACCCTCAGCCTCACCTAACTCCTGACGCCATAGCGCCAACAGGTGGAGCAGCACTGGAGCCAAAACCAGCACAGGCATTGTATGTAGAGAGCAAGGTTCAGCCCGATTCCGCGTGTCATGGGGTGCAATCCATTTCGGAAACTGAGACTCTGGATGCGAGGCAAGACGAAAATGGTGGAGGGAAGACAGTGTTGATTGAATCAGAGACCCCTTCGGCTGCAACTGTTGGTTTGAAAATGGATGAGGGATCATTGGGGTCTGGAGGAGGGAAGGTGACTCCATTTGAGAACTCATCTGTAGATGCTGGGCAAGCTCTTTCTTTTAAACCAATAGATGAGGAAGCTCCATCATCTTCAGAAGCTACATCTCCTCCTCCCTCTTCTTCCCCACAAGTTATCCTATCCGAACAAGAAAGCAAAAACGAAGGACCGGAGGAGGTCATGGAATAAAGACATTGGCCTCCCCTCCTAGCCCAAGGGGAACTGACTGTATGCCTGTTAATGGAGATCTTTTGCTTTTGGATATACGAGTTTTGTCTTTAGTGGTGGTGGGTGGTTGTTGGTGTAAATTTAGGAGCTCTCTAGGCTGATAAGTGATATAAAACCCTTTCATAAATACATGAAAACTGAGGGGGGGTATGCCTTCTTGATGACCACGACGGTGACAAGTACTATCTTTTTTTTTTTTTTTTTTGCATCCAGCTTTTGGACAAATAAAGTGTGGGTTCTTTTTTCCACCTGCTAACATTTCTACTTCTAGAATGATCTCAGCTTATCACCCATGCATGGATGGGTCATGGCGTGCTAGTTGAATAATTATTGGATGGGCTGGACCCAACCAATCAGGTCCTGAAATGGATCAAGGCCCACGGGCCAGGCAATAAGCCCATCTTACGCCGGCCGACATACCAATTAATGATAGCGGTTCACCCGGATGTGGTTTGGGTTGGGGACGAGATTCTGAACGAAGATACCAAGCACACAAACCGAGGTGGCAGGCTGACTGACACGCGCACCGTCCGACCCGTACCCGTACCCGTACATCACAGGCATCATGTAAAAAACCGCAGGTAGACAAAACCGAATCCTGGGCCGCAAATCTCGAAAGTGAATGCCTTACTCCCACAGCACTCAACAGAATATGCCGGCAATTCTCTGACTTTTGAAACCGCTTTCTAGTTACATTCCCATTTCCCATTTTGTCCCTCCTCATCACGCCAGCCCCCAGCCCCCAACCCAAGCAAGCATATGCTCTCCAAATATTCTCTTTTTTATTTTTTATTTTTTATTTTTATTTAAAAAAAAAACATTACTTGCTCTCTCTGCCTACGCCTACCTCACTCCTTCCTTCATTCCTTTGCGCCTTCTTCCTTCCTTCAACATCCTAACATAACATAAGCAAATTAATTAAGCAGCTCCTTTCTTTTCTTTTCTTTTTTCCTTTAAATTTCGTACTTCAATTTTTTGTTCGCTAATTTAATTTAATCTAAATTTGTTATTATTGGTATTATTGTTAACGAGAGATGAAGTTTGGGAAGAGGCTGAAACAGCAGATCCAGGAGACGCAGCCGGAATGGCGCGACAAGTTCTTGTCGTACAAGGACCTCAAGAAGCTGGTCCGGCTCATCTCCTCCGCCGGTACGCCTGGTGCGGGGGAGTGCTGCTGCGGCGGCACCAAGGCGGAGTCGGAGTCGGAGTTCGTGTGCTTGCTCAACGCCGAGGTGGAGAAGTTCAACGCCTTCTTCATGGAGCAGGAGGAGGATTTCATCATCCGGCATAAGGTGATGATCGATCATCAGGAATTATTTATTTATTATTATTATTTTAAATTTTCAAATTAATTGTTCATCATCTTTATCCTTGAATCGATGATGCGTTTCGTTATGTATAAATACAATAATGCCGTACGCTAGCTATTGTGACCTCAAACAGCCAAGCCAACCAATATGTATATGTCTGTCAGTGTCACCCTCAAACCAAATGGGCCTTATTGCTTGTATACTGGGTCACAGGGCCTGGATTAGTGGTTGCGTTTCGCCCTTGACCAATGCCCATTTGACCAAATGAATGGGTCCTGACTCCTGAGTTGAGTTCATTTAGAGTCGGAAACCAATGAATATATTATATATTTAGGTGGTCTTTGTTTACTCTTAAGCCCAACTATAGCTTTAGATTATTTGAATCCAACTTAGTTGTTTCATTTGGGCTTAGGTTCATTTTTGGGATTAACTCTTAATTATCATTCATTAAAACTTGTTTCGATTGACTCCCTACCTTCTTCACAGTTGCATAAATTTACAAGGGCGGGCATAAGTTTATACTTAAATCCTTAGCTTAAAATTAATTAGGCTCGCTTAAAGTGATTAACGAGTCTTGGTTTACTCAAATTGAAGTCTGTGGCTTGTTATTCATGTTAGCTAGTTGCTAAAAAGTAGAGAGATCTATTTAATGACTTGTATCTCTGCGGTAACACACCCTTTGTTTACGGATAAAAATTAAAATAAAATCAAACTAATAATGGGCCTTAATTAATTAATCACGATAACATGAAATCAGCAAATTTTAAATTACTTGATTGACTTAGAATAAAAGAAAGTGAAATGCAGGAATTGCAACAGAGGATTATAAAGGTGAGGGATGGGTGGGGGGCGAACGGGAGTGACCCATCGGAGCAAATGGAATCGCTGAGGAAGGAGATCGTGAATTTCCATGGCGAAATGGTGCTCCTCATGAACTACAGCAACATCAATTACACGGGTAATTAATTGGTAACATGCATGAATAATTAATCATGCATCCAGTATATATATATAATATTGTCAAGTGTGCATTTTTAGTTTTTTTGGGTTTCCATGCTCGACCACTTAATGGATTCAAATAATAGTAATAATAATAATAACAACTTGGGCCGGGCAGGGCTGGCAAAGATATTAAAGAAGTACGACAAGAGGACCGGCGGTCTACTGCGTCTGGCCTTCATCCACAAGATTGTGCAGCAACCCTTCTTCACAACGGACCTCGTCTCCAAGCTCGTCAAGGAATGCGAATCCACCATCGAAGCCATGTTCCCGGCAGCGGCGGCGGCGGTAGAGGGAGTGTCAATGGTCCCCACCGGCAGGGAGGGAATATTCCGGCACAGCGTGGCGGCGCTTCTGACGATGCAGGAAATGCGAAGGGGGAGCTCCACTTACAGTCGATTCTCGCTGCCGCCTCTTAACTTGCCCGACGGCGACCTCATTCGCTCCATCCACTTTAATTCTCCAATACCCACTCTCTGATCCTATCTACATATATATATATATATATACACACATGGTATATATGCATGGCGTGAAAAAAATGGTAATTTATAGTTTAAACCCTTGTTACTGCACATTTGTTTTGTTTTTTGTTTTGTTTTTGGCTAAGAATGGGGAAATTCGACGCTTAGTAACATCTGCATCGAGAAATGTGGATGGGAGTTTTATATATTGACGACAGATGTTTTTTTATATGTACTCAACCAATAAGCAAGGAGTTGATGGCGTTGTATTGGCATTATTATACCGTGGGTTGACTCGTGATATTTGTATTAAGGTTAAGAACTTAAGATGTGTTATTTAACTACATTAATCATTTTCTTTCAGCGTGGATTAATAATTTTATTATATTAGTTATTATATCAATATGTCCCCTGTGTACTTTTATCTTCGTGAGTTTGCATAATTATATTACTTTTTTTTAAAATATTATAATTATTTTTTTAACCAAGCTATTATTAATAATTATACTTTATTGTAATTTAGATTTAGATTATAGTATTGCCGGGGCTCATAATAATTTGTTTTAAAGTGAAAAATGAGTTTATGTAATTTTATATTAAATTTATAATAATTTGTTTTAAAGTTAAACCACATAACATCTAGGGTCGATCGATGAGATAACTTTTAAGTTTTCATGTTGAAAGAAAAACTGTTATACACAATTATAGGGTAATTACGGCTTATAGTAAGTTAAGAAAACTACATGAGTTGAATACAAAAGTTGGATAATTACTGTTTATAGTATTTTAAGAAAACTATAATTAAAATGACTTTTAGAGTTGAAAAGAAACAACTTCCATTGCCGAGTTGCAAAAGGAGTGACAGCTTTTAGGGCCAATTAACAAGGTTTTCATTTGGATCAGTTTTTCTGACAATTACATGATATATGATATTTTATAACAGCTCAAGTCTTTTCCAGTATTAATTTCTTTAGTCTCACGTATTGGCCACTCTTAATTTGGATTGTGGTCAAATCTTAGGCAGATCATTTTTTAAATTATTGCGTTTTTCATCGAACCTGTTTACACAATCAAGTAACTAAGCATGATATATATATCAACTAAATCTTTTATCTAAATTATTTTATATAAAATATGAACCGATGATTATTTTTAAAAATAAGGTTTTGTTGGTTGTTTTTCTTGTTCTCTTTTCTACCTTATCATTTGGGTCCACCTTGTTGGCCGATTTTTAAAAATCCGGTAGTAATTTCAATCATAAAACAAATTAAACATAATTTTTTAAATTTCGAATTATAAATTAACTTAAACTTCAGTAAAAAAAATCATGAAATTAAAAAAAAATCGCATCGAACGTCCAATATTTTTAAAATAAAATCGTCGGCTGTTTCATCCATTTACTTATTTCCAAAATTTAAATAAATTGTCGTACGCATGGAAAAATTGATTTGATTTTCTATATTTATTTCATGAGCCAGGTGTTAGTTGACAAATTATCATTAATAAAAAAAAACCTCTCTGTAGTTCTTACGTCTCCCTCGCTCGAGGGACGAGGATGCTTGTCTGTGACCACCGCCAGCCATATCGTTGTTCCTCCAACGCCTCTCTTTCTTCATCCCATGGCCTCGTGCATTGAAATCGACCGGCTTGGCCTCGTTCCTCTCTCCGCGACCAGTCTCTGCTCCTGCCGGTCTCGTCCTTCCTCCAAAACCATAACGCTCTCTTCTCGTCCCACTTCCAATTACAACCTCGGAATCGTCCTCGATGGCTCCAAGGGAGTCTTCCGTGTCCCGTGCCGTGCTTCACTCCACAGGAGAGTCCTTAGTGCCGTCTCGAGGGCTGATCGGGGCGGTATCGGAGGTGACGGAGACATCAAGGATGCAAATATCACGGTATGTTTGTCTCTGGTCTGCGCTCTGTGTGTGCGTGTGTATATTCGCAGTTAACTGTCTGTTTGGTTGCCGAGAACATTTGTGGGATAATAGACGTGTCAAGGGGGAGGGATCATAAGAGTGGGATAGGGTTAGGTCTTAGGTGACTTCACCGAGTGGGATAACTCATTTGTTTTAACCCTTTTTAATTTAAAACGAGAATTAAAAATCATTCCATAACTAGTTACTTATTAATTTTGGGCGTAGTGGGATGATAATGTTTAATCAAATCTATTTGATTGATGACGGCTCTGAGTTTTGTTTATTTATTTATTTTCTCTAATTGTTTTTTACTCAAAATCAAAATCTGTTATAATAAAAATGCCCGTAAGCCGAGATGAAAATGGGTGATGAAAGAGGGCTCTATCATGATTTTAAAGAGCTGGAGTGTAGTATACCATAGATCATGGGCTATGTTAGAAGTGAGTATTGTGTGATGAACCGCCAATGGAATATGGGTATTATATGGTTATGCGGATTAAGTTATTCTGTTTATTATTTTTATTTTGAAAAATTATATGGAATTTTTTTTGAAATGCACCAAAATTTATATTCTGTAGGAACTCAAAAAGGCACATAATATATTTATGAACGGGACTATAATCCCTGAACCTCAACAGAAAGCAAATCAGTTGAAGAAAAGGGTTGTTTTTGGACTTGCCATTGGAATTATTGTCGGGGGTGTTGTGTTAGTTGGAGGATGGGTTTTCACTGTGGCATTGGCAGCTGCTGTTCTTGTTGCTTCACAAGAGTACTTTGAGCTGGTTAGAAGTCGTGGAATTGCTGCAGGAATGACTCCTCCTCCACAATATTTGTCACAAGTCTGTTCTGTTGTTTGCACCCTCATGCCTATACTCACCCTGTAAGATTGTCAACTGTATTTATGACTTTTTAATCTCAACAGCATAGGGAATTGCTAGCTTTGAATTTAATTGCACACAGATTTGATAAAGGATATATACAATGTGCTCAGTTGTTGCATCAGTTTCTATTCATTTATTGAAAGTTATGCTTTAGATGCAATTTGCTAGTGAAAATGACACTTTTACAAGGATACCCTTGGTGGTCTGCACACATTCTTAGACACTATGCATGACACTTGTAAGTGGATGCCGTCCGCTTGTTTTTGTTTTTTTTTTTTTAAATCATTAGGGGTGGAAATTTAGATATTCAAATGCAGATATTGATATATCTGCATCTATATCCAAACCACGAAAATCACATTTGTATTTGCATCCAATATTAGACAGGTATTGTAAATAAATATCCGTAACCATATCTGACAAAAACCAAATTCAGATTCAAAAATCTGAAACTGAATATACTGGACCAATATCAATTAAAGAAACCTTCCCATTTATGATGAGCCAGAAAGCCCAATAAAGGTTTGCTGTGTCAACTTGATATTCTATGCTTGTTTGCTTTAAATAGAGAAGCTGTTGGAGTAATATTTGAAAATCTTCCAATATAGGACTCAATGCAATTGCAAATGAAGAAAATAAGAGGAAAATGAGTCAAAATACTATGACTGAGACTTGAACTTGGGCACAAACGGAACATATGACAACCTCCTTACCAGTTGAACAAATCACTCTTTGCATTAACAAACTAAATAAATTTTTTTGATAATTAGGAAATTTTATTAATAATAATTTTTTGATAATCAGCAAAATATTATGATCGGAGGTTTTTTATTTTTGTTGATTGATTTTGGTTTGTTATTTTTTAAGATCTTCGGTTTGGTTTTAAAATACTATATAAACGGATGAACCGACCGATGCTTATCCCTCATTACCAATCTTAGTATCATGCATACCTGGCTTAGTTACAAAATTGTTAAAAGTGATGAAGCTAGTGCTTAAGTGCACGAAATGTAGTGCCATTGGCCTTTGGCACTTCAACATAATCAAAGTGCAGCAACTTCATTGAAGCGAGTGCTTTAGGGCGCTTTTTTTAAGTGAAAAGTGAACACTTATACCAAGAATAATGGATTAAGAAACATCAAGATCTGAGAGTCAGCCCGAAGTTTTATTTTATTTTTTTAATTTTTTTTTATAGGAGTGGTGATCAATGTTACAAGGTTGTCGATGGTGAAGAAGGCTAACAGTGTCAGAATTGAGGGCAAATACTAAGGTTTAGCAGAGTGGTGATGCTAGAGTTAGAGGAAAGAGGAGTGGTGTTGCTATTAGTGTTTAAGGGCAAGAGAAGGGGCAGGGCTGCTGAGCTAGGTTGAGTGGCTCTGATACCATATAAGAAGGATAGAAGATATGTTATTATTATTGAGGTGAGACTGTGAGGCCCCGCGGGACTAGCATGGAGGTAGAAGCACATGCCCACATGTGGTAGGAGGGTTTTGAGGTAGGAAGGGTGGGGATGGTTTAGGGGGGCATTATTGTAAAAGAAAGAAAAATGGTGAGACGTGAGAGTACACAGTCACACATATATAGCTTGCTCTATGCTCCAACCTAGGCTCAACTGAATAAATTAAAGCAATAATTATATAAATTAATAATAATAAACCATATTCTAACAATGAGGAACATATTTTGTGATTGTTTCATGGTTCATTGTTGCTTACTAGTGTTGAATTTTTGTCAGGTATTATGGTCACATTGATGTTTCTGTGACATCTGCTGCTTTTCTTGTTGCTATGGCGTTGCTTTTACAGAGAGGAAGTCCTCGCTTTGCTCAGCTTAGCAGTGTGATGTTCGGACTATTTTATTGTGGTTATCTTCCTTGTTTCTGGGTTAAGCTTCGATGTGGCTTAGCAGTCCCAGCTTTAAATACCAGTAAGATGCTGTGCTTGTGTCATTAACTTGGATATTTACTTGAGCATGTTTATAATATGGCTTATATCATGCATATATTTTGTAAAACAGTTATTCTGGGTTATAAGTTCCCAGCTTCGTTCAGCAAGGCATGTAGTTGTCATTGTTTTTCACCGCTTCTTCATAATATGGGTAGTTCTTTTGTTTCTTTTTTTAGATTTATGTTACTAGCCATTTGTCAATGTTCTAAACAAAACATTAATTGAGGCAACTGTTTCTTCATTCTGGTAGGAAATTTACTAAGAAATCTTTGCATAAGTAACAGTGTTAAACTTCTGAGTTGTAAAGATAGTATATTGCATGGGGTTGCTCATATAAATTATCACTGTATATTGAACATTGATTATGCACCCATATAAAAGGTGGACTGACAGTAATTTTTAATATATTACCTGTTTTGATTTACAATGAATTGATCTCATAGATATCAGACAGTGCTTTCATTTTCTGGAACTTACATATGAGAATCTAACCATTTTGTCATTTAAATCTTTGCATGTGTGAATCTTTTATGTTGCCTGACATGGTAACTCCTAAGAGCTTATGAGTTTCAGGGGTGGGAACAGTGTGGCCTACGCTTTTTGGCGGGCAAGCCCACTGGACTGTTGGCCTCGTGGCTACTTTGATTTCTTTCAGTAGCATAATTGCAGCAGATACATATGCTTTTGTTGGTGGTAAGGTAATGCTTAATATTTATATTTTTATGAGCATTCTTCACACCATTTGTTGATTATAAATCTCCCTTCCCGTAGTTTTATTATTTTGGCTTTTTAAAATAGGATTTAATTATGATTGCTCAGTCATACCTTTTCATTTTTTTTTGATAAAAACCTTTTCAATTTGTTAATTTAGTAAAATATGCTACATCCTTGCTAAAATGACAACAACATTACTTTGGTAACTTAATGCAGGCATTTGGTCGAACACCGCTAACTACTATTAGCCCAAAGAAAACTTGGGAGGGTGCTATTGCAGGTTTAGGTGGATGCATAGCCACTTCTATTGTATTAGCTAAGATCTTTCAATGGCCAACATCTTTGCTAAGGTAGCTGCTCTCCATCTCATATACTACTAACACTTCTTATGCGTAAAATTTGTTGTTGTATCATTAATGGGTCAATCATGTTTTCCCACTGAGTTTGCACAGAAAGGAATTACACATTTTATTCCTTTTCATTGTTATCTTCATGGACAAGGCTTCAAATGGGGTTTCCGATCTTGTGCCTTAATCTTATCGTACATTGGGTATGTCTTCATCATCATTTGCAGCAAATGCCATTCTATTCAGGCTATCTATTAGATGCCTTGCAATACCTTGCTGATGTTTAATTGAACAGGTCAATTGAAGTATCTGTGACTTTATGTTCCTTAAACTAAGAAAATCTTCCTAGACAGAAACTAAGAAAAGTGGGTGTAGTATATATATGTATATATATTTGGTCTCTTTAGAGCTGCTATCAAAGCCCTTTTCTTCCACCGGAAAAGAAGGGTTTCTGCTTACCAGTTATTAGAAGAGTAAAAAATCTCTTGGTTGATGGCCATGTATTTGTCTGTATTGTTTTGCATGCACATGTGCTTTGCTGCTTGTGAAATTTATTGTTGAAAAATGAGAGGAAACTGCTCCATGTGCGTTGTATTTTTACATGTGAAGAAGGTTTGCCATCCAAAATTTAATGTTGCAGGTTTATTGTTATTCCAGAGTTAAAGGTGAGATCTTATTTTGTTTTTCATCTATTCCATTTTCAAATTTCTTTTGGGCTCTATAGTATTTGAATATTTTTTAGTAGATGTGCTTAAAAACCACGACATGTAACTGCAAACACATATACTAAAAAAATATTCACAAACGATTAATGTAGTTATAGCTGCGAATGTTAAAATGGATGCATGATAAAATTAAGATGAATAAGATTAGAAATGCGGATATTTGTAGTGTTGTTAGTTAACTCCAATTGAAGATAAGATGAGAGAGAATTATTTACGTTGATTTGGCCATTTAAGATGTAGGCCACTGAATGCACTTATTAGGAAGGTAGAAAAAATTAACATTAAAGAAGTTAAAAAACTGAGGAGAAATCAAAAATGATTTGGATAAAGGTAGTAAGGATATGAAATTATTAGATTTGAAAGAAAGGATGACCGATAGAAATGTTTAGAAGGAGAGGATGCTTGTATTAGATCGAATATAAACTTTTTGTTTGTCTCAGTTCACTTAATCAATTTCATATTATTGGAATTAAGGCTGGTTAGTTTAGTTTGATATGATGCTTGCAGTTACATGCAAAGTGTAATGGGTTACACTGCATTTATCATTCATTTCAGGCACGTGTGTGCACAGACATATGAAACATCCTGTTTTGGTATGTTGAACTTGCCATCTCATGCGTTGAATTATTTTCTTAATGGCTGCCAGTGCAATAGCTTTTGGGTTTCTAAATTTCTTCGGATCTCTTTTCGGTGACCTTCTTGAGTCAATGATTAAACGGGATGCGGGTGTTAAAGATTCCGGGACCCTTATTCCTGGACATGGTAATCACTTTTTACTGGTTGATTCTTTTAGCATATTAAATTTGTGTTATGACATGCCCAGACAGGGGCAGAGGCACATGTAGCCTAGGACTGCTGCCTACCTAGACTTTGGCCAAGCCCAAGAGAGTTATTCAGCCCAACTTGGACTGTTGGCTAGGGCCAACAATTTGTTGGGCCTTTTCTTTTATTAATTTTGCAAGCTTCCTGGATTTTGATTTCATGGAGTTCAGTAATACACCAGATAATAATAATAATAATAACACAAGGGCAATAGTCATGCCGAGCTTGTTACCAATAAAATCAATGTGTTTTCCTGTTGAGAATGTTTGCCAATTGATTGCCAGTGCGCTTGTAGAAGACTAGGTTCGCACTGTTATGCAGGACTGACTAATTATCCTACTATAATCGAGAAGGAAGATCGATGGGATATTGAGTCTCACATAGAAACTATTGCAGCCAGATAATTTCTGCAGCTGCATTGGCCATAGAACAATACTCTACTTCACAACTAGTGCGAGCAACTAACTGTAGTTGCTCCTTACTCTAGTTTCCAGGCCATAGAAACTGCGTGTGCTCCTTATTCTTCCAGCCCTTCAGTTTTTATATACCTCAATCCCAAAGAAATAACCCTATAGACCAAGATCCTTTGTTTAATGGTAGAGAATTGCTTTTGAGTCTTAAAACACATGCAAAGTTACTACCATGAATAACAATATTATCTATGCAAACCATCAAATATATACTTTGTAGGAAATTAGGATAAAACACTAAACTATATTTAACACTTCAAATCATACCAAAGCTTGTAACTATTATACCACTAAGTCAGCCAAATCAAGCATGAAGAGGTTAAATGAGTTCAAACAAGGAATGGCAAAGACAATACTTTTTGAGACTCCCTTTATGAAACAAAGCTTGAAGGTTGTTCCATATACACACTTTCATAAAGATAATCATTCAGGAAAATATTCTTGACATTCAATTGATAAAGAACCTAACCTATGGAGGCAACAAGAAATATAAAAACTTGAATCGAAGCCATCTTAGTGACGGAAGAGAAAATTTTAAAATAATAACCACCATATTGCCCGGAGAAACCCTTGGTGAGAAGAAAGGTGTTCAAACAATAAAAGTGGTTACAATAAAACCCTCGGATTTACTTTAATCGTGTACACCTATTTGTTCCCGATTTGGTGCTTACTTGTTAAGGGTGTGATGAGGTTCCAAGTTTCATTATCAGCTAGTTCTTGCATCTCATCAAACATAGCATCTTGCCAACTAGAGTGAGTATTTTAGAAACAAATCAAATTAGTGAGGCAATCATCCCTCATGCCTGAGCAGATAAACCTGTATTAGAGTTGGTATAGAGTGGTTTTGCACGACAAACCGTTATGATGAGCAATAAGGTCATCATCAGGGAGAATCCCTCTCTAGATCGGAATAAGGAGAGTAAGTCGAAGACTTGAAGTAGGATGATTCACAGGATCCATCGTAGGCAGATTTATGCCTGCCAAATGAGTAGAGATGTGCTTAGCCAGAGCTGACTGATCCAGTGAGTCATAGGAGTCATGAGCCAGAGAATCCAATGGAGTTACTCTTCGTTTATACACATCCGTACCATAAGTCAGAAGAAGGGGTTTTATGGGTCATAGGATCCATCATAGGCAGATTTATGCCAGCCAAATGAGTGGAGATGTGCTTAGCCAGAGCTGACAGATCCAGTGAGTCATAAGAAGAGTCATGAGCCAGAGAATCCAATGGAGTTACTCTTTATTTATACACACAACCATACAATTAGTTAGTCGAAAGGGTTTTATGGGTGGTGAGGGAGGATTATTAGCACTTGGCTAGATTTGTGCGTAAACGACTGAGAAATCATTTGGAGGAGATTCAAATTGAGAATGAAAAAGATTGCACTCATGGAAGACGACTTTATCTGAAATAATATAATGGCCTAGATTGGGTGGGTAACATCTATAATCTTTTTGATGATGAGCATAACCTACAAAGAGATTATGAAGGGACTGTGGGTCCAGTTTAGACACTTGAGAGTTGAGATCGAGTATGGCAAATAAAACAAATACAATTAAAGTTATTGTAACCATAGGAAATGAGTGGGAAATGAGACTAAATTGATTGTCACCATTAATGACACTTGAGATGATTAATGAGGTAGCATGCAGTTAAACATCTCCTCAAAATTGTTTTGGAATATGGAGGCAAAATAATAGAGTATGAGCCACCTTAAGCATGTTTTAATTTTTACGTTTGACAAGATGTTTTAGTGTATTAGAATCAAGAGTTTGGTGGGTGACTTTATGATGAGAAAGAAATATCATGAACTAATTCTATGAGTATTTCTATCATCACCCTGTAAACACTTATTTTATTAAAAATTTACAAAATATTGAAAACATTTCAAAACATTTTTTATTAAATAAAGTCACATCAAAGGTTACATAATATTTGAAGCCAAGCTTTAACACAACGGGACATGGTGGGAAACGAGTATGACACAACGGGACATGGTGAGAGTTGAGATCAATATGATTGACAAAATAATTGCAATTAGAAGTTCTTGGAACCATAGGAAATGAGTAGGAAATGAGACTAAATTGGTTGCCCCCATTAATGATACTTGAGGAGACGATTAATGAGGTGACACGCAGTTAAAAATCTCAAAAAAAATTTGAAATATAGAGGCGAAAGAAATAGAGTATGAGCCACCTCAAGCATGTTTTAATTTTTATGCTTGGCAACATGTTTTGGTGTATTAGAATTGGGAGCTTGGTGGGTGACTTTATGATGAGAAAGAAAAGTCTATTAGTATTACTATCCTTATCACCCTACAAATACTTATTTCATTAAAAAATTTCAAAATATTGAAAAACTTTAGAATATTTTTTCATTAAATAAAATCACATCAAAGGTTACATAATATTTGAAGCCAAACTTAGACACAACACGACATGGTCTCCAAATATTAGAATGAAGGAGCATCTATTAAGTTAAGGAAGATAAGGTCCACAATAGTACTTAATAAAATGATAAAATTCACATTCAATACAAACATAATGAAATTCACCAATTAACTTTTGAAGGGTAGTTAAATGACAGATAACCAGAAAGACAATGGAGGTAAATTATGTGGTGGACTATTTTGGTAAAAAAAAGGTTTGGTGGGCATGGCCTCTACCAATAACCTTCCTTATCAACGGATCTTGAAAACACAACCATGGAAGAAAAATATGATTGCACAATGCAATATCTTTGTTATTTGATTAACTAACAATAAATTAAATAGTGAGTTAGGAACATAAATAACTGTCTAAATTCAGGTCTCATGTAAGTTGAGAGGTTTCACTCTCCTTCGTAACTACTAACGAGTTGTTTGCCATCATGATATTTGAAACAACATATGCAGGGCAATAAGTAGTAAAGTGACTAGAGGCACCTAAATTGACCACCCATATGTTACTTTCCACAGGGATACATGCCATGTGATTATCTGTCTGAAGATAGGTGGCCAATATTAGGTGTAATGGGCAAACTCATCATCTATCATCTCAATTGTCCTCATTCCATAACTAGGTGAAGTCTTATACCTTAGTTACCTTTGATGTGGTTATATTAGCATTAATCACGCCTTTAGAACTATTTAGATTTATACAATCGCTCATCAAATGTCCTATATGGCCACAATGGCCTCCTTTTCCATCACGACCACCTTAACTGTCACAGCTTCCTTCTCACCCTTTCCAAAATTGTGAGAAATATAAGGCAGACTTCTTGTCTTATACTTGTATCGATGAAGACTGACATTTGAGAGTAACACTGCGGTTCTCTCCTATAAGGTATGATTTTTAACATTCTTTCGAAATGAATACTTCTTAAGAAACACATCCTAATAAGTTGTTCCTTTAGAACCACCATTTCCTTTGATGTGATACAGAGTAAACAAATATCGCTTAACTCATCATATAGAGTTTGAATTTGGGTGTACATCTTGAATTGATCGATCACTCCAAACACTTCTTTCGTACTTCACAAAACCTAGGCTTTTTATTAGTGTTGAGTAAAGTGTGGTTAGTCGATCATAGGCCTCGTATATCGAGGGACAACTAGCTACCATCACCTTCACCTTTCGATCATGGAGTACAAGAGAAGACTAAAATTTTGATTTTCTTCAATACACCAAGTCAGATAATTCGGATTTGAGATATAAGGAGAAAGGTTGGTTAGGTGACAAAAATATTCTTGCACCATAGTTCATAATTCTAGGCACCTTTCAATTTTTCCTCCAACAGCCTTGTGGGAAACAAAACAATCCGATCAGAATTGTTACTCCTAACGGCGGTTTCTGCTGCACCCAAAGCCTGCATCAATTGAAATCTTTCAACACCCTTCTTCTGAATGTCACTGTCTGCCGTTATTGCAGAACACCAAACACGACACCACTATGTCTTGTAAGGTTGCATCTCTGGGCCAACTATAATGAAGGATGAATGCAGGGGAAATAGGAAACCGTAGAGAAAATATATCTGAAAAATCATGGTGTACAGATCACACAACTGTGTATCCATGAGTAGACAAAAAGGAAGGAGAACGAGTGGGAGGATGAACGGCAATCAAAACAGGTATGGGAAAGAGATACAGAAGGGAGAGAAACCAGATTGCTGCAACCACAAGGGAGAGAGATACAGAAAAGAAGGGGGTGGTGGAGTGGCCATGGGTTGCATTTTATTATATAAAGTCAGAAATACACCAGGAAAAATATTTAAAAAATAGAATTAGAAACACTGGGCAGTCAACTATTTTTGGGACAGCTGGCCGATTTCCTTCACTGCTATTCTATCAGGGTGAAAGGGTTTTTATAATGTTGCTACCCAATTTTGATGTTACTTAGCACTTCTTACATATTCTTATAAGATGAGACAATGATTATGTGCAGGTGGGATTCTGGACAGAGTAGACAGCTATGTATTCACAGGTGCACTGGCATACTCCTTTGTCCATGCCTTCTTGCCGCTTTTTGGTGTTTGATGGCATCATTTTCATGAATGCCAAGGGAATATGCAAGAAGGATTTTTTTTCCTGGGTTTTTCTATTTGAAGCTTATAGGGATATTTGACTCGAGACAGTTGGTGAATAGGATATTCTTAGGGAGTCGGAGATGACATTCTGCTACTCAAAGAGAGAATGGTGACAGAGTTTTCTATGTTTACTTTTGTTTTAAATCACAAACGAAGTGTTCTTAATGCTAGAAGAATGGCGATTGCACCTTCATTTCTGCAACAGAGAAGTTGCCACATCAGGAGGCTGCAAATTAACCCACAAGGCCGAAAAACCAGAACCTGCTCTTAGTCATGTATGCCCTTTACGAGTACAAAAATTTGAATACCTGAATTTATTTATTGATTGACGTTTTGATCTATTGAATCTCTAGATATAAGAAAATTACAAGTTCACAAGAGCATGTACCGATTATGATTTCCTTCCTCAGAATTACATTTCTTGCATCCACTCTCAGGCATGAAATGCTCAAATTTTCTTGTTAGTTGCGAGATTACTGTTGATACTCCTGTAATCAATAACTTTAATTGGATTGTGTAATACTTATTCTCGCAATTCCACATTTGTTAAATTCTAAAAATGCTAATTACATAGTGAATTGTACCTGAATATTCCAACTGTATGGATTTATATATAATCACTTCTGCCTTAAAAACGTTCTACTCAGATCATTGGGTGATGTTTTTCATTGTGATTAAGGTATTGCAGGTATGAGCCTTTGAGAAACATTGTTGCATACAGGGGCCTAGTCAGTGTTTGTCTTGCCCTTATTTTGGAGCCACTGCTACCGATAGGATCGAATGCAGGGTATTTGTATTCACAGAACAGGTGGAAAATTTGTTGCATGGAAAATGACCAATACTCCAATAGCATGATACCTCTCCTTCCTATTTCTGTGTTAAGTTTTCTTGGCAGTGATGATGTGAGGCCTTGAACCCGAGCTTTTCCATTAAGCGGGTTTATGATTCCAATTGAAACAACGGCCGTCGCTTTGTTGTAATATGGGTAATCAAATTGGCACATGGAGGTCGTGTTTGTTCTTTTTTATTATTATTTTAGTATATGGGTTATATCGGATAGGGACACGAATAATGTGAACGTTGACTCGTTTTGCTTGGTATATGGGTAATCAAATAATCACATGAAGAACGTGAAAGTAGTTTTTCATCGGATGGCTGTTCCCTCAACTAAAGTCGAGTTGGAGATAAAAACACCATATTTTCACAAATTTAAGCACCCTTGTTTCTTAGCTGCAGACCAACAGCAATTTTCTGTCAATTCATTTTGTCTCCTCTTTTGGTTTTTGTTTTTGTGCTATTCCATCGTCAATGCAGTTGCCGGAGTTGATGTTGCCCCTATCAATCCCCACCAATCGCACTTTTTGTGCAGATCTAGTGGCGCAAAAAATTGTGATTTTATCTTTTGGGCCGACTTATAAAAGCAGCAGTGTCTCGTTTCCTATTGTAAAACCGTGTGGTTTACCAATTGTTTTCGGAGGGCCACAGCCACACAACACAACATCGCTGCCCAAAATGGGAGGTAGCAAAAGCTCCCTAATCTCCCAATGGATTTGTCCCTTCTCACTTCTCTTCTTGTTGTGCCCACTCTTCCAGATATATTCATGTATTATTCACTACAGAGACGACGCATTCATCAATTATTTTGTCCACCCAATGTCAGTGTTTGAGCACATGGCACTCCACGAGATGGCCTTCGGCAATACAGAAACACACAAACAAGCATTCTTCCGTCCCATAGATATCATGACCTATAAAAAGCATTTCCTGCCTTCTAGTAATTATCTACATAATTATGTTATGTTTTTGTATGTATTAGTTTTTGCATTTAAATACAGACTTGGGAATTTATACATAATACATGTATATGTTGGAGATTGCATTGCATGGATTTTGAATTCCCAAATCAGTTTTTCCCCGAGCACAAATTGAGACATTCTATGCTTTGCATGAACTGTGAAAATGCGGAGTTACATCACAGATAAAGGGGCTAACCAAAGCAGTAAACAGGGGAAAGCATGCTTAACCAAAAAAAAAAAAAAAAAACGGCTAGGGGAACATAATAACTTTGAAAGAGACACCACTAGTGGCTGCTTGGTTGACCTTGATGGTAGGTCTCATTAATTAAACACAAAGGGTGGAGATAAGGTAAAGATGGGAAAATATGATTTGGACGCTGTGGGGTCCAAATCATATGTGTGGGGTGTCCTACCATCAGTGGTGGCCTTTTGACAATCAATGAGTGCTTACTTTTTTGGTTTTCGTATACGCAGAAAAAGAAAATATGTGTGTGCGGGAAGCGAAGGACGCGTTGTTTCTAAGCTATGGAATGGCTGGCCAATAGACAGAGGCTGAGAGCAAGATAGGAAATGAAAACAGTGACGGAAACTTAAAGGAGGGTCTGAGGATATATAGTGGCCAAGCATCTCCAAAAGCTCAAGGGGCACAGAGAGGCAAAAGCTAAATCCAATGACAAACCCAACTTTTCTTGCACACGCACACCCATGTAATTAGCCCCCCACAAACTTTTCTTTTCTTCTATTGCTTTTCTTTGCCATATTGGCCTTGGATGCTTCACGTGGTTGGCCTTTTTTCTATTATATTTTGTATGAATTTATTTATTATTTAACTTTGTTTTTTTGCTTTAGGGCTGGCTTATGTGGTGTATTAAACCAAGAAAATATCTTTTGAATACAAAATGTTGTGTGTAACCATGTGACCAGCACAGGGACTAGGGAGATTGTAATAATTATTTATTAAAAGTAACTTCTTAGTTATAGTTTACAAATATACACTATTTATGCCTAACTATATAATATATGAGCAATGATTTAGACATCAATGATTAAATTGATGAATTAAAATTAAATATTAGTTCGTTGAATTCTTGTTTTTTGGAAAATAAATGAGATGACTCATCAGTCATTCAAATTAAACGAAGACCATCCAAGGCAAAAAGTACTAAAATTTTGAATTGTCCTAGGGTCAGGCAATTGAGGTAATTGGGACCCAGATGTCTTTTGTTTTTTAATACCAAATCAAAAGATCAAATAGAATAAGATGTAATAAGATAGTGGATGGGTGGGTTCTGCGTGCTGGAATGCATATGGGCAGTTCCTTTTGGTGTCTAGCCTGCACCGGCCCACATTTCATATTGAATCGTATTTTATTATATTTTTTTATTCATTTGAATTGTTTTACTACACTTTCGTGTTAGTTTTGTTTAACTTTTATTTATCTTATTGTGTTTTAATTGAGTTTTTATGTGTGTTTTAGTTATTTTTAAAATGTTTTTTTGCGCTTTTGGAGTGTTTCAATATTTATTGCATGTGTACTGGATGAAAAGAACCAAAACGAATCAAGTTAGGCCAACTTGCGGATGAATGACATACTTTTAGATGAAAGGCAAGAGCTTGCAGTTTAAACAGCAGGTTAGGAGTAAAAAAGGATTTGGATATCCCACTACGAGCAAAATTATTACTTGTTTAGATTTAAAGAGGTTTTTCTAGGTTTATTTTTGAAAATGCATTTGAGATATAGGATCCTTGGCTTGGTGCGACCGAAAATTCCCCTGTGAAAAAAGTTTTTTCCTGTTAAAAACCAATACAATTTTGTCTTTTTTTTATCAAGGTTTTTGTCAAAACAAGTCAATCACCAAATTATTAAAGAAAATAAAACCCATTTTGTTTAAGAAAAAGTCACTTGTCATAAATATGTTAGGTTCGAAAAGGTTTGAATACAAAAATTAAGGGATTTGCTCCATTACGTTATTCTAACCATAAAAAATAAAATACTAATTTCTTTCTTTGGTCTTTTTTTATCTCACTGCATAAATTAAAACTAAGCATGCTTCCTTAAGAGAACTTCATATTATATATATATATATATATATATATATATATATATATATATATATATATATATATATATATCACATCCTAAAAAATACATTTTGGGGAATGGTTGTCACATAGCCTCTCGAAGGAATCACATAATGATTTTTCAACATGTTTTCAAATTTCTATGAAAATATAGAGTTTCATGCTAAGCATAACACTCTCAAAGGATTTGCATCACAATCTTCAACATGTTTTATAATCCTCATGAAAACATATAATTTCAAACTAAACATGACATTTTTGAGTAATTTTCTTTTGAAGATCATTTCAACAATAATATGCTCTTTAGTTCCATGCATGCCTTTTCAAACAATAGATAACTATTTAAATAACAAGCATGAAGATAATTACATTGACAAGCATGTTTCTCAATTCCTTGTACGGAAAGAAAGAAAAAGAGGAAAACCTAGTAGTTACTAAATATAATATAAAAAAGAAATCATTTTTTAAGTAAGTTTCAACTCCAATGTAAAAGGTTTTTACTTTATAGAAAATAAATAACTTATAGGAAAATAATGCATCGTGAATCCTAAAATATGAAATACCAAACTAAAACTAAATGAAAATGCTATAAAACAAAAAGTCAAAAAAATATTGCAATGAAGAACGCTATTTAAAAAATTAATTAATTTGTGAACTAAGCTTTGTAGCAATAGTTAAAAAAACAAGTTGAAGTACCAATTTTATTCAAACTGAAAATGTCATTTTAAATAGTTTTTTGAAAAGAGTTCTGAAAGAAAATATCAAAAAAGAGTTTTGAAAATAAGTCATAAAGAAGTTTCAAAAGGACATTCCAAAAAATAACTCCAAAAATGATTTTAAAAAAAGTTCCGAAGAAAGTTTCAAAAGAAGTTACGAAAAGAAATCTTGAACCATGTCCATGAAGCTACCATTTCACATGAAATTTTTTAATTTTTTTAAAAAGATAACACATATATTTACATACATATAAACATATATAAAAAATAATAAAAATGAGCAAAATTTGAATGTGCAAGTTTGAATCATATCGGAAGCGCTATCCCAGCCATTAACCATCATTGACCACCATTGAACTCTAACTTTTTAATGGGTGAAATGCTTTTGCTCATAACTTCTTTAATATTCTACAGAATTGGACCTGGTTTAAGTTTATTGTTCAATTAATCTCATCTCCTACCATTAAGATCAAATTCAGGGGCAAAATGACCATTATAAAGGAAGTCTTTTCTTAGAATTCCATTCATGTGTTGATTGTTACTATTTATTAATTTACAAGTTTATTTAGAAAAAATATATGTAAAGGAAATTAAAATGTATATCGTAATTTTAATCTGAATAAAATGATATCTGACAGTTATAAATAGACCATAGAGAGTAGCCTTCTAAAAGTTTTAAAGGTTTGGGTGCTCCTCTCGGAGTAGTTCTACGGTTAGAGAGAGAATGAAAACCTAGATAAAAAGAGAAGAAATTGAGAGGTTTTGGAAAACACCCAAGAATACTATTAATACAAGCAAGAAGAGATGAGAAGGAAAAAAGATAATGTGAAAAACTCTCTCTCTCTCTCTCTCTCTCTCTCTCTCTCTCTCTCTCTCTCTCTCTCTCTCTCTCTCTCTCTCTCTCTCTCTCTCTCTCTCTCTCTCTCTCTCTCTCTCTCTCTCTCTCTCTCTCTCTCTCTCTCTCTCTCTCTCAATTTCAGATGATTTTTGCAAGGTTTTGTATTTATGAATATTGGTTGATTGTTTATTTTAGACATTTATTGAATGTTATTGGACTAGCTAGCTACCCAATTGCACGTTTTAAGTTTAATTGTGAATGGCTAAATGGTGAAGTCAATAATGATTAATCAAGATAACAAATTAGGAAATGCATTTTACAAGAGAGTACATGCTCATAGAAAACCAAATTAGCCTTAAACAATCTTAAAGTGATTTGTCGGTTCTAAGTTAGGATGGCTAGTTATACTACAAGGAGTTAAGTTTTCAATGAACAAAAATTGAAAACATTAACTGAATAATAAATTATCATATATATTTGAGAAATAATTAAAGGAAGTCAAATCTCTAATATATACAATGGTCAAAATAAATAGAAGCATTTCATGTAGTTTAATTTCATGTATTTTAGTTAGTTTATTTTCTTATTGCATTTTAAAATTTTAAAATACTATAAATAATTTAATTTTTTTAGGATCAAAAGGCAAAGACAATATAGTCCAAGAACTAAAATAACAAATTAGGAATGTGAGAGCACATGTTCATTAAATCAGGATTAGTGATAGCCTTAGACAACCTTAAGTTGCTTAATTGGTTATCTAGTTTAAGCTAAAATTAATACACACCAATATCACTCGAAAAGCTAGTATATGGCACAAGTAGTTAGATAAATAAAATTGAAACATTATTTAAATAATAAACATATTTGAGATATAATTGAAGGAATTCAAATATCTTATATATACAATAATCAAATTAAACAGTTGCATTTAGTTTATGTATTTTAGTTAGTTTACTTTCATATTGCATTTTAAAGTTTAAAAATACTATAAATCTTTCGTTTAAATTTCTTAAAACTGATATTCTAATCTTGGTGGAATTGGTCTTACTTTTTGTAAGAGTCTTTTGAGGCCCTCAATCTTTTGAGGCTTGTGCTTCACAAAATTGTTTGCCACTTAATTCCTTAATTAAAAGTTGCCATCATTGTGCAAACTTTAGCAGAATAGATGATGAGAAAAAAATTGGCGTACTTTTTATGGGCTTCTGTATCTAGAAGATGCTCACACGGTGCTTTTTCTCTCTATCTTTGTGCACTGGAATCGGCTCCTTTCAGCTATTAGAGAGGGGTGAGTAACTAAAGGTATGCAAAATTGACAGGTCCATATCTATCAGAGGGTTGGATTTGATTTGTTTGTTTTGGTGGAATAAGGAAAGCCATCTTTTTACATGAAATTTCTGAATCATCCTCTTCCCCTTTCTCGCTCAGTCCGCTTTCGGTGGTGCCTAGGCTCATCTCTGCCACTTTAACAAACGCCCGAAGTTTTTTCCCCAAGGAAACTATGCTAGCTAGTGACCTTAAAATGTGTGTTGTTCTAAAAGTCGTCTTACTTACATAACCCTGCAATTATATATATACAAATCAGTATCCAAGAAATATAAAATGGTGATTTGTGTCTTTTGAGGGGGTACTTGGTTGCTTGTAGACACCTTGCTCAAAAGGAAACACGATCTAGGAAAAGCCAGAGCATCATCGTTTAGGAAATGGCAAACCAGGAAAGAGAGACTTTGCCGGCTGCTTGCAAGCATATATGTGTAATTAATGAGTGTGTGGTGTGGCCATGGAAGATCCGAACAAATAATGAGGCTCCTCAGAGCTTGAATTGGGTTTCAATTATAATGCAGCAAAGAAGGCGGGAAGGAAGTGAAGCCAAGCCCTTGTGTATGTATGGGGGAGAAAATTAAAGAAGGAAGAGAATCTGGCTCCAATATTGGTCTGAAGTACAAGTGTATCATTTCAAGCTAAAAAGGGCTTGTTATGCACAGCGTGGAACAGTCGGAGCCACTGGACCCTAGAAAGTGGAGTACAGACAAACCCATCTCATCGAGGACACTTAGAGTTCTCTCTCTCTCAAACCATGCCCATGTACTTTGTTGCCCTCCTCATCTTCATCTTTACCTATAGAGATCGAATGGCAGCTGTGAAATGACATTACACGTTAGAGGATACTAATTTCTTCATGAATGTCAGTATATGGTGGGAATTTTCTGAACCAATGTATCTCCTACGCCCATATTTGTCTTGACTACTGTAACCCAAAAACTTCATTACTGCAGGGTTTTTTCGCGGCTACTGATCATATATATATATATGGCATACATAATTAATTGGGGTAGAAATAGAATAATGGGACGTTACGGATCTTCTCTTCTCTCTCGATCGATCGATCGATCAATAAAAGAGAAGGAACCATTACTTATGACAATATATATATACGATGGGTCGAATGTAGTGGGTGGTATATACGCGTCCACTTGTCATCGACGACAACATAGGGAAGTACACTCCTAGCCCATGTTTGAAGCGCAGATACATCCGAATAGTGTTATGGTCGTCAGTAGTTGGACCGACGGGGGGCTGGTTGGTACGTCGCATTTGTCCGTGAATTTTGGACGTCCGCATATATATAATGTCGTCCAGACTCGAGCGCTATTGGATCACGCCAGCGTTAGCGTTACACATGATGGGAATCTTGAATCCATCACGAGCCGTGATCGATTGTACGTTCGTAACATATTTTTGACTCTTTATTTTTAGAAATAAATATTTATACTCCAATGCTTAATTACGTGTCATAATTTCGATGATTAACATGTAAAAAAAATTATTTACAGTTTAAATGTTCTGATTATATTATCAGTTATTTTATAGATATTTTAATTTAAATTTAGATATTTTGATAATATACTTTTGAACTTAAATTTTAACACTATAAAAAAATCTTTTTAATGATAAGGACATTCTAATGATAAGATTATAAAATATAGATGGAAGACTAATCTGAATAAATAAATATTTTAAATTAAAAAAATTAATTATCTTGCTTCACTATAAATAGAACTAATTTATTATAGATAAATATATTTATAAACTAATTAAAATAATAAAATCATTTTGTCAAACTAATTCATATATTAACGAAAAATAGAAATTTGTTCATGAAATCAATACAAACGTGCCAATAAAATAATAGAAACAATACATGATAAATAATGATTCCCTAAAATACAATCGTTAAATATAATTGACTAAAAAGTAACTATAAAATAATAAATTATACAAAAATTAATTGTAAAACTAAATAATATATAAAAAAGGAGAGATTGATACTCGCACCTACTAAATTGGACAAAAATAACCATATCTCAGTATCAATACTCCCTTTCCTGAATCCAATATGTGGTAATGAGATGGTGGGCCATGGTAATTATGTGATGCCACATCAGCAGGTTTATTGCAGATTATTTGTAAAATCTCAATTGGAAATGACAGAACTCATCAAACTTGTGAACTTATAAAAACAATGAAAGCTTTGAACCCCTTAAGTAGATTAATTTATGAATTTAAAGTAAGTTTTTATTGTGTGTGTACGTGCCCTATATCATTAATAGAAAATTTCATACAAAACTTATATAAGGACCCATGAAAAATTTTATGATTAAGTTTATAAATTAATTATAAAGTTTTACTTAATATTATAATTAAATTTTCTAAATTAATTTGTTAATTGATGTTTATAATTAAAATGTCAAAATTTTAATATTTAATTAGAATTTGAAAGAATAATTAAATTAAATATACAATTTATAATTATAAATATTAATTAAAATTTGATTATAAATGCCGATTGAAAATTTAATTTTAAAACTTTTAGAAATTTAATATTTAATTATAAATAAAAAATTATATCCTCCAAGTGGGAGAAGACTGGCATTGGAGTGTAAGATAGCAATGTGGAGAAGGATGGCTCGTCTAAAGCAATGGTGCTAGCTAGTAAAGGCACAAAGAACCATATCCATTGTATAGGTGGCTCTTCTCGAAAGGGTCAAGAGGCAAGTTGTGGCGGTAGCGACAATCAAAGTTGTACTAGTTTAAAGATTAAGGTTGACAAAGAAAGTAGACAAGTAGATTATAAAAGATTATCAGCCTTTAATGGAAAATTCACTAGAGAAAATGTTGACAGATGCAAAGCCCTGGCATTCACTTCATCCATAATAGACCCAGAGAGGCACTAAGGTAGACTTAAAGCTACATTGATAAGATATATATCCTCAAACAAAAACATTTGGAGGAAATATGGATCTTTGTTTCCTTTTGGTGTTTATGAGATGAATCATATGTTGGATATAAATAATAAATTCTTTAATAAGGATATAGAAAACTATGTGATATCTTTGAAGATAAAGATGAACCTATTATTAGAGAAGTATTCGCATAAGGAGGCCACTAAGTTTTTTCTGTATTAAATGTATTATGATGTACCTCCTTCAGCATGATTCAGAAGTAAATTGAAGGAAAGGCTTTTGGGAACAAACCATTAATAGTATTTTAGGATATTCTTCCTTACTTGATAGTTAGACCTTATTTTATGTTACTTAAACTTGTTATATTGGGTAAAAATATTGTAATTTTTGACTATCATCTATTCTTTAACAATGCAATAAAGATTGAGTGAGTGAGGCCTCTCACTAACAATCTGAGTGTTGCCCCAAAGAAGAGTAAGTTTTATGAGAGAATTAAAAGGGATCCACTTGAGAAGAATCAAAAGCTTATAGTGGTGAGAAGACCCAAAAATAGAGTGCCACAATAGCTAGATGACAAGAGATGTAGAGTGTTTATATGCTTCTTTATCAAATTTATTCTCAAATTTAGTGATAGAGCTTAAGACGATAATAATTTTGTCAAATATTCATAGAAAAGGGCATTAAGAAACAAGCTACCACAGTAATTTATAAGTACAACATGCTAATTGTGAAAGAATAGTTAAAAAATCTTCATTCGTGAGTTAAAGTTATCAATTCTTTTGATATGACAGTATCTATTTTATTTTAATAAAAATTTCTCTCTCTATTAATTATGGTTTGTGGTTATGTATTTATTTTTATTCAACTTCAAATCAATCAAGGTTTTGGTATTATTAAATTGAGAAAAATTATTGGATTCTATCTAGTTGAATTTGATAGACACATAAGTCCTTACTTGATTAGGCAAATTGATCTTATTTTTACACCTTTAGTTGTTGACAGTAATATATATATATATATATATAAAAGGTAAGTGTTGGTTGAATTCAAACTTGAATCAATAGTAGAAATGACATATTTAAGCATATTAAATTGAAACAATAGTAGAAACAGTAAGTGTTGATTTCTAAATTATTTTAAAAAGAAAAAAGAAAAAACAAAACTTAAGCATGGATTTTACGGGTTCCATCCATGTATGGACATCAAGGCTATAGTGGAGAAACAAAGCGACGATTGAACACCAATTGAGAAGTACCGAAGACTAATGGTTCCATTGCAAAACTATTATTAAGTCAGGGTAATTATCTCCTAGAGCCCTTAGCCTAATTTCATTAAGAAACAAATTGTGGGATCAAATCATTCTTGTCTAAAATTAATATAGGAACTGCAAATTACAAAATACCCCATGATAGTGTATTAGTGATTAGTACACCAAACTAATGCTCCCCAATCCCTGTGCAGCAAGCTAGGCAGTAACATTATTATAATATCATGACTGGCTAAGAATTAGTAAAATAATTAGAAACGAGAGCTATCGAGTTGATAGAAAAGTTGGTGCCTCATTTAAATGTGGGGCAAGTCGGGAGGTTTCCGAATGCAATGATGCAACATCCCATGTGGATTAGCCGCACGACAGCCTATTCTACGTATTATTATAATAATGATAATAATAATAATTCACAAATAATAATAATAAAAATAAAGTTTATGATAAAGAATCGTTTATAAAAACATCTACCAAAAAACTAGAGGGGGGTGGGGGTGTGGAGAAAAAGAAAACGAAAGAGGAGAAGCTGATTCTGGTAACCAAATTCACAGATGGGCCCACTTATTGGTCCACCCAAAGCCCATTGTGGGTCCCACCATGCCTAGTGTGCATTACACAAATGACGCAGCCGCACAGGCCCTATCTTTAAATTTCCCTATCTCTATTTTTTTTTTTTTGGGGGGGGGGGAGCGCGCACACTCTGTTGCGCAGGGAAAGAGATAGCAGCAGTAATGAAAGAAAGAAGAACTGTCAGCGTGTGACTGTCACCATCTCCCAGAAGACCCCCTAAACCAATCCTTCCAGCCATCTTAATTAATGGTGATGCATTAGGTCATAATTTACAGACCACCAACCATCAAATCGCTACGGGTCCCCCATTTCCATCTCACAGCTGCTCATGTTTTTGGTAAGGCCAGCAGTGCAGTGCACATCAAACATTGACTGCATAGATTGGCATTGCCCAGCAAACCCCCCCATTAAAAAATAGTAAAAAAACGAAACATGTACAGGTTTTTGGGAATTATAAGAAAATACAAATTTGCAATCATTAATGTGGTCATAGGGCCTGCTGTTCCTGGATGATGATAAATATTTTAGTCATCACAGTCGCACTAACCAAATATTTTAGTCGTCATCCTCATCCTGCCCTTGCATGCACAACATGGCCGCCATCTGACCCAAAGACCCAACAGGTGGGAGACACTAACCAGCCTTGAAGCATGAAGGGAGCATACCAGGTGCACATGTGTGTGTTTTTGTACGTGTGAGAGAAGAGAGGGAGAGAGAGAGAGAGAGAGAGAGCATATCTACATTGCCCACGGGAGACGGAAGAATCTATAGAAAATGTCTCACAGCGTATGAGGTATAGTACTATCCAAGTCTAAGGGGCAGGCATAAAAGCAATTCCCAATAAGCATTCAGCTCATGAATTAACTCACTCATTCCACACTGAGAACTCCGGAGCCTGCAGCCATTGATGACGACTGCATTTAAGTTTTAACTCGATTGAAATTCCAAAATATATAAAATTGCAGACTTTGTACAAATCGCTAATTGGGTTAAATCGCAATTGGTTGAAAGATTAGCATACCTGATGATGCGTGATTTGAAAATATCTTTATTTTCTGATATAGTTTCAAACTCGTGACAGACAATAGGGGCAATTCAACTTTCGTGTTACGAGAGGGAAAATATATCCCCCAGGCCCAGGCATACACAAGAGAGGAGACTCAAACTGCAGGAACAAAATTTACTCACTGCTTTCTTCCCATGTCTAGCTTCACCTCAATGTAAGATTTACAACAAATATCAACCACCATCTCAACAAGAAGTTCCAGAACCAATAACTGGCCCTTAGCACAACATCATGAAACTAAACAACAGAGATACCCAAACAAAGGAGACATAAACGAAAGGAGTGGCAATAAAATCAAGTTAACCAAATAGTACTTTGATTTCTTACTTGGAAATTAACAAGCTGCCTAAACGACATAGATACCACTGGCAATGGCGATACATCACAATGCAGGAGAATTCAAAAAGGGTATTATATAAAGTAAAAACATTAAATATAAGTCGGTTGCGAAGCACCCCACCTTGGCGGCAACAGAGGCAGCGGCAACGAACATACATTCTCAACACCGCCAAGCAGAGGCTGAAATGAGCTCCTTGCGCTGCCAGCACAGAACCAGGGACGAGTGCCTCTTCTCGACATGAAACCCCCGAACGGAGCAGCGCTTCACCACGCACTCCGCCTGGGATTCATTAAAATTGCTGAACGTCAATGGTGAGAATCCGCAAGTCAGGAATAGGGTCCTCCATGGTAGGCTCTTCTCCCGAACCCGCGGCCTTCCCAGCACTGCTTTTTCAATATCTGGGTGGATCAAGAACCTCTCAATCTTCTGCAATGAGTCCTGGTTCACAGCGTCAAGGGAATCCAGCAGGGTACAGTGCGACTGAAGGGCATACACAACATGCTGTGCAAACGTGAGGTCTGACCGATCATGTCCCCTATCCAATGACACCACAATTTTGGGAGACAGCTGCTTCACGAATGGGAGGACCAAAGGGAGAGGTAACGAGTGATTCCCCGAGGACCCTACAGGGATGTTGACCGCAATGGCCTCATTTTCAGACACATTCAGAGGAATAGACCATGAGGCAACAGAATTCAGTGACTCGAGGCTCGAAATTACAAGGTCGAAAGGGATGTTGAGCTCAGCGGCGAAGTGGGTCAGATTCTCGCGGATGAGGCTGAACTCAAGCTCGTTGTGGGTGGCGACGGAGACAAAGGCAGTGATTTTGAGGGACGGAGAGGGGGAGGAGTTGCCGGGATTCCTGAGAGCAAGCTCCTGCATAAGGGCAGCCCACTGGCCACCGTAGCCGATGTCGAAGTCTACAATGTGAAGCCTATCGGAGCCATCGAGGGCTTCAATGAGGGCTTGGATGATGGTGAAATTCGCGAACTGTAGGATGGGAGAGATCTCAGCGAAGGACTTGTGAGCTGCGATCCTGTAAATAAGGTTGATAGGGGATTGGTGTGGGGAAGAGAAAGAGGAGGCAGTGGTGGTTGGGCTGTTGTTGTTGTGGTGGTGGTGGTGGTGGTGGGTAAGGTGGTGAAGGAGTAGAAGAAGAGCCTCCTTGTAGTAGAAAGCAGCCCTAATGAAAGGCTTACCAACCGGAGAGAGCTGGTGATTGAGCCGCGCCAATATCCCCTGCGCGAGTACTAGATTGCCGGAATCCAGCATCTCCGCCGCCTTGTACAACTGGTCCGTCACGACCTGCTGGAGATGGTGCTGGTGATCGCCGCCTGTGGGGCCAACCTTCGGCCGAGGCTGCGTTGGAAGCAGTGGCGGCTGATGAGGAAACCCCTGAATCTGCTGCTGCTGGTGATGGTGTTGGCCGTGTTGCAGCTGCTGCTGCCGGCGAAGGAACAGCTCCTGACCCGAATCCAAAAATGGTTGCTTCGGGAGGAGGCTGTAGGGAGCATGAATGCTGGGGCTGCCGGAGTTTCGCCGCTTTGGCGGGGGCAGCGGCGCCTGGGACACTAGCAGGTGCTGCTGCTCCTGCTGGTTCATGAAAATTGTTGGGTTCTGGGGCTGGTTCAAAAGCAGCTGGGAGTTGAAAACCTGAGGCTTCTCCTCCTGACACTCCGACGACAGCGGCAGCATATTGTTGAGCAGCGGCGAGAAAACCGGGTGCGGGTTCGGGATCTTGGAATTCGCCGCGAAATTTGGGAGGTTGTGAGGGCTAATGTTGTTGCTGCTGCCGCTTGTAGTCCCGGTGCCGGTGAAGCACGGAAAAGGTGCTAAGTTTCCGGGGGCGGGTTCGGGAGGGCCAAGACCCTGGTCCACCACGCCGAAGCCGGCGTTAAATTCAAAGTCCGAGGAAGCGGCACCGCCGTCCCCCTGCAAGAGACGGTTGATCCCCATGGAGGACGCGTCCTCCACATCGCCCATGATCAACCGGTAAATGGACTGCTCCTGGCCCGGTGACGTCGCCGACTCCGACATAAAGCTCACCCAGTCCTCCATCCCCATCCCGCATTTCTCTGGGCCCCCTCCGAGGTCTAAGGCGGTTGGAATCGGCTGGAGCTCCGACCCCCAATCCTCCCTCCGGCTCTCTCCGACCCCCGCGCTGGAGTCGATGCCGGTGTCTTGCTGCGGCCACTTCTGGGACTGACTTCCGGCGATTCCGACGGCGACGCTGGTCATAACAGTAGGGCCTCCGCCGCTCCCTCCTCCTACTCCTCCTCCTCCTACTCCACCTCCCCCGCCGCCGCCGTGTGAAGTTGAGGAAGAAGTGGGAGGGCTGGGGCTTCGTGTGGTCTCCAGGACAGAGGTGGGCTCTGCGCCCAGATACCAACCTCCTTCCTTGGTGGTGCTTTCAAAACCGTTCCACCTGAGCACTGTCGGGAACAACAAATCCGATGAAGATGAAAAACCAGAAATATCTAAATCTAACACCCCCTTCCCCTGAAACTCACAGGGTAAGGGCATCCCCGTCATCTAACCCCCAAATCAACACCGCTTTCAACAACTCGCTCCCTCGCTCTCCCTCTCCCTCTCCCTCTCCCTCTCCCCCTCTAATTTATCAGCAATTATATATAGACCCAGATCACAAGAAACTTGTATGATATTTATATATATTAAATGTAAATCCGAGCTAGATTTTGCACGTAGCAACACAAATCTGCTACTCAAATGGAAAACACAAACATCAAAATCTCAGACCCCATCTTTCTTCATCATTCTCGGTTTTTTTCTACATTGTAGGGACTAAATTTGCGGTGGCTAATCTGTGGAAAGTTTGAATTGGTGGAGGGCATATTTCTCTGCCTCTAGGCAATTCTTGTGTTGTAGTTGTGGTGGTGGTGAATTTCGGAGAAGGAAGGAGTATTCCTTCTCTGTTTCCCTTTCGTGTCTTCGCAGCAGTTCTCTGTATCCCATCTATTTTCTGCCATGGATGCGTGCAACATAAAAAAGTAGTAAAGTGCTCTCTCATCCAGTCCCTCTCTCTCTCTCTCTTCTTTTTTTTTTTTTTTTTCTTCCCATTTTTAATAATAATAATATTATTATTATTTGAAATTTACGTGGTTTTGCCTATAAACGTAGTGTATCTCTCTCTCTCTCTCTCTCTCTCGCTCTCTCTCCTGGTTCCTCTGTCGCTCACATTTTCCCCCAGCAGCATTCCTAGCGAGTGAGAGCTACCCCAAATAAATATATGTTTTCCCCATCAAAGATTCAAAGCAACAAATTTGCTGCTGACCGTTAATGTCATTTTTTTTTTATAAAATAGGATGTTTTTGGTTTAGTTTTTTTTTACTATAATAATTTTAACTCTATCATATTAAGACTTAATTTTTTTTGATTTTTTCAAATAAAAAGTATTTAGACATCATCAAATAATAATATTATATATGATCTTTTAAGTAGCCCATAGAGTTAACCCAAACTCATATCATAATTCATATGATTATTAGTATTATATTTGTTATAATTAGTAATTAATAAATATTATATGTAACTCACTGCAATATATTCATTAAGAAATAAGAGACGCAATAATTTTAAAATTATTATAATATTAACAATATTTTATTTAAAAATTCAAGGCCACTTATAACTAAACTTAATTTTACTTCAACAAATTAGCTTTATGGGCCTATAATGAAATTTTAAAAATAACCATAAATTAATCAATCAGGAAATTGTATGCATATATTGTAAGTCAATCATTATTTCATTAAAAATATGTAATATGTTGGCAAAACCATAACCATAACCATAACCAGTAAACATGGTTATATGAGAAAAGAAATAATTATTAATTAGGCTAGCTAGTTATTTTAAAAGGGTAAATAGAAAGTTTTTTTTTTCTGTTTTAGCATAAACTTGTTTATATGCAAAGATATACAAGTGAGGTGGAGAAAGAAAAATTATCATTTTTTTAGTATATTATATAGTATGTAACCTTTATTATATTAATGATATCTTTAGTTTAATAGAATGCCCTATGGGATAGGACCTTGAGGAATATTTTATAATTATTTCAAATATTCAATGATAACTACTTTTTTTTGGGCTCTGTCATACTAAACGGGTATATACTACTCTCAAAATACGTCCATAGTGTGACTATAAATGGCAAGTCATAGTCATCATACAACTACCTTTTTAATAATTTTTTATATATGAAAAATAAGGTTTTGTTTTTTTTTACTTCTAGTTTATGTAGCCGTATATAATTTGGATCAAAAAGTCAATCCGATTATTTTCTTCCCTAGCATGAGCATGAATGAATCAAAAGTAGAAAATCCAGGTACTTATCATTACAAATTACCCTAACGCAATAGGCCACCGACCCTTTACAAGAATGCAATTGATTTTGAAATTACCCTCTAATCCTAACACCCCTCTCTTATTCTTATTTTTATTTATATTTTCCCCGGAGCTGAAAAGAGAGTAGATTAAGAGCCTGGCGCCTGCCTTTTTTGTGTGATCATTCATGGACATTGTATCCGATGCAATTTCAAAGCAAAGACTTTTAAATCGTCCTAAGCCTACTCAATTCTTGACTTGTGGACGCTGCTCTATTTTATTATTATTATATATAATAATATTTAAAAAGAGAGAAATAATAATAATAAACGTCAAGATTGTGAATTCCATGCTTCGAGACAAAGGCGTTTGCACCACACTCTCCGTAAAAACTCGTGAGCCGCGGATTACGACTGATCTGTCACATGTGTGAGTGTGTGTGTGTGTGTGTTTTTTTTTTTAGTTACGGACGGAAACGCAGTTCCCAAACTACCCTTAACCTTTTTACCTGTGTCCTTGACGGTCTCGCAAACATGTACGAGAGACCCGAAGGGCATAAAAAAGCAACCTGACTGACCGGTCGGGTCGTTCTGTTTTCGAAGCTGAATCTGACGACACGAGATAATGAGAGGCTTTTTGGAGGTTGAACGGATCGAGACGGATTTGACGGATGAGATATTTGGGTAGCACCGAGGATGTGTGGCTGAGATTATTAGACAGCGTCTTTTTTAAAAAAATAATAATAAATTATTAGAAAAAGGGTAACTGTGGGTAACAAACGGGTCGCCAGTTGGGGGCCTCCTGGAGGGGGCAGACGAGTTTGTTGAGGAAAAATAAAAATTCACCGAGGGTATTTATGTCATTTCGAATATGGGCATTTCCCGCTATATTGAATGGGAAAAAAAACGCAGGGGGGGTTGTTAGATTCTCGAATCTCGAGGCCCAGTGTACACATGAAGTGGGCGGTGTGCGTGGCTGGGAGACAGTGGGCCCATTCTGTTCTTTCCTAAGCGAGCCATCATCCAAACGATGCCGTTTCAATGGCCCTACACTGTTTGGTCTTCCCCTAATGATTGCATGTATGTTTTTTTACCCGTACGGCGTGGGCCGATTAGTCAAAAACATCGAAAATTAAAATAAAATTATGTGTGTGTGTATATGCACATATAATAGCGTGTGTTCCACTTTTCATCACATCTTAATAATTTGACATAAAGTTTACATATAATCCACACCCGCGGAAGTTCAGGGTTTCAATCATTAACATAATGGCCATTTAAATATGTGGTTTTCCCTGACTTTTATTATTAAAAACAAGTCAATCACCTTCAATCTTTTCACCATTATGCTAATTATTTCCCAAGCTTTCAAACATAATAATGATAATATCCATTTAAAAGCTGGTTACTGTTCGGCGCGAGGTAAAAACTTCACCCTTAATGATGGTTAAAAACTAAACAAAAAAGACCGTCAACTTGTTAAACGGACAATGGATAGATAATTAATATGACGCAACATTTATCATGCGGAGATGTACCACGTACGTCTTCTATCATTATTACCTAAGCCGTCGATTAATTAACTGCGACTGCACAGATTTAAACCTTGAGACTATTTGGCGAAGAGTTAAACTTATTAGACTGGCTCGAAATTGAGAAGGCATTAAAAAAAACAAATGAATTATACGAATAGATAAAATTGAAAACCGTGGTAGATTTTTAATTAAATAATGTTTTGTTTTCGTAAATCTAAATGGTTTTATATTTTTAATATGTGTGTGTGTGTGTGTTATTTAGATATTTGTCATAACAAAAATCCTGAATTTTCATGTGATTTCTACTCGCCTAAGCAAATAGCATGAGAACATCAATAATGTGATGTGATCCCAATATTTCCTCTTATCTTAAAAGTGAATGTTTTGTGAGAGAAATTTGAGTTATATTTTGAAGTCCCGATTACTTGTGTTAAAAAATTAGTATTTTGTTTTAAGAAAATATAGTATAGTATGAATTGCTGACTTGGGCCAAAAATATAGTCTTGTTAGTTCCACGTTGGATCTTGTTGTTTATTGTAAAATCTTAATGCTCAATTGGACAATTCCAACATAGAGCTGGATATACTTCAAAAACCTTTTATGAGCTAACAAGTACGATAACATGTTTCAATTATTACTATTATTATGTTAAACTAATATTTTTAATATATTCATGTCACATATGGTGAAAGATATAAAAATTTTGTAATTAACTAGTACAAATGTTATAAATAATATTAGAGTCAACCTATCGTATAATTAATGTCATTAAAAGTCTCAGGAACATATATATTGTGAAATTTGATACTATTGTGATATTAGGGTTTATTATAATGATAAGATAACATGTAGCTATCATTATTGTTTATTAATTGAGCAATGCTATGTATAACCGGGCTTGAGTAATTTTTGGATAACCGTGACAACATGTCAGCCTACCAATTCATCGGGGGAGGAGAAAAAAAATCATAGTCATCCAATCCTTCGCAATTTCACAAAAATATCGCGAGTCAGTTACACAAATATTTATTTTTATCAATTATCAAATCTTTTAGTTCATTTGATATACATAATTCATTGATTGATTTGAAGACTTATAAGGAGCATGTCAAGTATCCTATTACTAATGATAGAGAGAAAGATAAGTCCCATTTAACTAGGGCAATTCTAATAATACTTATTATTTTATTATTCTATTATTTATTTTATTTACATATATTTATTTGAAAAGCAAAACAGTTCAACACAACTCTCCACTATAGCTTTTTTATAGTTAAATAATTTTTTTTGTTTACTCAACCATCAATGAATTATGAAGAGAGAAAGAAATTGAAGGATTAAAAAATGAAGGAAGAATAACTTTATTACAAATGAAAAGATACTGTAGCATTTATTATTTTGTATTTTCTTATTTGACAAAGTGCATAGATTGGATTTGAATTATATTTTCTTAAAATTTTCCTCTAATCATATAAATAGAGAGGTAAACACAATACGTTGGAGTTATTTTATAATTTTTAAGTCAACTTACAATAAATTTTAAGCTATTTATGATTTCTTTATTTTATGTTTATTTCTTCTATCATCACATAATCTTTCTCAAGAGCCTCTCTTATACCCAAGAGTCATTAAAACCAATAAGATATTTACTTTCCCTGCCTTTATAGATATGTTAATATTCTATTAATTTTAATTAAATTATTAAAATTAATAAAAATATTATAACATGAAAAGACTTGTATTTAATTTTTTTTTTTTAATTTTACTTACTTCCTAAGGTTAATTTAAAAGAGTCATGAGCACATTGGCTACATCGATCACGCAAGTAGAATAGGCAGACATGCATCACCCCTCCTCCCTTAGCCCGTCCCCACCCGCACTGTAGGATTTGAACGTAACACCTCTAATGGAACTATTGGTGTTTATTTGATAGGCAGACTATAAGTATTCATTACCGTGGGACAAAAGCTTTTATAACAACTTATTAAACTTTTTTTTACTGTTTAATTTCTCTCTTCGCTGGATATATAACAAAAGAGTATTCATCCGTACCCGGACATCGATGATACGGGCCACATGACCATAAGTAATGGGCTCTACTGGGCTGACCAGTAAATCATTTCGGCCCAAAGCACATTATAAATATATTATTATTAATGATATTTTCGAATAAATATGTTTAAGGGCTGTGAAAAACAATGCTACATACACGGACACGGTGCTTTAACATGGACGGGCATTGTTCATCCCTATTCAGCATGAACAGTTATATGCTCATGTTGATGTCCAAGAACAGTAGTTCTCTTGGACTATTAAGTATTAACCATGTGTACAAAATTTTATTAATTTATTAAAAAGCTTAGACAATGTTATTATAATATTATTATGATAAAGCGTCACATGCCTATGTAGCAATTAGTTAATTAGAGAAGTCTAAAAATAAGGATATCCAGGGAAATAATCAAAATTTTCTAAAAAGTTGAGGAGAGGTTTGTGTGTTTGTGTGTAAAAGGTCATATACAGTGAGAACTTACAGTCTGCTACAATAAAGTGTAAACTTTTGATGTGTATTGTTTGATCTATGATTAACATGATGGCGGAACCAGGATTTGATGTATGGGGTTGGAGGAGCCAAGGCATAAATTAATATAGGAGGAAAAGGAAACTTAATATGGTTTGTTTAGAATTTGCAGTAAGGAGGCCCAGTTTGGGGAGAGTTCATGTCAACCAACATGTGTTTTAAAAATATCTTTATAGAAGGGGTGCTTAGAATCTGCAGGGGCCAAACAACATTTTTATATTTTTTCTAATATATATTTCCTATTTTTTTCTTAAATTATATTCATTTTCAAACATCTTTTACGTCTCATTGTCTATTATTTTTCTATTTCATTAAAATATTTTTTACTATTTTTTCTCTTATCTATTTATTATAACCAATCAAAAATTAACATGTGTCAAAAAAAATTATAAAAATAAATAAAAAATAAATATTGACTCCCAAAATATAGAATTTTACATTTATTTTTCATTTTCAAATTCTAGGAAAGGTGATGATGAATTTTTTTTATCAAAATCTTAAAAGTTTTACCTAAAAGTAAAATATGTATATATGAAAATTAAGGTGAATGCTCTAAATAGATTGATTTTATAGATTACTGTTTTATTTAACTATTCTTTTATTACGATTATATGTTAAATGAAACTGTAATTTTATATCTTAATCATAAAACAATTCAAATACATAAAGCACATTAATTTATCAAAATTATATATATTCATAAAAAAAACTTATTTCTATTTATTTGAAATTCCATTCAAAGTATATAACATAGCATAAAATGAGGAAAATAATTAATATAAAAAAATAAACAAATTTATGGGAACACGACTACGGACAGGAAGGCACCACCAAACCTGCGGGTCTGTTTTGGGTACATGTAATATGACTTCAAATCCTTAGAGGGTTCTTGTCCACCTCTGTACGTACTGCAGGGGTTGACAATGATATGCGCCTATGACTATGAGTTGTGATATGTTGGGCACATGCATGCCAACCAACAATTATATATAAATTATAATTTTGAAATAAGCCGTGGAAATGAATGTGCATTTCATTTGTAACCACTAAATAAAAAAAATTATCAATTCAAAATGACCACACAACAACACGGTAAAAAAACGAATGAATTTTTTAAGGAAGCATTCATTATGTAACGCACAAAAAAAAAAAAATCTCTTTTGCTTACCCGATAGTTTGTGAACAATATTAGGATTTAGGAAGTAATCGCAATTATATATATATAAAAACCTTATCAGTCAGCTAAAAAGTTATTTCATCACAACCTCATAAGTTTATTAGTCGATTCATATTAAAATTTAAAATTTTAATCTTATTAATTTATCATACCAATGCACTAGGACCATAATGGGTTCTAATAACTTCTCAATGTGAATATCAATAGCCAATGGAGTAGACAGGGTGGAGAATAAAATAAAAAAGTTTATAAATGTACGAAAAATAATGACACCTAGCTAGAAAACACTATGTGAAGAAAAAAATGTACATTTTGATAAATTCATTATTTACGTCTTATGGGAGCTAGGAAATTGTTTTCTTTCAACCAAAATTTTGGCATACTCTCAAATAAAAATTTCATTAATCATATATCTCTCCTCCATTTTTTTAATCATTGATTGGGACACTTCAGAGCACACATTTGTAATACTTTGTCCACTTTTTTTTCTCGGTAGCAATATATGTTTGCTACTTTAGGAAGCCGATAAATAAAAATGTACGTACAATACCTGGAATAATGCACTTCAACACTTGATTTTCACGTATATGAGCAAATATTAGACGGCGCAAGCCGTACATAGAGAGAGAGAGAGAGAGAGAGAGTAGATTGGATTAAACAGATAGGTGTTGAGAACTAAAACCCTGAAAGCCTTTTCTTTAGAATTCATTCCCCCTTGAAATTGCTTCCAAATATACAACTCCTAATCTATTGCATCATACATATATATAGCTAGGGATGAGAATTAAAAGCTCTTTTTGTTGTGTTTTCAACATTTCTCGCTGCACGTCACAGCTGCTAGCCTATAATTAATGTGATGGCTCCAAAGGTTTCAACAGCCAGCTGCCTTTGAAATATATGAGAAGTTATTACACACACATGTACTGACACAAACACACACACACAGAGCAAAGCAACGGCACCTGTGCGTTGCATTTTCCATAATATATCATATATGTCTACCATCGACGTGAACAACCAAGGAATAATAACCACTACTAGCCTAACAGTTAGCCGAAAAGAAGTCATTCTCCACGCTTGAAGGATATGCGAGTCCATCTTAATTAATTTTTGATTCCACGGCATTAATAAAACGCTACACACCATACCTGCAGCCCGTTTTCCATTTTAGAGTCAGCTAATGTGAGCCATATTGTATGAGCCGCGTCTACCTATGATTAATTAGACCAAAACTCGAGAATGATAGCTTTGAGTATCTAATCTATTAAGCATATATATATATTATTAAAATTATTCACGGGGGCCGGGGCAATATATATATATATATATATAACTAAATATTATTATAATAAACAACCAAACAAACGCTATCCTAAACTCATAAATATATATGAGGCTCAGGAACAAATAAATATTATTACAACTGACATACAAAACAAATATTAATTATAGCCGATGAAACTAATGTATCCTTTGAAAACACAGAAAGTGCACAATCTTTCGCCTAAGGGTAAAAGATGATTTCTACCTGTCAAACAAGTGTTTGTTTGTTTGTCGCCTAAGTTGTCCAAATCACAACCAATGGCGGCATCGATCACGTACGCATTCATATTCATATTTCACTTGTTACTAATTAAAGGCCAATCACGTAGTAAATAATTTGAGTTTTTTAGTTCAGCTCATCGCACTCAAGAAACCTCGAGGACATCATGCCACAAACTTGTTAACAAAAATATATATATAAATGTTACTCTGTCTTCAGGTCTTTGTCAGAAATGTATTGGCAGTTAATTTATTTTCCAACCTCAAATAACCGTACGTGTTTCTACTAATTATAATTAGTGTGGTCAACAACTTATATTATTATAGGAAAGTTAATGTTAAATCAATTTTCACGAGATGAAAATAATATATTCAAAACATAAATGAACATATGATATTACTTTGTCTGCAAAATACTCGGTGTGCTATATATGTGTTCAAGATTATCCAATAAATATAATTATGATTGTGTCAAAATTAAGTAGAATGGCCAAACTCCTCAAAATACACGTAGGTACTTATATTCAACTCAAATTTGACATAATCATTATATTCAATTAGATATTCATTCCCTCTTCGTTGACCATATGCAAAAATTGAATTGACTTGAATGGCAGCGAAAGAAGGTACTTATATTCAACTCAAATTAAATTTGACGCAATCGATTTATTCAATTAGATATTCATTCCCACTTCCTTGACCATATGCTAAAATTGAATTGAATTGAACTGAGGAGAGGGAATTATGATATTCTATATGAAGTGAGTCACGTAATTAATAGACTATGTAATTGAAGATTCAGGATAATTCTTATTGGACTTAAGTGAAATTAGGAACAGTAAAATTATATATACATATATCTCTTTCTTTTTTGTTTCAATTAAAATTAATAAGAGTCTCTTTCTTTTTTGCTTTTTTTTTTCAAACTACAACTGGCTAGCATTTTTCTATTTCAATATAAACTCATAAAAAATAATGTAAATTGAATGATAGTAGAATATATTTAAATAAAAATTTTCATATTATATTATTTATAATAATGAATTTATTAATATTTAGATTAAATCTAATTAAATAAATTTAATAAATGTTGTTTGGTTTAGTTTCCTTTTGCTTTTATCTTCGGTCGAGAAGGGGCTGTGTAGTTGTTTGGGCATTACTGTGGGAATGAGAGGAGACGTACCCGATGTTAGGAAATGAATTGTTTAAGAAAAATATGATTTGTGGTGCATAGCTTATACCAAACCATCCCCTCACTCACCTCCCTCCATGTGATGCCTAGCAGCCAACCCCTCCCACGCGAATTGGAAAGTGGCCTAAGTACTTCAACACCTTCGTTGCACTTTTTTTAAAATCCCCCATTACATGCATACATACAGATTGAGATTTTCGTACTTTGGGGTAAAAAAGAATGATAACCTTTTCTTTTCTCTCTTCGTAAGACACCTACCACCTCAAGCAACAACACCAGGGAACAAAATAAAAATAAAAGTGAGAAGCCTTAGCTGGACACATCACTAAAGGGTCTAGAGAAACCATTTTCTGCACAAAAAGTTGCAATTTGCATGTATCAAACAGTGAAAACTTACAACATCTATGTTTGGTTTATAGAAGACTTGGACTCCCCGTGATTAGAGAACAAAAAAGCCCATCTAGAGGACCTAGGTGCCCCCCGCGCCTTCCCTATAAAGTTAAGGCAGAGATATAAAGATAAATATTAATCTACTATGGTCTATGCCGTAATAAAATAAATTTAAGTCTCTTATACGTACTGATGCTAACAAACATGCTCCATTTAATAATATTAGATAAGTTTTAAGTGCTGTAATTATTTATATTTTCTATCCCCAGACAAATACCAATATACCCCTAGTGATAAAATTATTTATTTAAAGCAAGTGTGTAAAAAACTTTTTTACAACGTAACTCAATTGGATTTCAAGTTTACTGTCTGCGCCATATCAATCTAGCAAAGCTCGTTGGTGTGTGAAAATACTTGTTGTCAATAATTGTGTAATTACATGACTATTTAATTGAAAATTCATTAAAATATTATACGCATGCAACTTGTTGATGTAAATCTCGAAATGCAAATTTATATCCCAAAGAAGAGAGGGAGAAAAAAAGAATAAATTAAAATTAATGCCGGTCAAATTAGAGGATCTTGGTTTCTTAGTCATTCTACCGACCTTTGATTTAATGTCGCATTTGATTTCTTGGGCATAATGTTCTGTTTTCGTTTAAATTAGGATTGGTGATGAATAGAGGTTTTAAAAAATAATTGTACAACGAAGATAAGGAAAACAAAATTATGTAGGTTTGGATGATTCAATGTTTTTCCTATAGCAATAGATATCTACCCCATTAAAATCACGAGAGACCTCAATCATGCAACCTTCATTCATCTGCCCCTTTCGTATGAAATAATTTTGTTGCCCTTATGCAATCAAAACTCGGGAAATTATAATAATAATAATAATAATAATAATAATAATTATTATTATTATTATTATTATTATTAATTATTATTATTATTATTATTATTATTATTTTAAACGACATTGGATAGTGTTTCCAAATCCATCTTGTCACCTGTCATGTTGAAATTAGGCACCATTGATTGTTTATTATTTATTTCATCTAATCATTTTAGGTTAAGAAATGTTTATTTAATTTATCCATCCACTCCATACACGAAAAAAATACTTAGTTTGTTGGAGTTTATAGTGAACAAGAGAATTGTTAAAACTAATAACATTGAGCTATGGGATCAAACAGGTAAAAGGAATTCATCTTATGATTCAATTTATTGATCATCGATTCATTCTTACATTGTACTTTGATAAAATAAATATGCTTGAATTTTAAAATGTTAATTTAAAATTTTACAAATTATGTATTGTAAAGTTGACCATTTTTAGATGAATTTTTAAAATAAATTATATTTTTAAATTTATATCATTTTAGTTTATTAAAATATACCAAAATAATTTATGAATATATCAATAAAATGAGTTTGAATTTGATGAACGAAATATCAAATAGCCCGCAAAGTTCGGCTCACTTGGGAAAAAAGTAACACTCATATGGGACTCTTCGGCCCAAATTTCCGAATAAAAGCTCTCAACCCATTATATCAAGAGAATAAAAATAATTAGGGTGTCAGAATATACATAACAACAAAATTAAAAATATTATTTTTAAAATTAGTTTGATTTATTTGATTTAATTTTTTTAAAAAATTATATATTATTGGATTACAAAAACTAAACTGATCAAATATAATATAATATATATTAAAATTTTTCATCTGTGTCTTTCTACCTAAGTATCTTACGGGCAAATTTGTAATCTTCACGAATTAATATTCTTTTTTTTTTAAATTATACTTATCAATACTAAAAGCATCTCCAATGCATTAGATAAAGTTATAGCTAAAGTTATATTTGACTAAAAATTCTCCTCAATATATGAGTTAAAGTCATAGCTAAAGCAATAAAAAACTAAAATTTGACCTTTGTTTTTGCTTTAGTTGAATATGACATAACATCAAATAATTTGATGCCCCCCAGTATTAAAAATAAAATAAATAATAATAATAAATGATATTGTAAAATGAAAACATAAAAAATATTGTCTTAACTTATTAGAAATATTTACATAAAAGTATATAATTATTAAAAATGCTATTAGAGAATTTAATAGCATAAAACGAGTTTTTATTTATAAATGAGTTATTGTAATATTAAAAAAATTTAAAATAATAGAGAGTTATAGCTTTATATTAGTGTAACACTAGTATATAATTATTAATATAAAATTTTTATGATAATAAATTATATTATTATAATTAATTAATATATAATTATATATTAATAGATATATATTAATGTTATAATATAATATTAGAAACTACAGTTTTGATAAAGAACTTTTAAATACGAGTTATAATAATTTTAACTATTTATATTTTGGCATTTTCTAAATCCATCCATGCTTTTACCCAACATTACTTACTTTTCCATCAGCCCACTACACCCCTCACCTCCCTCTGCATCACCCCCTCCCCTCCTCCACAATCCCATAGCCTCCCGTCGCTGAACTACAATCAAATTTAAAGCTTTCATAAAAATAATATGCAAGAGGAATTTTATTTTATGATTTATATACAACATTCAATTTAAATAAGAAAAAATTTGCTTACCATAAAATTTTAGCTTTCAAAGAGGTTTGGCAAGTTGAAAAGGCGACCATTAATGGGGAATTGTAGACTTACACATAGGGTGCACAGTAGGGATTAAAGTTATAATAAAATTTTATTATACAGTTGTGGAGTTAGTATACGTCTACGTGAGTTTATATGTTACATACAAATAACTTAATTTGATAAAATCAAAAGTTTCTTGTTAGCAAAGCAATGCAAGATTGTTTTTTATTGAGTGTTTTGAATAATATCGTATTTGTTTATATGTATTTGAGTTTTTATTGTGGTATCTCTTATTTTGTGTACATTTTTCTTTTATGTGTATAGATTGTTTAATTTTCTTATTTTATAAATGTCATTTGTAAAATAAAATTGAGAAATACCTCTTGTAAGGACCCGTATCGGATGGAGGTCGGAAGTTAGGCCCGGTTAGCGTTTCAAAACAAAATAGTAATTTGGATCATTACTATTGTTCAGTGATTTAAATAGGTTAGAGTTGTTATTATATATTATTATGATTATTTTAATGTATGCTGTTTTTAATAATGATAATACTAATAATTAATGTTGCGTTTATTGCGGTTATTGGGTTTATTATTAACCCAAGCATTAAATATAAAGACCTTGTTAATATTGCTAGTATTAATTATTAATGCAATATTTTTATTGATAATTATTAATATTATTATTATTATTATAATTATTGTTAAGGTAGTATAAATAGGAGGAACTAGGGTAGAAACCCTATTTTTTGGTCGTGTGCGTGCTTGGCGCTAACGGGGGGAGCACAGGTTTGGAGCAGCGAGATTTGAAGCAAACTGTCGAGTTGATCATTCAAGGCTATAAATCAGGTAGGTGTTCTTGATCGTCCGTTACCTCATTGCTTAAGCACAGACGGAAAGAACTAGTATCTTAATTCTTTACGGGTTCAAACACATGTTCAATTTTGTTACTCGGTATTGTATCTCGAGTTTTGTGCTTGCGTCGTGTCATGGGTGCGATAGCACCGTCGGATGGGGTTGTCACAAGCGGCGGCATGGGCGACGACTTCAACGGCATCTGGGGCGACGGCTTCAAGCAGCGGCGGCAGCGAGTTGTTGTACCCGACGTGCGACGGCAAGGCGAGGACGGATCCCTGCGCGCCGGAGAGAGAGAGAGAGAGAGAGAGAGAGAGAGAGAGAGAGAGAGAGAGAGAGAGAGAGAGAGAGAGAGAGAGAGAGAGAGAGAGAGTCGCGGCGCACTCGGATCCCTGCCGCCCCGTGATCGCCGCTCATCCGCACGCCGGCCGAGAGACGGGGCGACGACGTCTGCCGTCGGTGGTTGCCGTGCGCCCGCGATCCGGCGAGAGGAACAGAGATGGAGATGGGGCGACGGCCGTCGCCCATGGTCGAGCACTCACGACCCGCGTGCGTGGAGGACGAGGGACGCCGTTTCGTTCCCGAGACGCCAACCCTAGTGGGCTGGCGTGTCTTGACTGGCCCAAGTAGGCTGGTTTCTTTATTAAAAAAAACAACAAAAAAAAAACAAAAATAAACAAAAGGGGTATATATATATATAAATATAAATATATATAAATATAAATATATATATATATATATATATATATAATATATATGAGAAAAAGGGTGTTTGTGTTATTTTAAGATGTATTTGACACCTTTGTTTTACTTGGCATTTAAATATTAACTGTAACTGAATATTGATGGTGTTATTATAAGTGCATAATTAAAATATTTCTATGCTACATTTGGAACTTAAACTTATTATCTGTTTAGCGAATTCGTATAAATGAACATACACGTATACGTATACAAATAACCACTGTGGCTTGTAATGATTGGATTGGTGATTTTAATGCTTGTAGGATTGTTGTACTAAGTTTTGACTCTTGGAAAACCTGTTTATTGATTATGAGTATGAATCTGGTGTTTAAATTGATGACGATTAATTGGGAGTGTGGATAATTGTTATGAAATTGGTTGGGTTAACTGCGGGTCCCACATAGGGCTGGCAAGAGGCCGCGGGTCCCCTATGTGGCTGGTAACCCAGGTCCCATATGTGGCAGGTTGTCATTAAGGACACCACAGGTCCCACATATGGCTGACTAGTAGAGTTTTAAATTCCTGGAGTTGGTAGGAATCCCGTGGAAAGATGAATGAGACGTAATGACTTGTTTATGATCTAATGAAATTTCATTATGATAGGATTTGACACTACATTGGCACAAGAACACTGGTCATACAGATTTAGGAATTTATATAGTAGGGTACTGAAGATGGGATCACCTACTGGGCATTCGTGCTCACCCTACTTTATTTCTATTACTTACAGGTTGTAGGGGGTAGCTGTTGGAGCCATAGCAGAGCGGGACGGGACACCTTTGAGTAGGATATCTTCTATAGAATTTTCCTATTTTCTATTATTTATAATTTTTCCGGACTAGGGTCCGTGACAGTTGTATTAACTTGGATAGCGGGACCATGTTACTTTGTGTTTATGGGTGTTGTTTGAATTCAGTAATGTTGATTGCACTGGTATTTATTGGTTAACTGCATGTGGTATTTGGACCATTGGACCGTACGATGCTACCCCCGTTGTGGTATCGTACACGGTTGAATCAGTTACCAACCCCTCGACCCTGGAATGGGTGTGGGGAAGTCGCGTTCCTAGTTCTGTGGGTTTCAGGAATTGGGGGCGTGACAAGTTGGTATCAGAGTGAGGTTTAGCGGACCTAGGTTAGTGAGGGGTGGTTGATAGACACTTAGAAGCTTAGAAGACTATAGGGAGGGCGCCTGATCAACGCAGTCCTTATATGTGTTCTGGGTTGACTGAGGGTTCATCAAATCATCCTAAGAAGCATTTGGGTTGGGTGCATACATGCTGCGTGACTGTGTGCATATCTAGGCACTAGAAATCATCTTTTAATGTTGATATAATGATATGCTTATATTGAATATACATTTGCCTATCTGTGGTTTGTTTTTCTTTGGTAATTGATTGTGTTTAAATAAACATAGGAAGTCTGATTAAATAACCACATAATTTGGTAAAGAGAACAAGGGGCTTAGTGACCTCAGTATTGGTGCGGCGGACTTGGTTCTGCCTCTTGATTTAAATAATTTGGTTGTTGACTAGTGTGTAGTAGTTAATAGATCTTGTTGATATGTGTTGGTGCAGAATGGCACCTAAGACTAGGGCTCAAGGTCCAGCGGAGGAGCTATCCATTCAGTCCGAATCACAAGGAGAACAGAGTTCTCCAGTACCTGCCTTGGGTTCAGATTTTGCTGCTCAGATTGGGGCTCAAATACTGAGCCAAATCCAGGGTGCCATGCAGGGTACCATGAGGGAGGTGGCCAGAGAGGTGATGCAAGAGGAGCTGAGGAAGCAGCAGCAGCCTCAGCAGGAGCAACAGTAGGAGGTTTTAGAGGTGAACCAGCCTCAGGTCACGACAGTTCCTTCCGCAGTACCGATCGACTGGGTGAGTCGGTTCCTGAAGCAGAAACCGACGAAGTTTGAGGCGAATACGAGACCCGACGAGGCCGAGGAATGGGTCAAATGGACAGAGGACATCTTCGAGCTGATCCAGGTGCCCGAAGAGGCTAAGGTTCGCTTAGCCACTCATTTCCTGGTGGGTGGGGCCCGCAGGTGGTGGGACGCTGTCAAGCATGTTCACGAGAGCCCGATGGCGTGGGAGGACTTCGTGGAGCTTTTCTACACAGAGTATTTCCCGCGCTATGTGCAGAAGACGAGGCGACGGGAGTATTACACTTTGGAGCAGGGCAGTCGGACTGTGACAGAGTATGTCACTGCTTTCACTGAGCTAGGGAGATTTGCCCCAGAGTCATGGAGAGTAGAGGTGAATAAGACCCAGGATTTCATTGATGGGTTGAGACCATCGCTCAGGAGGGGACTGAACATGATGGAGTTGACCACTTACAGTGACGCGGTCAACAAGGCACTTATTGGAGAGCGAGACTTAAACCAGATCAGGATTCAGAAACCAGGGAGCTCATCGGGGCCTAGCCAAAAGAGGCCAATAGAGGAGCAGATTGAGGGACAGAGGGACAAGAGGCCGGTGCCCAGATTCTCACAAATGGGGAACTCAGGCAGCAGTTCTACCTCACGGTTTTCAGGGACATGTCGATCTTGTGGACTTCGGGGACACAAGGAGGTGGATTGTAGGCGGAAGAGTGGCAACCCACTCAAGTGTTTTCGATGTGGGGGACTGGGACACAGGATAGGAGAGTGTCCTTCTGCCAGCTCAGCAAGTGTTGCGGGGCCACATCGACCCCGTGACCAGGGCCAGAGGAGCAGTGCTCCTTATCAGAGACCAACTCAGTCGGGACAGTCAGTACAGGGGCGACCTGTTACACAACAGCCTCAGCGGGAGGCCCAGGCTCAGAAGGGACAGAATGATCGAGCTACGGCGAGTCAGGCCAGTGGAAGTGTACAGAAGGGGAGGAACTATGCTATCACTGATGGAGAGGCAGAAGTTCCACCAATTGACGAGGCGAGTCAGGGGCCAGCTGCGGTGAGAGGTACGATTTTGGTTTCACGTACTATTTGTACTGTCTTGATTGACACTGGTGCTACTCATTCTTTTATCGCACACTCCCTTGTTGAGGGATTAGAGTTGGATTGTACTATCGTTGATCAGCCCCTTGTGGTTGATACACCCGTAGGGGGCCTAGTGGTGATTGATAAGGTCTGTTCGGGATGTGAGGTTACTCTCGGGGGTGTTAACCTCCGGTGTAACCTATTTGTGATGCGCCTTGATGCCTTTGATGTGATATTGGGTATGGACTGGTTGACCCGTGTAGAGGCGGTGATTGAGTGTTATAGACGACGAGTGACTTTCCTCACATCTGAGGGTACTCGAGGCACCTTCGTGGGTGAGTGGTCTGATGATGCTTGCAAGTTGGGGCCTTTGAGGCAGGGATGGGGTGATGTGACCCATCAGTTGGCCAGTCTGACTCTAGTTGACCCCCAGCGGGAGGGGAAAGCGGTGTTACCTAAGGCGGTGGATCAGTTTCCCGACGTGTTTCCCGAGGACTTAGTTGATTTACCACCAGAGAGAGAGGTGGACTTCTCGATAGAGTTGCTACCCGGGACAGCACCTATCAGATTGGTGGCTTACAGGATGGCACCAGTTGAGCTTCGAGAGCTCAAGAGGCAGATTGACGATCTTTTGGTGCGTGGCTTTATTAGACGGAGTAGTTCGCCTTGGAGTGCTCCGGTACTATTCGCCAAAAAGGCGGATGGTTCGCTTCGATTGTGTATCGACTACCGACGGTTGAACCAGGTGACAGTGAAGAACAGATATCCACTACCGAGGATCGATGATTTGTTTGACCAGTTCAGGGGTGCCCGTTGGTTTTCCAAGATTGACTTGAGGTCTGGATACCATCAGCTACGCGTGCGGGGGTCAGATATCCCGAAGACAGCCTTCAGTTGTAGGTATGGCCATTATGAGTGGCTAGTGATGCCCTTTGGGCTCACAAATGCCCCAGCGGTGTTCATGGGGTTGATGAACCAGATCTTCACACCTTATCTTGATCAGTTCGTGGTGGTCTTTATAGATGATATCCTGATTTATTCCCGGACAGAGATCGAGCATGAGGAACACTTACATATGGTATTACAGACGTTGAGGGACCATAGACTATACGCAAAATTCACGAAGTGTGACTTTTGGCTGCAGAGGGTGAAGTTCTTAGGGCATGTGGTATCATCGGAGGGTATCACGGTGGATCCTGGCAAGATTGAGGCAGTGATGTCCTGGAAGCGACGAACAAATGTTTTTGAGATTCGGAGTTTTCTGGGGTTGGCGGGTTATTACAGGAGGTTTGTCAAGGACTTTTCCCGTCTAGCTGCACCTATGACGGGCTTGACCCGAAAGGGGGTGCGGTTTGACTGGTCGGATGCTTGTGAGGAGGCTTTCAGTCAGCTGAAGGACAGATTGACTTCAGCACCTATCCTGGTCCTGCCACAGGAGGGTGTACCCTATGAGGTTTATTGTGATGCCTCTAATGTTGGATTGGGTTGTGTGCTCATGCAGGAAGGGCGGGTAATTGCTTATGGTTCCCGTCAGTTGAGGACCCATGAGAAGAACTACCCTACACACGATTTAGAGCTAGCTGCAGTGATCTTTGCACTGAAGAGTTGGCAACACTATCTCCTTGGGGAGAAGTTCGTGGTATACACTGACCACAAGAGCTTGCAGTACATCTTCTCTCAGCGGGATCTGAATCTTAGACAGAGACGTTGGGTGGAGTATATGCAGCAGTTCCAGTTTGATTTACAATATACACCTGGGAAGGGGAATGTAGTAGCTGATGCCTTGAGCCGGAAGAGCCAAGCCGTAGTGGCTCTCTGTGCTGTCAAGGAATGGGAGATGATGGGGCAACTAGCTGCTCTCATGTTACAGCCAGTGCAGGGCGTAGTGCAGGGTATGCTGAGTGTGGTTATAGCAGTGCCTGAGTTGCGGCGTCAGGTTATTGAAGGTCAGTTGGGGGATGTTGAGTGTGAGGTCATTCGAGATCAGATTCAGACTGCCGTATTTTCTGCTGATTGGACAGAGGATTCTGACCATGTTTTGCGCTATCGAGGTCGGTTGTTTGTTCCATCTCCTCTTCGAGAGGCAGTTTTACGAGAATTCCATCACTCTCGTTTGGCTGTTCATCCTGGGGGAACGAAGATGTATCATGCTATTCGGCGACAATTTTGGTGGTCGGGCCTTAAAAAGGCTGTTTCGGAGTTTGTTCGACGGTGCTTGACATGCCAGCAGGTCAAGGCCGAGCATTTGCGGTCTGCCGGTGAGTTGCAATCGTTACCTGTGCCGGAGTGGAAGTGGGACCATGTGACTATGGACTTTGTCACAGGGCTTCCTCGTTCTAGAGGCCATGATACTATTTGGGTTGTTGTAGACCGTTTGACGAAATCTGCCCACTTTATTCCGATTCGTGAGACCGATCCAGTCCGGACCTTGGGACAGCGATATGTCGACGTGGTGGTACGATTGCACGGTGTGCCATTATCGATCGTCTCTGATAGGGATGCACGGTTTACTTCGCAGTTCTGGCGGCAGTTACAGCGTGCTTTGGGCACCCGAGTGAATTTGAGTACGGCTTACCACCCTCAGACAGATGGCCAGTCCGAGCGTACTATCCAAATTCTCGAGGACATGCTCCGTGCTTGTGTGTTGGATTTTGGTGGTTGTTGGGAGGCACACCTTCCCTTGGTGGAGTTCTCCTACAACAACAGTTATCAGGCTACGATAGGGATGGCGCCATATGTGGCATTGTATGGGCGACCGTGTCGCTCCCCTTTGTGTTGGGCCCAGGCAGGAGAAACTGTTATTTTGGGTCCCGATATGATTCAGGAGACTACCGAGTTGGTTCAGCTGATCCGACAACGGATGTTGACGGCCCAGAGTAGACAAAAATCATATGCTGATAAACGGCGGCGACCGCTTCAGTTCGTCGTAGGGGATCGCGTCTTCTTGCGAGTCTCGCCACGGCGGGGGCACAGACGGTTTGGGCGAGGTACCAAACTCTCACCTCGATTTGTAGGTCCTTTTCCTGTCATTGCAGTCGTGGGACCAGTTGCCTACCGATTGGAGTTGCCACCCGAGTTGGCTCGTGTTCATGATGTTTTCCATGTCTCCCAGTTACGGAAATATTACCCAGATCCTTCCCATGTGCTAGATTGGCATGAGATAGAGCTAGCAGACGATGGTTCCGTGGTAGAGGCACCAGTTCAGATTTTAGACCGCCGGGAGCAGGTTTTGCGGGGCAAGAGGATTCCGTTGGTCCGAGTTTTGTGGCGCCACCGTAATGTGGAGGAGCAGACCTGGGAGCGGGAGAGTCAAATGCGCGCACTTCACCCCGAGCTGTTCGAGGACGAACAGTCCTAAGGTGGGGAGGATGTCGAGATCTTAACCGTCTGTTGAGGTAGTTAACCTGATTTTGTTTATTATGCTCATGGTTGATGTTCTTAGTTGCGTGTGATTGGCATTGTTGGATATTTTGTTTATGGGTGTCGCTTTGTTATCATGCTAGTTGTAGCTAGATTTTTGCTTAGGAAGTGTTGTTTGACTTATCTTTTCGGGGACGAAAAGTCCTAAGGTGGGGTGGATGTAAGGACCCGTATCGGATGGAGGTCGGAAGTTAGGCCCGGTTAGCGTTTCAAAACAAAATAGTAATTTGGATCATTACTATTGTTCAGTGATTTAAATAGGTTAGAGTTGTTATTATATATTATTATGATTATTTTAATGTATGCTGTTTTTAATAATGATAATACTAATAATTAATGTTGCGTTTATTGCGGTTATTGGGTTTATTATTAACCCAAGCATTAAATATAAAGACCTTGTTAATATTGCTAGTATTAATTATTAATGCAATATTTTTATTGATAATTATTAATATTATTATTATTATTATAATTATTGTTAAGGTAGTATAAATAGGAGGAACTAGGGTAGAAACCCTATTTTTGGCTGTGCGTGCGCGCTTGGCAGGGGGAGCACAGGTTTGGAGCAGCGAGATTTGAAGCAAACTGTCGAGTTGATCATTCAAGGCTATAAATCAGGTAGGTGTTCTTGATCGTCTGTTACCTCATTGCTTAAGCACAGACGGAAAGAACTAGTATCTTAATTCTTTACGGGTTCAAACACATGTTCAATTTTGTTACTCGGTATTGTATCTCGAGTTTTGTGCTTGCGTCGTGTCATGGGTGCGATAGCACCGTCGGATGGGGTTGTCACAAGCGGCGGCATGGGCGACGACTTCAACGGCATCTGGGGCGACGGCTTCAAGCAGCGGCGGCAGCGAGTTGTTGTACCCGACGTGCGACGGCAAGGCGAGGACGGATCCCTGCGCCGCGGGAGAGAGAGAGAGAGAGAGAGAGAGAGAGAGAGAGAGAGAGAGAGAGAGAGAGAGAGAGTCGCGGCGCACTCGGATCCCTGCCGCCCCGTGGCTGCCGCTCATCTGCACGCCAGCGAGAGACGGGGCGACGACGTCTGCCGTCGGTGGTTGCCGTGCGCCCGCGATCCGGCGAGAGGAACAGAGATGGAGATGGGGCGACGGCCGTCGCCCATGGTCGAGCACTCACGACCCGCGTGCGTGGAGGACGAGGGACGCCGTTTCGTTCCCGAGACGCCAGCCCTAGTGGGCTGGCGTGTCTTGACTGGCCCAAGTGGGCTGGTTTCTTTATTAAAAAAAAAACAACAAAAAAAAAAACAAAAATAAACAAAAGGGATATATATATATATATAAATAAATAAACAAATTAATCTTGCCAAAGTGATGCATGTCACTTTAATTTGATTAGGGTAAATTTTATAGCGTTTTACTTAAGTTCAAATAAATAAACTATGTTCAAATATTCAAAGTCCTTCCACTGCACGTTTTTCTCAAAAACTGAATTTTATTATTGATCTATGGATGCGACAATGATGCCCAGTATGCATTTTTACTAAATATATATAATATAAAAATTTATAGTATTTTTCATGAAATATTAATTTTAAAAGTTAATAATTTGTCAACTCTTTTTTATGATTATGAAATTAACCCTCCGCTTGAATGTATGGAAAAGCTACGGAAGTAAATGAAAAGTATTAAAAAGATTATTTTCACCACTTGACTGATACGGAAATTGAGACGAAAGTGAGAAATAATATGAAAATTGATATCGGCAATATAACTTCTTATCTAATATTCTGTGAAAATGTATGAAAAGTATATGGTAATAATAAAATTATAAAATTGACCCTAAAAATAAATGATCGAGAAGAAGAGCTTATTTTTATTCACTTCTTTTTTATCGTAACAATCAAATTATAAAATTAACCCTCATAGTCAATATATAAAAATTCATTTTTTATACCTTTTCCCTCTTTTGTACGTTGACCAATCACTCCATATAAAAAAAATTATCTTTTTTCTTTTCATCTCTTTTCTACCCTTTTTTAAACCCTATGTACATATAATCAAATGATAAATTCAATGTGAGATTACAGAAAAATCCACACTTTAATGAAATATTTAATCAAAAAGATAAAATTAATATTTAAATTTTTAGGGACACTACAAAGAGTAATCTAAATTTGTAATTTGGTTTCTTTTACATAGTGATATATATATATATAATTTAAAGTTTGCAGTATAATAAAATTTAATTTATTTGTTTAATTTTTGAATTAATATTATGATTTTTTTTAATATATTACTATAGGTGTAGCTACGTAGACTAACAACTTATATAAAATTTTATTGAAATGTGAAATAAAATATAAAATACTCATTATATATATATATATATATATATTCTGTAAGTATAAAAAAGTTATGCAAATATATTTTATTATAATATATGTGATGAATTAATGACAAAAATATTACAATAATTTTTTTTAAAATAATCCGTGATATATTTATTAATCATTTTAATTATCTATTATAATATTTTTATGTTAATTTATTTTTCCAAGTTAAAATTATACAAACTTATAAAATTTATGATTAAAATAAATTACTTGTAATACTATTTTCGACGATACATTAAATTCCTAATTCAATATTAAAATATAATAAAATACAAATTTTAACAAAAGAGTTGACTCAAATTGATAATATGGCATTTCAAAAATATTTCACAATGTATATCATTTACTAATACAATTTTATATATTTTTATACATAGTAAGATAGATAACTATTTAGTTTTTCAGATTTTTAAGTCTCAATATAGATTAAGAAGACCATCATATTTACTGTAAAATAGTTACTTAAGATTAATTAATTAACATAGTTAATCTCACTTCAGCGTAAAAACAAAAAAAAATTACAAAGAACTATTTTTTCACTATTGACCTTTCTGATATTGAATTTTACTGAAATATTGTAGAGTTACGCAATAAATGTAGCCTACTAGTCAGGATAAACAGTAATCCATCCGTCAGTTTGATATTCCCTTCGAATCATATGTGAATTTAAATAAAAGAGTAAAATAATGTGTAATATTTCAATGAAAAATTATGTGTAAGACACCGATGTATATAGTAATAATTTAGTTATTTTTTTATTTTCAATGAATAAAAAATAAACTTTGATAATACATAATATTACTAAAAAATAATACGATAAACACAAATATAATTATGATCATTTAATAATGATCAAATATCTTAGTATTTAATTCAGTCGATACCAACTATAATATTTTATTATAATTAAATAAAAATACAATCTATTATTATATATATGTGTATATACTAAAATTGAGTTTGATACCCAAGACAATACGTAAGGGCATTACCATGATGTCCCTAGATCAATAGACCATCACCGTCATAGCTACGCAGTTTGTATGAGGCGGCAGGTGGATCCGTAGTCAAAGCAATCTATTAATCATTGCCACTAACTCAAAGCAACCACTAACTCAAAGCAAGTTAGAATCATTTTCAAGCCCCGTATCTCCTTAACACTCCAAATCCAATATTTACCTTTGACTTTAACTTAATCATTCGACCACACCACAAATTTCAACCAGAAAAAAGATAGTACATAAAGCACCAATGAATCGCGTGCCTCAATGGAATAGTCGTTCTTGTTTCTGTTTCTCATGATCTACCCTCGGTCACCCAATAAAATTTTATAAAATTATATATATATATATATGTATGTATGTATGTATATACAAACTATCAAAGTTTCCCCTAACAGTTGTTGAAGTCCAAAAATAATACTATTCATTTTAATCTATATTTTAACTCATAATATAATGTCATAAAAGATGAAAAAAATATTTGAGTAATTAACTCCCAATATTATCATGAAACTGTGATCAATTTGAATGATTGTGATTTTTTTTTAATCTCTATTCATCGATGATATTATATGTTATCACGTCATCACGATTATATACTAATTATATATATGATTCCAATTGTACATAGCATTATTCAAAAGATAATACACATTAGATTTCATGTTTATCTATTTCAATTCATATAAAAAACAAGACAGCTAAACTTAATAATTATAAATCAGGTATTATTTAATTTCTAATATATTCAGCTAATTAATCATAAATTAATTATAGAATTAAAATTTTATTTTATCTAATAATTTGGTAAGATCATGTGCATAATAATATTTGATTTGTTGACATATCTTAATCAAACAAAATTAATTTAATATATAATAAAAATTACCAAGTAAAAATAATAACAATATATAATTCTTTAATATTCTCATAAATTGTCTTTATTAATTTAAAATGCTTGAACTGTCTGATAATTGTTTTAAAAATATATTTAAATGTTTTAAAGCAATGATGAGTAACATAGACGCGTGTGGCAACTAGTAGTATATTTAATATCCCATTAAGAGCAACTGAAAAAATGAAAAGCCAAACGCCATCATCATGTTTAGATCATATAATTAAGTACTCTTAATGACAGCGGTGTAATGGTGGGTTGTTCGGCAGAAGGTTAAATAACGAACGTGCATTAATTATGGGACTGTGTTTGGATTTTCTTGATTTTTTCATGCTACACTGGTTTGTTTTTTTATATACCATCATTTGAAAATGTGTTTTGGATATGTATATCATTATTTGTGAACACGGGTTTCTAATTGCATATCCGTTTCACTAGTACGGCGCCGTTACCCAATACAACAAAATTTAAAAATAACATAGTAAACACTAGATTAGGAAACTCATCTACATGTTGCTTGCTCTACATATTCGATTAGTCGGGTTTCAACATGTGTGGTGAGCATTTATGGCTTTGATGGACGTGTTTTTTTGGTAGTAGATTCCATCCTATTTGTATGCTATGCATATATATCGACAATTTTGTTGTACATAAACATCAGATAGATTGTAATTCATTTATAGCGTGCATGCTCTTGACGATTGGCAAAAAAAATGCTTTAAATATTTATTTTCAATTTTCATGGTTCCCTCTGAATAAGAATATATATATATATATATATATATATATATATATATATATATATATATATATATATATACATATATGTAGTTGATTTAGATTAAACTAGAACAAAAATTCTCCATGCGAATCCATACCATGTACACTGTACAGTGTCTTAGCTCCAAAACCATTAATTAATCTATTTCCAAAACAGACAATTATCGTAAGGGTCACCGGTTTCATACCATGTACACTGTACAGTGTCTTAGCCTTTATGTTGATTACAAATTGTTTTAGGTTTGTTGCTAACTGCCTAAAGAGAAATATATAACACGACATGAGTAACTTTTACTGTTCACAAATTAATGGTTCTTTAAAATAATTATCTGTGAGAATCAAATTACAAAGTAGTTATTCGTGAATCTTTAAGACAATTATTCTACATTTAATCACAAATTGCCACATCGCCGCTTCACTAGTAAAAACTAAAATGCAATAAATAAAGAATGCTTGTGATATTTAATTTAGAAAAAATCTTTTGAATCGATATGAATAAAAAATTTTATAATAAAAATATTTCTACAAATTACTTGCACTAACATTACTCTTCAATTTAAGATAAGAATTATGCAATTAATTCTAAAACGATCAAATAGCAAAAAAGCAATAAAAATAAAATCAAATGTCAAGCTTTGATATATATATATATACACACACACACACATGAGGTGTACCAAAAAACCCAAGAACCACACAATAGAAAATTAGGCAGTGGTGACGGCGTTGTGCAGTAGCAGTGCGTCGACCGTCAGCATTCAAGGTTGTCCTGCAGCGGCCAACAGCAGAGTAGCAGGGGAAACCCAAGAAGCAATGCCGCACGGCACGCACGAGTTGTCACTTCATATTTTTTTTATAAATTTGTTTTATTTTCTAGGATAATACATTAAAAAAATATAAAAATAAATAAATAAAAAAATAATAACACATTTAAAAAACAGACAGCAAAATAAAACTAATCACTTGGAAGAAAAAAAAATCAAATGATCCTAAGACGTATCTAATTAAATTTTAACATAACACTGCATTAACAAATAATATTATCAATTTTTAAGTTGTACTATTTAATTTATTATAACAAATTTTTATTAGCCCGAAAAACACATTTGTTAAAAACACACACACACACACACATATATATATATATATATATCATATTAATGTTTCCCGCCAATGCCACACCATAAAATTAAATGCCCAACAAATAACACAGAAGAGCGAGCGAGCGAGAGAGAGAGAGAGAGAGAGATGGATGTGAAGGAAGCAGGGTCGTCGCTGGATGAGGTGGTCTCTTCGTTCAATGCTCGCATAGCTGAGCTCCAGCAACTCGTCATTGGTCGAAACAGTCAGTTCAAAACCCTAACCCTAACAATCTGCATTTCTCTCTCAATTGTTGTAATTGTTGTTGTTTGCAGTGTCCCCAGCTAGTACCAGCCCCGATTTGTCTGCGGTGGACGCTTCGGTGACTGCGATGGAGCTTCAGGTGCAGGCCATCAAGGACCGCTTGCGAGAGGAGTCCCAAGCCATTCCTAAAGCCAAGGCCTCTCTCCTTTACTGTTTTTTCAGTTCATCCAGTTTAAGTTACTTGATAGTGATGAGTAAATGTAGGGCGATTGGGACATTTGCAGCTTTTTGATCCGAGATCTTTAATATTTATTCCCTCATTATTTGGTGTCGAGCCTCACATTTGCGGAATTTTTTTTATATATTATTAAACAAGCTCCCCCAAACACGTTTTCTGTTCATGTATATAAACAAATAAACAAGAAAAATATTTAAAAAAAAAAATTCAAAACAGAATTTGCCTCTTCTTCTTCTTCTTCTTCTTTTTGCCTTATATTGAAACTGAGAGACCGTCCCTTGATGTTGATCTGACTGGTGTACTTCAGCTCTGCAATCTGCATTTTTATTCTTCTTGGCATTCCTTTTGTTTTCAGTCCCGTTTTCCTTAGTCCTATTTCATATGGTCTGGGTTTGGGCCTAACTAATTTGATTGTCAAAAAAAGCTCCTTGCTGAGCAAGTGGTTGCGGCCAGTTCACCCTGTGATTCCATTGCTTGTGGTATAGCGTTATTGAGAAGTCTTGTCTAGGCCACACTGGTTTGGTCTTATTCCTCCAAGACTGCCGCTAGAGCCCTTGTAAACTTATCTCTCACAAGTCCAACCTTATTGGTTTAATGGTTTCTACCACTTGCTACTCTTACAGTTTTTTAATGTGAACAAAATTGGTTGTTGAGTGGATTCACAGTGTCTGCATGTGTGGAGATACCATAGTGTGAAAGATGTCCCAACCAATATCAGACCTATACAGTGAAATTCTCTTCTATCCCTTGCTTTTACAGCATTAGAGAGGGAAATGTAGCTTCATATTTTTGGCACCCACTTCATGAGTTTGAATTAGAGGGGTGCAGTGTTCTTGTTGGGCCTGTGTATTCCTTCTTTCCCTTGAGTGAAGATTCTATAGTTTGATCTCTCAAGGGTTTGAGCATTTACGCAAGCAGATCTATGTTTATTTGGAAGCCCAATATTCTGCTTAAAGTTCTACTTTCACTTGATTGTTGCCCTTTAATAGAGTCTAGCACTAACTGTGAGCCACTACACATCTGTTTCTGCATTCATACTCAGTTGTTAGTTCGGAAAGGTTTCATTGGTATTTAATTTTGGGGCTTTAGGGAAACTCCCAGAAGGAAGGATGCACATATCTTCTGGGGGGGTTGGCGGCTTTGGGATTTGTTGTGTTGGAATCACTCCATCGTGGATCCATTTTTCCTGCATAAAGAGGTATGCATGGATGGATTATCTAGGGGATCATATTGTGTCAGTAGTCCCCTCAGGTCCTTGTGTTCTTTATCTCACCTGAAGTTGGTGTGCCTCCTTAATGTGGTTGTTGGATTGTGTTTTTAGATTTTGTTTCCCTCTTGCTTTGTTTCTCTTGGGGATCTATTATTTTTAAGTACCTTTGATCTCAAACGAATTAAGATTATTGATCTCATCGCAGAAACTCATAGATGCAGCGCTGCAGCAGCAGAAGAAGCTGCAGAGCATGTCAGTGCATGTCCTCTCTAATGTGCCAGAAAGATTGACGGTCTTGAATCCAGAGATTAACAAAAGGTGATTATATTCTAGTGATTCAACTCTTCAATTATGTTGTTATTGTCTGTTTCATTTGCTGTATGGATTTTTAGATGAAGTCCTGCTATAATATTTTTGGCTTCCAGTTCAATGCAGGAATCCTTCAACAAAAACATTCATTCTGGGTTCTTGAAGCAGGATGAAGAGCTGACAGCATTACCCAAGGTAAAAACCTCTCTCTGATTATGATTAAAATATATTTTTTATAGAATGGATTCAACGTAATCAACATTCATATCAAGATTAGTGCACCCTAAGTTGCATTCATAATCAATGTCTAGAATAGATTATTCAATGTGCTATCTTTGTGTGTGAAATTCTTTTTCCTAATATAACTGCATGATGAGAATCCATAATGTTACTTCATGTGCTCAGCAAGACACCAAAAGTACTCCTCAAAATCTTAATATGTTACGCTGCTGCTTTCTCCATGGGTCTACTACCAAAATGTAAAATCAATTTATATTAACAGTTCAACATTTTGACTTTGTATTTGTGTTCTTTTCATGCCAGTTGTTTGGTATCCACATATTAAGAACCTCATAGTCCTCAGGTTCTCAATTTAATGCACAAATTCTATCAAAATCTGACTTGATACCATGATTATCTGAGAAAAAGCTCTTTCTTCTTCTAGAGCATGAGAAAAATCTTGATTTATTATGCTTGTTATCAAGAGCATGATAAAAACTCTCACTTTGCATGATTAATCCATTCCGTTTGTTATCAAGCACCAGGATTTTTTTTTTCTTCTCTTATTATAATAATTATCAATTTTATTTTCAGGAGAAAAAGAAGCGTGCCTCTCCGCCATTATGGTATATAACTGCTGATGAGCTTGAATCTCTGTCATCGTAAGTACATTATTCTCAAGTCTGCACTTACTAGACTGTCAGACATTTTTGTTTCCTGGCTTTCTACATTGCCAATTGCAGATACATGAGAGGAAGGCTCACATTAGAAAAGGTCAATGCAGCAATTAGTGATATGGCAATGTATGCTGAAGCAAATGCACAGCTTATATCAGCCCCAAGAAATAAGGTTCATGTCTTTGTTCACTGTCTGTTGCTTGGGTTCAACTTTCATCTATATTTTTTTTAAATGTTATTTTATTTAATACAACTGACTTCCTACTCTACTCAAAACCTTCCAACACCTACCCCATGGTGCTTCAAGGTTTGAAAGCAAGACCTCCATCAAAGGTGGGATTGTATCAAACATTACACTACCCCATGCGGTTTTTTTCATCCATATTGACTGAAGTTTTTTTTTTCTTCATGAAGTTGCCAGAAAATACCTTGGAAAAAGCTATGGTAAGTGGCATTTAATCTCAACTTTTCCATGCAAAAATTGGCTTATGACTTTTAGCTGGTTCGTCTTCTGGGGCAACAGTCACTATTGCGGTATAACTTGCAGGAACTTAGGAACATCGCAACAGCAGACACAGTAAAGGGCAAACATTTTTTTGTTGAAAATGACATCAAGGGACCATCATTAAAACTTGACAACACTGGAAAAGCGATATTGACTGTGAGTTCCTTTTTTTGTTTAAGGATAGTTGTTGAATTAGTTATGACATGTAAAACAGGAACACAATTGGAAAATTTATGGATGAACAACCCACTCGCACACACTTTTACATGATGCTATATGCATGTGATTGGTCTTTTTGAATGGTTTTGCATATAGCAGCAGCCTTCAGAACATGTGTTAGTTCACAGCCACAATTTCTAAAATAATGTAAAACATAGGAATTATTTTGGGTAAAATTTCTAGTGAGAAATTAGGGAGGCTATAATTTGATTTTTATTATTTGACTTTATGCTAAAACATTTTCTACCGAGGCAAAAGGAGCCCTAGGAGAAAGGAGACTTCATGCTTAAACTGGAATGATAAGGACCTGGATGTCAAATTGCAGACTATCTAATGATTATTTATTTGAGTGCGTGCTTATTATTTATAGTTTTTTTTAACGCAAAATGTGGCATTTAAATAGGTCCTTCGTCACCTCGGCCGCGTGAGTGAGACTCGAGTTGGCCATCACCGTGTGATCATCCTTAATAAAACCTCAATGACAGCTTGACTCCCGAGAAGCATTGTATGCTTGTCCCTTTTGTTAAAGGCTGCTGCCTGTCTGTTGGGAAAATTTGTTGTACAAAGCCAGTGGTGACTATTTTTTTCAATGTCTGGTTATTCCATTCCTAAATTCGGAGCTGATTCTGCTTATGTAAATTTAAATGATAAAACTGATGTTCAAGTTTCATAGAATATCAATCGCTGTTTTTTTTTTGAACTATAATGGTTGAAGCTACATCTTGGGCCAAATAACCCGTGCTAAATTACACTTAAATGTATCAACACCGTTTAACCAATAATCAGTCATCCAAGCTCATGGATTAGAGTCCGATTATTTAAATAACCTAAAATCAAATGACAATCAAGCATATGGCTAGGTCTCATGGGTGATATGTAGGTGTGAGAAAATGGAGACGAACACATGGTTGAATAAATATCCAGGCATACAACTCAAACCCAATTAATTGGTATTGGAAGAATGCATGTCTCATTTTTATGGGATAAAAGCGAGAGTAGAGCAGACATTGAAACTAGTTTTCGAAGATGAATAAGATATGCTAACAATATATAATATTCACTTTTCTGGGATCTGCAAACAGTGTTCATAAAAAGTGTGATTCAAACTGTTTTTTTTTTAAATCTTCATCCCGAAAGTCAAGCCTTTTGGAACAATAATAACAAATATCAGAAATCAGGACTAAAAGAAACAGGTAAAGATGCTTTCTGCTTTCTGCATTGAATGATATCCTTTCATGCATATCATGGTGGTATAAGTAACAAAGACAAAAATACAAGAAACCCCAACAACTAATTCTGATAATTGTGGGGTTTGTTTGTCTGTGTTTTTTGTTTTTTTTTTCAGATGCCAGCGGGGTAATTCTCAAAGCACCATGCGGGGTAGTACCAACCTAAAAAGTAGGGGCGCTACCCGCCATAGCGAGGCGGAGTCTACCTTTTACCATACCCCGCCTCCGCCTAAGCGGGTAAAATTTTTTTAAAACCGTATCCCGCCCAATGTGTAGGCGGGCCCCGGGGTACCCCGTCCTATGGCGGGGGTAAGCGGGGGAGACTTCATCTGCCCGCACCCCGCTACCGACTTTTATTGATTTCTCTCTTAAGATAATCTTGACTTTTAGAGGCTCCACGGAAGCGGTTGATAGGAGTAATTCGGGTCCTATCGGACGGAATCAACTTATTACCGCATCCTGTCTTTACTTAGGCGATAGATTAAATTTTAAGATTGTATCTCGTTCCATATATAGGCGTGATAGGATATACCGTTCTTTAATGTGTTTGCGAATGAGGTTTGATTTGCCCATATCTTATTATCGTTTTTTATTGGATCTATCCATATCAATAATTTTGGTTTAAATCAAATTTCTACATTATTTTTAACCAAAAACTTATTAAAAATAATTTAATTTTACAATAATAAATATCATTTAAAAATATCAAAAATCATAAATAATAGTTAAATAATAATATTTTAAATATTATAAAATTATAAATAAATATTATTAAAATTAAGTGGGGGGGGGGAGGGGCGGGATACCCCGCTACCTATTACCGCTCCCGTCCCCGCTTTGGGCGGGTGTAAAGTTTAAAAACCACACCCCGCTTTTACTTGGGCGGGTAACCCCTCGCATAGCGGGGGCGGAACGGGTAGCGAGCGGGGTAGCGGGAGCGAGTATCCGTTGCCCACCCCTACTAAAAAGGATCTTTTTCTTCTCTTCCCACTTGATTTTGATCACTTCAGCTGATATTCTTATATTCTTATTACCTGCACACCGGCAACAAAGAGTAAGCGCGATCCTAAAAAGGCATCCCAGAGGTCCCCCTAGCAAACTCCTCCTGGCCAGTGGCCACGCAATGCCCTTTAGGCCTTAACTTAGGGGTATGTGCCCACACGTTAGATCTTCTGTAGCACCTAAGGCGGGAACTACTCCAATGTGCCCCTGCTGCAGTTTCCTTAGGGGTGTAGCCGATCTCAAAGCCACCGCAGGCCATGCAACGCCGCCATTAAAAACAACATCGTGGGCATTAATCTAAATGCACCCTTGTCTTCTTGAGCTTGCTGTGGAGTCGGCGGGAAGAAAGTCTGAAGTTGCTCCTACGCGTGCCTAAAAGGACTGGGTGTGCTTGCTTTTTTCTTTCTCTGATTATGTTTGTCGGGCCTTCCTTAATAATTGCTTGTGGTCGGAACCTCTTCCGTTGTGTGGCGTTGATGATGGTTCCATTCGAGTTCAAATAATCAAATTAATGACCTGCGTTGAGGAAGACAAGGCAGCGCTCAAAAAATTGGATGCCCCACCGTGGTGCACGTCGAACATGAGAGTAGTAGGACGCACTACCTGGCAATACGAAGTGACAGTGGTAAACCCTTTCCTTTGTTGGCGCAATAGAAAATCGTAGGGTCTTTCTTATTGCTCATATATATTACAAAAAAAAAAAAAAAACACTTAACATTTGGCCGTTACTCCAACATCGATTATAATTGAGAAAATAAAAACCGAATTCTCGGAAATCCTGTCAAATCAAATCATTCAAGTGGCAGTAATACACGGTAGAACAATAGTATCTTTAAATTTAAATTTAAATTTAATTCTTTTCCTTTTTTACACTTCAGCTTCAGGCCAAAGATGAAATCTTGGAACCCGGCGTTACTTTTGGCATTCAGGAGACGAAGTAGCAGATCAGGTTCAACGACAAGCCTCAGGCGGCCTTGATCAAGTACCCAACCAGGACACTCAGCAGTGCAACCAGCGCCACAAACAAGAATGAGAAGCCGCCAGCACGGGTTTTGCTGAGTTCTTTTCTCATCAGTTCCTGTTTGAGGGGTAAATTGCGCGACAGTGCAAACATTAAATGATGAAATAATATACACAAGGCAACTGGATTCAAAATATAAAAAACAAGTAGTGTCAACACACAATGCATGGAAACAAAGCATTCATTATAATGACAGGATCCACAAAGGCCAATATTTGATGTTTCTATTTCTAGTACTAAAAAAATTAACACAATGTCTAAAATGAGCGTGTCAAATCATACGGCTCAATAATAATAGCAGTGGGGCAAGGCATAATAAAACCATACGGCTAACATCAAATGTTCCATGACAGGATAACACCAGTTAACACCAAATACAGGATACAATGACGCCATGAAATCAAAATAATCACGCAGAAACTAAGTCACGTGTGAATCTATGAGTGTGTTTGTGGACCTGCTGTGACATGCACTGCCCAATGCTCCAAATCACGCGCTTCAAAATGGATGTTGAAAGAGTATGAGAGAAGTTCGAATGTACAAGTTCTTCGACTTACATGATCAAAAGAAAACAGATTTACGATTAAATTTTGAATGCATGAAATTTGCCCATGGACATTAAAGATTGTATGCCTCTATAGACTTCATGAAATTCCACAGCCTTCGTATCACTCCATAGGTCAATAAATGCGTTTGAAAGCACCCAATTTTGAGTTCACTAAACAGTGCACATCATTGTTTTTCGGGATATTTTTATGGACGACAAAGCGCCCATCTAATTACAATTAATGTGATATAAAATCCTCATCATCTCACGACCAAATAAGAAAAATATAAGATTCCAGATAAAAAGAAATTAATATTTTGCTCTTGATTTGATTCCTTAATGAATGCTACAGTCCACGCTGCAGAGTCAGGCAACAGTTAGAACCATAAATAAAGAAAAACATATAACTAGAAAAGGATAGCTTGACTCCAGGAAGCATACATAGAAAAAAAAAAATAAGAAGGTGAAAATTCCAACCCAATGGCCGTGTGTCTACCTATTTCCACCACCAACCCGCCCTCCCCAATCTTCTATGCGCCAAGACGGCCCCTCGTAATCTGATACATAGATAGAATACTTCCAAAAAAAACTCTCCTCTCCCAAATATTTACTTCTTCCAAAACACTCTCCAATTCCTAAGTTCCCATGTTCCTTTCAATTTCAAAATCATCTTGAGCGCAACATTCTTGTAAAACGTGTTATTTTTTCTTTTCAAATCTTTCATGTTATTTTGCTTTTCTCCATGTTATATCTCGCTGATAAGCTATTCCTTTTTCAATAATTTCCATGTTCTTTACAATTCACTGTGTTTTATAACCCCCAATTATTGAATTATACCTAAAATGGAGCCTCATCCCAGTATTTCGCTTTGCCTAACACAAGTACGAATAGAAAAAAAAATGTGAAGGGTAGAAGAATACAAGGAACTTATTACTTTTTCAAAATACCTGGCCATGACAGAAAATGAACTTCATTGAACTAAACGAAGACAACTATGAAGCTTGCTTTGCTTCCACAGAAAAAATTTCATCATAAATAAGGAAGCCATACAATTGCACACAAGAATCACAGATAAATATGCCATAAATTATGGTTTTCTGTACAATTTACATCAAAGAAAGTTATCAAGGCAAAAAGTGCAGTAATGTAATCAGCAACAAGCACAGCTAATTCATACCAATTCCTGACGGAGCTTCTGATTTTGTTCAATAGCAGAGGTTTTCTCTTCATTCAACTTAGAAACCATAGACCACGCCTAAGAAACCCAAAAAAAGAAAAAGAAAATAATAACAATAAGACTTTCTATATATGCAGCTTCAAGATTGTTAAAAAAAATACAGAACTATCAAGCATTAAGATAGCATAGAAATTTTTTGATATTGGAAAACAATTTCCTAAAACTCATGATGCAGATCATAAGAGCTGACCATGATTTTCATCCGTGCAATTTATCCAGTAGGAGGATGAAATACAAGTAATACAATTGAACAAAGGCTGGACATGGGCCAGAAAGGACGCCGTCCTTGCAATGATGAAAAGTAGCCATTTGCACGTGCTATATCCAAAGGCACTTCAGGTGTGTATATTTGTGTGAATGTATGAGTGAATGCGTAGGGAAATGAATTTATATTGAGACAAGTGGCACCATTTTGAAACAACTACTTAAAAACTAAAATGACTTTTTATCAAAACAAAAATTAAGTGCTGTGCAATTAATCAACAGTATAAACATTGCATATGTATAACATAAACATAAACATAAACAAAATATTAGCATCAGCCAAATAACTGCTATAAAAATAAACCACAAAAAAAGTACCAGCCAGTGTAACTTATATCCTACTTCTTAATGAAGCTCAGAGCCTCGGACCTTATCTGACCATATAGTAAGATATAAGGTGATCTGGACCTTTTCCCGTCATTATATCAGACTTCCAAATGTATTCACTTCACTCATCTAGGAATAAAAGGCAAAAATAGTAACCATACAAATTGAGTGTAGAAAGGAGAGCCCAAGATAGGCTGAGTTAAAACTGGTATATTCTGGGGTCGGGCAAGCACCAGCACAAGCCACTGAGAGCATATCAGTCTATGAAACCTCGAGGACCATTCAAATGTAAATAATCATGTCTATCTACTTACTGCAAGAAAGAAACGGCTATGTTGCTAGTAAAAATGAAAGGAAAAAAACTAACAAGATTGAGCTGGAAATAATAGCAACAGAAAACTACTACACTTGCATAATTTCGGTGCCAGATGCAGCCCGATAAAATTTATCATGATTAATCACTGCATACTCCACACGGTGCCCATTCATCATCCAAACCACTAATATATCCACACCACTTTCTTGTGGTTATTGAAGTCTTCTATTTCTTATCATTATATATATATATATATATATATATATCCACACTTCATCAATACCAAAAACAATAACTGAAAAATAAGGATGATTTCAAATAAGTGATCAGTATCAATGGACAACAAACAAAAGCAGATGCAATTCTATTACCTTGGGTGGTACAACACTTAAAAATGTGAGGAGCTCATGCAAAGAGGATAGAAATCATTATTTCACACATTGAACTGTCCCTCACAAGTTTCTTCAAAATATACACAAAAACATAAACATTTTCCAATAAGAATTAAGTAATGAATACATAGGCATTTCAGAAGTAAAATTGGATAATCTTCATTTGCCCAACAAATCTAACTACCAAAAATAACTACTGAAAACAAGGATGATTTCCACCAAGTAATCTACATCAAGGTAGATGCAATTCTATTACCTTGGCCGGTAAAACAATTAGAAGTGTAATAGAAATCACCATTTCACACATTAACGGTCTTAAAAATATATAACATAAACATTGCCAATAGCTCATCTTAGCACAACTAGCAAATATCAAGTTGGCTAAAGCAAATGCTAAGGTAAAACAAAAATAGTTCATTCTAGAAGCTTTATTGCCAACAGACATCAAGCTTCACAAATTTATTTTATTTTTCATATTTACAAAGCTGGTAAACCAGATAAAATCAAAAAACTAAATTTCATATGAAGAGCACGAATGAAAAAAATCAATAGGCATGAAAGAGTCGTGAACTTAGAATATATTATTTAAAAAATATTCATTGGTCCTCTTCATGCAAACAATCATGCACCAAAACCCATAAATACACCTATTGCAACACAAGACACTAAAGTGAAACCCAAGTCAAATTCACTAAGTTCACAACTCTTTCAGGACGCTTCTTATTCTCCTTTCCAAAAAAATAAAGCTTACAAAAACCAACTGTAGGATGTGCAAATTGAAACGAACAAGTGATTTTAGACTTCTAATAAACAAATGAAACCAACGACTGTTTCAAAGGAGGTACCTCTGTAGAATTATCTTTGGGTTCATCCAAGGATCGTGAGAGCTGAAATTTGCATTAACAACAATAAGTATAAGTGGAAACCATATGTGGAGGAATCAAAGAAACTTTATATAAAACTCGATGGATAGGAAGATAGTGAACCATGAAGGACAATGGTCAATTACTTACAGCGTCAAAAGTTAAACCATTTTGATTCCCATTCTCAACTACAGATGCCCTGGGAGATGACCCTTCATCAGATTCTTCTGGGACTGGAGAGGGAGGATTAGCAAGAACATAGATAACCCGCAATTTGAACTCCTCAATGAGCTTCCCTTCTTCCTTATTAAACTAAAAAGTCCAAGCAAACTATGACTCCAGGAAACATAAAAATAACACAACATCAGTATATAAAGGGTGGAAAAAACCAGCCAACCATTTCTGGGGTTATTCCCCTCGAGGCCGCACCATCTGTTGCAACAACGCTCTGAAGGAGGAACTTGTCTTTGCATTGCATATCAGGTGGAGGCTCTTTCTGGGCTTGCATGGTTACTAGTATTGTCAAATCCAAAAAACAAATGATTTAGCTTAAAAATATCTTCAGATAAATAATTTGAAAGCATACCAAGGAATTTATGAAGGTTACATTTTTATTCAAGCCATCATCAGATGTTTCAAATTTAGAAAACATTATTAACAAATATAAGCTAATGGCTCACATCATGGCATGCCTTCAAACAAATGTCTTATAATATAAAATGGGTACAAAAGTAAAATTTTGACCAATAAAACATCCCGAAAATAACATTTAACAAAAAAAACATTATTAAGTTAATAGCCATTAGTTCAGCAGCAAATGAAAATTAGAAATGAATGGATAAGGAAGAAATTTTTACTCAATGCATACAACAAGCGATCAGAAATAACACAAACAGATACTCAGTCCTATCCAGCCCGCCAAACAATAGTAACAAAAGTGAATGTAGGAAAACAGGAATTTACCTGTGATGTTACATGAGTTCCTTGGTGAAACCAATCCACTGTTTGGACGTACACAGTACTTTTTAGGGTTGGTTGTTTTGACCTATCATTTACAGTGTAGGTCAATGTCAATCATTAGAGGATGAATGTCAAGTGCAAGAACACTAATAGAACATCAAACTAGACAAATAAAAAATTACCTTAAAGGCTACATATTGATCTGTTTTATTGGTCAATTGCATAGAACATGAACTCTGCTTCTTCAGTTCAACTATACAATGCTTTGTGAAATATAATCAGAGATTCGTACATAGAAATCCAACAAAAGAAAAAAAAATGAAAAGATAGGTAGATAAATAATGAGGAACCAGCAAAACATGATCAGATATAGCAGAATCTAGTTTAACATAACTGAGATTGTAATATATAGAGAAAATGTGCATATTAGCTGTCACAAGGACTGAAATGTGAAAACATGGAAATTGAAAAAACTTGAAGGGTATATTTGTCGTTGTTTGGGGGGGGCTAAAAAAAAAATCAAAAATCACCTACACCCAGTATTGGATTTAACTCAATTTGAACAGCATAAAATGAGAATATAATTCACTTGTTTTCCTGCACCTTCTTTGTTTCACATTACTGTCTATGTTACAACCTTCCCACTCTGCTTTCACCATTAATAATAATCACTCTGTCAAATCTCTCGATTCTCTTCTATCCTGAAAAGCTTTATGAATACAATTCAAAACAGCATCATCCCGCAAATGATCTCAACCTGAAACTCCATTTGCTGCCTTTACCTATAATGTATTTGAAACTAAACAGAACACCAGAGTGGCATGTGATTTCAAGCTCATCGTCTATTTTAAACCAACTCTTTGCACGTTATTTAATGGGCCAAATCACCTATCACTCGTTGGCAAGCAACCAATAAGACAACTAGATAGGTTAAATTCGGTAATTTTTCATTACATAAAAACCCAAAACAGCACATCTATCTAGCAACCAAACACGAGCCAGGAAAAGGGTATCCTAATGCCCTAAATCTCCAGCTACTCGCGACAGGAGGCAGCGATAATAGACCAAAATTCATGCACGCGAGGCTAAATTCTTCAACAACAAAAAAACAAAAACAAAACAACATGAGACACCGTAATCGATTACGGAATCGAATTTATCGGAGACGGGGCAAGAAAACATGAAACTGAGTGAATCTTACATGGGAATTTGAGTTCCGTAGGTTGGATGTTGAGAAGTTCGCCGGTATTCATGGCCGTTGGGAGACCGAATCGATCGATTCCACGGGGAGGGAAGCCCAGAATCTGTAGGCCTAGGGTTCGTGGGACACGCGACCTGGTATTGGTAAGAGCGATATGAGAGAGCTTTGGTGTTGTGTTGTGTTGTGGCCTGTGGTGGGTGTGGGGAGTGTTTCTATTTTTAACTTTTTTTTGTTTTGTTTTGTTTTGTTTTGTTTATTTAGAAATGTCTTCCTCCGATGAGTCGATGACCGATCCCGCTTTTGTCTTTGTGGGCAGTGGGCTGATGAGGAGACTCCGGGCTTCGAATCGAACGCATTTATTATGACGTAAGTACCCTCATCTCAATGCCAATATGATTTTAGTAAGAACTGGAGGAGTGCAACCAGGAAGGGTGAAACGGAAATTTTCAAGGGAAAGGTTGTTTTTTAATTTGTTTGTTTATTGTGCATCAATGCGCAAACAGCTTCAGCCCGAGGTTTTTTTAACAACATTGTTAGTTTAATAATTACTGACAGTGAAATCTAATCGGTGTTCATCAGAGTTAGTTAACCCATTGTTATATTTCATGAAATAAAAATAATATAATATTGATTCATTAAGCAACCTAATTAAATGCGAAAAAATGCTAACTTCTAAAAGTTGTGGAATAGTTTCTATTTAATATATCTATATGTGATAAATGTCATTTCTCACTTATTTTCATTTTTTTACATATATATGTTAACAATAAAATAGTATATTAGAATCGATACCTATATAATAATATAGAAAGTGTTTTAATGTCTCTGGTTTTTGCTTGTGTGCCTAATTTTTCCTATATTTGTTTGTGAGCTATATGCAACTCACTCCTTCATCCTAAAGATCTATTAAGTGCTATCAAAGCTAAGTTATCCATTATGATTTTAATTGACCGAGTAAAAGTTCATAACCAATACAAGCGCCCAACTTTCACAATTTTATTTATGACACACTATTTACTAATATGTAATAATGATAACTTTGTTAGCTAAAAAATGTGAAGACAAACTTATATGGACTCTCAACATGACAATCTCCAAAAATACCAAAAAGATAGACCTTTGGTTCATATTATGCCAATGACAATGGACAATAATAATAAGATGGAGAAAGGGAGATTTACTATAAAATAAAGTGTGAAAAATGGACTATCAATACGCAAAGTGGAATAAACTGGACCAGATAAATTATAATCAGTTTCAATCGCAGGCCTAAGACAAATTGGTCATTGTGTACACATACCAGTCAGTATATTGTTTTTTATAATTTTCTAAAAATTATTGCTCATCCTAATGTTTGTATTTAAACCTTAAGCATATTAATTCTAAAATTAAAGCTTATGAATATAAACTATTAAATATGATTTTAAAATTTAATTTTTGTAAAATATTCAATAAAATCTAAATCATTGTATTTATTTAAAATAAATAAATAAATACGAACCGAACCAATTAATTTTTGGTCTATTAAATTTGGAGGCAAGATATATGTCAAGATAAGAAATATTTTATGTGTTTAATTGATTCACAGTGTTTCAATATTAGATTCAATTGATATCTAGTGAAAATTCTAACCACATGACATGTGACGCTCACAATATAATTTTTCATATTTACTTGCACTTAGAGGGTCAATGAATCTGTGATTAGAACCATCACACAATGGGTGATATCTCACGTGTAGCTTGTATAGTCATATATTAGAGATAATGATGAATAAGAAACCAATGAAATATATTTCAATTACAATTCAACATTATCATCATTATCCGATGTAATGTTATACATAATTTTTTTTATGAATTCATAATACATAATAAATACATATGTCTCTATTCTATTGTATAAGGGTAAATACAATTAAGTATGTCTCATACAAATAATCGCATGAGGGTAAATAAATAAATACAATGTTATAAATAAATACAATTAAGGGTAAATAAATAAATAATCATAATACATGTTATAAGGCATTACATCAATTAAGTATGTCTCTATTCTATTGTATAAGGGTAAATACATATACGAATGAAAGAAGAAAGAATATCATTAATTATTTTAATCTAAATAATTTATAAAATCTACAAAATAACTCCCAACTTTAAATTGAGTTAATTATAATTAAAATGTTCATATATAAACTTAGTCCCACCAGATGTACTATTAATATAGGCTTATCGGGCCCCACGGGGGCAGGTCAGCTGGTGCGGCTTGTGCTTGGGAGGCTACGGCACCCGGGATCGAGTCGCACTGGAGGCTTGAGAGAGGAATTTATTTCGCACCCCATTGACTTACCTGTGGGCAAACCCACCAGGGCAGGTGGGATCGTCGGGAATTAGTCTCGCGTGGCAGCAATCCGGGGCAGGCTATCAGGGCAGGTGCCGGTGTGAGGGGGCCCGGACGGTAAAACTGGTGCTGAGGGGCCCAGCGGAGCCGAGACTCAACTTGCTCGAACTCCTGTCGTCTGCAGCGAAGCTTACGGTCTGGTACGAGAGGATACCCTGTTAAAAAAAAAAATTAAAAAAAAAAAGGCTTATCGCATGAGGTCTCGTTTTAAATTAATTGCTAAGGAAAAAGGGCACAGGTTCCCCCACAAGACTAGAATTGGAAATTGGAAAATGGTATTGAACTTGCTCGTCCTTTTTTTTTTTTTTTTTCAATGAAGACGATGGAGAACAGAATACAGGCCTTTTGCTGTTATTTTCTTTGTCACTATTTCATTTGGGAAGAAGGGGAAAAAACAGAGGAAAGAAACAAAAGACGGTGGGAACGGTTTGCAATTGTGGGTCGTCCACAATCAATTTTGTGGGGTCGGTAACAGCCTTAGCCCTTAGGTAAATAAATGGTACAATTTTTTTTATTACTATATAAAATACATATTAGATTAAAGGGGTCGCTCAATGGGTCCGAAATAAAAAAAACTTCAGCAATACATATTAGCCTAATGGCCATAATGCATTACCCGTATTTTAAACTGAAGTACTAAAATTGTTAAAATCTCAATATTAGAATAATAAACAAAACGGAATTTTGGGGAGAAGAATTAATGCTTCCATATCTTACTTCTACCAGGCACACACAGACAAAGACCTATGACCGGCTATGTGGGATCAGATGCTGTTCACTCACAACTCATAAGAGGGCGTGTTTACTTATATTAAAACAATAAAACTTGTTGCTTTTGATCTTTACTTTTCTGGAGTTCGATTGTTGTATAAAAATAGCAGAAACAAAAAACAGCTTGCAAAAGCCTCTGTTTTATTTCTTTTTGCAGAATTAAGTTCATATGAGGTGTTCATGAGGACTCAACCAAAATTTATTGCATATTAACATTAATTGCAGAAGAATATACTACTACCATTCCTATTCCACCGTGTAATGTCAATTACTAACATGAACCACACAAGAAATGCAACATAGCCTTGCACTGTAAAGAAGAGAAAAGTAACCGTTAAGCAAGTTTTTGAATCGATCAGATCAGATTCAGAGGCCCCCTCCCCAGTCCCCACTGCGCAAACAAAAAAAAAAAAAAAAAACAAAAGAGAGTGTGGAAATAGGGAAGTATACAAAATTAGGAGCATGCCTTCTCCGAAACTACCCAAAACAAAACAAAAAAAAAAAGTGCGAAATGTCAGGAATATCCCCACCACTGTCAGCCTTTACCACCGCCTCCCGTCGATGCTTTGTGGTCCCCATCACGGAAAACTCTCCCTACATTGTACAATCGCTAATAAAGTGGCGACCGGTGGGGCGTCCCCTTCCGCCGGCTCGCCGCCCCATCCGACGACGGTGACCGCACCGCCGGCCGGCAAGCCGTCGTGGCGGCAGCCGCAGCAGCCCTGTAGGCCGGCAGGCAGCTACGCTTCTTCCTCACGATGAAGTCAGTGGCCGCGGTGCACGCGAGGGACGTCCTGCACCAATCACCGCCGGACTCGGAGGAGGTCCTGGCCGAGCCGGCCGGTTCGAGCACCGAGTCTGAGTCGCCGAAGCCCTCCCGGACCGGTTCAGGAAAGGGCAGGTAGCCGCATTCGTAGAGGTGGTCGGAGATGACGCTCCTCACGCCCTCCGTGCGACTGAGGTGGTGAATCTGCAAAACGATGGAGGAACAACCCATAGGAAGAGAAGCGGTAAATCGAAATGGGTGGATGAGAGAGAAGAATTGAAATTGGTGAGTTTGGGTTGTGATATATAGAGGTGCGTGACATTCTGTTTGTGTGGGGGTTTGGGGACCTACCTTGCAGGAGAGAGAGCAGAACAGATATGGATCCTGCAGGGCCCTTTGGCAGTGTTTGCAGTTGTTGCCGGAGGCCTTGCAGGAACGCGTCTGCCTTCGATTTAAAAACACCACTTTTGCGCTATTTGTCGTGTAAGCCTGAAAAAAAAAAAAACAAATGAAAACCCAGAAATTGAAAAATTCAAACACCACCATCCGGATTGGTGAAATTATTTAGAACATCACCCAACAAAAGAAAACACATAATTTCAAAACACCCATTTTGTTATTCCACAAATAGAGGGGTCGAGAACAAGAACAGAGACAGAAAAATTAGCCTCAACACCAATGTTCCAAAATGTAAGGGCCAAGGGGACAGAAGAAATTCAAACGAATGTGTTTGTATAATTACTTACTTGAACTGAGGCACAATCCATCAGCTTCTGAGCATCAACCAAGAGGATCACATCACGATACACATATCTTCTCACCTGAAAAATTAGTCAATTGAGAAACGAGATGGGGAAAAAAATAAAAAAAATAAAACAGCGGGGTTGAATTCGTGTTTGTGTGTTTTCTTCTCGGAACCTGCAAGAGGCGGTGGGAGCGGTGGTAGTGAAGACAGTGGGGGCAGATGCTGATGGCGCAGTCCAAGCAGAAGATGTTCTTCTCGTTCTTCTTGTCGTACTGGTGAATCAAACAGGCGTTGAAGAATTTCTCCCCCAAAAGACCCTGAAGCCACGTCGGAAGATGAGGAGAGACCAGCTGACCAAACACATACAACACCAACAACAACAACAACAACAACATCAGTCCACATTACGTCCAGTATGTTGCGAAAATTAGAAAGAAATAGCAAAAACTAGGAAAAAGAGGCAAGTTAGAAAATTAGTTACCCACCATGGTCGCTCGAATTGCAAAGATAATACAGATTGTTTAATAGAATATATATATATGCATATATGTGTGTGTGTATATATATATATGTATCAGCAAAGACTAATATTTAATAATCATGGATATATATATATAGAGAGAGAGAGAGAGAGGGAGAGGGGTAATGGAGAAACGGGGCTACTGCTGCCACCTACGGGTGCTACTGGTACCAATGAAAGAAAAGAACAGAAAATGGAGTTTTAGCTGGCTTTGGGCGGCCTCGTGTCCTCTTTCATTTTATTGGACAGCGGCTCTGTGACCCCCTCTATCTCTATGCACAGCACAGGGTACGTCAGTTTCTGGTTCGGGTTAATTTACCAGTATATCCTCACACGCGGTAACAATTTACGCGACGTGTGTGTGTACAACATTTGCCCCACCCAAGACCCATTCCCTGAATTTGGCTTCAATCCCTTTTACTGTTCGAGGTCGTATTTAATCTTAATCAATGAACCCGAAAATCATGCCCAAATTTTGGATTCAATCATAATTCTATGCTGCAAACCAAATAAAAATAAAATAAAATTACAACCAAGTATTAGTAATGCTATTTATTTTGCAAGTTTCGACCACATAAAACACATTTTTATGAGAAAATTGTCACTTTTTTTTTTTTTTGCAGCAACTCTACCGAGCAACTCCATAGAAAAATATACTAATTACGGCTCTCTTTTTTTTTTTTTGGATTTAACAGCCACTATGATTGCTTCCCCCACCCTTCCCATTTTTCACACATTAATTCATAATCATATTAATATGAGTTGAAGGTTTATTTTTAAAAAATTTCAAAGACCCAATGAATTAATCGGATACTAATGTAATTTGAATCATAAATAATATTTTTTTTTTAAAAAATCACAGAGATAAGAATATAACAAATGATAAAATTTTGAATATTCTTGCAACGACCCCACATCTGCCACGGCAGCAAATTCCCCCTAACATAACAATTTAACATCGTTCGCCCGTCCACCGCCGTCCCTTTTTGTCCCATACGAGACAGTGTTGATCTCCGCCGTCGAAATCGCCTACGTAGTCCAACCTCCGCCACCGGCGTCCGCAACAGGGCCACATCAGCCTGGATTAATTCCATCAGGGTTATTCGATTTTAATCATGAATGTATCTACCCAAGCAAAGGCCACAGTCAATTTCATATCTACCTTTTAAAACACATTACAAAAAAAATATATATATATTCAATTTCGTTTATTATATGAGTCAAAGCTGTGAACCATAATAAATACTCGTATCATTCCCACGTTAGCTCTGTACATGTTTTAAAACATAGAAATATGCGCCCAACCATTAGTTTTATCCATGAGTTAAATGAATAAAAAAGGGGTTAACTATCATTTTCCTATAAAGTTTAGTGGACTTTTTAAAATAATTGCCACACCAAGAATAAATAATATATTCAACGGAAATAATGATCCACGTTATTTTATAAATAAATATTTGCAAGAGATTTTTGCTCCATATTTTTTTTGCAAATGAAAAAAAATTGTTTTAGGGCTGAATTATATTTAAATATGGAGTAGGTAATTTATATCTCTTTGTTTTTATATATAAATAGACCAGGATGTTTAATATAAAGTGCTAGAAAAAATAAAAATATCATTAATATAAATAATAATAAAATGCATATAAGAATTAAATATATTATTCATAATTTTTTCAAACTCTAAAGGTATATTTTTTAAAACCAAAAGGTATTGCATTCCATTCATATATCATTTTTTGACACAACATGATTAATTTTTCTCCTAACTCTTACATATATACAGTATTTAAGATTTTGGAGGCACTTTTATTTGTTTTTTATTTTTATTTTCGAACGTGATAGTTGATTTGGAGTATATATAAATAAAAAAAAGCTAAATCTAAAAGTAATTTTAAAAAAATGATTTTTTTTGTATTAAAAAAATCAAAAAAAATCAAAACAAACATAGAAAAAATAGACCAACATGCATATGATCACCAAAATCCCTCTCATTTTGTCTTTTAAAATGTTATGAAAATGTAATTATTGTCGACTGCCATGCAAGCATAGAATTGAAAATATCATTTTTTATTTTAAAACCTTAGCATATAGCACTAGAGTTTTTTTTTCATGATTTAATGGTAAATTGCTCAATGGACAAAATCAGGTGGATGCTTTCATATGTATATTTTTATATATTTTTTGTTGTAAAAAATGTCATAGTGAATAGTAAACAACGTGGTCAATAATCAAAGGCAATGTATGTGTGGTAGTCATGTTAACACCCAAACAACATCTAGTCAACGATTCAAGCATACTATGACCATATTGAGCCACAAATGGTGTTATTTTACCTACTTTAATCTCTATCATCCGTTAACATGATGTTCTAATAGTATCCGATACTTAAATAATGTCATTTACGTGTATTCTTATTAGGTCAATTCGACCACTGAAACGACATCGTTATTTCATCAATCCCCAATATTCCAAACCATTTTTTAGTTATTATATATTGACAACTATGAGAATTCACAATTAAAACAACGTTTCTCAACCAAAAGTAACCTAATTTTCCAGTCAAGACTCCTAAAACGATGTCATTTTGGCGCTGTTTACATGAACTTCAAAATGGAACATATGACGATTTTTCGATGCAGCGGCGTTGGACCCAAAAAGCGATGTTGGGCCATTGGACTTCAAAAATCAGAGGCGTTGGACCCAAAACGCGATGTTGTTTTGACGTTTGATTCGCTGGTTTTATATATTATATATATATATATATATATATATATATGAAAACAAAGGCGTTGGAGATCGGGAAGGGGGAGGCGGGAGGGGTCATCGATGTCGGCGATGGAGGGTGTGAAAGGGGAATCGTGTAAGCCAGCCGAACCCACGCCGGATTGGCTGGAGAAGCAGATGCCTCTGTAATCTCTAATCTCGAATCTCCAACTCTTGTTTTTTTGGGGTAGGGTCTTCTGAGTTGTTGAACTGAGTTTGTCGTACTTGTCGAAGGGTCAGGTTGGAGGAATTAAAAAAGCGGGATGAAAGGCAGCATGAGGCTCAACGGTGGCAGGAGAAGCCGGAGGAGTCCAAGCGTTTTGCAATGGAAGAATATATAGACGCATGCTTTGCCAAGCTCCAGGAGGAGACCAAGCGTTTTGCAATGGAATACACAGACGCATGCTTTGCTAAGCTCCAGGAGGAGACCAAGTGTTTTGCAATGGAATACACAGACGCATGCTTTGCCAAGCTCCAGCAGGAGACCAAGCATCCGGCTTCTTTTAGCAAGGGGGAGGGGTCATCCATGCAGGGCGTCAAAGGCTTCAAGCCATCCCAACCTACGCCGCCCAGGAAAAATCTATCGGAGAAACTAATCTCTAGGGCTTATTTCATCTTTTTATTCTTCTTACATTATTGTTATGGGTCGGAGAAACTAATTAATCTCATCGTACCGGTGTTTTTTCCTATTAATTTATCCCGCTTAAAATTTTCTTACATCTTGTTTTTGGGCCATCAAGATTGAATTTTTGGAATCTTCTGAGTTGTTGAGCTTGCGTTTCATGGTCAGCAGCATGGACGAATTAAGAAAGAAGCATTTGTTTTACAACCCTCAATTATACGAGGAGTACAGGGAGGGGTACAAGCGCGACGCAATGGAATATATGGACGCATGCTTTGCCAAGCTCCAGGAGACTACCCGTCCGGTATTCCGGTTTCTTCTTCTTCATCTTTATCTCTTTGCTCATTTCATGCCTCCTTTATTCCCCAAGCTCCCCCTTCCCTGCCTTTTTCTTCGCTGCACTATTTATGTTTATTTTCTTTTTTCTTTTTCCCAGGGTGTCGAGTACGAGTTAATCAGTGTCCCATTCATCAAAATCGGTATCCCCAATCACAGGACTGAAGGCCTCTATACCCACATCCACTTCGAGGCTAAGCGTCAAAATGCAAGCCCACATCATCAGCAATCTCCTGAGGTCTTTTGCGCTCTCATCCTTAAAAGTGACGGAAACCGAGTATTGGGATGCAGTCATCTAGCCAACTTCCGCGATGGTATGCTCATGAATCATATTTGTGATTTAATTTGGCATCCCCTGCATAATTTATTTTTTTTTATAGTCAGGCCCTTCACATTTTCCTGCACGTGCTTCAAGCCTGAGTTTGAGTTCCTTCATTCCAGGTCGAATGTTTAGTGGCGTTGACTGCTTCCCCTCATGCTTCAGGAGTCTGAAATGGAACTGATTTATTTAATTATCATTGCCACCTTCATTGATTTCTCATAACTGGATCTGCATTGCTTACAGGGTTCCATGTTTCCCATTAGCCTCACTAATATTTGAGTTTCATCTTCTGTCAGGTTGCTAGTCATTCAGTCCAGCCAGACTGTTAAATTGAATATAGCATGTTTGCAGTAATTTGGCACTATTATACTTACCTACACACTGCAATCTTTTAATTCCTTGCTTAGTAGATACTGCCAAGGCAAAACCAGTCTTTTAATTAATTACTTGCTTTGATCTTCAACCGCCGATTATCTGTCTTATCAAGCAATCCTTACTCAGTTTCTTCCAACTCCCGCTCAAAACCAGAGCAGGAAGCTGCTCTTTCTTTCTTTCTTTCTTTCTTTCACCTGTTGTGTTGCTTTTGCTGTTAATCATTCCTGCTCTTGCTGTTAATTGTTCTTGCTCTTGCATGCCTATTGTGAGCTGTAGTTTTATGTTTATACATGAATACGTGACTGTTCAATGGATGCATATTGTGAGCTGTAGTTTTATGTTTTGTTTTATGTTTTGTGCTGCCAGATTATCCAGCTAGTATCGCTGATCAAAAGAACTGTCTTTGGGCCAAAGAGTATCCATTGCTTGTAGTAACATTACCATGCTCTTTGGGCCAAAAGTGTTATGCATATTGTGGTAAGACCAAAGAACTGTTGGAGTAACATTGACCATCATGATGAGTAATTATTTATTTGTTTTATCTTATTTGATGGTAGACTAACCATTATTAATTCATTTCAAATAAACTCATATTCAATTGCTTGACAGATTTTGTGGGATTTTAAAACAGTGCAACAAATCAAATTTTGCATCCCTACAATAAAAACTTTCGCCATGAAATAAAAATAATAATAAACTGGAGTTTTTGGTGGAAACATATAGTATTTTACCTTTTTCAAATTTTTTTTTCCCAAAAATACTCATTCTCTCTCCCTCCAAATCCAATTAGTTCCGCATCGCCGTCATCCCCTCCTCCTCCTTCCCTACAGCCGTCACTGCAATTTTTGTTGATCCCACGACAGATGAGAACCCTCCTGCCGTCCCCATATCCTCTTCTCCGGCGACGGTGACCTCTTCAGCGAACGGAAACCTGTTCCTGCCACGGATCAGGAGAGGCGCGATGGTCTTGTACTGAGTTAGGACTAGGGCTCGGTCGTCACAGCGGGAATCAACCATGAGAACACAGTAAAAGTCTCCGCCAACTAATAGGACTTTAGCCACAACATTGATTTTGTTACCAATGATGCCGAATAGGTCTGAGCAGGGTCACCGGTACAGAGTCCTCCATTTCAATTTTATCGACTTGCTTAAAAATAAATTGACATAATATGTGAATTAGTTAGGTTGACTTAAGAATATTACCCCAAGTACAATTTTAAAACTAGTTTTAGAAACTTTTGCCGAAAAATATTTTGAGTTTTATCAATTTACAGCATAAAATTTGAGTTTGCAACATTTTTGCATCAAAAGTATTTCAAATTCAATAAAAAGCGGCCAGCATCATGAAAAATTATATTAATAATTTTTGCCCCATACGAGACGATAGATCTCTGTTGTCGAAATCGCCTACGCCGTCCAACTCCGCCACCGGCCTCCGCAACAGGTCCACATCGCCCTGGATTCGATCAGGGTTATTCGATTTTAATCATGTATGTATCTACCCAAACAAACGTCACATTCAAAATTACAACAAAAATTATTGCTGATTACACCTGTCAGCGTCAAACCTAAGCTTAGCATTCAATTTATTTTACTCCCACAGCCTGGTAACTAACTATTGGAGAGAACAACTATTCATAGGGGAGAACCGTTTCCACAAACTTGATAGGAATTGGGACCTAATAACTAAATATAACAAAAAGTAACAAAAAAAAAAAATCAGAATAAACCTACTTCTGAAATAATACATGCATTGAAACTCCTTAAGAGCTTGATAATGAATTTTAATATTTTATCCACGATTCGATTTTAACAAAAAATTGAAAAGTAATAATAAAAGTCATTAAATATTTTGCTAGTAATAATACAAGTTTTTAAAAGCTTCTTTAATTACCTACTGTAATTTTTACTAAAAAAAATAAAAAAAATGAAACATAAGATATTGGTTCCTAATTTTTTTTATACAAAAGTAAAAAAAAAATCAAAAATAAAAGTTCCCGTCATCTTGACCATATTCTTTATACAAAAAATACATTCTTCAAATACGAACAAAATAAACAAAATTAAAACCATTCCAATCTTATTCTCCCCAAAGTCATAAGCATAATGTGAAGGGAGGCGCAGCAAAGACAAAGAAAAGTATAAGTACAGGGGAAGAAAATGGGTAGAGAATTGAGGATTTGTCAACGCTAGTAAGTCAGCAACTTATTGGCTCCTACGTAACTACAAAGTGCTATTTGTCAAACGGTCATATGTCCATAACACAATGCGACATAACCAAATACATTTTCAATTACAACGTATCTCTACAAATAGCTTTTCCCTCCTAAACTTCAACTATTAATATTGGTTGTACGTCTGATCCAAATCAGAATGGTCTAACTCCAATTTCAAAATCTGTAATTAAAAACAAATTAAAATTAAAGAAAATTCAATAGTTTAAATTAAAGGCATTCCATATCTATCAATGAATCAAAATATTGAGAAGGATAGCACTCTAAATGCAATCTCAAAATCTATGAGGTGTAATTAAAAATGAAATAAAATCAAAGGAGATTAAATACTTAAATTGAAGGCATTTCAAATATATATGGAATTATATATAAGACCGTACCAATAAACTACCATAGCAGATCCCTTTTACCATAATTATTTTTGTACCATAGCAGATCTCTTTGACCTCAAAAACTGCAAAAGAATAAGATTAATTGTTATTGAAGAGTCATTTGCTTTTCATCACCCAATAAGAACAAATAAACAGTAAGTTTTTAGACAGTCATACGGGTGAATGACTATTACGTGACAGCATGTGGAAAAAAATTCCCCATATAACTTTTCCATAGCTCCCATCATACCAACCAGGAACACTGGGATTACTGCACATGTTAGTATTGGTGGGCTTATTCTCCTAATTTTTCCTATGCATATACATTTTAAAGAAGAGGAGGATCCAATCTTAGTTGGTGAGGGTCTTAAAAAAAAGGATTTGAAAACACGTCATTGTCATTGTTGGCTATAAAAAAGTTTATGAGATGATCAAATGGTTTGATTTCAAAAATTACAATGGTCCTGATTAGAGTGATTTTGCTCCCATCGCACTAATTAGGACCACTGTGATTTTTAAATTCAAACCATTTGATCATCCCATTAACTTTTTTATAGCCAACAATGACAACGGCGTAACTCCAAATCTTTTTTTCAAGACACTGACCAACCAAGATTGAATCCTTCTTGCCTTGTCAATTTGAAAGCAATCCTTTACAAAGACTTTAAACTATGCATAGGAAAAATTAGGAGAGCAAGTCCATCAATACTAATATGTGCAGCAATTATATCAGTCAAATAAGGAAGAACAAAAACAACACTGCCTAGAATGCCTGCTTGCCAAAAAAACAAAAAACAAAACATAATTAGTAATAAAAAATATATTATTCTAAATATAATTATAATATAAATTATTTATATTACCACACGGGGTTAATCGTCACAAAAAGACACTCTTATAGTGCATCAAATGTTAAATACAAATGCGATTTAAAATATGAAAAAACATCCCACACTCAATCGGAAAGTGTGGGAATCTTAATTGTTTGAGCATAATTCATTACTTGAGAAGGAATTTCATAATTATCGTGACAATGCAAGCAAAGTTTTTCTACAATTGATTTTTCCTTCAGACCTAAGAAAAGAAAAAAGAAAACAAAAAAGCACAAGCAAAACATAAAAATAAAATGAGTATCAAAAGCATGCGCCCAAACAATATAAGTCCAAACAAACCTAATCTAAAAACACATAATAGATTGGGCACAAAAAAATATTAACCATAACTTTCCCTTATATAGGAATTTAAGGCAAGGAAAAAGTAGATAGCAAGGCATAAATAAAGCAAAATATGTGAGGGAGGTGATCTAGAAAGGGAGAAATGGGTTGCAACATTTGAACTAGTTTTATAGGAGTTTGAGCAAAGCCAAAATTAATACAGTGCCACGTTTTGATCGTTGGGCCATCACCTCTTTCATTCATATTTCTCATAATATTCATTTTTGTTTCATATTAAATTATAAATATATATATATAATATTATTTTAATGATATAAAAACTTATTTATGAAATCTATTATGGTGTATATTTTTATATATATAGAAGAAAAAAATATTTAAAATAGGTAAAATTTTGAAAGATATTTGAGAAACTAGTGTTATTTCTTTAAGGGTTGATACTAGTTAATTTGGTGCTTGATGGTGACTTTTATGATTTTTTTTAATTATAACTATTATAAAAACAATGTTATTTGATGAGTTGTAATGTGATCAGCACAGGTCGTGTATACATTAATTAAGCCCTCGATAAATATGTTACATTATATATATACCATTCATTTTTTATGAACAAAAATGTAATGACTCGAGTTGGATGCATTTTTCTAATAATGTAAATATTAATTAAAATAATAAACAAAAATGTAATGACTTTACTATGCAATGTAGAGAAAATATACCAACCTTTGTACTGTACTCACTCATGCCCAAAACTTCACTAGGCTTGGGTATTTGTTATATGCATCAGTCACTTGTTCACATCACAAAATATCGACAAAATTTATGGATGCGCTAAAACAAAGTTTGCCATTCAAAACCAAATGATATATAGATGAATATTATATATAGGCCATGAGGCCCCAAAACAATATTGATATAAAGGGTGTTTACAATACTTTACTTTGTTTATAAAAACTCATTTAAAACAACACTTAAGTGTTTGGAAACCATGTTTATAAAGAGATATTTCAGCAAATAGTTTTTATTTCTCTTTATAAACACCCCATTTGCAAACAAAAATAGACTTTCCATCACACTCATGAAATGAGGTTGGCTTTGAGTTTTGGTTTGCTACAATAGCCAAGGCGATTTCATCACAACAATCTAATTGATTGACGTGTCAATTAAGTCGCCACCATGGAGTTCATCATTACATGCATGAAGCGATTTATTTTGCATACTTTTTTACTTCACTTACAAAGCTAACCAGTCAGTAGGCAAGTTTTAGTGAGTTGAGCAACATTAGCACGCAGCTCAACCTAAACAGCAGGCCTCATTGCGCGTTAACTTAATGCATTGAACATAAACCACAAGAGTGTTAGTTTTGTCAAACTAGTAGTAATTGTCTATTTTCAAGAAGCGGGATAAGTTTAGCTATCTGTGAGTTGCAGTCTAATAAGAACATTGCAATAGGCTTAATTAAAGTAAAAGTTAAAATTAAATTTAGCTTAAATTTTATAAAATTCTTCAGTGCAATCATAACATAAGCTATATTTAGTTTTATCAAAAAATTAAATTAAATTTAATTAAAACTATATCTTTACCAATTCTTTTGTCATTTTCATATTGAAATTGCACAAGAATCAACTGGCTTATCGCCATAAAATGTTATAATAATATTATATAAATATTTAATTTAACATATTTTAAAATAAATATCTTGATAATAATAACGACAAAAAGTACGAATTGTTTTTAAGGCATCGGGGCAGAGTGACCCGATCCCACCCCAAACATGTAAAATAAATATCCGAACCCGCACTGCCCAGGGGCAGGTTACCATGCCCCAAGCCCGGCCCGCCCTGAAATTATGATGATATTCCAGTAGATCTATATTTTATCTCAGTCACATGAATTATAAATCAAGGGTAAGATATATGAATCATACAGATCTATGTTCTTGAGGGCAGTGGGAGACTGGGACTCAGGGAGTACCTGAAGACGGTGGCCGTAAAGAGCAGCTACGGGTGGCGCCGGCTGGAGTCCTCTGGAATCTCCCTGTTGATGCCTAGAGTCCTCGACGGCGGGAGCAGCTGCGGCCTTTGGGAGAACACGACAGATCTAAGGGTCTGGAGACTCTAGACGGCCAGTGGTTCTACAGATCTAAGGGTTGATGTCACAGGAACGATCTACGGCGACGGCGACAGGGCTTGCTCTGGTTTTAGACGGCGACAAGGCTCTTGCAGTCTTGCAGTCTTGATCGATCGAGGACAAACTACAGAGGAGAAGGGAACGAGAGGAAGGGTGAAGGGGATGGAGTCAAGTCGCTGGACGGCCGCTGGACTGGAGTCCCGACTCTCGTTCGACCGAAGTGGAGGAGACGACTTGAATTTGGGAGGTAGGTAACGGAAAAAACAAAAATAATTATGATTAATCGACTATATATACCCTAAACTTATACCGGGGCGGGTCAAAAAAGATTGCCGCAGCCATCTAATCAGGGCGGGTCGGGCAATATCCGATCCCGACCCTAAATTCTATCGGGGCGGGTAAAACCCGATAGGAATCGGGATGAGTCGTCACGGGTCGGAGTTCAATTGACATCCCTATGCGCAGCAATTAGCAATATGGCTATTGTATTGCGGTGTCTATTTATTTATTTATTTTAAGGAGACATAATAAATAAAAGCCATAAATGTGGGGAAAAAGTAGTCCTTTTGGCATACACATCACATATATAATAAAGGAGAACAGACTGTCTGGTCCTCGGCGTGCGGCGTGCGAGCCGCCGGAGGTTGCCTTCATGATTCCATAGCTGCAACAAAAGATTGCCGTATCCCTGCCGTTTTCTTTTTCGTTTATTACAATATATATAAATGTCAGAAACAAAAAACTACCAACAAAATAAAATAACTTTTTTTCTTTTGGGGACAACTGGTGGCATATTATTTTTTCTTATTTGTTACCGCTATTATTGTTTGAATGTTATTCATTTGCGTGGACAGTAAAAACATAATGTTGACGGGTAAATTCTACCATTATCATTTGGTTGGTTAGTAAGTGAATCAAACGTGGTAAGTTTATATTTAGTTTGATAAAAGATCATTAATATTCATTTGTTAAAAAATAGTATCGTTTGTAAATAGTTTACGAACGTATTATTATATTTAACGTATTGTTATATTTATAAAATTATTCGTGAAATATTCGTAAATTTTATTTATGAAAATTATTTTATTACATATAAATATATTTTTATTAAATATACTTTAATAAATATATATTTTTATATTATTATTAAATAAAAACATATGTTTTTGATTTATTTATTTATTATTACTATTATTATAATTTTTCAAAAATTATATATCATAATTATTTAAATATATTAAATAAAAATAATATAATTTAATAATTAATTAATTATATTTTTTGAATAAATTTATGATATGAAAATTTTTTATAAATTTTTATGATTTTATAATTATATTCGTTATAAAAACATGTTCATAAATAATTTATAAATATGATAATATAAGACTCGTGTTCTATTCGTTTGATTCACCATGAATTCACGAGCGTTAAATAAAATAACAAATGAATTGATTCATTGCGAAGAAAAGTTACCTTCCTTCTCCTTCTCAGTCACTCACTACCTTGCTGCTTCCATCGCTATTCAACGCCGCCATCACCGCTGCCGTCTGCAGTACATATCTTTTCTCTCTCTAAAACAACACCCGTTAGAGAGAGAGAGAGAAAGGACATTTCACTTTCACAGATGATGGGGATGGACGGGTCGTCGTCCAACTCGAAGTCCCCGCAACAAATCTCCGACATGTTCCAGAAATTGGCTCTGGCTTTCAAGACCAAAACGATCGAGCTCTTCGCCGACGCCGACGCAGACGCCGCCTCCGACGGCCACTCCCTCCTCGACTCTGCCGAAGATTTCATCGTCAACCAGAAAGTCGTCGTCATTAAGCCCGATTCCGCCCCTAAACCCTCTCCGCCGCCTTCCGCCGCCGCCATCGCGAAGCAGCCCCCAAATCCAATCGACACCCACATCGCCGAAACCCTGATCTCGTCCCTCTTCGCTACGATTGCCTCCTTCAAAGCCTCCTACATCCAGTTGCAAGCCGCGCACGCTCCGTTCGATCGAGAGGGCATCGAATCGGCCGATCGAGCCATCCTCTCTCACCTCCAGAAGTTGTCCGAAATCAAGCAGTTCCACAGAGCCTTCACGAGAGGCACCGATGCGAAGCTCGGTTTCGCAATCGGGTCTTGCTTGGAGTCGCAGGTGCAGGAGAACCAAAGCAGGCTTAGAACCCTGGAGACCGTCGTCAATCGATTGCAATCCGAGATTGATAGCAAGCACACTATGGTTTTGGCTCTCAGGCAAAGCCTGAACAAGGTTCAGAGCTCGTGTCTGGAGCTGTCCAAGAAATTGAACACCAGTTTGAACTCTTCTGGCTCTGCGTCCGGGGAGGTTTTGCTGTCTGTCAGTGTGTTTGAATCTGCCTTGCGTGATGCTCGTAGATCAGTTCATGCGTTTACTAAGATTTTGATCAAACTAATGAAGGCAGCTGGGTGGGATTTGGATTTGGCCGCGAAATCGGTTCACCCCCTTGTTGATTATGCGAAAATGGAGCCTGATCGGTATGCCCTCTTGTCGTACGTTTGTTTGGGAATGTTTCAGGGTTTTGGTTGTGAAGGGTTTGGGTTGGGTGAGAGCGAGGTGCTGTGCAATGATAATGACAATGACAATGACAATGGTTTGAGTTCACGCAGCTCGCTGAAGCAATTGGTGGAGCACATATCCATTGGTCCTGTGGAGGCTCTATATCGGAACCCAAATCCCGAGTTCTCCAGATTTTGCGAGGAAAAGTACGAACAGATCATTCACCCCACTATGGAATCGTCAATTTTTAGCAGTTCAAGTCAGAATGAAGCTGTATTGTGTTCTTGGAAGTCCACGGATGTTTTCTATGACGCTTTCGTGAACATGGCTAGCTCAATTTGGGTTCTTCATAAGCTGGCCTTTTCATTTGATCCTGCAGTTGAGATTTTTCAGATGGACAGTGGGGTTGAGTTTTCGACTATTTACATGCAAGATGTTACCAGGAGATGTGTTGTGTCAGGGAAGACAAGGCCAAAGGTTGCCTTCACCGTCGTGCCTGGTTTTAAGATTGGGAAGGTAGTGATTCAGTCCCAAGTCTACCTTACAGACAAAATGTAGAAAGGTGTAAATTTGTGGATGCAGTTTAGGTTTTCTATTGAAATTGCAATGTCTTCTTTCATGGGTGTCCCTTCTCAAGAAGGGACTTGCGGGGTTAATTTTGAAAAGAGGGCTAGGCAATTGCTCGTCTGTTGTACGTAATACTCTTGTAGATGTGCCGTGGTAACTCTCTGGCCATCCTGATAATTGTGAAGTTTCTTGTAAAAGTGCTAGGTAATTGCTGCTCTGTTCTCTTCGGTTGTAACAGGGATGCTAATGTAGGTGAGTCATGGCAGGTCTCTGGCAATCTTAGTATACCATTGTTTGCAAAGTTTCTTGGCTTTTCTTCCACTACGGTCCATATAAAGTCATGGGGGTAAATAAAGTTTTATGTTGTTTCTCTTAATATCTTAAGGGGAATAGGATGGATGTGGAGGTGTTTCATATTATCTACCTTGGATAAAATTTAAGCGATTCCCGAACTTGGCTTCCAACTGGAAATTGTCCATCAATTGACTTTGCTAAATTTGCGGACTAAAGCAACCCACAGTAGTCGCTATACGGCTATATAACCATTTTATGTAAGCAAAATTTTTGCATAAGATACCAAACTTCTACATGAGATGGAATGAGGGTGCTTGTGATACAGGCATGCATTTGAGCAGTGAATTTGATTGTTGTAACAAAACTTAAGGAAACGGATTCCCCCGTGAAAACTATCAGTCATCATCGTGTTTACGTCCAAGATAAATGGGTACGGTCATTTAGAAAGCCAGTAAATGACAAGAAAAAGTGTACAAGCTGCAATGACCGCAGACAAAATGAGTGTGTCTTTAGATTGCTTCCGTCTGATTGAACCTGTGAAGAGCAGTTCCAAGATTAATGGAACAGAATTAGATAGGGCAAATTTGCATCATAATATGTTTTCATGGATCAAATCTGTATAGGTGATGGCTTTATTGAAGTACCAAGTAGGCCACGGAGAATAGGGAATTTGTCGCTTAGTAGTTTCACTTTCCCCTGAACATCTCCAAAGAAAGCCCTTTGAGAGCCCAAGACCGACCTTGTTGTTTGAGCTTGACTGATTACATCATCTATCTGCACGAATGAGAACTCAAAATAAGAATTGTTCAACTTCAACTTTCATGCATCCACACAGACATACAACAAGAATTTGAAGCCATGAGTCAAAATTGTCAATTCTACACTTCAAACGTTAGCTTTTATCGGAGAAACGGACAATCAAAACACAAGGATTCTGTGCTTAAATAACCTCTGCGAAATGTGAGGGTGGGGGAGAGCTTTCATTAAAGACTTCAACTTGTTCTGCTTTTTTAAAAAGGAATAATGAGAGCTCTATGATTTGGTTTGAAGGATAACTTGATTAGCCGCTTAGAAGAATTTTTAAAAAATGTTGCTACTTTATTTAGCAGCTTGGAAGGATATCTCCTCTCATGTATAACAGTCAATACAAAGGTTAAAGGTATGCATGCTTATGACTGTTTTAATGACTCCAACATAGGCGTTGGCTTAATAATAGCAAAGAAATTGCACTCTTCTATTTTAAGAAGAAATGCACGTAAAGTAGATACAAACAGAATCCTTGTATGTTGGATATTTGCAAAACGAACTTTGAATGAATTAAAATAAGAGTGCAACTTGTGGATTAAGTGCGTTGCTGCTTTGTAATTCTTCGTACTTGGCATGCCTAAAATAAATGAATTGTGGATATAAGCATAAGGAACTGTTCAAATCTTACATGAGAAATGCTCCCATGTATCGAAGCTCTTTCTCTTAGTAACTGCGTTTGTGGTGACATAGCTCCTGACGCCTGCATGAAGGACGTAATGACAACTTCAATGATAATGAAGAACAATGATACAACAACAAATTAGTTAAAAACATTTTAAATCTTGCTTCACCTTATATTCACTGATGTCATCCCGGACTGAACTCAAAAGCTCTGCATGCTCCCTCATTGAGTTTATGTTCCCTTTTATTCTTCTGAACTCCTAAGAGGGTACATACCAAGGGTTCAATGGTGCATATAGAACAATCAGCTCAAAAACTAAATGACAAAATGCTAGTTACAACACTAAAAACGTTTGACTAGGTAGTGAGGCTCTGAGCATCAAGCAAACTGGAATGCAATTCTACATAATTAAATGTTTAGAGCCATCATCGAAAACTGGTTAAATGACACAACGAACTTGTACATCCAGTCCAGTGGCGGAGCCACTCAAAGTCCCGGCCACCCACAGTGGAACATCCGGTAGGCCAGGCCCAGACATACCAAAGTCCAAACCATACAAACAATCAACATCCTAGAATCATATTTCATATTCCAGCATCATATACATACATGCCAATTTACAATTCCTATGATGGTATAAAGGGTAAATCCAGTGCAGGAAGCTCAAGCTATGCATGGGGGGTTAAGAAAGGGGTCAGGTCACACTTGGTGGCCAATTATACGCAGTCTTTCCTTACATTTTTTTTTATAAGAGGCTATGTTTGCGACTCAAACCCGTGACCTTTAAGTCACAAGGATGTAACTCTATTGTTTACGCCAAGGTTCACCTTTTGATTTATGATAGTATATCATAAATAAACTGTCAAAGATTTGTATATCTTAGACTATTTAAAGATCAACCTCTTAAGGAAGGATTTCAAATTATAAAGGATTCCATTAGAGCTTTGTAATCTAAAGATATGGATGTGTAATGTTTGCTGTGTTTTGGAATTAAATTATAGACACTTTGCCACCCTTTTGAACATCTTATATTTTCTATAATAAATAGGATATAACACAAAAAACAATTGATGGTTTGAAAAGATAAGTCAGAAATATAAAATTAAAATTTATAAGACTTGGCAACAGAGAAACATATTTGGAGCTGTTACCAACACCGATTAAATGTTATAAACAGTGTTTTTATATCTCATACTTTCTATACTGATGATGGCATGTTTTTAAGAACAATTAAGGCCTGGAAACAAAAGCCAGTGTAGGTATTGACGCGCTATCTCTAAAACTATATATGACGTGCAAATGACATTTATGATGCCCAGTGAATAATTTAGTGGAAGAAATCTGTCTGAGGTGATTAAATAAAAGTACAATGAAATACTAAACCTGGGTAAAGTCATGAAGTATATCCCTATGCCTTGCTAGCTTTTGATTCACTGATGTAGTAGGTGCAGCAGTCACAGCACATCTACTCATAGCATCGTTTGTATCTAGAAGCCTTTCCAGCAAGGAGTGGATCTCCATTTCCATGGACTTCCAGGACCTGCTGGAACCAACAGTTGGTGACCCACAATCCACATTACCTGAATCAATAACAATGCATGTCATCGTCAAGGCAGATGACCTCACCAAGCTACATAACCTTCAAACAAATAGCAACAAAATTCTATTCCATCAATTTAACAACCTCACAACTGGAATGGAGATACACAAGATTTAACAGGATCATTAAATCGTAGATTCTAATTTTCCAATGATTTAAGTGGCGACGCTAATGAACCCGTAATATTTGTCTGTGCGGATAAACTAGGATCTAAGAACAACAACGATGCGAGAAGCTTGAATATAAGTGTGAAATAACTCCTCCCATATCATTATTGTTGCAGGTAAGAGTACAATTACCCTGGACTAAGTGGGTGCTGGGGAAGCGTGATTTTGTTTATAAACACCTGTGTAAAACGCGTAAAGCGTTTGGGGAGATTGTTATTTGTTGTGCATGAGCTCTTTGACAGCATGTTTTGGTTTTTCAACAAATACATAAACTCCCCCCACAAACACCCTCTAAGTTGAGCAACCCAGATGAAGAATTATTTATAACAAATAAAAAAAAAAGGAGCAACCAAAAAAATATACAAATTAACAACGTGGGCAATACGAAAGCGATTCCAACACAATAAGCGTTGTTCGGGTAACATAGAATAAATCAGAAAACATGAAATGGAATGTAGATTTAAAAAAAAGAGTCAACCTTGAGTGAAGCGAGCGCCAAGTTTTGCATAAGAAGAGATCTTGACGTCCAGATCGCCCTCTATCTTCCTCGCCTCCTTCCTCAGCTCTTCCCACCCAGATTCCTGCAACTCCAGACTCGTATCCCCCGTCATTTCCCCGGACCCGATCTGAATTGCGATTCGGATCCTTCTTCTTGTTCTTCTCCCTCGCTCTACAGACAATTTGGATTCGAAAACCGTAATGTTGTTATCCTTCCAGGCAGGAGTCTCATCATCCAAGCATACACGATGCCCATCACAGCCCAAGTTCAAAACCCAGCCCAATCCCCAACGCTGGAAAAGCACTAAAAACCATCCGGTGGGTCACTCTTCCAATGAAATCCAATCGGTCATATAATTAATAATTATATATTAATAAAAAATAAATATTTTAAAAATCATGCACACGTTTTATTTAAAAATAAATATTTTAAATATTTTAATTTTAATATTTTAACATATTAAAATTATGCACACGTTTTATTTTTAATATATATTTTTAACATAAATTTTTAATAAATTTAAAATTTTAATAACATAAATTAATAAGAAAAAAATTAAATAAAGTTTAAAAGGATATTAAAGTGAAATATAAATATTAGTCATTAATTTTAATTTAAAATTATATTATAAAATAAATTAAATAATATTTAATATTTAAAAAAAAATGGCCGGTTCTGTAAAACCCGGGTCAGCCGGGTCTCTCCGGTTTTTTTTGCAGAAACGGTCCAATTAAAAAACCGGACCGGTTAAAGGCCCGGGTCACCGGTCCAACCGGCCGGTCCGGTCCGGTTCTGATAACTATGCTAAAAACCCAATTATTTTTTCTAACTTTACATATTTAAATTATTTTTATTTTTTTATATAAATATATAATTTTCTAGATTACTATTTATATTATTAAAATAATATTCTTAAAAAAATTTTATTTAAATTTTTTTTTTACAACATAAAAGTAAAATATTATAAACCGTAAAACACAAAAGTAAACGAAATTTTTTTATATATATAAGTTAGTAATTATATATAGTGAATATTACGTTCTAATATATTGAAAAATATTATACAAACATCATAAAAAAAAAAGTTAAATATAATATATTTATTGTGAAAATAATTTTATGACTTTTTTAAAATAGACTTTTGTATGGAACTTACTGCTCTAAGGCCTAGATTAGCCTATACCCCCATAAACATTTGAATGATTTAATGTCAATTTGAAAGAATAAATAACATGTGCAATAATTTGACATTTAATATGAAACAATCGTGGTTTTTTTTTTCTCCGATCATATGATATGCTATGATATTTTTAAGGTTATTCACTAATTAGGTAATTTCAATAATACATATCATTATTCATCTGAAAACATAACATGACATTTAACGAATAAAATTAAATTAAACACAAGTCGAGTCATTAAAAATATGATTATTTTGAAAAATTGTAGGCCCATATGAATTTGCACTACTCATAAACACAAAAAAAAAAATTATCGGATACATAATTTTAAAAAACAAGCATGTTTTCAAAAATAATACATCCAAACAAAACAGACAAGAGTTTAAATCATACAAGAGTTTTGATTTTTGTATTTTATTTTATATATTATATTTAAAAATTCTTTAATTTTAATATAAAAATATTTGTTTATTGATGTGAGAGAAAATTGTTTTTTAAATGGAAAAAAATATTGAAAGATGTTTGTTTTCAATTTATGTCGTTGAACGGAGATGTAATATTTAAAATTAAAATATTTCACGATATAAGACGCCAAGGCCTCATTCTAGATATATATTAAAATTATTTCATTTGAATGAAAATAATATTTAAATATATTACTCTTACAGGAATTTTGGAAGTTTCATAATAACTATCTAATTATCTGTTTTATTCCAAAAAAACTAATAAACAAATATTTCAATAATTTAATGAATGAATTCCACGGTGATATTATTTTTAAAATTGTACTTTAATCGTTGATTTTCCGTGTAAATATTTTAGAATATAAATTTTGAGATGTGCGTGACAGCTGAAATATGTTCATGTCCACAGTCCACGCCACATAAAAACTATATGTTAAAAAGAATGGCCACTATTAAATGTGCGGTGGCGGGGGGCAAACCAGGTCAGGAATATGAAGGAGTGGCACCCGTAGTCCTTGGTACGGAACCCGCGTGTTGACCGGTATTCGATAACTTCTTTTTTCTTTTTTCTCTTTTCTTGCCTTCAGTTCATATTTGTTTTGCTAAAAAAAAATGAAGAAGGAACAAAAAAAAAAGTCCATAAAAGGAGATCAAAACAAGAGGCTGCATCAGCCACTGAGCCTCAGCCCAAGTAAAAGTAGAAAGTTTATTATCTCTCAAGACTCTTATGATGAGGTAACAGTGGTTGATTTTCAGAAGGAGTAGTCAGTTGAAGTGTCTGTCTACAGGAGAGTTATCAGTTATCGATCACGGGAACATACACCAAATGAGATTATTGTTGGAAAAAAGATCCGTGAATAAAATGAATTATTACATTGTTAAAAAAACAAATTTAAATGAATACGACGGAGGAAAAATAAAGTTTCTAGAACAACAGGCAATTAGGTGGTAGTCAGTAATGATTTGATCCTTATTTTACTAATAAATTTTTTTTTAAGTCTTGATATTAATACACGAATCTCGCTCACTATTTTACATATTATTATATTTTAAGACAGGAGAGTCATTGATTTATGCTTGTTTTTGTGACTGTACGGTACGCATGACATTGTTTTTTGATATTTTATTATCTAAATTTTGGTAGCAAATCACATAATAAAATTTTATTAATGTGAAATTATTAGATGTTGCTGACGTGAGCTAATTGAGCATCTGTTAATGGTTTTCAACGTACCTGTAGAGGTGGGTTTGTTATTTTGCAAAATTTAAGGGCTACGATTTTGACAGAGAACGAGAGAGGCTTTTAGCTGACACCCTAACTCCACCGGCCGGCCACATGGTGGCTTGCAATTCTCCTCATTTATTTCGAGAAAGAAAGAAAAAACATCAAACGAGATGTCATTGTGTGTCATTGTCAGTAATTTATATATACATATAATAATACTACCCAAAATTTCACCTTATTATTTAAAAATCTCCCCCGAGATATGGGATTAAATTCATAACCCGCGTAGTGGGGGTGTATCTGTCAATCGAAAATCAATCACGTAATAAAGAAAGAATAATACATTTTTTTTAAAAAAAAATATATAATTAATAAAATATTAATAATAAATATTAATAAAAGAAAAAGCGAGGCAAGGGGTGTAAATTTTGATCGTGCCGGTTGCTTTCATCAGCGAATTTAGAGTTGTGAGAAATGGGCGTAAACGGCCACACCGCGGGAGGATGAGAAAGCGACCGCCAAACGCAGGCGGTCCAGGCGATGGGGGCCGCGGTGGATTGGGGCAGACTTTAGACCGCAACGAGACCCTGACGTGTCTTCCGGCGAAGCTGCGTCGGGACGCGGGTCCCATCACTATGGTCGTTCGTGTGTGTCCCTGTGTGTGGAGATGAGAGAGCTGTTTGCGGTTGGAGCCATACTTAATGGTCGTCACATGGATGCTCCGCTGGTTGCAGGCTTGTGTCGTGCGTGTACCTCGCCGGACCAGACGAGCTCCCCTCACTCGCACCCTGTTCGCAGTTTTGCATCGTACTCTGTGCGAGCGAGGTGGTGGGTTAGCTGTCTATGTCTCCAACAAACCTTGTATTGCGTGTGTACTCGTAACATGTGCGCGCGATACATGATTCAATGACGATCTTTATTTGTATCTGATACGAGGATGACAACTATTTATCGCAATTGCTTCATAAATATTTTAACTAAATTTTTTTATCGAATTATGTAATTATATCCCTTGGTTCTTCGATTTGAAGCTAAGGAAATTGCGGTAAGCACACTTTCACAAATTCAGACTTGTGAATTTTGAATAATAAATCTTAAATATTTGGTAACTTAAATTTATACTAGCCTAATATCTATATACGTGGCTTTTATTATTATTATTATTATTATTATTATTATTATGGAACCGCTACTTACCATTACTTGAAAGCTAAACTAGTCTTCATTTTTATCATAATTTTCGGTTATTTTAGTTAATTGCCAAAAAACAAAAGTGCTAGTTGTGATGTGTATTGTTATTACCTCATATGGATATTCCTTTTAAAAATTATTTGAAAATGTTTCTTATTTATAATTCATGTTTACTATATTATATTCATTGTTATAGGAAAAAAGTATAGACCATTTGCGTCAAAGCTCATCCAATTCTGCTAAAATTTATTCAATTTTTGCAAAAGTATTAGAAATAGAAACTTACGAAAAGTTTTGAGGATTAGGATTATGAACTTGTCCAATAATTACCGAAAAGGCTCTATTCAATTTAATAGATTTTATATGTTTTCTCTGTGATTTTTCTACTATCACTAGCTATGTATCATGAAAAAATATTGATTATGTATCATGAAAAAAATATTAGTCAAGTTTTGAAAATAATGTGAACGATATGAAAATACACAAAAATAATTCAATACCGATAACAAAGCAAATATCAGCGCCCGAGTCCCCCCTCACAACAACATGGCACATGCTGGTCACGGTACCCTGACGGCGCTGAAACCCCAATAGATTCGTACCCTCTTCCCTTCACACCCACGGTCCACCAGTCCCTCAGTGATAATTATAACAATTCCGATCCCACCAATCAGAAGCTACACCGTGGAAGCCTCGAAACCCATCCATGTACGCCGGCGCACACCCGATTCCTTCTCTTACTCTCTCCTCTTTTTTCCCGCAATCTTTCCCAGCCACACCCCCCAATTCCCCTTTAAATGCTTCCCCACAATTCTTATCTTTTTTTCTTCTTCGTCGTCGACGTCCGTCCGTCGTCCTGCTAACCCGAATAATGAGATTCTGGTTCCCAGGCCGTAGACATGTCCAACACCCCCCGCACCATTCTCGGATACCTGCTTGAATCGGTTCCCACTCGCCTCGCCATGTCCCTCTCCGATCCGTGGCCTTTCTCTTAACCCGCCCACCATTTCTCTGATTCATTCGCAGTCCCTGCCCTCCCTCAAACTCACGTTGTGTGCGTGTGCGTGTGTTCTTCTGTTCACAATTTTTTTTTTTTTTTGTAAATTTTGAGTTCTGTCGAAGTATGGTTTTCGTTCGGCGGTCGGGTATGGGCTTCAAGCTCGGCAAGAGAACGGTCAACCTCTGCCGGTGGATTCTCCGGCGAAGAACTGGGTACCTCCGGTTGGAATCGTCTGGGCATACCACGTCCCGGCGCTCGTGCTCGGCGATCTCCAGGCTGAGGAGGTGGGCCCGCGGCTTGAAGAAGATCCGATCCAGGGCGGCTGAGGCGGCGGCCGTGTGCTTTTCCAGGGCGGGTCTGCGGGGATATAGGTCTCTCAACGAAGGCGGAGGGGAGGCGGCGGTGCCGAAGGGGCATCTGGCGGTGTACGTGGGACAGAAGGACGGGGACTGCCGGAGGGTGCTGGTTCCAGTGGTGTACTTTAACCACCCCCTGTTTGGGGAGCTCCTCAGGGAGGCCGAGGAGGAGTACGGTTTCCATCACCCGCCCGGCGGCATCACTATCCCTTGCCGGATCTCCGAGTTCGAGAGCGTCCGGACTCGGGTCGCCGCCGTGCACAGCTGCCACCGGAGGCATCATCCCACCTTGTTTTGAGATGAATGCTCGCCGACCCATTATTGATGATGATGACGATGATGATAATTAGTTATGATGTGTGTTGTTGGTGGTGTATAACTAAGAATTAAGAATTAGGAATAGAATTAGAGCATATCTTTTGTTTCGACATTGAAAATTTGTATTATTATTATTATTATTAATTTCTTATTTTTGTGTATTTTATTTTTAAAAATTAATTTGATTTGGTTTGATATGGGAGATAATTTAGCTAAGGTGTGGCGATGGATAAGGACTATCTGCCTACTTCTATGCATGCTTAATAGACTCAAATCTTCTAGTGGAGGCCTAAATTGCCATGAACCAAAATTGCTAGTTAGCTACTTGCAGTTGGAAGACAGGTTCGACCCAAATCTCTGGGACTGTAAATAGGTCAAATGTGTTTTAGCCCCGTGTTAGTTGTTAGTTAAACAAGTCAAACATCACCCACCCCGGGGATGATAGAATGAGCTGCTTGCTTTTATTTAGTTTAGAGTTTGATTTTTATGTGTTCTTGTAAATCGACTCGTGTGCGCGCGTTCACCAGCTAACTCGTATAATATATGCTCGCGAGTCACGACTTTTCCCATTGATTTGTTTGGGCGGAAAGAATGGTTGAAAGAAGGAATACACTTAATTTTCCTAAAATCAACCAGTTTACAGATTCGTTTTTTTTTTTTTTTCTCTGGTGGGTTTGGTGATACAGTAAATATCGGAGAGAAGGTCGATTTTAATCTTCTTCTTCTTTTTTTTAAGTAGAAAATCTGGCCAAAAGCTCCTTTTAATTCTCCTTTTTAAAGTAGTCTAGATCGGAGAGAAGCTCAATACGTGTAATCAACTACTGATCCTTACGGTATATTTGAAAGTATATTTTGTGTTGTGCGATCATATCTGATTACAATTACATTTTTTATTATATATATATATCAGTATCTTATATATTTAATTTATAATAATATCCCATAATCTTCCTACTCCTAAAATTCTCTTATCTTGATTCAAACCCAACCTTTATGCAAATATAAGAATTATGTTTGGCAAAATTTATTTTATATTTTTTAAAAAAAATATAAATTTAAATAAAATTTTTATTACTCATAAATAATTATTTATTCATTAAACATATAATTTTAAAAATATTTTTATTTTTATTTTAAAAAAAATAATATCATGATTTGAGATCCCTACGGCCCCAAATCCTTCAACCAACCGGCAATAATATTTTTAGGTCTCTACCATTGGGCAGTTAAATATTAACCTAAAATTGCCATAGGAGAAGGAGTTTCTACAAATAATACACGTTAAATTGGAAGCTAAATTCGTAGGTGATAAGGTCAACCATAGCCATGTGTGTAATATCCCGTCTCTTTAATTCAGGACTGATTCTTCGCATACTTAAAAGAGTTAAAGGAATCGAACCATTTACAGAAATTTAAACTGCCCCCATCTACTAAGTGGCGCACCCAAAAAAAGGTTTCATCAGAAGGCGAAATATTAGTGTCACGGCGACGGCGGCGTCGGCGTCGTCGGTTTGACCAATCAACTCAAACTCGGCAAAAGCCTCCATAAGTCCCATTGAATTAGTCTGTCACCATGTTCGTCGCAGTACTATTCAAATATGTGAATGACAGCAATCATTAATCCGGATGCTTTTTAGTGTTTTTTTTTTTTTTGATGACGGAGTTAAAAGGATAAACACACTTATCTATACTTTTTAATTTCATATAAAATTACAAAAACAATTTTTAAAAAATCAGATTTGATGTTGTTAGAATAATATTCTTAGAATATACATAAATATTTGAAAAATATTTTTTATTTTAAAATTATTATTTAAACTTATATATTTGAAAATAAATATTTAAATAATATATTTATATTTTAATAATATTATTCAGATATTATATTTATGTCCGAATAAATTGTTAACAAAACTTATATTAGATTGATATTATTTAAATATTTAATTTATATTTAAGTATTTCAATGTAAATATTTTGTTATTATTTTTTACGAGGATAACTTAATCATCTTACATGATATGTGTGTTAGTAAATTTAATAAACACGATATATCTCTTTTTCTATTAGTTGGATACAGGGGCGGCGCTACATTATCTTGAGGGTGTCCTTGCACACCCTAACCCATCTGTCCTCTCAACTCCTCAAACAATCGACAATCGAGGCAGCACAACCGCAGCATCCGACTTCGTCACTCATCAGAGGCAGGTAGGCAGGCAGACTGCGCCGTTCGCCCTCACCCTCACGTCGCCAGACGCAAACACCAACTCCTCATTGTCGATTCGTCGTTGAATCCGTGGAAGGTCGAACTCGAGGTCATCATCTTCGATTCGTGTGAGTCGATGAGTCGGTGACGTCGTGATGGTGAGTCGGTGAGTGTTTAAATTATTTGTTTCAAATCATAAATTGTTTATTTAAATTGTTTCCTCAGTGCATGAGTATTTAAACTGTTTATTTTGTTTTCTGCTTTAGTTTATGGTATAAGGCTTTAAGCCTGTGCGTCGGCTTTTCATTTTTCAAGGCATCAACTTGGTGTGATTTGTCGTTGTTTACTTGTCTTATGATTATTTCTGTCATAAATCATAAATAATGTATTATACTGTTTTCCTGTGATATTTCTGGTGTATTCGTATTGTCAATTTGTCATAAATTATATATTATATTTTACTATTTTTTAGTGTTCCTTATTTGAATTTTATTTTTTAATTAATTATTTTATAGAGTAGTCTCTTCAACTATTATTAATAGTAATACTAACTTTATTGTAGATATTTAATTATTTTTAATTAATAATTATGTATTAATTATATATTTAATTATATCTTATTTATTAAAAATATATATTAATTGACGTATTAAAAACGTATCGAAATATCGATACTTTAAAGAAGCACGTATCATATGTCGCGTGTCATAGCTTTTGGTAACTGATCCCCCCGATGAGTTCCAACTCATTGTCTGCCGCACTTTTTAAAGACTTTTCATGTTGAACACTCTAATTTTTTTTTTCCTAGAGCCGCCCTGGATGTCATACTATATATATATTTATGTCACTACGATTAGTGTTTCTTTTCTATTTATTCAAGTGTTTAAAGTTTGAAATTGGTAGTATACGTACAACAGGCCTAATTTACTAGAATTAAACCATTTTACCAGAGATCTAATCAATCTGAAAATTGATAGTATACATACAGGCTCCATTTACATAATTTATTTTATTTTTTAAAATACTATTATTTTTTAAAATTATCAATCGAATAAATTTACACAACTTATAAATATTTTTAAATTCAACAAATTTACTGTTTTTTAAAAATAATACATTAAAACCAACATTGATAATAACAAAGATTATATGCTACATCAAACAATTTGTAGTGAAATTCGATTACTAACTAAAATATAACTACTAACATTGAATTACAATCTAAACAGGTCTGTGATCGAACGAAACACAAATTTATGGAACGCGACTTCTGCAATTAAAATTTAAATCGATAGAGAATGAAATAAAATGGCACATTTATGGCAAGCAATTTAAAATGTCGGATGGAATAATCGAGCATTTGATTGATCCATAATAGCAAGATTATGGGTCTTCACACTTCAACCAATTTACGCTGAAGTTGTATTATTAACATTGAATCACAACATTAGAAGGACTATCATTTAATGGAAACTGGGCCCTCGGTTAGGAAGTTTGAGGCCCGTGTTGATATGTTGGGCCGAGGAACATTCCCATGCAAACCCACAAAGAATATACATAAAGCCGAAGTAAAATAAATAAACTTTAAAAACAAAAATTAAAGGATGGTATCATAATATTATTTTTAAAAATAAAATTATTTTTGAAAATAATAAATTCTATGAATTTAAAGATATTTAACGATTGATCGAAAATTATTTAAGCTCATAATTTTTAAAAATAATTCTATTTTTTAAAAAATTAAAACTTATTAAACGTAACCAAAGTCTTCTGATAATTCTATATGCTAATGTAATAATACATGACAAGTTGTGAATATAGAGCAAGTGCCAATTATGTGACTTAATTGATAGGACTACATACCATACGGCCTTAGAGCATCAGTCGGCCTTTTCAAATTTTTATTTAAATTTGCTTATATGGAACAATATAAACCACAAATTATCTTGTTAAATTTAAATAGTCGGTGTCTCGATGTTTGGGTTTTAATAAAGTTTGTATTGAAAACACAGATCTCGAGTATAATTTGTGGCTCATATTGCTCCATGTCGATAAATTTTTAAATTTAAATAATTTGGTGTCTCGATGTTTGGGTTTTAATAAAGTTTATATTGAAAACACAAATCTCGAATATAATTTGTGGCTCATATTGCCCAATGTCGATAAATTTAGCTAAAAATTTGAAGAGGCTAATGCTTTAGCCGAATAAATAAATATGTATTTTTTAGCGTGGACACTCGTAAAAAAATAAAAAGAAAAAAAAGAAAAAAAAGACTACAAACATACATAAGTAAGTTAGAAAAGTCTAAAGGTCGACGAAAAAGGCCAAAAATAGAAATAAAAAAAATGAGGAGAACGCTCGAGCTAGTCTCCACAGCTCACAATCCAATCATCCTACTCTCTGTTCTCTTCCTCGGCTCTCTCCTCGGTCACCACCACACCTGCCACGCCCAGGCCACCACCACCTTCATCTACGCCGAATGCTCCCCTGACAAGTTCCAACCCAACTCTCCTTTCGGGGCCACCCTCAACACCTTCCTCTCCTCCGCCGTCTCCGCAGCCGGTGGAACCTCGTACGCCGCCTTCTCCGCCGGAAATGAAGCCCCGGCCGCCCCGGAAGCTGCCGCGCTCTACGGGCTTCACCAGTGCAGGGGAGACCTGAGGGCCCAAGACTGCGCCAGGTGCGTGGAGAGCGCTGCGAGCCAGATTGGGGTGGTCTGCGCCTTCTCTTATGGGGCTGGGCTTCAGCTGGATGGCTGTTACGTGAGGTACGCACACGTTGACTTCTTAGGGAGGCCGGATGAGGGACTCGTACACCGGGACTGCAGCCGGCTGAGGGCGGCCGGGAACGACGGCGATGCGGGGCTGTTTCTTCGGGGGAGGGACGCGGTGCTCGGGGACCTACCGGCAGTGGACCAGACCGGGTGGAGGCTGAGCAGGTCGGGCGCGGTGCAGGGCTTTGCGCAGTGCTTGGAGGACCTTAGCCCCGCCGACTGCACCCACTGCGTCACGGAGGGTGCTGGAAAGTTGAAGAGCTTGTGTGGGTTGGCGGCGGCCGGTGACGTGTTCTTGGTGCAGTGTTATGCTCGCTACTGGTCGTCTGGAAACACAGTAGATTCCTCTGCTAGTTCTAGATCTGGTGCGTCATATAATATTATTTAATTATAATGGTTTTTTTTTTTTTGAAAATACTTTAGGAATAAAGAAACAACGAAATTCATCACACTTCAATTATTTATTATTCAACCTTTTCCACGCACTTGGAAAAAGGTAAAGAAAATGTTCCCTCTCTCTCTCTCTCTCTCTCTCTCTCTCTCTCTCTCTCTCTCTCTTTTACTAATTTTAAATATGAACCTAAAATGAAAATATATAGCACCAGCAATTTATTAATTTCCGCGCTTCTGGTATATCAGGCTTGCTTCGGCCGGTAGTTCTGTATATTGATAAATTGGTAATTATTGTTTTTCTTCTATCAATATCTTTGGATTAAGAAAGTACAAGGTAGCCTAATTAAATGCATGGATTGGTGGGATAAAGAGGCCAAAGGAATATATATAGAATTTATGGCAGAGCCATCTTTACACCATGCATATGCTTGGGGTATTAATTCCATTTACTTTTTCTGTTTGGGTATTGGGATATATATGCGTGTATGTTTAGGTTCCTCCAACGAGGACGACGTGGGTAAAACAGTGGCCCTGATCATCGCCACGATCGCTGGAATCGCTGTCATCATTGTCTTCCTCTCAATCTGCAGAAAAGCAGTTTGTAAGAATGTCCTCCCTTTATATATATATATATATATGGCTTCCTCAAATTATTAATCGCCTCATGAATAATGATTATGATGATGATGATGGTTCTGGGCGCAGCTTAATTACTTTAAGGACTCGGAGGCTTGAATGTGTGTTCTCCCTCGCCCATGAATATATGTGGAAAAGATTATTCGACCGCGTTGGGGGCACCTGCGTGTATAACGGCCCTACCACATTCTAAGATTTTGTTGTTCTCAAATTCTGATCAAGTGTACGTCAAGAATTAAAGCTACTGGAGATGTATTTTTAATATGGAACAATACTATCAAAATCGGGATTTGGTATAGAATTTGGGGTTTTGCAGAATAATATAACTTGTAGCGATTCAAAATATTGTATTAAAAAACTATTAACTACTTAATATAATAATAAAATATAAATATATAATTTTATTATCAATAATTCTAAACAAATTTCAGATGGAATAAAAAACAAAAAATCATTAAAAATACAAAAGTAACAATATCATAAACAAATAATAGTTGTAAGATATATTCTAATTATGGGAACTTTTAAAAAAATATTATCATACACCACCGTACCTATTTTTGGTAGAGTCAGTATTATATAAAATAACTTATACAATATTACATTCGGCTTAATCATACGCACAAATCCAAATAAAATGCAAGCAGATTAATAACACAACTTAGCAAGATACATTAATCAACATTGAGTATAACTGTCACGAATTCTTTTCTAATTTTTTTTTAAAAATAGTTATTCAAAATGAAACAAGACAATTAGATCTATGAGATATATATAAAAGGGAATTCAGTAGTTCCGCTTTAAGTATTAGTAGCTCTTGTCTATACATCAAAAAAGTATATATAACATAAAGTGAGCACAAGTGACAAATAGAGATCACATGTATCATCTATATATCCTCCCATGCTACAGAAAAACCTAAAATCAATTTTTTGAAGTGTACACTTTTGTGCCAATAAAGTGCCGGCGCCCTTAGGTTTTTCAAGCAACCTAAGCATAAAAACAACTCACACAAAGAAACAATATAATAAGGCTTCCAAAGCCAAAATCAATAAGGAAACAAATGGCTATTAGTTTCCATAACCAAAACCCAACACCAAATACTATAAGAAATTTGAACCTAGTTGTGTTTTGAAAACACTGAAAAAAGTGCAAAAAATGTATGCATACTAGTGTAATAATTTAAAAAATACTTTTTATTTGATGTCATAACAACTTTGTGCTAGCGTTTACAAAAAGCAAAGGTATAGATTGAATTTTGCTTGGCGTCCCACAAATGCTGGAATAAATAAAATTATTATGTTGTTTCTTTAAATGCTACTAAATTTATTGCCATTTTAAAAATCTCAGGATAAGTTTAATTTTGTTGCCTTTTTAAAAAAAAACTCCATGAAAGAATATATATATAAATGGTTTGAAAACACTGATATATGTCATACGTTGGGTGACTTATAAGAAATGTTAGTAAAACATTTTACAAACAACAACAAATTAAGTAAACGGTGGCTGTTTGCAGTGTTAAATCGAAAACACACTATATTAAAGAATTTATAAAACACCTATTCAAGTAAGTTAATACAATACAAAATATCAAAAGTATTAACAAACGGAGAATGTACGATATATATAAAGGCTTAATTCAAAGAGGATCAAATGTTGGATACATATTTGACATAAAAGTACGTAATTGTTTTTTCAGGCAATCAAAAATGGATTTGAAATGTATTATTCTATCTATGCATAGTGAAATAAACAAAAATCACAACTTCTTTATGTTTATGTATTGATTAACTGGTCGCTTGACTAGAAATATAAACATACGCAATCATAAATAATGATTAAGTTTAAGGCGATAGTATTTATCGTTTTTAGTCATGAAATATGAAATATAAAACAATAAATTATTTTCTTTACGGTGACTTACAAGAAGACTTTTGCTGTACAATCAATGACACCTCATTTCTTAGACTGCCATAAAGATACTGCAATGTTTTTGATGACATTTCGGATTACTACTTATTTATTTATTTTCTTTTATGGGCATGACTATCTCTTACTTCATATAAATAATCATACACAACACGTTAAATATATAAGGTATGATATAACATATTAATTAGGAATTATAATATGTAGATATGTAAACCGAAGCTAATATAAAGTCACATGAGGCATATAATAGGTGTACAAGGCATTAAATAATAACCCCATAACCAGTGTAATAACACATGAGTAGGTAACCCAAGAAAAGGATATGTATCGAGTATTGTCGACGTGCATGGATCTAACATTACAAGAGTGACCTCGTGGAAAAAAATTGAGTTCTAAAGTTGACAATGACTTGAATGTATAGTGTACAATTTGACAGTAAACTGAAAAAATACCATAATTCACCGTTATACAGCTAGTATAACTTTTTGCATGTTGTGAAGTATAAGATTAGTATACCACATCAAATCTTGCTTATGTTTTATTTTTTAGCTTGTGTTTTATTTTTGCCCTGTTTTATTTTACCGGGTCTTGAAACCATATATCCGCTAAACACAACTCATGCTTGCAGCAGCTAGCTCGAGTTGTGTGTTGGTGGTATTCTAATTTCTAAACACCATTTTTGCCTTTAAGAACCGAGAGTTGGGCTCGGGCTTGCTTAACCACAAGAGGATCGATGACATGAAAGTTTTTTGTTTGGGCTCTCTGTGCAACTATGCCTGCATTAACCAATGAGGATCCGCGCCATCAATTTTCGTCTTGGGCTGCGGCTTGGAAAAAAAATAATATTTCGCACATTTATTCCTTAAAGAATGACAAGCTTTATTTTACAAAAATAAAGTGTAAAAAAACTCACTATACCCATTTTTATTTATGTGGGTTTTGGCAAGCCTACGTGTATATTTAATCTGGTATACTCTGTTTCCGTATTTTTGTTTGCAGAGGATCTAAACAAATCAGAGGCCGGAGGTGAATGGCACACCAGTGGCCGGAAGCCAACTGCCACCGGCGATGAAGTTTCCGACGGTGAACTTGGACGCCTCCGCGGCTGTCATGGCCGGAACATACCCGCCCCATTTCACCCGGTTAGCGGTGGACGATCCTGCTCCGGTATTCATGTACTCCCCATAATACAGTGTGCTGAGCGCAAAGTTGCCGCTCCACTCGAGCCAGCCGGCGGGTTGGATCAACCCGTCGAGGCTTGTCTTCATGAAAACCGTCCTGGAATACTGCTTCCAGGGACGGCCGAGGTAGGTCTTGACGGAGCCCTGGACTGGCTTGAGGTCGGCGGCGGCGGTGACCCGGCAGCCGAGGATGGAAATACCGGTGTTCTGGTTCGGGTCAACCCGTCCCTGGGCGGTGATAGTGTTAGTCTTGTTGGGTGGGTTTCGGGGGTAGATGTTGCAGTTCTGGAAGACGGCGGCGGCGTTGCCGAAGATGAAGTCGACGGTGCCGTAGATGTCGCAGTCGCGGTAGAATTGGCGCTCCGAGTGGGCATAGAGGGTGTCCTGGTGGCCCTCAAAGCTACACTGATAGAAGACCGAGAGATCCGACCCGGAACGGAGGGCCACCGCTTGGTGGTTCGCGGCTCCGGCTGTGTTCCGGAAGGTGATGCCCTGAGCTATGAAGCCGTCTCCCACAACAGCTGTAAAATTAAATTAAATTAAACATTTTTATTTTATTTTCTCAAAATGTCAACGGCTTTGGCCGCGTTTGTGATTGCCTAAAAAATTAAGAAGCGCCATGGAAGATTCTATATATTATATATTTCATTATTTTTTATTTATAATGCTTTCGCTATTTCCATTTATAAAATAAATAAAAAATATGTAAAAGATGTTTTTATATATATATATATATATATATATATATATATATATATATATATATATATATATATATATATATATATTATATTATATATATATATATATATAAAGAGTTTTACTGTTTTTAAAGAAAAACAGTTTAATGGTTTAGAAGCTAGTTTATAATGAAATTATCCGACTACTTTTATATGAAGATGTCGATTTGATAAGCCCGGCCAAAGTGTGTTAACAAATACATGCATATATATATATATATATATAGTGTGTGTGTGTGTGTGTGTACACGTGCGCGGGTACACACACGTGTGCGTGTAAAGTATGTTTGTACTCACCAACAGTGGCTGATTTGAAAGTGGTAAAGCCACCACCTACGCTTCTGCTCCCAGTTATAATGGTCTTCCCCATTCCGTCGCCAACCAGCATGACGTTCTTCACCTTCTTCCCTATCTCAACATTCTCGGAATACACCCCCGCCTTCACATATATCACGAACCTTCCACTGCCCGTCCGCTTCCCCGCCTCCGCTACAGCCTCACCCACCGTCTTGAATTTCCCGGACCCATCCTTGGCCACCACCACATTTGCCTGGGACGCCGCCGAAGCCTGCAGGAGCTTCCTGTCCCCGGGCCTCAACCACGCCGGAAACCCATCCTCATAGCTGCCGCTTGGGGCTGCGGCGACGGCCTCGTTGGAGGCCCTGTTGAGAGCCAAGGTGTTGCTGATCAGCTTCGAGACGTTGTTGGACATTAGGGGCAGAACATTGTCGGCGACGCCGAGGTCTTGGAACCCGGCCCAGCACGTCTCGAGGTTGGTGAGGGCGGCGCTGAGCCAGGTCTGCGCGTCCACCTGGGTGCACGAGCCGCCGGAAGGGCGGAGGGTCTCGTTGAGGCGGAGGATGGTGGACTCGTAGAGCTCCAGGCAGTCGACCCATGCGGCCTTCTCGCGCTCGTTCCGGCACTTGGAGCCCAGCGGGGCGGCAGATGCCCTTGCCGCGGCGGCCCGGTCCAGGGCGAGCTGCATGGAAAGCGCCAGAAAATGAGCCTTCTGATTGGTGGCGGCGGCGGATGTGGTGGTGAGGGTGTTGTATTTGGTGGTTGTGAGGAAATATTCACAGGGATGAGGGTGGGGAGTTTGGCCGCACAATGTCTTGATTTCTGCCGGAGAAAACCCGGAAATAGTCGCCGGAGACATAAAAATAATGCATAGGAAAAGAGGAGTTAGGAGGAGGTATTCACGGGGCGCCATTGCAGAGGGCTAGCTATAGGCTTCAAATTGGCTTCAAATTTGAAGGGAAGGGTGTGAGTTTTAAGTTGGTGCATGGCAGGGCTATTTATATGTGTGTAATACGTGCGAAAGAGTCATGCATATCAAGTCAATTAATACTTTATAATATATAAATATCCGAACATTGATTTTTGGCTGGAGTTAATTAATTGTAGTTAAAGCAAGCAGGTGTATATTGACTAGGTATATATATATATATTATATGAAGGAAGAAATCAATTAGACATATAGTTCATTCGGGTGAAGCACGCGCCGTCACATTGTGAATTATTCAAAACCCAGTTGTTGGAATCCTCATCCTATATACGTACACGCCCACGGCCCACCACTCTACTTTTGATCCTTCACCCTTTCGTTATGAAAACATCAGCTTTACTGTTGTTATATTTTTGTTCGCACGCAGTTTAAATCTTGGTAAAGAACATCATATATTCCTCACGTGAATCAATTGGCATGTACGGCTCTCAGGGGATCATATGTCCAAGGAGTCTCAGGCCCGGAATGTTGTGGGCCCATGGTACGAGAAATTATTTTGTTCATACAGGGAGAAGATATATTTAAACCTGATCATCATTAATATATATAACACACATTCTGAAGTTCCCTTCGGGTTTAATTATTTTTTAATGTTTTATCACTTACATGATCAATGGACTTTGGGTTTCAGTCTTTCAGTAATACGCTAGGAGGTAACTACTTAGTTGCGGTGGCAATGCCAGCTAGGTTGTGATAGAGGATATATATATATATATATATCCTACCAGAGTGGTTAGTTATTAATTTCTTTGAGGGTGACGTGGCCGCAGCTTGATTAATCGGTCCAAAACTCATTGCAGTTTGACTATTCAAGGCAGCTGACAAATATTTATCTGATAATTGATTGCTTGTTTTGGATAATTCTCCTCATATATATAGCTTTTCCTTACTTGCTATAATAAAGATCAATTAAGTAACATAGTAATTTTCAACAACTTAATGAAGACAAGGATAACATGATATCAGGAGAAATGTCAACCTAGCTACTAGCTTCTGGCACAATAATATGTTTTCATGAGAAGTTCAAAAACTTACATAAATTAAAGGTATAGGTATATATGTGATAAGGGTCTGTTAAATATATATAGTGGAATTGTTTTCGATTTAATTTTGATATATGGAACCTTCATATTTAATTATGAAGCGAGACAAGTAGTTCAAATAATATGGAACTGCAGGCATCTACGTGGTTTAAATCCGTCGTAGAGAAGATGGCCACTAAATTTCGTTAGAGGCACCAAGACAGTTTTATGAAACGATGATTTTTTTATGGATGGGCGCGAATCAACCACACGTAAATTACACACGAAAGCAAAATGGTCAATGACGAAAAATTCAAAACCCTTACTAACTAACTAATAATTATACAGAATTTTACGTACCAGAAAACTACAGATACAGAGGTTAAGGGACACGCAGATTAAGATAATTGCACAATTAATTATTGCCTTTGAATACTAAGTCTGAGGTCCAACAACCACGACGCTGTTTAGTTCTGGGTAATATTGGCATATAATAAACATTAAGGCCCGACAAACTATGGATGGACCATTGTTTTAGTTGGAGCATGGTTCAATTATCATCGGATTTCGATCGACGCCAAGGTTTCCACCAATGACCCGTAAGCGCGTACTGAAAAGCAACTTTTCTTCCTCCAGATTTTCATTATATTTCCGTCCACAGGCCCGAAGGACGTTTACTTTTTTGACTATGTATATGAAATGGCAGCTCTCCGGTAACTAATTATGACTATTAGACTGTAACAATAGTCATTAAAGTTGCCAAATCAAGCATTGTTGTTTTGTCTCAAATAATATATATATATATATATATGTATATATGTATGTATAATTTTATATATAATTAATTTTAAAAAGATCTTATCCAGCGACTATTATTTCACCAAACATTCTTTTTTAACTGAATTAATTAGTTTGCATATGCAATTCCGTTAATATATATATATATATATATGATCAAACAAAATAATGTTTGAAAGGATAAAACAACTATAAATGTTAGCATCTTTTTTTATGAATCAATTATATATATAATTTGATTAATGAGCGAGAAGAACAGGCAATAAAAATTCGTTGCCTGGGTCACCAACCACTTTGATGTGGTACGTTGTGGCCGATTTGTACAAGTTATCATGAGTAGAATTTGAGCCATCTCAATAAATGGTAGACTTGCATGCATTTTCAAACCATTCAACAACTTCGTACCAAATTAATTAAAGGTGTTATCTAGATGGGATTAATAAGCTATATATTTCCTATTGTTGGTGCAGATATCTCTCTCCCTATATATGTGTGTAATGTACTAATATCGTTATAAGTATTATTTGATGTCATTCCCAACAAATAAAAAAAATAAAAAAAATACAGTTACTGCAATAGAAAAATATAAACAAATCAAAAATCGTTGTCATTGGTAGAATATAATATTAATAATGAAAGAAATGGTGGCGGTCATGGCTTGATCGTTGAAAGCACAAGTCTTGAAGGAAAACGTCAATGACTTGACGTGATGATCTGGGACGTAAACAACCAATTAGACAAACAAATACAACGTCGGTCACAAAACGACAGGAATAGTTAAAACATTGATTTAATATTAATACTTAAAGGAATAGTTAGCTGCCACGTCGGTCACAAAACCAGCACGTGTGACTGCTAGCTAAGCTAGCTTCATGTTATTTTATTTTCATTTACGTTCGAAGAAGTTGACATGTGTTGAGGACGTACGCCGGCCGAGACAAACAAATACAACGAAGCATGCACCACATACATATAAATCTGTCTTTCAACCTCTTCCATCACTTCAGCCGGCGCCCACTTAATTTTACGTACGGCAACCAACAGAGATTTCTATCACCATCTTGCATGTCGTTCGTTAACAATTTTTACCATGAGCACCCACTCGGACCGTCATATATGTCTATGGAAACACTGGCCACGCCAGCCGTTGTCCGCTTCTCTCCCACCTTCTTCTAATTGATATTTAAAATTATCTTTAGATGAAAATTATGATACATCATATTAATTCAATAACTCGTCTGAACAAAAATTATACTTTATTGCGTTTATTTTCCATCTCTCTCAATTCTCATTAGATTGAACCATTGATATGCAAATCGGTATTTTTCTTTTTTTTTTTCTTTTAATAATTTTTTTAAAACTATTATCCATTTTAGTTAATATGTTAATATCTAAATCATAAATTTATTAATTTCAAAATTAAATAATTTTTTTAATATAATTTTAAGATAAAAATATTTAATGAAAAATAACTTATTATATTTTAAAAAAAATAATAATAAATAAATAAATATAAACTCATCCGCTAACTTTTCCAATTCACATAACCATCATATGAAATTATGGGTTTAAATTTAAATGAACCGTTCTACCACGCGACATATCAGATCAGATGGGATCCCGTTTTACACCCTTATAAGATAAGAAGTAGATTTGGTTTTATTTTTGGTGGGGCAGTGCTAGATACAACCGCCGCTCGCGGCATCTTTTGCGTCCCCGGCTGACGTGGCGTGTTTTTTTTTCCACGACTCGGTGAGCTTCCAAATCATCTACTCGAGCCCATGCTCGAATCGTGCTCGAGCCTAGCCTCGAGCAGAGATTTGAGCATGGACTCCAGCAGATCTGCTCGAGGCATGCTCGAGGCGAGGCAAGGGCACATATGCTCGAGTCTCGCCTCGAGCACGCTTCGAGTAGGTGTCGAGTAGGCATCGATCATCTATCCCATGACCAGATCGACGGGTTTCTGGGTTTTATCGACTGTAATTTTCCGATGAAAACTTTAAACAGCTATAACTTTGCATACAATAGTCGAAATTATGTCCATTTTTTGTATTTGAAGGTATCGACGAGAGCTACGAGCCCAAAATACCCATAATGAATTTTTCGCCTTCGAATTTTCAAAAAAAAGCACTCTAACGCCTTCAAAATCAATTTTTATGCCATATTTCTGCTTCCTCCCGTTCAAATCCACGCAGCTCGAGCCTCCTCCATCCCTTCTCCGCTTGCTTTCTTTCTATCTATTTTTCTTACGATATGCTACACATTAAGTGTTAAGTTTTAAGGTTTTTTGCTGATGTGAAAATTATCACATCAGCCGTATCCGCAATTGCATTTAGGGTTTTTGTTTGGGGTGACGCGACGGCATGCTCGTGCAAGGCCGTTTGTGAAGTTAAGGCAAAATTGGGTTATCAACAAAACGTTTGGGGCACATTTGGTGGGCTTTTAGTATTCCGCCAAAAATTTAAAATAAAAATATGATGAGCTAGCATATGGACTCGAAGTTGATAGCCCACGGCTGGGGCTACTTGGGGCTGGCTGGACCACAGGGGTTAGCCCAAAACTATAATTGGAGTGGAGTGGAGCACAGGGGTTAGCCCAAACCTGGTTCGTCCACTAATTAATTGTCTAAGTTATCCCCTTCGTATATTTTTGTATCTTTATATTTGTCATGCTTTTGAATCCAAGAATAAAGAATAATTAAAAAGTAAAACATAAAAAAAATAAAAAATTCAGAGGCCGAGAGTGAACGGCACTCCAGTGTCCGGCAGCCAGCTGGCACCAGAAATGAAGTTACCGAGGGTGAACTTGGATGCCTCTGCGGCGGTCATGGCCGGAACATACCCGCCCCATTTCACCCGGTTAGCGGTGGACGACCCGGGCCCGGTATTCATGTACTCCCCATAATACAGAGTGGTCAGCGCAAAGTCGCCGCTCCACTCCAGCCAACCCGCCGGTTCGATCAACCCGTCGAGGCTCGTCTCCATGAACACCGTCTGGGAATACTCCGTCCAGGGCCGGCCGAGGTAGGTCTCTACGGAGCTCAGGAACGGCTTCAGCTCGTCGGCAGCGGTGACTCGGCAGCCGAGGATGGAAATGCCGGTGTTCTGGTTCGGGTCGACCCGCCCCTGGGCGGTGATGGTGTTGGTCTTCTTGGGTGGGTTTCGGGCGTAGATGGTACAGTTCTGGAAGACAGCAGCGGCGTTGCCGAAGATGAAGTCCACCGTGCCGTAGATGTCGCAGTCGCTGTAGAATTGGCGCTCCGAGTGGAGATACAGGGTGTCCTGGTATCCCTCAAAGCTGCACCTGTAGAAGACGGAGAGATCCGACCCGGAACGGAGGGCCACAGCTTGCTTGTTCGCTGCTCCGGCTGTGTTCCGGAAGGTGATGTCCTGAGCTATGAAGCCGTCTCCCACCACAGCTGCAAATTGTCACACACACACACACATATATATATATATAGCATAAGCATATATAACTGATTATATCTATCCTTTTTTTTAAAGCAAAGATATTTAATAAAAATTTTAAACCTGAAATTATTTTGATTAAAAAAAGTATTTAAATTATGAAGATCAAAAAATGGAGAAGAATTGAATTAGAAAAAAGAAAAAAGAAAAAAGAAAAAGAGTACATTACTCACCAACAGTGGCAGAGTTGAAACAGGTGGAGCCGCCTCCTACGCTTCTGTTCCCTGTAATAATGGTCATCCCAATTCCATCGCCCACCAGCATGACGTTCTTCCCCAACACCCCTATCTCGACATTCTCTGAATACACCCCCGCCTTCACGTGTATGACGAACCTCCCACCTCCCGTCCACTCCTCCGCCTCCGCCACCGCCTCCGCCACCGTCATAAACTTCCCGGACCCGTCCTTCGCCACCACCACATTCGCCTTCCACGCCGCCACCGAAGCTTGCAGGAGCTTCCTGTCCCGGGGCCTCACCCACCCCGGAAACCCGTCGCTATAGCTTCCGCTTTGTGACGTCTTGTTGGAGCGGTTGTTGAGAGCCAATGTGTTCCTGATCAGCTCGGACACGTTGTTGGACATCATCATGGGCAGCACATTGTCGGCGACGCCGAGCTCTTGGAACCCGGCCCGGCACGTCTCGAGGTTGGTGAGGGCAGCGCTGAGCCATGTCTGCACGTCCACCCGGGTGTGCGAGCCAGTGGTACTGCGGCGGAGGGTCTGGTTGAGGCGGAGGATGGTGGAGTCGTAGAGCTTGAGGCAGTCGGCCCATGCGGCCTTCTCGCGCTCATTCCGGCACTTGGAGCCCAGCGGGGCAGCAGCGGCCCTGGCCAACGCGGCCCGGTCGAGAGCCAGCTGCGTGGAAACGGCCAGAAAATGGGACTTCTTGTTGGCGGTGGTTGTGGTGTTGGATTTGTTGGTTGTGAGGAAATATTCGCAGGGTTGAGGGTAGGGTGTTTGCCTGCACAGTGATTTGACTTCGGCTGACGAATAGGAGGCAACAGTCGCCGGATAAACACATAGAATACATAGAAAAAGAAGAGTGATTAGGAGGAGAGATTGAAGTGCCATTGCAGATCAGGGCTATACCTGCAATTTGGCCTTGCAAATTGGCTTCATGGTATGCGTATGACTAGTATACATATGCTCTGCAAATTATATATATAATTTGTTACAAATGAAGATGTGAGTAACTTTAATGTATGTTGTTTTATATTAAAGTTTTTTTTTTGGAATATTATTCACACAAATTTAAAAGTTTTTACCATTAAGTGCAATTACGGGTTTATGTATGTATAGGCGTCGGTGTTTGTTGACTTGAGATATGGAGTTGCCCTGGGGACCACTAACATTTTTTTTTTTAGTTTCTATGGGATGAATGCGCCTTAATTTTTGTTTGTTTGATTGTTTGATTGTTTTAATTAGAATTTTTGTGGGTGAAATGCGCACTAGTGGTCGCGCGGTCGTTCGAATATTTGTAAAAATTAAATGAGCGAAGCTCATGAAATCATACCAATAATAATAATAGTAATAATATTATTATTATTATTTCATTTGATTTTATTTATTAGAAATCTTTAAAAAAAAGAGGGAAACAGTGGCTATCGGTTTATTAACAACAAACTTGAATAAAATCAAATAGAAAATAAAGCATATATACGATCGTCAATAAAGAAGCTAACATGGTCGCTCAACTGATGTACATCTAGTAAATAATTCAAATCCGTAGGCGGCAAGAATTTCGTATTTCGTTGGAGCATAGGAACCGTTTTTTGAATCTGTCAAGGAATGTGGGTGCAAGGAAACATGCAAGGCATTTTTTGACAAATCAAATGAGGTGATGAATAGTATTTTTGATTGGCGAATAATATGTATATGTGTTTGATTTGATGGTATTATAAGCCAGAGGTTGAGTGGAATTGAAGTGATTTCGTTTCCTTCGGTTATAACAATTCAAATTTGATCACGCTTCACACTTTATATTTAAACATATATATATATATATATATATATATATATATATATATATATATATATATATACACACACACACACACACACATTGATTTTTATTAGTCATGAGTTAAAGCTAAAAACTTATTTAATTTTAAATAAATATTTAACTTTAACTAGGATATCATTTCAATATTATTTCAAAAATGACAATATATGCTCGCCACAACCTTATCACCCCCTCTCATTTCCCCATTGCCTCCCATGTCAAACCTCCCGTTATCCTCCTCCCATTTCACTGTCGGTGTCGCCCCTCTGTTGTCCTCCACGTTGCGTCTCTCATCACTCATGATTTTGATTTGGAATTTGAGATTTTGAGAGATGTAAGTCAATGATATATGAAATAAAATATAATTTAAATAAAAATATAACTGCTATAATATTAATATATTATTATATAAATATAACTTTAATTAACTAATTAATTTAGTCATATTATAACGCATTAAGCTTTATCTCATATCAAAACATGTGAATATAAGAATTTGATAGATATATAATTAAACTGTAAAAAGGAAAAGAAAGAAGTTAAAAACTTATTAGCTATTTTTTCTTGACATATTTAGGCACGACAAGCCGTGTTTCATGCATTAAAATTCAAAATTTTGCAATCTTAGTCCAATAATAAGCATCAGAGGAACATCGAAATTTATATGTTTATGCTCACTGCCCCCCACATGCAAGTTTAATGGGTGACTAAGGGAGAGAATATTTTTTAATCGTGCATTTTTTTTCAATTGTCGGTTTTTTTAAACAGTTAGAGGACGTAGTCCAAAACTATCAAGCTTTTGGGTAAGTTAGGAAAAGATAATTTTTCCAAAAAACCAAAAAGAGGAAGTAAAAACACGTGTTATTCTGATACAACCTTGACGCGACTTCATCAAAATTAGTAAAAACACGTGTTGTCCATTCCACTTATTGTTTGTGAAAAGAAGAAAAAAAAAAGCGATTATTATTTTTTTTCCCTCCTACGCTATCGCTTCTTCTCAACTTCTACTTTTCCCTTTTGCATTCTTCTTTTATTTTATTTTATTTTCTTCTTCTCACCCACGGATTTATTCTGGATTTTTTTCATTCTATTGGTTGTTTTTTTATTTATATCATGTGAATATATCATGATAATTTACAAAGCAGTTTTTTTTTTTAAAAATTAAACTTACAATTGAAAATTTACTTTTCATCAAAGTAAGTGTTTTATTTAGTTATTATTATTTACAGAATCAAAAGAGATTGAGAGTTTGGTTGAAGTGATTTTTGTTTTTTTTATAAGTGATAGTATTTTTTGAATTTCAAAATCTGAAAATTATTTTTAATTTAAATGATTTGTAAAATTAAAATATTCATTAGTTTTTTGTTTATATTTAAAAATAATTATTATCTTTTGGAAACGAAAATAAAAATATCAGTAATGAAAATACATGTAATTATTTTTATTTTTGTTTTTTGAATTGTCGTTGTATTATAATTTTATTATAATTTTATATGTTAGTTCCGATATTATCTTTGGGCTTGACGGTCCACCAAAAAGCAGGGAAACGCACAGGTTGGGCAGGCCAGGAATGACATCGAGTAGTTGGGTCAAATGGAGCGGGCTGTTTCCTTGGCGGCCCAATCTTGAATATCTACATTTACATGAATACCCTTCAGCTAACGGAGAACTGAACACGTGTCCCTGACCATAGGAACACAGTACAAGGAGAGAGACAGACAGCAGACAGCAGACAGGAGACAGCAGACAGGACGAGGCCCGCCCGCACCTGGTACGACCGTACGAGGGTGTTTTAGGGTTCAGCGAAAACAACTTCAACTAAAAGAAACGCCAATTCAAGCAGGCGTGGTCCCACTCCCACATCATCCTCCTCGCCTATTTTGTTGAAACCGAGGCGTCTGATCACTCCTTCTCGACCCCCCCTTCTCTAGTACCCTAATCCCCAATCCTCTCTCTCTCTCTCTCTCTCTCTCTCTCTCTCTCTCTCTCGGAGTGATTGATGGCTGGAGGTTCGGAAGTGGTGGATTCCACCGTGTCCTGTGCCCGATGCGGCAAACCTGCGCATCTCCAGTACGTAGTTGATTATTCCTAGGATTAGTTTTCTGCTACGTCGTGTTTCATTTACTGTCTTGTTGCATAGTCTGTTTAAAATCTGGTTCCATCTGGAAAACTCAACCATGTCTACGCCTGTACGCGTTTTATTTGAATCTTGGAGCCTTTTGGTGGGTTGGGTGTCAGGCAAATACGATTTTCTTTGTTTGCTTTGCAATTGTGTCCTTAAATATTGAGAGATAGTTTATGTCTCGGGAAGGGATTATGGAACAAGCGTGTCACCGCCGTTGGTCGAGCAAGAAAAAAGAAGAAGATATCTTTTATTGAATTAGCCGGTTCGAGATGGCAAATTTCCACATTTCCCGATATTCATTCCCTTCTGCTCGCCCCAACTGGTCTTATATAGGCCATGGGGCCAAAACAGACTCAGCAAACAACTCAACAGACTCAACCCAACCCTCGTGACATAGCCTCCCTCTCCAAAGCAACTCGCCCACAAGTTGCAGATAAGCCTGTTGCAAGGCATGCAACTCCTCCCAAGAAACATCCTCCTCAGACTGGCCGACCCACTGAACCAAGACTTCAGTAACTGCACGGGCACCCTGTTTCTTCATCTGCCTAGGCAAAATAATCAAGGGCTCAAGCTGAAGAACTCCTTGCTCACCCACTGGTGGGAGGGAAGGAAGAAGAGAATTCCCATTTGCCAACTTAAGCTTCAATTGAGAGACATGAAACACCGGGGGAATCCGTGCTGTCACAGGCAGATCTAACTCATAAGCTACCTGCCCCACTCTGCGAATGATCTTGAAGGGGCCATAGAATCAGAGGGATAACTTCAATGATCGTCTAATAGAGATAGACCTAGGGTTGCAACCCCATAAACACCATCTGCTCGAACCTCAAATTTCCTCCCAGTCCTCCTCAAATCAGCATATTTCCTCCCAGTCCTCAAATCAGCACAGAATCTGCTCTCTGGATCGAAGAACCTCATCAATAGCTTCCACTTTTGTGGTACCAGGAATGTAGGAGTCTAACTGTGGAGGAGGAATCCCATACACAGCTTCAAAAGGGTCATTTTAGCAGAGGCATGCCAAGTGATATTGTACCCGTACTCAGCCCACGATAGCGAAGATACCCATTGCCTAGGACGTTCTTGCACAAAGCTCCTCAAATAAGTCTCCACACACTTATTAACAGCTTCTGTTTGTCCATCCATTTGAGGGTGGTAACTAGTAGTTAATTTTAAAGTGATTCCTTGAAGCTCGAATAATTCCCTCCAAAAGACACTAGTAAAGATAGGGTATCTATCAGAGACTATGGAAGCAGGCATGCCGTGTAATCTGATAACACGCTAGTAAAAACTTGAGCTAATTTAGCATATGTGTAAGGATAGGAAAGAGCAATGAAGTGACCATACCTAGATAGTTTGTCAACTACCACCAATATCACTGATTTCCCATGAGAGACTGTCTCCTTGAAACTGTTGATTCCAAATTTTGGAATTCTTGTACGGCTGTTTCATATCCTTCCTTAATTGCCCCAAATCAGAGTCTTGCCCCATTGATTTAGTTTTCATAAGAAACTTTCTAATACCACTTGAAACAAGCATGTCACTTCTGTTCATTGAGCAAGGAAAAAGAAGAAAAAGAAGAAGATATTTTTTATTGAATTAGCCGATTTGAGATGGCAAACCTCCACAATTCCCAATATACCCTTCTGTTTGCCCCAACCGGTCTTATATAGGCCATGAGGCCAAAACAGACTCTACTAATAGACTCAACAAACAACTCAACGGATTCAAACAACTCAACAGACTCAACATTGTCCTCGTGACAGATTAAGCATGGAGAGAGAAGACACATTGATACCTTGGCATGGTTTACTTTTTAATAGAAGTTTGCTTTCTTTAAAAAGAAGTACAATTTTTCTATGAGGTCTTGGAAACATTACCTAAGTTGAAGACCTAGGACCTAGTCTCTCTTCTCCCTTAGGAATGTGAATCTTGGTTGAAAATTTTGTACTTAAAGAGCAAATTGAGGACATGAATAGTTGCATTTCAGTTATTATTTGGTCATACTGCTGCTGTCTTAGCTACAAGAAAAAAGGCCACCTGTTTTTTGTTGGTTATTGATGGAAGTAAATAAACAGTTTGCATGATCCTTTTTTGTTTTTTGTCAAATGAAAAGAATGCATTTTTGTTTTTTCTAAAGAATTAAATGTATTGGTTGAATCGCTGAAGGTGGTGGTGGTAATGTTTCTTTTGCAGGTGCCCCAAGTGTGTGGAATTGAAGCTTTCTCGTGAAGGTGCTGCCTTCTGGTTTGTTATTCGATCCAAGTTTTTTTTCTTTCTGTTTTTGCACAGCTGATATATTTTATCCGAAGAAGGATGCAAAACTACTGGACATTTGGAGAACATGTGAAACTAATGGAAATTGGAAGAACAGTTAAAACAGTGCAATGAACTCCCCTTTAATTTAGTTTTTAAACTTCACTTTAAAGCTGCTTCCATCTCTTGGACCCAAAAGTAGACTGACACATCAGCTACCTATTTCATTATGAGAATTCTTGTTTAGTTGTATTGGATATAATGGGCGATTAATATATATTTAATAAAATATTGGGTACATCTAAGATCCTTACTGTCGTATTGGGGTTGTGAGGATCTAAATTTGGGTGCTTGCATTAGGTTTGTGATCACTAATAATTTTCAAGACAGATGGACTAATATTCATCATGAAGATGTCATCTCAGTGCATGCTTAATTGTTTTCATGAGTTTCAATGAGAAAACATGGTGACAATAGTGCAATATCTAACTATATTACCAAGACTATGTTTTGCATTCTTTTATAGAAGACAATATGATTTTCTTTACATATATGTGCGTGTGATATCGAAAAGAAAATTTTTATTAAAAAGGCCCCAAGCCAGTGGCACAACCAAAAAAACAAACATCAAAACAGCGAGGATTCAAGGATCCAATCCAAAATCTGGCCCCTAAAAGATCCGGTAATTCCTCTCCCTCTAGGTGACCCAAAAAAACAGCCTTGGGTAATGCTTCGATAAAGTTCTTTGTCCTCTCATTCGCCTTCAATATAATGCCTCGTCTAATATTTTAGAAGCTTTCCTTTTAAATTGGATGTGATTATTTAACTCTGTAAAATGACCTCTGGCAATGATTCCTTGATTTATTTATTTTTTCAAAGAGGGATGGGTGTTACTATATTGGAGCACTGCATAGGTATCTTGCCATTGTTGAAATTCACCTTCCCTTTTTGTTTGTGTTTTGGTGGGATTTGTTTTTTACCCAGCACACAGGACTGTTTCAAGGCATCTTGGAGTTCTCATAAAGTAGTTCATTCAAAACCAATATTGTCATCGCTTGGGCAAAAATCCCCAGATGTGCAAAATTCAGATTCGCTCACTGGAAATTGGCTATACTGCACAAAGAAGGGACAGGCTCGAACTTCAAAACTTCCCCACTTTGATTGGACTGGGTATGTTTTTGTGTTTAATTCGTAATTATAATCCATATTTGTAAACAGTAAACCTTTGTCAGATGCTTGGGCTTCCCAGACGCTAACCCCTGACAATTTTGGTACATGAGCTTTGACTCTAGGCCGCATCCTGATTTTTAGAGGGGAGAGGAGTGTTGAAGAAAATGTTGTTTATGGTGATTGCAAACTAAGATCAGTCATACCACGGCACGAAAGACTAGTGGATTGTGGTATTTGTGCTCTCAATGAAATGAACGAAGAATTCAGATTAATTCTGATATAAGATAATTACAAAATACAACTATAGATAGCTGGATATAATTCAGAGTGATTCTAATGATTAAATTGACATTTGGCACAGCTATCTATATCTTGGTCCTACCATCGTTTATTTTTTGGGCAGATTACACGAAAATGAAACTTAAGGAATTAGATTTGATTATCAGGAATATAGAAACAGGCCACAATAGGGCAGACAAATCAGTGAATGGAAATATGGAATAAACATGATTATTGGTTTCAATGAATAGAATCTGTCATTTCTGGGAATCTAGTGCCTATTTGATTTTCTTCTTGTTTCTTGTTCTACTTTATCTTGTTTTTAGCTCTTTTTTTTTTCTAGGCAGGGAAAAAAGAACTTGTTTGATAACCCGAATTAATATGGAAACAGTTATGCCTTCAATCCTGATAAAAATTTGAACACCAGCCACAACCTAAATTCACTGTTTCCCTTTGTGTTACTTGTGTCTCCTCTACCCTGTTTTTTTTTTTTGACAACAACAGTAACTAAAGATATATCATTCAAAGTATTCTTAATGAAGTCCTTGTTTATTAACTTCTCTAATTTTTCATCGCCCCCATTCTCTTTACATGCTGAAAAGTGTAACTAGATTCTTGAGTCTTGTTGGTGCACACCCTTTGATGCCACACCCTTTATTATTATTATTATTTAGGCAGTAGCTCTCATATGATATATACATTGAGTTTATTGTATAAATAATCTCATTCTCTTTCCTGACAGTCCACTGAGGCCTTACCCCATATCAAGCATGCGAGCTGTTCCTGCCCATATTGATCTACCTGACTGGGCAACTGATGTGAGTTGTTTGACTTTTGGAATGCCTTAAATAAAAAAGTAAAAATCCTATAATGGCTTAAGTTATTGTTTTAGAACTATAATAAGAGTTTTAAGATAAGTTCTTTTGATGCTGTTACATTCTTTGTACCTAAATTTCCTGTTTCTGCTTTGCAATGACGATTGACTGTAATATCAGAAGAGCATTTTGCCTTTTATAAGGCCGAATTAAAAAAATAGTCTTAGCTGAGTTTAAATAATCGTTTTTTTTTTAAATTTCAAATAGAAGTAGCAGTAATAGATTGGTATACTCTATGTAGGCAGATTCTCAGCTCGAATGCACAAAATTTACTTTTTAAAGCATTTCCAGAATTGTATAACCATATGGATGAAAACATATATGAAAAATATTGTGACTAGCAAATTTTGCAAGCTTGACCATTGTATTTTAATTTTGAAAAATCAGCAAATATAAGCCCTTAAAAATTTCATAATCATCATTTTTTTGATGTAGGGTCTTTACATTGTTAAATTATATGAGATATGTGAGTATACTTATTGTTTGATGATCTTTCCATCCATATAGTTGGAAAATTCTGAAAATATTTATGAATACAAATTTTAGATGTTTACGCAAAAAGGCTTTTTACACTATGTAGGCTTCTTAATCCCTAGCTAATATGCTATATAAATATAGGTTTGAATGCATATGTTGGTTTAATTTTGCATTATTTTTGCTTTGATTTGTTGTAATTTTTTTTTTGAACAATTTGCAGGGGGTGCCAAAAGTTGAGCCCAGTAGTGATTTTCAGCATGTAGTAGAGGTAGCTTTTGCGTTTTGAATATTTTATGTAGCTCATTAGTGTGAACCTACCTACAATTTTTTTTCTTTTATTCCTAAATTTCTAATTGGTAATGTTTATCATGAAGATCAAAACTCCGGAGCAAATCAATAGAATGAGAGAAACTTGCAGAGTAAGTTTCTGTGTATTTTCCCGGGAAATCTATGTCTAGTGATTTTAATTCCCAAAATTTCAAGCATAGCTTGTGAGCATTATCAAAGAATCATTTTTTTTTTTAAATCATGTTTTTTTAACAAAAATTGGGAGATAGGTTTTCATTAAACTCTTAGTTAAATGCTGTCATTAACCTTATTAATGCTCTTCCTGACATATAAGCATGCAGTAGGCTAGGGCATCAGTTAACTGTTGATTGTCTTTCTTCATGCTTAAATGAACAAGCGCATACTAATAGTAATGGTAATGCTAAAGTGTGTGGTACAGAATCTCAGAAGTAATATTGTGGCCTTCTTCCAATTGAAATTATGATGTTTGATTTTCATAATTTTCAGATTGCAAGAGAGGTTCTTGATGCTGCCGGTCGTATGATTAAACCTGGTGTGACAACTGATGAAATTGATAGAGTGGTTCATGAAGCAACTATTGCTGCTGGTATGTTGGGTTTATTAAAGCTCGTGAGGTGCAGATTTTTTTTTTTTGTTTCTCATTGCCAATGGATCTTAACTAAATGACATATAAAATGCCTGGGTCTTTTAGCTAAATAATTGCTATTATGTTAAATGCACGTTTTTTTTTCCAATTTCTGGAAAAAGGGGAAAAGAGGTTTGTTTGCAGAAGCAAATTGCATGTGTAGACTTATGTTTAGTCCTATGAGACCTTGTAAGCACTTTTATGCATTTCAATATTACAGTTTTACCTGTTTGCTATCAGATCCTACTAAAGGTTTTTTCTGTAAGACACCTGCACTTTATGATGGAATGTATTGCTCATGTAACTGTGCTACTCCGTGTTTCACTTTTAATTTTCATGGCAGACTGTTTTTTTTGTTTTTCTGTTTGATTGTGGTACGTTGTGGTGTCAAGAGGTTTTGCAAATCCAATGAAACTCTTCTTTGTGTGTTTGACATATAGTGGTCATACAAAAATAGATGACTTTTCCTGCAAAATTGGAAAAAATGAAACCTGTTGCTTATCCTAATGTCACCAATTCCAGGAATTTTTGTTGCTAATCCTTTCCATTGCACTGGTGGGATTATAGTCTAAACCTTTTTACATTGGGAGTTACAAACGAGACATTTTTCATGCATAATAGATAATAAGGTCTTTTGACATTTTTCAGTCCCTGTTGATATAAAAAAGTAATCCTTAGTGTCAATTCTGTGGTATGATCTGATGACTTACCACTTGAAACTTTAACTCTGCTCCAAAACTAACATTATTTGCAGGGGGTTATCCATCTCCACTCAATTATCACTTCTTTCCAAAGTCTTGCTGCACGTAGGTATTTTTCCTGTTTGCATTTTATAAATATGGCAGGTTGCTGATCAATGAGACAGTTTAATTTGTTTTATGCAGGTCAATTAATGAGGTAATCTGTCATGGAATTCCAGATTCTAGGTGTGTAATCTTTCATCGTTATCCAGTAATATTGTAATATTTACTTACTGAGACTTTGATGACATCATAGCCTAAGATTGTCATTTCCCCTCATCATAGAATTAAAGTATTTTGGGTGCTATATAGCTTTATCATGTTTAATTCATTGGGCCTTCGGCAATTATTTGCTAAGTGATTACAGTTTTTCATTAATTATGTCCGACTGACTCAGGAAATTAGAAGATGGTGATATTGTAAATGTAGACGTGACCGTGTACTATAAAGGTGTCCATGGTGAGAAGATTTGTTCCATATTATTTTATGATGCCTTTTGTCCCTGTGTTTTATGAAACTCTATTATTGATCAGTGTTTATTTTATTACGCAGGAGATTTGAATGAAACATACTTTGTAGGAAATGTTGATGAAGCATCTCGTCAGCTTGTTCAACGCACATATGAGTGCTTGGAAAAAGCCATATCATATGGTATGCATTAGATATCTTCCTTCTGCAATTTTTGTGGATATGCAGTTATTTCATTCTTATGTTTTGTTTTGCAAATCTTTTTTGTGTTTAATAGATCTTCTGCAATACATCTTTATGATTGGCAAATCTATTTTGTGTTTAATTAAGCAAGTAGTTTTGCCCCTTTGAAGAAATTATTTGGTTAGTTATTACCATCAACATTGACTGCTAAATCTTGTAAAATATAATATTATATGCCCTTCGAAGAAAATCCTTGGGGAAATCTCTCAGTTTTGACTTTTCCCACAAATATATATTATATATTATATGCCATTCGAAGAAAATCCTTGAGGAAATCTCTCAGTTTTGCTAATGTTCATCTACTCTGTTGTGATTTTTCCCCAAATTCTTTCATTTGGTTTTGTTATAATAGAGGTTAATAATTTCCATTATTTTATTTTATTTTTGTAGAAATAAAGCTCATTCCATTTTCATGTAAGGTTGTGGTCCAGGAAAACTTCTTTTTTGCTTATGTGGTCACATTGTTCACCATAATTGATATATTGGTAGTTACATTCATACCAGTACACAGTTCCAATATTTTTGTCTAGATCTGACTCAAGATCTGCTACGTTCTACTAAAAACATTGTATTGTGAGCCCGCAGAAATTTGAGATGACTGGGTTGAAACATGCAATGCTATCCCAGTCTTGGTGTTTGAAATGATTTATTGCATGTATTTAGGGTATCTTTTGGGAAACTTATTATTTTGTGGTGAGCCAACAGAATTGCATCTGTACTTTTTTGTTAAAAAGATGATTATCTGTTTTGATAACTTCCATCGTGTTTCTATTGCTAGGTTTTGCTAAATTGCTTATCTATGATCTCAATTTTGCTTCTTGAGTGCAGTGAAACCTGGAGTGCGATTCCGTGAAATTGGCGAAATCATTAATCGACATGCTTTGATGTCTGGATTGTCTGTGGTAAATTGACAGCACTCAATCCTAAAGCATTCAGACGCTTATTGCATCATATTTGTACTTTTGGCCTTTGTGCTCATGCTCTATTTGACTGCCTCATCACTGATGCACATAATAAGTTAAATTCTTACTTTTGTGCTGTTTATATATGTAGGTGAGATCATATTGTGGACATGGAGTTGGAGAGCTCTTTCATTGTGCACCAAATATCCCGCATTATGCAAGTATCCTCAAAAATTAGATCATGACCCTTTGGATTCTCTTTCTAAGAAAACTGTGCTCGGTGTGACCTTAATTTAACATATCATCTGAATAGCTTTCAATTGATTTGATGCTACATATTGCTAGTGGTTTTTAGCTATAAATAGTTTGGTAAAACCTTACCTTCTAGTAGTTTTAGTGCTGGTATCTGTATGGTGTTCTTTTATTGGCAGCCTTAACTTGGACTAGGAAATAAAGCAGTAGGTGTTATGAAGGCTGGGCAGACCTTTACAATTGAACCAATGATTAATGCTGGTATTGGGCTAATTTTTCAATTTAATAAACTTAACCAGTTCAATAGTTTCTTCACTTAGCAACCTGTGATCGCACGTTACTTTCTTGATAGGGGTTTGGCGTGACCGTATGTGGCCTGATGGATGGACTGCTGTTACTGCAGACGGCAAGCGCAGTGCTCAGTTTGAACACACCCTATTGGTAACTTGTCATTTTCACCAAACACCTTCTAATGACCCTCATCTCAACTGCTATCTGCATTTCTGTTTACAGCCCTCTGCATGAACCTTCTAAAATGTTATTTGTGCTTATCTTATTTTTAATCTGCATTTATGGAGAAAATGATAGCAGTCATACATGGGTAAACATAAATGGAATTTTTAAACCGTTTTCTTGCTAATGGAATATTATGCAGGTGACTGATACTGGCGTTGAGGTTCTCACTGCTCGGCTGCCTACATCTCCTAAGGTGTTCCCTTGGTTAGATGTATAAGCCTCGACTGCCCGTTATAGCGCGATGGTTGGATTTAGAGGGGACGCCCGTATTTTGATATTTTGAACATGACCGACCCATTCTTAGGAATCGTTTCCATCATGCCTTTCTTTGGTGAAGTGAAATTGTGGGTATTATATTTCGTATTTATATGCTTTTTTGGGCTACCGCTTGTATTTTATTGTAATATGTATTGTACCTGTAAAAACCGGGTGATGTTTCTAACCATCAAAATGGTTTAGGTTTTGGGATACATTTGATATTATGGTCATAATTTTAATTAGTGATTTAAAAGCATGTGCTACATTTGGACATGATAATTTTATAATGTTATGTAATGTTATGAACTTTTTTATATTGAGTTTTCATTGTGATTTATGTTTACACTTTTGTGCAATACAACTTATGATCCATAATATGAAAAGAGGATAAAATGGGCAAATAATGGATTTGAAATCGTAAAAGTAGATCGGAGGACGCAGCCTATTCCCTTGGTGAGCGCAGTTATTCAAAACTTTTAAATTTCAGATTATTAGATAGACCCCTGAGCACGGATCCTCAACGGTTAAAAATACTACGGTTAATAAAAATGCTGACGTTTTGCTATACTCACACGCGCTGCCCTCTCCCACGATCACCTCACGCAGCCTGCTTTCTCTCCAAAGTTCTCCCACAACGTCAGCCCAGATCTCACGTTCCCTCCCTCAGTCATATTTCATCTCCATAAAAATCAGACACGTTTGAAGAAGATTGGGTAGAACAAGAAGCTGAAATCCATCTTCCGGATGAGCCTATCCACGCCGCCTGGTTTTTGGGATGCCACGCCGCCGTCATATCAAATCCATCTTCCGGCGGATGCTTCATCACCGGTGTCTCCGGCAGCAATGGCAGCGTAACCGCCGTTGCCTTCCGCTTCCTTCCCAGTAGCCTGGTGCTTTCTCGCGGCCCGTACCTTCGCTTCCCTTTGGCGCATCTCGACGGAGCTTCCCTTCTCTCCGGCGGAAACCCGCCGTCATCAGCCGCCGGCTTCGGCGTGGACGACTGGTTTTTCCAGTCGATTCGTTCATCACCGGAGGACAGGGGTGCACTGTGAGAGAGAAGGGTGGAACCGGGAAAGGAGAAAGCATGGGATCTGGGCTGGTGATATCCGTCGCAGAATTTAGCGACTAGAGAGGGAGTGCGTCAGGGGATCAAGGGAGTGGCGCGTGTGGATAGATTGTTGTTTTTTTTTTCCATTATTTTTTGACAAAACGAAACCATTTATTATAACCGTTGAGGATACAACCGTTTATCATAGACCCCTCCCCTCCTTTAAGAACATTTGTATTCTCTGGTATACTTTATCTTAATAAATCAGTTGACACGTGCCAACTGACAATATGATCATAAATTACAATTTATTATAAATATGAATTTTAATTTAATTTAAAAAATAAAAAAATATAGAAAAAACTTGCATGTTAGGTAATGATTATATCATTCTGTAGCTGATTTTAAAAAAAATGAAAACAATTTTTACGATTTAATAGAAATCTAATCTTCAATTTAGTTTTGGTATAAATAATGTAGTAAGTAAAGAAAATCGACAAAAAAAAAACTTTATAATAATTTTAAACGTAATTAGCCTTGTAAAAGTTTTTCACAGAACCTCTGCAATGACCTTTACGATAAATTGATAAGCGTAAATATATGAATCAACACATTATACAATATAATAATAGAATGTAACGCAAAGTAATTAAAAGTCAAAACCCACTTGAATCAACTAAAGAGGAGTACGAAGCATTTTCATCAGCATCGGCAGCAACACCTCTTGGTTGCTGTTCAACCTTGCCTGCATTGCTTGTTTTGGGAAGCAGGCCTGTTTCAAGGCCAGCAATATTGAACAACTGTAATCTTTGGTGCTTAGCCACTTCAATGTCGCCTTCCCAACAAGTGTCACCCATGATTTCAAGAACTTTCTCTATATCATCTCCACCCATAAGATCTGCATTTTGCAGCAGAACCAGGTAAACTTGTTCAGCAGACACCTTCCGAATCTGTAAGAGATAAGGATATCAGCAAAATCTAGTACAAACTGTGTGATGCACATACTGCAGCAAACCATCGATGGGTAGCAAAAAAAAAAAACAGCAGAAGGAGCTCACATTAAAAATAATATAGGTGTGAAGGTCAATCCAAACATTATTAGAGAAGATTATTCATTTTCATTTTTTATATCACCTTTCTGAAAAGAGGTGCAGAAAGCAGACCTTAGGGTAACGATGGCCAAGGAAAGTGAGAAGCTGACAGAAGGCCGCAGTGCTGATGGGTTCCAGAAGTGAAGCAATATATCCAAGTATTGCAATGCCAGCATACAACTTAGAAAAGTCCTTTGACCCCTTCAATTCGGCTGACAGAGAATCTAAGATACCTGTACAGAATCTAGGACCATGGGGCTGGAAACAAAATATAGAGCAACATCATAGCTGATATGCATCTAAAATTTACCGAGCTTGATACATAAAGCAGAGCATGCTTTAACAGTTAATATTTGCAACTATAAACTTCTTTGCATAAGATAGAACACATTATCATTAGTCGATGGCTGCCTCATAAGGAACTAATAATAGTAACAATAAAAAACATAAGGAAAACCCAGAACCAGAGATGAGTGATCGCATATCATCCAAACATTTTTAATGGTTCCTATCTCCAAAATTAAATTCTCTCACGTGGGTTTCATATGAATTAGCAACAGAAAATCCCATGGTGGAAACTATTAGCATCTAGAAGAATGGAGCAGACCATCGTGAATTTCTAGGCTTTTATTTATTTATTTGTGTGTAATTTCTTTTAGTGGGGTAGGGATGAAGGGCGCTGCATCAACCAAAGAATTACTGGCTGTGACCTATAGCATGTTGCATGGAACACAGGTTGAGCATATAGTACTACTTTAATCCCAATAAAATGATTTACTCACTCTAGCAAATGCATGGCTGTGACCCATGCATCCGTGGGGCAGGGTGTAGGGGTAGGGGGGACGGGGGGACAAAAATAAAATAAAATAAAAACACAATAAAGCACAGAGTAAAGCAATAAAAAATAAACAGAAAGAGACATAAGCTGACTTACCTCCATAATCAACATGTTTTTGCTAAAAAGAATCTCAATGGTCTGAAACAGAGAAGCAACATTATTAGGATCATGAAGGACTAAGAACGAATTTAGAAGCTTAAGAATTATAGGGTGACACAATTATATATAGGAACTGAAATTAACAGCATTAATAAATCATCATTTGGTTTAGTTCTATGACATTGATGTTTGATAGTGAGCCTAGAGTAACTGAGTGCAAGCAGAGGAACATTATTGTTATCCCATAAATGATATTTCAATAAATTAACCCACTCAATAATAATAATAATAAATTAAGTTTATTCAATTTCTCCTAATTACCTTGAGGGCAGGTATAATGACTCTGTCACATCTCTTGTATTGTTGGAGAATCCAAAGGATGTCACTACACAACATTGATTCCTTTGAACTTCTCTCATTGTGGTCCTTAGCTTCATTACCTTGAAGATACTCCACCAATGCCAAGAGTGATGCTTTCCTCAAAGAATCCTGCAAGCCGCCAATAGAAATAACTAGCCCAGACAGCACAGACCTACTGTAACAACTAAACTGAAGTAACTGCACAAAACGTGGATATGAGAAAGTAGGGACCTGCAGGAAAGAAGGGCAATCCCAAACTGTCAAAAAAACTAAACATTAGGCAAGATAAGTAGAGATTAGAGAAGAATAAAGACTTAATCTCACCCCCCACTTTAAATCGGCAGAATTAGGAATAAGTTCTTCTAACTTTTCCCTGAATGGTATGAAGGGGATAAATATTGTCTCATTGTACAAAATCTTCTGGATAATACTTGCAGCTGCTTCTCTTAATTTATCCATCTTCTCTACAGCTTGCTTAATGATGCCTCCAACTAAACTGGTCGCAAGATGTGCATCAAAAAGAAAGGGCTCATCCTCAACCATATCACTAATAGGCATTTCCACGTTTGATGCAACATTATGTGGGTCTATTGGAGAAATGGTAGCATCTTCCTTGCAGAGCATGTATGTACATCTCTCAAGGCCATTGATAGCAGCCTCGCGAACCCAAGAACCAACATCGCCTCTATTATCTACAGAATAGTCATCAATAGCTTTAAATAAACTTGGCATCACTTCATTCTTGATCTGAAGAAATATAGACCTGTTGTCTTCCGTACGAAGGATATCAAAATGTGTTCTTCCTTCAGTTAATGTTTCACACACTGCAATGAGTCCCTTGACAGCATTTACCCGTGCTTCTGCATCTCTATCTTCGGGTTTATTCTACATCAAATTAAGAGCTCAGCTAGACGAATTATTTGACTAATGGTAATAATGTAGTACTTCTAAGAAGTGGCACCTCAATTGCACAAGAATTGCAAAGCCTTGAGAGGACAACTCTCCATCTTTTGGCCAGAAATTCGTATGGCAAAACACCTATTGCTAGTGCAGATCCCCGTCTTGCAGCAACATTACAATCCTTTAAAAATTCTAGGAACTTCAACATTATATCAGAGGAAGCTTCTTTATCTTCCATGGCAAGGTATGCCGGAACAAAGTGTTTTATGGCTTCGACAGCAGCAATCTGATCATATTAAAAAAATATTTAACTTTGATAAATAATTTTGCAAAGCATAATCAAAAGTCACAAATTAAACTTCTATTATTTTGTAATATTACCTGTATCTGAGAATTAGGATGTCTCAAATTTTCATTAAGAGCATCAAGCAACATTTTTTTTGTTTTTACTGGCAAAACCAAATGAGCTACAGATATGCACTCAATAAATCGAGAAACAGCAGCACGCATTATCTCCCCACCCTTCCCACGATAAAGCCGTGCTTTCTCAATAGCAGGAACTACACTAGCAACAGATTTCTGCTTACCTGAAAAAAATACTTTGGGGGGTCATTGATAACATATATAGGACTGAGCAGTAGTGGTTAGTAATAACCAAAATAAACCAGCTAAAACTTCTCGTGAATTTCTACTTGAGGTATTATAGGAAACCTTCAGATTGCATAATTGAGCAATATAATGTTTCGTTACTAGTTAATCAACAGAGCTTATAGTTCAATTAATTCAATCCAGCATCACAGAGAATTCTGTCGGTGTGGTTAAACCAACTGGATGTTCTACCCACATATACAAGTAGAAGTGCAATGAAAATGACATTTAGTTCAACTTCAGCTTGTGATCACATATCTGACATCCAAGACTTGAATTATAATTTCGGAAAGTATGGACTATCTCTTAAGCAAGCCTAGAATGTGTCCAAGTAATAATAAACCATATTTGTGCCGGTGTCCAAACCCTAGGTTAGCATTCATTGAATTGTAGATAATGATGAAAAAGTGATGACCCAATATAGCCCAAATAAAGCCGCATGAGTGCCACATAGCGGCATTTGGATAATATTATATGCACAACTATTTGTTTTAAAATATTTGGTTTCCAGTCTTTGATGACTAGATTGATCCTAATAAAAAAAATTGAAGTGATAGGATGGGGAGAGAGATTCTCCATTTGGGAGCTGTGGGCCAATAAGCTCCAACAAATTAGACACTCCAAATACTTCTGCATCCAATAGGATGCTCTTTAGGCTTCGAGCATTTCCACAGGCTCTTAAGATTGTATTTGTATTGCATTAAATTTCTAATAGTTTTTTTAAATTAAAATCAATCTATATTTTCAAGTTAAAGCCAAAGATACATCTGAACTGTTTTGCTACCTTGTGACAAAATCAAAAGGGCTATACGATGGAGTAGTAAACCATGTAACAAAGCCCTTTAAAGTGCCGCACACAAAAAAAAAAAAACTATGGATACTTGGTCAATCAGCTATTAGAACATCTAACATTAAGTAGCAGCAAATATAAGTTAAAAAGGGCTGGTAGGAATACCAACCACTGGAAAGGATGCAACCACACTGATGCAAAGCCAAAACAAGTTCCCCAGCTGCTAAGGTTGCACCATGGCGTGTGCACAGATCAGATGAAAGAGTAAGAGGGATTAATTTTTCCAATACAAAATTTGTAAAATATTCAGAATCATATTTTACAAGTACGGAAAGAGCTTTCGCAGCAAGTTCTCTCAAGCCTTTATCCTGAAGACATCAGTATGAAAAGCATAATGTTATTAATAAAACTAATACTGCAAGAACAACAATTTTAGTGGTGATTGAGGAAACATTATATTCACATATGAAAACAACATCAACAATGTTTCATTCGTAGTCAAAAGTAATCCCTGAAATATTGAGAAGAAAAACATAAAAGCTTGTTTGGGAAATTTTCTCCTGTCAACATCTCTCTCTCTCTCTCTCTCTCTCTCTCTCTCTCTCTCTCTCACCCACATCATTGAGGACCTGCTGAATCGGCACAAAATAAAAAATAAAACACATATTTGTTGGTATCAATAATCGATTCATCCATTCTAACAAACTAACACAAACAAATTTCTATAATTATATAACAGAAGTGAAAAGAAGGACAAAATAATTTGTCCCTGGATGTTTACGTTGATATTACTGATCAATGGTTAACCGAGCAAAACAATAACCGTGGCAAAATTCAGAGTGTGCAACTGCTGACACAAGAAACAAGGATACATTAATGTATTTATTGGATTCTGTAATTTTGTTCAAGTGAAATTAAGATTATAGATTTTCTTTTGCATGAAACTCCCTTAAAAAGAAGGCCCAACTTAAAAAAATAGATTTTTAACAAAGGAACAAGTAGATATCTGATCAAATCATACCCAGTGGCAGATCTTGTTATACAGAAGTTCATCCACAAATGGATGAAGGTACCCTTCATACTGAGCAATGCACACTCCAACATGAAGATAAGAATTTACTCGCGAGGAGAGTGAAAAATAATCAGCAGTATTTACTATGTCAATGCCATTTGGGTAATTCCCTTGTCTTCCAACATTCTCCTGGAAAGCTGCTGCTGCTGCTCTTCTGCAGTTGACCTACGCATAATATAAAAGCTTTGATGTAGGAAAGAACAATCAAAAGTATATTTAAGGAAAAACTAATACAGAGGAAATGTAAACCACAAATTCTTAAGTACCTCCCGATCATAGCAGGCAACTGTTAAAAGGTGTGGAGCAAATTGCTCAAGTATACTTTTCATATCTGTGCTATAATATGCTCGACCAAATGCCCAACACACATAGGCAGCAGCATCACGAACATGAGATCCAACACTATGGGGACCTCTTCGAATATCATAATGTAGAGCCTATATATATTAAGGTTAGTTAATTGAAAGCATAAAACTTGGAATAAAATATTTTTCAAAGACCAAGCAATATCAGTTGCCATTATGTGCGTACATATAATTCACAAACAAATTACCACAGAAACTAAGCCAGATTTGAGAGACGATGTCATATACGGTGTTTAGCAAGTGCCTGATGTTCAGGAACATTCAAGTTTCACTTAAAAATAGAATATGAACCAGATAGCCGACGTGGTGAAAGCAAGGGAATACAAGGAGAGTTTTAATCTACCTGGTGATAAATGTCCAGAAATTGCAGTAAAACATAAAAATCACAGTCAGCAGTAACAAGCTTAATATCATGTGATGCCACACACCAACATCATATTATCAACAAAGTAATGCAAAACTTAAAACCGTCTAGTTAGTTTAGCATTTTGGATAAAAGCAAATACAAAGAAGAAAAGAAATGATGCACTATTACATATTCAAGAGCTAAATAATTAAAGACCATGCTACTAATAGCATGAAAAAATTAATTTAGTTCAGATTTCAGATTAATTATTCAACAAGAAGATATTACTTAAACCAAACATAAAGTACAGCAACACGAACAATATTGAAAACTTTATAGATTGAAAACAAAACACAAGATAGAACGAAAACAGAAGTACATATGACCTTTACAACAACAGGTACAACTTTGGGAAGACTGACTGGTAAAAGCAATCCTCTGCGTGCTAGTTCTGCTAATGCTAAGCAACCACCATGCCATGAACCATCTCCCTACGGAAATGGCATAAACACAAAACTAATTACTAAGATTGTTCTGAAAAATATTTATTCCACATCTATTACCTATCAAAAAAAGATTGTTCTGAAAAATATGCAATGTGAAGTTTTAAATATGTATGATATAAGCAGAGTTGAAAATTGCTATATGCAATTCTAGTTTGTTTTTCCCCTGCCTTTTGGGTGTTCAGGTTAAATTCATTTATTTCTGTTTAAGAAATGTCAAGTTCCCCTGCCACCCAGCTTTTTTGCATAATACAATGGCATCACAGAATAATGACTGCTTATTTGCATCGTATGATGCCATCACAACACTATTCTTACTTTTGCAACATGAGCAAACATCTTAACATTAGTATCCAGTTGCATCACAGCCTCTCTATTCCGCCATTTCAGCGCTATTCTCATTCTTGCAAATTCACGACATAATTGAAGACCTCTAAGTAAGCTTTTGTACTATTTATTTTGTTTGAGTTATCATTTGTGTGTTTTTTTAATTAAATTGTCAACTATTTCCTACTGAAAAATGTAATGAAGCACAACCATGCTGGTCTACATCATATCATAAAGCGGGTGTAAAATTTGTCAATGAGACAGTTAAATTTTGAAATATATATATATATATATATATATATATATATATATATAGATGAGAGAAAATCAGGAACAACTGCACAAGCATACCTCCCCTATTCTAAAAAGCTCCAGAACAGATGATAAAACTTCATCTGAAAGGTCAGATGTCAAACGAGAAGTTATGCGACCAATGCCCTTGGCAGCAGACCACCGCACAACAGTGTCCTATATTTCAAATGAAAATAACATCAGACCAAACAGATGCAAGAAATAAGGAAAACAAGAAGACAAAATACAATAATTTGATTTTCTACATAAATCTACACTTCAGATCTTTTAAAAGAATTATACAAAACATAAGGTAGAAAAGTTTTATAAAAAGTCTTTACAGTTTACTGCTTTGGTTACAATACAGCTTCCATACAAAGCCACTTTTGACATTACTACCAGGTATAAGATACAATCAAAAAAGTAGAGGTAAAACAACAAGAGATCATGAAAAGATATGCATCAACTACATGTAGAAAGCAGTTCAAACATCATGCTGCACCAAGCCAGTTTTTGACAAAGGGGAGCGCGGGGGTGCCCACACACACACACACACACATATATCAGACTACAGCTAGAATAAAGGTGAAGATCACATCAACATTGCTCCATTTACGTATATTTTATCTCTCAATCCCAACAAGAGATCAATGATCCCTTCTACAATCCGAGTATATATATAAGAAGTCTTTACTGTCTATAAAGCCAATTTTGACTATACTTCCAATTAATTTATTTTGATAAATATCAATACTTCCAATTATAAGATACATATAAAAAGTAGGGTTAAAACCACACGAAATCATGACACAATATGTTATGTATCAACTACATGTACAAAGCAGTTCAAACATCATGCTGCACCAAGCCATAGTTTTCAGTGTACGAAAATATATAAGACTACAACTAGAATAAAGGTGAAGATCACATCAACATCGCACCATTTACAGATACCTTATCTCTCAATCCCGACAGTAAGAGCTCAATGATGTCTTCCACAATTTCTGGAACATCCATATCCTGTTCTTCAATACAGCTTTGACTTTGTTCTGTACTGGAAATATCCAAACACACTTTATGATCATTTTTCCTGCAGCCATTTTGTGAAATGCTTCCTCCAAGTGAGCTAGTCCTAGCCTGAAAAAGTTTAAATCAGTCAATAAATCAGGTTTGAGGCATACACATATAGTTGGAATTATCTTAGTAATACCCTGTGGATAGTCTTTTAAAATCATAACCTAATCCATTGTTAAGCATGCACTTCAAAAAAATACTTGGATGGCAATATTGAAAGTTGAGTTGTCAGCCTGGAAGCATGTACAAGAATAAATTCATGCTCATTCAAAATGCATAAACATTTAACAATACATTTTTAATTTTAAATAGTTTTTCTTCTCCCGTTCTATTGGGTAGCGGTCACAACATTCCCTAACTATTTTATACAGGCAAAAAATGACTGCAGTCTGCAGATAACACTAAGAGAAGCAACAAACGGAAAGGTGAACATTCAAAAATAGTAAGTGACAACAGAAGCCAACTAATAGGTACAAAAATAGTATCATCATGTAAGCTTGCACACACAAAATAAAAAATTTCTTTTATTAGCACATAAGAATATATCAAGTCAATCCACAATTCATCATCTCTTACGACGTAGAGCCAGGATGGTGAGCAGTGTGGAAGGCAAGTAAGCCCAATCCGCTGAGTTAATTTCATAAGATACTTTCGAAGCAAAGGACTGCGAACTGCAGTACTAGACTTGATCAACGTTGATGTGTCAGTCCAAATAATAGGAACCACAGCAATCAGAAGTTTCCTACTGCCAACCTGCACTTCAAAAACAAGGCTTTAAGATTTCAACAAACCTAATATGATAGTAGCAAATACAACAGCAACCACAACGACAACAAAGAAAAGAATAAAAGGTAGAATTCAGCGACTCAAGTATTTCATTAATAAAGCCAAACTTTTCTTTAAGCTCTGTTTCGACAAACTTCTGAAATGAAGCTACTTATGAATATACTTTTAGAAATCAATAGTTCAAATTAGCAATCATAGAGTATCAAATATATCAAAATAACACACTGAAAACAGCAACCAGAACCTTAAACTTTATGGAGAATTAAAAATCCAGGTTTATACAAAAAAAAAAACAGAGAGAGAGAGAGAGAATGCCACAAAAGCATGATTCATCGCGGTCACAATCTCTGGTGAATACAAAAAGGAACAGCTAGCAACAATTTGGCATCAGTGTTGAGTTGCAATTTTTATTAATAACGCATAGACATGCTCCAACATTGGGCATCTACATCCTAGGTGATTAGCACAATCGAGAGAGATGGTAGACTTTCAGGTCCAATCACTTGGGAAACTGAATCAGGCATAAGAGTCACAAGGTTTGGCTTCTTTTATCTAACCAAAGTTCCTTACTTAAGAAGACTTCCAACTCTTGGTAGACTTTCTAACAATCTCCCAGATGGTTCAGTTCTACATTTAACTCTTTGAGAGTCCTTTTCAGGCAAAGAGGAAAAGGGGAAGTGCATCCGTCAGTCTAAGCACAATACTGGATCTGGACAAACCATCCAGACTCCCATTCACGATAATTGAAAAAGGGTTTGAAATGCACTAGCGAATCCACTGACACCATTGATTGCCAAATTTTATCCCATGCAAAATATAGAAGAAAAACTAACCATTCGGATGTAAAAAAACAAGCATTACTATTACCATCCTTTGAAGTTTGGTTTGGTAGTCCACCACTCACTAGTAATCATGGCTTCATCAAGGATTTAGTTCTGTTTAAAAAAGAATTACGAAATCCCTCAACCCAACTAAATTATTCTTCACACAACTGATGATAGCAGGAACTAGCATTCCTCGTAAAAATATTTATTGATTGTGCATTGGTACAGAACTAAGATTTTGAGGATATAGAAGAAAGCCTCAACCATCACTTACTCTAGAAATAAAGGGGAAGAAAACACGCACAAATTCACATAAATTAAAGGATCAGAAAACAAGAAAATCACATCTCCAACAAGAAAATCACATAAAACAGCTCCACTTTAAGGTTCTCCCAAATGACTGACAGTTAACACTGTTAAGACTTAAGGCAGCATTTTCAACACAAATGGATCAAAGATTAAAATGAATCACTACATGAATCAGTTTAAAAGAAAACAGTTCTGGATTCCATATTTGAGGACTTATAAAATATGACCCTATGGCATCATGTTATGTGCAAGTAATGAGAAACCACAATGGATGATGCTAAAAGAGATTCAAACAGAAGATGCATGGTGTATCCAAAACAATTATAAAATAAAAATAAAAAAAAGACCTTGAAAATGGCAGTCAGGGCTTCCACGGAACCTATTAATCGGAAGTAATCCATTGTGTCATCCGTGATGTTAGATAAGACCTCACGAGTCCATTCAATGAAGCTGAATGAAAATGGATGCAAAGATAAGCTTTAAGAACTATGGGTGAAGTAACTCAAAACTTCTAGAAGATAAATGATACAAATACACATTGGTAAAAAGTTAGCAAACTTTCGGTCCCCTATCCTTTCTTTCACTCATTTTATATCTAGACCCTAGTTTAGTTTATTTATCTATTCCTTTTTCTTTCTCCTTTCTGACTCTACTCCAATTTTCCTGATTCTAAATGTACATCTAATGCAACCTAAGAGCAAATAAAATCAGAATGAAGGATGTATGGTAGATTTAATACATCTGATGGATTTGACAAAGAAGAGGAAACTAATTTTATCCTTTCGGATAAGAAATTTATTTTCATGTGCATACATGTTTCTTTATAGAAATGGAGTGCTGTATTGCTTCCTTACGGGACATACAGATAACTGGCAAAGTTGCTACAGCACCTGACCACTCTTTCAATTGGTTATCCAATCTGGATACATTATTTTATTGTTTTAAAATCAGATTGCCAACCAATCTATTTCTTTGTTTTCTGTACCCAGGGGGAAAATCAAATTTGATTGTTGCATCCATTGTGTCCAACCATATGGCAGCATTATAGTAAATGATTATAAATAACAAGAAAACCTGATAAAGGCCTTTGGCATATCTGGTCGTGTTAAAAGTTTCGAAAGCAGCAAACCAGCTATTGGGCGCATAGGGCCAGCATTTGAAAGATAATCCTTAGAAAAGCTTAATATCCTAAATACAAGTGGAGGTGGCTCGAGTTTATTTAGGTTGTTGCTGTTGGCAATGCTGGAATCCACTGAAGAGATATCAAAGGGAACTAGCACAAGTATTGAAAGCCACAAAAGCATCACACATTTTGCCTCCATCTCTCCTGTACTTTCTTGACGCAAGGATGACACCGAATTTGTGACATGGCACTTCTCCAATAGAGATACTGCAAGCTCTAAATCAGAAACCTGATGTGGGAAGAACTTGATAACAGCCTTGTACCCACAAACAGTAACCAAGGAATAAATAATAATGCACAAGGGCATGATGACTTCAAGTACTTCGCCAGAGTCTGTCCCCAGCTCAACTGTTTTAGAACGGATTATGGACATGAGAGGAGAAACCATGTTCTCCAAGTAAGGCTCGAGCAATTGGCCTTGCTCTTGATATTTCTCCATCTGCGCAACAAAAAAAAAATTCAACATTTGACGCTCATCTAATAGGTACAGTTGTTGGATAACACAGTGAACTGAGGAGACAGGAATGTCATTGTATGCAGAAACACAAAAGGTGTGTACAATATAAGTAGCACGCGATAATTTCTTTAAAAATATATACATAATAAAATATAGCTACACAAGAAGGTCCAACATGTCAAATAAAGCTGCATTTCAAAAGGGAAGCAACCAATCATTATGAGCATCGACATTATAACTTGCATAGCTATAGCTTCAAAAAGGTTACATGATGACTAGCTTTAGTGTGACTGACAGTCAATCAATCAATCGATCAAAATAGGAAGCAGGGAACAACCAATGAAACGATCCAACATTAGTTCAGCAAGCTAAACTAAACTGAGCTAAAGTAAACTAAACAAGGCAGAAAGGTAGATCAACATGTACGCATGTATCTTGGGTTGGGAAATGAAATATGCGTACAATGGATCGGATCTTGTGGGCCGAGGACGGATCGGAGACGCGGCCGTCGGAGACAATGCGGTCGAGGAGAGACTTGACGAGGTTCCATTCGAGGAGGAAATATTTCTGGAGCACGCACTCCTTGGCACCGTACTCGTCGTCGTCTTCCGTTTCTGCAATTCCTTCTTCCACCTTCTCTTTCCGGGTCGCCATGAGAGAGACAGACCGGACGGACGGAAAGACAGACAGAGAGACAGGAACGACGATCGTTTTTTAGGTTCGGTCTCTGTTCCCGCCCGCCCACTAGACTACGCTTCGACTGCTTTAAGGAAACAAGAAAAAAAAAAAAAAAAAAAAAACGCCCCCTCTTCTGTTCACTCACTCGAGAGTCTCGGATGGGAAATTCAAAATGAAGTTTGGAGAACCAATAAATAAAATAAAAAAAATAAAAAAACATTTTCCGTTGCCGGGACTTGAACCCGGGTCGCTCGGGTGAGAGCCGAGTATCCTAACCAACTAGACTACAACGGAATCGCGGCAATGTTATCGTATGCTATTATAATCAATGATTCTATTTTATAAAACAATAATAAATTAAGTAGATTTTCATCTTTGGAACCTTTATTTTATGAAAAATAGAATGCATTTATACCCTCCAAGCCTTATTGGGACAACAGTATTTATTTGTTAAGTTATTTTTTATTTGACTTTTAATCTTTGATATTGTTCCTTTTTCATCAATATTTAGATTCTTTTTTGTCTTTCATGTTGTTAGTTTGGAATCAATGGTTATAGTGTAAAGGTTTGGTATGCAATACAGATTTAGAGTAACCTGAATTTGATTGTGTGGTAATGTGAAATTGTGTAATTATTTAACACTAGCATTTAGGCATGCCCAAACAAGTTTACTTGGAGAGAAGGTATTAAATATTTCACATTATTCATGAAATTAATGTCAACATGGGTATGATTACCTTCGAGTGAAGGATACTCATTGATATATATATATATATATATATATATATATATATATATATATATATATATATATAAAGTTAACCCTCACCTGATATTATAACTCATTAATAACATATGCTATTTAAACAAAAACATACATTCGCATCCACTTATTTAATGAGATTTGTATTCTGAATACAAATATATATATATATATATATATATATATATATCCAACTAAAAACAAATATATACATTTGTCTTCGAAATATTCATATAAACTCATATATTTGAATATTAGTTTTTTTATTAACTTGTGGTTTTATATATACTAATTTATGTAGTATTATATCTTACGTTGACCGGGCTGAATGCATGTTCACAAGATGCATTTTCTCAAAAAATATTTTTTAAAATTAGCTTTTCCACTCAATCTCTCAAACTAGGTTACTATTCTGATGGCCAAATATGCTTTAGTCAATGGTTGTATTTCTTTCCTACAAATACACCTCTAACTCTCCACATTCAATTACACCAATTTCTTTTAACTTTTTCCAAAATTCTTATTCAATCACACCACCCCCGAATGATTCATCTCGCATACACTCACCCAATATAGTGGTTAGGGCCTTTAATGGTGGGAAAAAAAAAAGTGATAGGTACATTATATATATCACTACAAATTGGCATGAGCATCATCTTGGTAGAATTTTAGGTGATAAATATCTCATCCTCATCTAATTGTCTATTGGGAAGACTTTGGATTCATTCAGCAGGAGGCAATATCTTTCACATTATACCAACATATAAAGTTTGTGATAAAATGATAACTAGTATGATTGCCAAGGAAAGCAGATATCCTAGTTACCAAACCACTATCAATGTTTTACGTTAAGAACAATAAAGATATAGCTACATGTTTCATCCGCTCTTTTAAAATTATTAATGTGACATATATCTTAAGACATAGAGTATGTTAAATGATTGAAATACGATTATCTAAAGCAACAAAAATGGTCGCAATAGTAATATTCGAATAGCGTCTCACCAAATTAATTCTTGCATTGATGATTTATCCGAGATAGCAAGCCACATAAAATTGGAAGCCAAACAATTATCATTAATGAAAGTACTTATACACACACATATATAGTTGTAAATGAACTAAGTTATTTGATTTTCGGTTGAAAAAAACCCAATGCAATTTTGCTTGGTTCGTTAAGCATTGATTTATTCTTTAAACTAATTAACAAGCTCAAAATAAAAATAATTCAACTTTATATGTACCTTAGCTTAGCTTGGTTCATTAAGCTTCTAAGTCAAAGTATATCGATAATTAATTTTTATTAATTTACATTTATACTTATATATATTAATTAAATTAAGCAAAAAAGATAAAGTGATTAAAATAATATTTCAAATAATACTATCATTATTATATTCTTTTTATTTTCGGACACCCCAATTCCATATTACAAATTCAAGCAAGTTAAATTTAAATTTAAATATTAAAGTTTAGCTCGATTTGAAGTATATCTTGATGAATTGAGCTAAGGACCGTGACAAAAGGCTCATCTTCAAAATAATTAGGCTCAACTCATGTTTGACTCGCTTACTATTTGACTTGTTTGTTAAAATAATAAATAAGCTCAAAACTAAATTGACTTACGTTTGCACGTGCTAAAACACAACTCATTTCATCCGTACTCTATGCTCTCAGGGCTTCACCATAAGATTTTTCGCTAATTTAATAATACATACCCCTAGTCATTTCATTGCATTGCACTTTCTTCTATTTTGCTTGTATGTGCTCACTCAGAAGTTCACGTGGGAAGAAAAATAGGTAAAAAAAAAAAAGGCATTCTAATAACCGTAGTGCTAATCTTGGAGATACTGGGGCTTAGGGAAAAGAAACACTACATTTCATCTGACATAACCAGAAATATCAATTACAACAAAGATAACAATAAACTATAATTACATATTATAGAGTAGAAATCACAACGTGATAAAGACACCAGACATTTCGCAGAGAAGCATAGCGCTATAACGGCAGAAAATCAACAAGGGCACCATACAGACAACAAATACACATTTTCACAGAGGTTTACTCTCCACTAGTTAGAAAGTTATTCAGAAACCTTCATGCCCATGAGATAGACTCGGGAAGGGATCATGGCACCCTCAATGCAAAAGCCAGGCATAACCATTAATCCAACCTGAGGCTTTTGCACACTTTCATCCATCACCAAATCCTTCACCACACATTCCATATAATCCTCTGAGAACTCACTTCCTCTCTTAACCTGAAAGACCTTGACCGCAGGCACAAATGAATATGCCAGCCTGTGCAGAAGCCAGATGGATTTTGCCAGTTTCAGAAAAGCCTGATAGAAAGGGGTTCTTGGGTGGCCACCACCCATCACATAGTTTCGATGGTCTAAATTTCCAAAGAACGAAGCCTCCATCTTAGGGTGAACAACCACTAGGTATTTGCTCCGGCAGAACTTCCCAAAAATTGAATCCGGGTTTTGCCCTAAAGCGTCCAGTGGATCCATTTCCCTGAGGGCAAGGTACTGGTGGAAAAAACTCTCTTTACTTACAGTAAGATTCTCTGACTTGACCGCAAAGCTTTCTTGCTGAAATCCACTAAACATTCTTTGGCATATATGAGACTCAAAAGCGTATTTCTTGTGCGCTCTCTTTGCATACGCAACATTTGGTTCAATGGAATCTGCAGCCGCATCAAGGTCCCACCCAGCTGCTTTCATCATGTTGATCAAAGGCTTTGAAAAGTCATGTATGGCTTTAAAAGCACCATCAACAGCTGACGTAAAGAGATCAGGGTTTAAGTCCACAGCAAAAAAACCGGTGTCTTCTACAGAACCTTCTGATCCTTTGGCAGACAAGCCCCGGAACTTAAGATTTTTTTCCAGCTTTGCTCGCTTCTGACTGGCTTCCTGGATCTGTTGCTGTAACTGATGAATCTCAGAATCTTTGTTCTGAATCTCAGACTGGAATTTCTTTACCATGACTTCATATGTCTTCAACAGACTTTGCTGCTCTTGAATTTCTGCAGCCAAGCGGGAGTCCTGAGGAGAAACAGAAACAGTCTTTGGGTTGTTCTCACGGTAAAAATGCTTTAGTTCCGAGAGAGTTTTCAACTCTGTAATTACGAGTTTATCAGCAGCTTGGATTTTCTCAGGATCATAAGGGGTGTGAGCAGCTTGCAGCTGAATGTAAGCCGACTTTAGTGAGGAGATATTTATGAACAGTTTAGAGATCAGGGCTTCCAATGCTTCTGGATTTTGACTCATAGCCTCTTCCATTGGTTGAGGGTGGACCTTTTGGCTGTTGCTCTCACGAAGTTGGGATTCTTTTGCCCCAGTGGGTAGCATAGCTACTTCAAATAGAAGGGCAACTGAATATGTATTGTTTCAAAGAATGCAACACAGCATAAACTGCAAAATCCCACAAGAGAGTAATTGCCATTGTTTCTAGATAAAATAATGGTCAGCACCCATGCATTTCGAAAAAATTGATAAGAGAAGCACATGAAACACCCATTCACGTTAACGTGCAATAATATAAAGAGAAGCTATAAAAAAAACATTCTTACATAAGAGTAAAAAGGTGTATAGAGATGTCATTGGTCAATTTTTTTCCGGTGATAAGAAGAAAATTGAAATTTGGTCAATTGTTCTGAGAACCATTGGAGTTTTTAGGAAAGTGAAGTCATTAAACAAAAATTTTGCACAATTGTTTTTTCTAATGACAGCTATTAAAGCTCCATGAATTACAATATGGTGATCAATGGTCACCTATGTAACACCAAAACTCATGAAGATGACAAAACACAATGAAAGAGTGACAGCAATAAAGAACTGAATCTACAATGAGGATGCAAAAAGTCCCGAGAATAACAATTAGTTAACATTTGGAGATGAAGCTCAGATTCTTAATGAAGGCACAGAACTTTACTTAGCCTAAACTATATCATCTGCTAAGTTCCAAACTGCAGAAAACTTGACTTATCTAATAGAAAAGAATACAGAAACTTAATATTGTATTCCAATTCCATACGAAAAAAATGAAGATATGGACAAACACACCTGCAAGAACCATACACCTCCAATGGCACGTATCCAGCAAACATAATACCCCTCAACCTGAAGAACATAGAACAAAAATCCTTTCAATCACTTTTTTTTGAATAGCCAAGAAAGATTTTGCTCCAAAGGAGCATTAGGGAAAAAAGGGCTGATAAATTCAACAATGAAAAAATACAACAGACACATGCGCTCACACACAACAGCACACCCATAAAATAAATAATGAATCCCAAAAATTTAAGTATGATTACACTATTAATCCAACAACTCCTCAGCTGAAATTCAAGTAAAAATCTATTTCAATGCGATGCAGGTTTTTCAAATCCACAACAAGGCCTATAATTTAAAATTGGTGGTGGCACCACCAAGACCAGAATCTACATGACAACAGAATTTACATGCATTAGGGGACACGCCCAAAACACACACGAGACATGAAAACTAACATAAATCTAAAATCTTTTGAGAAAACTTTAACTAAAAAATCTATCCAGAGTGCCTTCTCTTTGAAACATAAGGCATCATGAAATTGTGGGGCCTTGTAATTTTAATGATAATTACTGCAGAAGCTTACTTCCCTGGTTGCCTTTCTCTTTATCCTAGTCAAAGGCAAGACACGATGCCATAGATGAACTATCCAAACCACTATGCCAAAGCTCTCGCTCGTACCTCTTCGGCTCTTCTAATAGCCTAGAAGGCCAAAACAGATCTCCTATTCAAATACTTTCCATCCCACGAACAATCTCAACAATGTTGTCCCCCAACGAAGAAGATTACCACAACACAATATAGGTTTTTGTTTTGTTTTGTTTTTTTGTTTTTTTGTTTTTTTTTTGGGGGGGGGGATAGAATTTCTGGTCTGGACTCTGGAATTTAGGCTAAAAATAAATTACAGAATAATGTAGGGCTTCAGAGGATAACAAAGGAGTAGAGTGGGGACAACAATAGGTAATGGGACATAAGGCAGGCATATGAGGTATATTCCAGCTATCATCAATACACCGATTACCAAGGGTATGCATTATGTAATTTCTTCATATATAATTATTAGAAACTTTAAGACACGCTATTGTCATCAGAGTGAAAACTTGTACCATAGTTTTTACAAAGATCTATCAAATGGTTTAAGAATTAAGATTTTGATGATATTTAGAAAACGGAAGAATACAACAACAACAACAACAAATCTGCATTCCCTAGTACATCCATATCTGCATAATATCTGAAATTACCAAATTACAAACTATCCCAACCCTAGATGCTACCCAGTTTCCGGAATCTAAGCCTCCTGCGTCACTAATCATTTATGCTAGTATATGAAGCTGAGCATCAAAAATTAAACGATTCCAGTAAATTATTTTCTTCCTTAAATTTAGTAGCACAAACAAGCAACCGAAAAAAGCGACCAATGGGTCAAATCTAGGGCTTCATCAGATGATAAAGAAGCCAAAAGGCCAATCCAATCATTTCTGCTATAGTTTTGCATCCTATAGGGTTCCAGCTACAACCAAACAATGGAATGAACACAATACATAAATCTCGAAATCCTCTGCCTGAACACGAACATAGAACCAGGCTATGGTTTTAAAAAACATCAACAATTGACCACACGCAGACGTACCTAATCGAAGACACCACCCAAGGGGTCACCAGTAAGGAAAATCATCCGATGGAGAGAGAGAGAGAGAGAGAGAGAGAGAGAGAACACAACGGAGACAAGTGAATTTGGGTTCCAACTTCCAACAAGTATAGCCCATGTTGATGATACTTGGTACAGTAAACCCTAGAAGTGTTACCTTTTTGTTTTCCCCTTCTTGCCCTTTCTTTCTCTTTCTCTTTTTGCATTTTTTAAATTTGAAAAACTTGTGTTTGTAAATGCTGGATTTGATATCTCATGCAATACGAGACAAATACTAGGATAATATTTTAAATTTGAACCGTTAATTTATTGACTGTATAGATAAATAAAAATTTAATATATATCATTAAAAACATATTGAACTGTTTAAATTATAAATATTGTACTATGTAAATACTTTTTTGTGTTTGATGAAATATGAATCCAATGTTGCTGCATCGTGGAAAGGCGAATGGGTGTAAATATTATCACCACTACCATGCCGCGTCATTTTTTTTCTGTTTTTTTTTTGAAAAAAATTATTTACTTTAGATTGCGTGTAGGTAATTTATACAGTTCCCTAGTATTAGATTGATATGAAAAAAAAAATATTTGAAATAACAACAATCTAATGTAGCATTATACATTTCTTACCACTCTCAATTTTATCAAAATTATTTTTAAAATTAAAAAGTGATTTTGCCAATGAGTACTCATTTAAAAGCTTAAAAAATTATTATTATTTAAAAAAAAAATCATGCAGCATGCAATTCTCCTATGAAAGCCACAGCCCCACCCAAAAAAACAAATAAATTGGTTATTTATTGTTGCACTTAGTGATGGCAATTTCATTTTGACCCGGATTTTTTTTCTCTATCCCGCTCTGATGAGATAATGGATTGATCACAAGTATTGGCCGCCCTATTTGGACCCGACATCTTATAAAAGTTTTTTGAATATATTTATCTTGATTCGACCTGTCTGGCCCCATGACTATCTCACCCCTCTCCGATCCGAACTCATTTGAACAAGTTCAGGTCACCTACTATCCGATCCCAATCCGTTTTGTTATCATTTCTAGTTGTACTGTTATTATTATTTGTCAAATTATTTTTCCCCAAAATGTCACAATAAAATAATAATAATTTTGGTGGGTTGTCTCTTTTTTGTGGTATTTGTTTAAGCCGATTAAAATACAGTATGTATAGACGAGTTTGGAAAACTTGTTTTTAAAATTAAAATCATGCTTACAAAAAGTGGAATATGATGAATGATTTATGAAAGGATCGTAGATGGGAAAAAATTCTACCAAATAGTGATAGTACAAGAAAATAAAATCATTGTTTTAAATATTGCATAAACCTTTTTAAAATTTTAATGGTAAAAACTCCTGAAAATTTGTTACTTTAATATTATTTTTATGTTTACACATTCATCTATAAAGTTTGATTGTTATGAAAAAAATATAAAGTTATAATATGAGATTGTTAATTTCACTTGCATTAGTAAAAATTACTTCTGATCTGCTATCGCTCACATTAAATTTGCCATAAAACCTCTATGTTTAATAAAATAGAAATTATTATATATTAAACTGGAAAGGCTATTTAAAATAGTTTTAAAATTTACTGTCTGTCACCATGATAAATCATTTTCTCTTTCATTTATTGATTTTTATTTTGACTTTTGTTAGCTGTAAATTTTAAATTTTGAATGTCTTTTATCGGTAAGATACGCATAACTATCCAGCTATAATTATAGTATTAATTAATCATTATTAATGTAATTATTAGCCGAAATGATATATGATCCCACTATTTATTTGCTAGGCAAAAAGCCAACATGTTCAACAATCCTACCGTACCGGTGTACCCACGATTAATGATTTTAGCCTACACCGTCATTTTATTTATTTTTGAAAAGAGCAGACTTAAAAAATTCATTTTAAAAAATTAAAATTATGGATCCGGCCGCCCATTTTCTTATTATAGCATTTTAACTTCTCAAAAAAATTAAAATAAGATTATTTGCTAACATAGGGTCGGAAATAAAAAAAAAAAAAGAAAAAAAAAGAAACATTTAAGATACGAATTTAAATAAAATTTGAAGGCAAAAATTTAGGAAATGCTTTTAGCATTTATCAGGATGTGGCCTCAGAAGTCAGACAAACCATGCCAAACTCAATATCAAGTAGTGGTCTACAAGATTGGGGCGACCCAAACAATCCAGCTACGAGCGAATCCAAAAGTCCCAAACTCGGTGTAAGTAAGCGAAATTTAAAACTTGTCCTACAATGATTGTCAAACATCCACTATATATTTGTATTTTAGGGTGAACCCTCTTCAAATGTTAACGATGTGTGTGTCACAGGGTTGGTTGATGACGATGCTTTGTTTGAAACACTGCCTAACGTCAAATTGAAATACCATACAAAAGTATTAGTAAAACATGCACTACTTTGTAATGCAAAACATTAGATTGAAGTGGTTGAACACATCCATTTGCCTTGGTGAACTTATTTACATCCATATATTTGCAAGTTTATTATTATTACTATTGCTGTTATTTTTGAATGTCTAGGTACAAAATGAAAAAGTGCGTATTGGGAGGGTTTATTAATGTCTGTTTATCAAACCAATTGAAGGTGTCTACGAAGATCAAGTTCGAAAATATGTGAGGCGAAAACAGTACTGTCGGAGGATGTATGAATATACAGATACCCTAAACAATAAACTTATGATAAAAATATTAACATACTACAAATAAAAATTTCTACACACCTTTTATAAAAATATATTAGTCTTACAATTATAATAGTCTTATACACTTTATAAAATCAAACTAAAAATATAAAATAAAATCTCACTAAAAAACGAAATTAAGTCTTTATAATTAATTTCAAATGTTAATAAAACAAAACAACTCAAGTCTCAAATAAAATATTATAATTTTCATTGAATAGAGTATATTTATATTTAATGATCGAAATTTTAAATTCTAAAATGATTCTTCACTAGAAATGTTCTGATTCAATCAAAATATTTTTTATTTTCCTACAAAAAATAATTAAAAATAACATTAACATATATATAAAATATTTTAAATATAAGGAAATTATTTCATTTAATTATTAAATAAATAATTTTTCAAATCTCATTTGTCAAAAAATAAAAAAATAATATTAATGCATATATAATGTAATATTAATTTAAATATATAAGACATATGTATTATCCATATACTCACAGTATATATAAATAATACTGTTAATTCATATAAATATATTACATATTGACATATTTATTACTGTTAATATATTTACATATCCATGGACGACGAGCGACAAATCGAGGCGAGGCGAGGCGAGGCGAGGCGACAGATCGAGGCGAGGCTGTCGTCGGGCGAGAAGGAGCGACAGCCGTCGGCGAAGACGAGGCGTGGCGTCGGGCGAGGCGACAGATCCCAGCGATCGTCGTGCGAGGCGAGGCGGCTGCGTCGGGTAGCGAGGTAGGGCTGCGCGAGGGTGATTGCGAGGTGCGATTTTATACCTCGTTGTTTTTCTTTTAAAAAGACGACTCTGCCGCCTCATCCCGTACCGCCTCTGAGGCGGGCGTACCGACGGTGAGGTGGCCGCCTCGACCGCCCAGAACGGGCGTCGCTCGTTCACCGGCTCAGAGCGTCCGCCTCTGTACGGTTGGCTGCCAAGCCGCCGTATTGAGGCGGCGCCTCTACGTTTTTTCGAACAGAGACGGAGATGTTGCTAAACACAACTGTTTTAAACAAATGTTCATAGCACCCCCTACCTATTACAATTTACAGGTACTGGCATAGAAATGTTTACTGCACTGATATCATCTAATCATCCAACCAAGTCCAACATTGAATTTGCTTATCTCGAGAGCTCAACCAGTCAAATATTTCGTTTTGGAGGCAACAGAATTGCTGTTGATTTTGGCGGGAGAATGTGGTCACAGACTCCAATTCCAATTCGTTTCTTTCGCGTGAGCCCATCCCGTTCGTTGGGAATCCCCAAGTAAGTTCAATTATGATTTGATTATGGGACCTCATGTCTTTAAATTCCCAGGGTGAGATTCTGGACACAAAGCAGCTTCAAGCACTTAATACTTATGTTGTGGCGACTTGAAATGAATAAATAGGAATATAAATGTTAAACTGGTGACTTTAATTGCTGTCTTCATACATTGATGTCCTTTCTTATGCAATTTTGAACTCTGTCCTATTTTCCCACTTGAAACCCCAATGGGCTATATATATTCAGGATAGAGCTTTCAGGTTGCAACATTGTTAAGCATATTTGCCCATTCCATTATTTTCACACAGGACAGGCACACAATAAAAACCAATGTTGGACCATGATGGAATTCTTTGTATTATCAGGAAGTAATGGGTCTATGGCCACCTGTTGATATATAGTTATTTTGAAGAAGAGAAACTCTTCTCTTGTTGGTATGAATTTGTCCGCATTTGTTTTCATTTTTAGAGTTCTGAAACAAATATTTTGACCCAATAAAACAAGACACCAAAGTTGGATTGGATTTTGAGAATTTGCTGTCACATTATGACTTTGAACTAAAGAATTGGTGTGAATTGTCTTAGGAGGATGGCATGGTCTATTCAGAACAGTGTAGGCGGCAGCAGATCATCCGATCCTACTACAAATAGCTCCAATGGTGGAACCCGACTTTTCAGGGCCATCCAGGATTTTCAAATCAAATTGAATAAAAGAGTTTGGGAGGTTAGGAAAAATCTTCCACTGAAAATCTTCTTCTTTTTGGCGGGCATCTATTGTGCGACTGCATTTTCAACAGTTATTGGGCAAACTGGTGATTGGGACATTCTGTCAGCCGCCTTGGCTGCGGTAGTGGTGGAAGGAATTGGAGCTCTCATGTATGGAGGATCTCTTCAATTATTTGGAAGTATGAGGAACCTGATCACCTTGTTAAATTATTGGAAAGCTGGACTTTCTCTGGGTCTTTTCTTTGATTCATTCAAGTATTGAATGACAAATGTGGAACATAACCAGTTCAATTTTCTGAAAAGCTATAAATCCTTGCAATTCCAAATGCTGGTACAAGTTGAAAGTCCTGCCAGGACAATTGCAGGCCAGAAGGCAGATTGAGTGAAACATAGTGCCAGGTGTTGTGCAAGTTGAGATCGCTGATGATTTACAATTCATTAGATGATATAGTGCCAGGTTTTGTGGAACTCGGAATCAATATCAAAGCTATTGAGAATCTATACTTGATCAGTCCTTGTGTCAGTTGTTAAAGCCGTCTATTTTCTTGGTCAGAATTACCACCTCTGATTTGACGATCTTGCGAAGGAGTTCATCACCATCTTTATTTGTAAGCTTCCCAATGAACTTGTTGAGACGGGGTAGAAGATCAATGTGGTGTCCTCGATTAGGCTAGGAAATAGAGAATAAGAATTCATTGGTATATAAAATGTATTTGATAGAATAAAATAACTGTTTTAAAAATAAGTTTAAATTGTTTTCTTGTTTTTAAATACAATTAAATTTCTTGTGGGATCCAATTAAATTTTTTTTTCTTATCTTTTCTGTACTTTATTAGTTGAGTCTATCATATTATATTTTTTTATTAATTTTTATGAATATTATTTTTAAAATATATTTCTTCTCATGCCAAATAACTAAGCATAATTTAAATTCAATGTCAATTTTATTTTCTTATTGATTTCATTGTCCTCAATTTGATTTTCACGTGGCAACTGAGTTTGATCGTCATTATGTTTATATCCATTAACTCCAACTTTTCACTTTTATATGTAATTCTTCACTTAGTCCCTTTAAGTGACAGTTCAAAATCATTATAAAAGTCTTTTAATTTAGTTCAAAATTATTATTTCATATCTAATTTATGCCCGTAAATTTTAAAATTTATATAAAATATATAGAAATTCAAATTAATCTAACTTTTAGATAGTTCACACTATCAATATTTCATGAAGTGATTTTTTTTAATTATGAATTAAAATGTGCAAATTCTTATTGGAATTTTTTTTTTGCCCAAATTACAATGTGAATTAGTTAAGAGCATGGTTAGTTTGCATTTATATATGTTTATATGATTTTAAAAAAATGATATAAATAGATCCAAAACTAATAATTATGGATCAAATTAAAATATTTTTAATAATTAATTGACGGTCAAAGAGATAAAAGACATTACGATCCAAACTTTATGAATAAAAAATAACACCTATACAAAAAAAGTGAAAGTTAAGTGATTTTTAGTCAAGAATTTAAAGTTTTTTTGTCAACTGTAAATCAAATATAACACCTAACCAAAGACATAATTTACAATCCAAATAATAGTTTGTATTTGAAAATCATGCATTATATAAAGTACCTACCAGGCTCATACTTATATAGCTCCTATAACTCACTGCTCATCGGTAACAAGAATATTTCCAAATTCCAATAATAGATATAGCGCCGGCGTCATTGATCAACACCGGGGCCTGGATATGCAGGCAAGCTCATTATCCTTTTGTCCACAACTGGGCCTCCCACAGTAAAATGATAGAGAGACTGAAAATCTGATCCCTTCAGCCCCAAAAGCTCGTGCACTGCAACAAAGGGGAGTTACGGGTTGGTATTGTTTTTACAGTGCAACAGTCACGGCAATGGTTCACTGCCATTTTACCAAAGGACAGATCACACCACAGATGAATCACCATTTAATCTTTATAATCATTGATAAAGACTACTCTATGTAAATTGCTCTCTTTCTCGTACCTACCCATAAAAGAGATGAGGAAAAAAAAACTCTTCTCAAAGCATATGCACATTAGTTCATAATATTTAAATATAATCCAATGCCATCAACAGATTTGGCAATCCATCAAAGCACACAGCCCTAATAACCAGCCAATTTATACACATCATCACTATCCAACACATAAACTGCACTCAATGCAATCATTTCTAAAATTAAAACAGGTTATAAACCCCTAAAGTTTATCTGAAGCTCTAAAACCCTTTATAGTTCAATTTGTAAAATTTGAAAGCTTAAGAGTTTTCTATGTCCTGCAGAATAAAACTTGGGGTGAAAACCGTTTCCTAACTTGGATAGAAAAAAAAACATTTTTGGATACAAACAGAAAGACAGCCAGAAGAGGAGGAGAAACACACCAGCATCATCAAAGAAGCAACCGATTCCAGTTGCAGATATGCCAACTGCATGTGCTTCGAGGTACAGCACCTGACCAAGAACACCAGTCTCCCAAAACAGCCGAGGATACATCCATGCCCCCTTTTCGCGCAAGGTGGGCTCAAAGCGAGCCAGCATCCCAAGGCTGAAGCAACCATCTCCAGCAATATCCTGCATTTGGTCACCATAATTTTCATAAATGTTAGCAAAATTCTCACATGGGTGATTCAACAATGCTGATTTGGGGAAATGTGGAAGGCAAAAGGCATTCTATGCAGTCAAGGACATAGCCCACCCTGGGATTTCCAACCACAAGGGCCACAGTACTTATGAAGGTTCTACCACAGGCTTTATGGTAGCTTTACATATAATTGGGCATATATAATTCTCTATACGGGAAATGCACTATCAAGACTCCTGTTCTATTTTTAAACCCGTTAACTAACATCTCTCTCTCATACCTGTAAAACAACCTTTGAACTAGGAAATAAATTAAACTCGTTGAGGTCGCATTTGGTTTATAAAATTCTTCTCGAAAGTGTGATAATTAGCCATTTGGTCCGTTCACGTATAAAACTATACATTTATCGTGCCATACAGATATAAGTCGTGCAAACTTTGGATGAATCTGGGATGCCGTCAACCAGAAACTAAGAGAATAGGTTCACAGGCATGAAAACTGAGCCAATTATATGTTCAAAAAATGATTAAAAAAACCAAACAGCAGGAGTAACAATTCACACACCTGATGGCAAGAAATCAGCTTGGCAAGCTGCTGACAATCACCCCTGGAAAGCTCGTACAGAGGAAGCTCGTCAGGACACCCCTCTGGCTTTGCCCACTTAAAATCCACACTCATGGCCTTTCTAAGATCGGCAAAATGACCCTCGTTCCGCACCAAGAAATACAATCCCTTTGGCAAATCTGCAACCCTATGAACGAACAGAGCAGCATGAACCTCAGCTTCCCAAGACAGAACCCGAAACGGCAGTGCCAGCTGCTTCCCTTGCTTCCCCCCATTCTGGGTACCCGAGGGGAGGCAATGCAGTAGAATCTGATAAAACGTGTCCCTGCTCATCACATGAACTCCATCCATATCGACAGCGCTCCTCCGCTTCCTGACAACTTGCCTCAGTGTCAATCCCTTGTAGGAGCTCTCGCTATAAAGCCCGCTACCCTGAAACGGTTCTATGCACACTCTACTCTCTACAGTCAAGGGCTTCTTCGCGGCCTCCGCGGTCCTGTAAATTATATCCCAACAAACATGCTCCTTGCTGAGGGGACTGGGGCGCCCTTCCCATTCCAGTTTGGAGAATTCCGATATGGCCGAACTCAATTCTCTGTAATTCATATTGAACTCGCAGGCGGCCCCGTTGGGGAAAACGGCGATCACACAATCGGGGTGCTCCAACTCGATCTCAGGGAGCCTCCCCTTGACGAGGCGGGATGGGATTTGAAACCCGCGTTGGCATTCCAGCCCCATGAGCTTCTCCAGGTCACCAAACCCGAGGCCGTCGAGGAGCTTTGCGTCCCAGCCGAGGCCGGCGGCGGCCATGGTCACTGCGGCGAGGGCGTGGCCGACGTCGTGATTGCAGTACCGGAGGGCGCGCTCGCCATACTTCCAAGCCTCGCGCCAGAAGATGGAGGAAAAACCGACGAGGAGCGAGTGGGCGGGGAGGAAGGGGACGGCGGCGGAGGGGAAGGAGGAGCGGAGGTGGAGGGAGTGGTGCTTGGGGGCGTAGTGGGCGACGAAGGGGGAGGGGGAGAGGGGAGGGAGGGGAGGGGCGATGACGTAGGCCTCGGTGGGGTGGAGGTTGCCGCTGCTGGGGTTGACGCGGAGGGACCAGGTGGAGGAGGCGGCGGACTTCCAGGCGGAGAGGGCGAGGGAGTGGTAGAGGAGGTGGGAGAGGGTGGCGGCGGAGAGCGGGGAAGGAGGGGGCAAGGAGAGGAAGAGGGAGGAGTAGGAAGGGTCTGTTGTCGGGGTTGATGTTAGGGTTTGGGGCAGAGGGAGGAGGGGGGCGGAGACGAAGCTGCGGAAGGGGTTGGGTTGGTTGGCCCAGTCGAGGCCGTGGGGTCCCCTGGCGTAGGCGTTGACGGCGTGCTTGGTCTGGTGATGGTACTTGACCACCTGTTTTAGGGATTGTTGATGTTCTTGTTGTTGTTTTGGGTGTTCTGGGTCGGCTTGTGTGGGAATGGAGTGCGAGGACATGGCGGCTGAGACGGGGAATTTGGAGGGGAAGCGAGGAAGGGGAAGGAGGCGGTGGTGACACTGACACCGATGGTGGAGGAGTGGTGGCATCCGACTCCCTGGACCCTGACTGTCGACGAGGAAATGAATGAACGTAGCTCTCAATTACTACTTACGAGGAGTTAGTTTAGTAGAGGCGGTGGTGTCATTTGGCAATCGGAAGAGTTGTCAGAGGCCATGATCCACAAAACTTTATTAAGGAAAATTAAACTAGGCCTAACGTTGCACGGGGCATTGAAACAGTACCCACCCTTTTTCTCATTTGAGGGGTCCTAATCCCCCACCACCACCACGTTTTAAAATGGTTTTAATTTTTTTACATTTTTTCCCGTTGCTTTGATTTGTTTCTTTATCCGTATATATAATTAATTTAGACAATACAACTCGAGCCTTTGTGGTGTTATTATGGGCGTTCATTCTAATATATTATAGTATTAGTGTCCAATGTAAATGATTGACCTAGTCAATCAAGCTAAAGAAATTAAAATAGGGTAGTAATAGTTATAAATTACCATACTCAAATTTTAAGCCATACGTTAATCATAATAGAAACAACTGACTATAATATAAATCAATAATATTATGGTGAGCATAAGTTCAAGCCATCATATATAATGAATTTCCATTATAATAACTCCAGCACCATTCGATTTTCCAATATATATGAATTAACTTATGATTCTATATTTGTACGTGTGATTCAAGATCGTTAAAAAGATAATAACTTTGTATTATATCTAAGTTATGATATATATACGTAACCTTAAATTTGTTAAACATAACTAAATAAAAGTAAAATTTAAAAAAAATGATATATTCACGAATGATTTGATGTCTAATGTTTCAATTATATTACGAGACTTTGATATATGTATATATATACATATATAATTATGTTTTTAGTTTCTATCAAAATTTATAATTAAATAATAATACAACTTATTGTCCAAAAGCATATATGATGCTAATTGTAATAATAGTAAATTAATTATATGCTTTTTAAAAGTTATATGACATATAGTTATATGAAGATTTAACAAGTAACCTAAATCTAACTTAGGTTATTACTTAGTAACCTAAATGTTATTAACTGCAAATTGAGATAACAGTTTTTATGTGTTTTATACTAATTTTAATGATTTTTATCACGGCTTTCCCCAATCCAACTTTCTCGGCCATAAAACAACATATTTAATTAGAATAACAGTTTTTATGTGTGTCTTATACTATTTACTATTTGTTTCTTCGGATTTTATTGATTACTCTCCGTAATTAATTGATGGTTAAGTGAATAAAACAACATATTTAATTAGATCAGAGATGAAATAAAGAATAGTATTATGTATTGCTTTTCAAAATAAATATATTTAAATAAAATAGCATGTATAATGAAAAAAAAATTAGAAGCAATGTTGATTTTTTTTTAAATTCATGGGTCATAAATAAATGTCTTAAAAATCAGTAATGCAGGTGAATTAAACTTTTTTAATACATATATATAATTAAATGGTTAATATTATTAAAAAATAATTTAAATGTTTTAAAAGTAAAAATCTTAAGTTGCATTGCTCTATTATTTATAAACGTTTATATGTGACAAGTACGTAGTTAATGTATATTTATATTTGTAAAATAAATAAATGTACAAAAATAGAATATATTTAAATGTTAAATTATTTTAATTGTTTATCAAATATAAACAACACGTTACAAATCTTAAAGTATAATTGGAATAGTATTCAAGTTTATAATGTATATATATTTTATAAAAATAACGGAGTGTATGGTAGAGCGTGCAATAAAGTACCTACATTCCGGGGTAGTTATTTTATTTTTTTAGTTTTTGGCTGAGTTGGTTTGATATCCACCAACCTTTTATTAGATTAACTTTGTTTCAGAATAAATTATAAGGAAAAAAGAAACCGTATCAGCCAAAAAGCAGTAAGAATATCTTGACCCGTGACGTTGTATCATATTAATGCTGTCATATCTGTCGTCCAACAACATAGAACAGGCGGTCTTCCATTCTCTCCATCGTTCTATCCGCTTCTCTCGACAGGTACAGTCGCTGCACGCTCCCCTGTTCCTCATCACATTACAACAACTAGCACAACCTTAAACTTATGTCCTCGAAGGCTTTAAGCCTGCGCTTTCAATCTGATTCACCCAAAGCACTGTCGTGCTAAATATGACCTCGCGCTATTTTATTTGTTTTTTTTTTGCTGTAATCATTCGTGTTAATTGAGTTAATTTTTTTTGGTTGATGGGAAATTTGGGTTGCTGTGGATTTAGTCACTATGATTATGGAAATTCAAATTCCACGATCGTATTACCTGCTTGTATCACCATGGTATAGACTATGCCTGCCTCATGTTTGATTCTGTACCTTTCGCTTCATGTTTTATTCTGTACTATTCGCTGTGTTTTGATCCGTCTTTGCTCGAGATAGGTGTGGGAAGGAGGGAAAGAGAGCATTTATTCCACCTACCCAGCTAAGAAGAAGAAGAATCCATTACTTGCATTTTTTTTTCAAGAGAAAGGGATTCAAGATGCATCTGTCATGCAATCTTCTGAACATTCTCTTTCTCATCCTGTTAAATTATTTGTCATCATGTTTTTATCTGCATCTATGTGTAATACACGCGTTTAACTTAAATTCACAGGAATGAGTAAAATTTGGAGAAACGGAATCCATTACTTGCATAAACTGAATGCTGAAAATGTTCCTGCTGAGTTGATAGAGAAGGGCCAGGCTCGTGTTATTGAAGCTTCCCTTACTCTTATTCGCGAGAGAGCAAAGCTTAAGGTGTTTAAACAGTAATTTGATTGTCAATAAAATATTATATTATGTTGCAAGAACTTTTCTTTCCATCTTTACGATGTCAAATTGTTATGGCTTCCTTTTATTTATATTATATGCCCAGGTCCATGCCTTGACATTTTACTTTTAATATTGTTTAACAGTTATAAGTATTTATTCAGTAGATACTGTATAATGCTGATGCTTTTGGGCTCATGCTATTGAAAACTCTAGTTTTGTTTCACGTTTGAACATGGTTACTTGATGCTTGAACTACGGGTTGGTGAATGCTTTACATTTTTAATTTTATTTTGTTAATTTAGCACGCCAAATTGGAGTATGGACTGTGGACCGTATCTGACATGCACCATCATTGTCTCATTGACAATGTTCTTTGTATATGCGTATTTCTAAAGAAATATAGGATGCTTTTACAATTCATCCAGGTTTATTGTCATGAATTCAAATATCAGGTTAACTGGTTCTCTTACCTACTTCAAAATCCTAACCAGAGTCCATGTAATTTAAAGTTGAATTATTTCATATCTGATTATTGAACCATTCAGTGATCTGTTATTCCTATCTATCTCTCTAGCCAACCATGCTAAAGACTGTTGTTCATACTATGTCTTAAGGATCAGACAATGTCATTTAGCAAGGCAATAGGCCATTAAATAATATCTTAGCATATGCTTTTTTTGAGTGGTTTTATATAAGATTCAAAGCAGGCAAACGAAATCCTGGAAACCATTATTTTTGTTTATTTACTTCAATTCTGTTTGCATGGTTTGCAATTGAGAGCTGCATTAATTCATGGAGCTTGTATTCAGGGGGAGCTTTTACGAGCATTAGGTGATGTTAAATCATCGGCATGCCTTCTTGGAGTTCCTTTAGGGCACAATTCTTCATTTCTCCAAGGACCAGCATTTGCACCTCCCCGCATCAGGGAGGCAATGTGGTGTGGTAGTACAAATTCCACAACCGAGCAAGGTAACTGGGATAGTCTACTTTCACAAGGACACCCTTGCAGAACTTGTTAGCTTTTCCTAGCACTGCAATTTAACATATATGACTTAATGAACTATTTATGCTCAATTTTTTTTTTGTTTAATTTTAATGACTAGCTTTGAGCTTTTCCTGTAAGTAATACTGTAATAGCATGAAAATCCTTTGGGAGAACTTATTGATGAATTAATTGATGATAGAGTGCTTTGGGTTTGTTCCGTTTTTTCTGCATCAGTTGTCTTTTGAATAAATTTCTGATGTCAGTTACCCGGATGGTGACTATCTGTTACAATGTGTGTGTGAAATTCAATAATAGGATATTCTAGGAAATTCTCTTGTTCTCTATGCAGGGAAGCAGTTAGATGATCCAAGGGTGCTAACTGATGCTGGTGATGTACCTATTCAAGAGATCCGAGACTGTGGTATTAATGATGACAAATTGATGGGTATAATTAGTGAGTCTGTCAAGCTAGTGATGGAGCAAGTACGTTTTATTTTGCTGTCTCTTTCCAGTTTTAGAATTTTAATTTTTTAATGCTACAGTTTCACACCAGCTTCTTCTGCAACCCCATGTACCCTGAATGGGTAGAAAATATTAAATAAATAAAGGTGGGGGAAAAAAGGGCCAGCATATTCTTTTGATGATTTTCACTCTCTGAAAATCTTGAAATTTTATGGTGTGAGGTCTCAAATTCAATAATTCACTCACTAATTCTTGTATGTTTTGTTTGACAGACAAATCTGACCTCTTATACTGTTCTTTGCAGGAACCATTAAGGCCATTAATTTTAGGGGGTGACCACTCAATTTCTTATCCTGTTGTAAGAGCTGTGTCTGAGAAGCTTGGAGGATCTCTAGATATTCTTCATTTTGATGCGCATCCTGATAATTACCATTGTTTTGAAGGAAATAAATATTCACATGCTTCTTCTTTTGCCCGAATTATGGAGGGTGGTTATGCTCATCGACTTTTACAGGTAACAATATTTTATGTCCTTTGCTTCTACATGGGATAGTAATTGATGCATTGATTTTATCATATCAATCCCAGTCTTTTGTTTTTCCTAATCTTATCAATCCTAATAATGTGTTTTTCCTAATATTTATTCAACATCTGTTTATTTCTAAAAACTGTTGTATAAGTCTTTGAAGTTAGTAATTCTACTTTTTTTTACTAAATTATACATGTTCTAAACTTTTCTAAATCACGTTCTTTAGTATTGAGCCATTGACTATTGAAAAGGCAGGAATTAGATTGGTGGTGCGTTTTGGAATACTGGTATGCACTATTTTAGTCTTTTTCTATTGTACTTCGTCAACAAAAGGAGAATTGAGATATGAGGTGATGATTAAATTGGCTTTCTCATCGTGATGTAGCTGATAGTAGATTTTAGTATAGGTGAACCTTTAGTCCCATAAAATTACTTTTCATAAATAAATAAGATCCAAAGTTTGGTCATCGGAAGCACAAAAAAGAAAAAAAAGAAAAAGAAACAAAGAAAAAGAAAGAGATGTTTGCACTTACGCTGCACAGTATTACTCTTTTTTCTTTTTATCTTTTTATTTGTCTCAGGTACATTCATCAGTGGCTGGTAATAGTATATGTGCACAATTAAGGTGAAACTATGCATTTTTGCAAGCGTACTGCCATATTCAGGGAATTTAAATTTTGTTTTTATGTTTTTCATATCTTAAATAAGCATTCGGTTTCATGCAATTTTATGCACGATTTGATAAAGGCTAATTGCAACCAATATATAAATCATGTTCTATTTGTTACTGTGCAAATTTATTTATTTTTTGTTTAATAGATAAAATTTAAATATGTTATTACTAATGAGAAAAAGGACATGACATATATGTACTCCTATCTCACAAGACGGATATGTGACAAACATAAAACTCATCGATAAAATAATTAGTAAGCATGTAAACATCCACAACATTTATGAATTTATTATTATTTGTTCTTCAGGTTGGTATTCGATCAATTACAAAGGAAGGACGTGACCAAGTAAAAAAATTTGGTGCAGAACTTTATGAAATGCAGAACTTCTCAAGAGATCGCCACCTTTTGGAGAACCTGGTCTCTCTCTCTCTCTTTTTCTAAGTGGATAAAATCTAGAGTTCTTAAATAGCTGGAATAATGAATTAAGGCATTTTTTGGTGCCCTTTTTTTTATTATAACGCTTTAGTATATCAATTAAGGCACGTTCAACAATTACTTTTCTAAGATATGGGTTGTTTATTCACTTTTTAGTTAATTTTTTCGGTTAGAACCCTGCAAAAGCTTATATGATGAAACAAAATGATCCAGTCTTATCTTGTTATAATTCATTTATTTCCTTTGGAGGAGTACACAAATTTACCGTGACATAAAATCAATTGTTGATGGGAAATTTGTTGAATTAGAAATTTCATAAAAGCATGTGTCTGTCTGTAAAAATTTGCATTGATTAATGCTCAATTTGGCAATTGATAGTAAATATTATCTTTTAGAATAAAGAATAAATTCAGGACAAAAAGCTTCTGCATGGAGTGAGATCCGAGAAGAGATCGGATCATAAGGGCCAATAGAGACAACTTTTGAATTCATGACCTCTCAATCACATGATAGTAATCCAATTGTTATATCAAGTTTGTTCTTTAAATATTATCCTTGAGAATGCTAGATGTTATTTGTAGTGTACTAATTCTCAATTTGAATTGAATGAAATTAAGAAGAATGGCAAGCAAATTATGCTGTCTATGAAGTGGAGTGGCATTTAAAAGTTCAGTGGTCTCATGGTTGCCCCATTATTTGACAGAAACTAGGGGAAGGTGCAAAGGGTGTTTATATTTCAATAGATGTGGACTGCCTGGATCCGGCATTTGCTCCGGGAGTGTCTCACATTGAGCCAGGAGGCCTGTCTTTCCGTGACGTTCTTAACATCCTGCACAATCTTCAGGCCAATGTTGTTGCTGCTGATGTGGTGGAGTTCAACCCACAGCGTGACACTGTAGATGGCATGACAGCTATGGTTGCTGCAAAGCTGGTAAGAGAGCTGGTTGCAAAGATATCAAAATGAACTTTTTGATTCCATACATTATGTACTGTATGTACTGGAATTAAGGCTTGTTGGTTTGGTTGGGTTAGTATGTACAAGGAGAGATTGATTGCCCGTTAGGGTAGTTAAAATGTACCCAAAAAGGCTTCTCCTCTATTTTCCGTCAACATTACAACTGATGACGTCCGGTTTCTGTGAGAATAAAGACATTGAGCTGAGGGAGTGACTTTGATCATGCTAAATGTATGTTGTATTAACATGTTGTGTGAACAATATTAAGATTTTTCTATATTCAATGCCGTTTGTAAAAATCTGATTGCCTGCCAAATAGTTTTTTTTTTTTTTTTATAAAAAAATCGATGCAGGTTTATTCTTAATTTCTGGGCGAACTACCGTTTCAAAAAAAAAAAATCACACTTCACAGCAGAAAACGATTTTGCTAAAATCATTTTTAAAATTTTAAAAGCAATTTTGGCAAGATCATTTTCTAAAATTGTATTTGTCTACTCATTCAAAGAGGATATGCAATTTTAAAAAATAATATTACGTACAAGTATTACTTAATATGATAGTATTTTATTAATTTTAATCATTATAATATTGGACAATATACGAGACGACTTGCATAAAATAAAATATTTCTAAAAAATAAATAGTAAACTTATTGTCAATAACATTTGCGTGCCAAAAGTGGGTAGAGGCCTAGAGGGAAATAAATGGTATTTTATTGTCAATAGTTCAAAATTAAGCGAGGGCTTTTCCATCCCCAAACCCAAAGGGTGTGTGTGTGTGTGTGTGTGTGTGTGGTGAGTGTGTGTGAGAAGGAAGGAGATGGAAGTAGGGAGGCTACCGATATCAGCATCGCAGAGAGCGAAGCTGATAACCGCAGGCTACACCTCTCTCTCTTCCCTCTCCTCCGTCCCTCCCTCCCTCCTCGCCCGAGGTTGTTCTTCCCTTCCTCCCCCTCCTTTGCATTGTCGATGTGATGTTTCGTGTTTCACTTTTGTTTGTTTCAATCTTCATTCGTGTTTCATATTACCTGCTGCGATTCATGTTTCAGACTCGGTTACTGCAGACATCATTTGGCCACTGTGCTGCGAGGTTTAAGGGTGTAGTGTACCACACCACTTACTGTATGCTGTTCCCATGTGTCTGCTTGCTTGCTAGAGACTAGAGTGGTGTTTCATTTGCTCTTGTAATCTTTGGTCATCGTTTTTGTGGCTTTGCTTCGATTGAGCTAGACATTCGACACCCATTCCTGAAAACTTGTTATCACTTATCATATAACATGTTTCCGCCGCGTGCCTTCAATTTCATTAGGGGTTCGGTTCCTTTTGCTTGGCGGAAAATAAATTATAATTGTATTTATGTTATTTTTCCTTGTCTCTCTTTCTACTAAACACTACATGGGTGAAGAAATTTCATCCCCAAAGTGTTTTATCCTGAAAATACTTTTCGAATGGCCTCATTTCCCATTAAATAAACAGAGCCTAAGTTCATATAGATAGTCGTGTCTTGTTGTACGTGGCATGTACAAGTTCATCTCATTCCAATAGATTCTGTATCATCTAAAGTTTTGTGGGATTTATTTTCCTTGAGTAGATCTAAAGATTGCTGAAGGCGAAGCACTTGACATATTGAATGCTGCATCATCACACAGTAGCAGATCAAACAATTCTGATGGAAATCATGCGATAGTTGATGGTACAATTACTGTTTGAAAAATGACTTGTGGAATCACTCCTGTTTCTCCTAATTGGTTTTAGTGGCTTTGACGAGATGGTCCTATTACAAATGGCTCGGTATTACACATGCCACATACGTGTGGCTATTGAATGTTAGCCCTTTTTTCTTCTAGGCATTTCTCAACAAGGGATGCCGATAAATGTTCCAAATGAAACTGCAAATAGAATATTTTAGTTTTACATGGGTGCTTGCTAATCTAAAACATATATTTGAATTTTGAACATGGGTAGGTAATCGTAAAAAATGATGCTATATTGGCAGACAACATGTTAGTAAACATGAATATTTTCGGTGTGAGTGAAATGGGGGTGGATCAGGGCTTCTCCCATTTGGAAAGATCTTACTGGCTGGTAGTCTGGTAACTTAGTCAGGCAACTAAAAATAGGTGGAGGAGCCCTTTAAAAACAAGCCCTGTCTGAACTCCTAGAATTGGAAGACCTTATAAAATTTTAACTGAAATCAATTCTCCTTGAAGCTTGTAGGAATTCTCATTTGTCTTCTACCGAGATTAATGGGCTGTTTTATATAAATCTAACTTACATTTTGATCACTGCTTAAATTTTTTGTTCTATTTTGTTAAATTTAAAACCATAACTTAAGGCCAGATAATTGAAAAATCACTTTCCACACTTTGGTCTCATATAGTTTTTCATAATTAGGAGCTATTTATTCTGTTTTCATCTCCTTCAGGTGCTCAAACTGCCTGGGACATGTTCCATGAAGAGGAGTTTTTCAGTCGCATTACCACATCTTGTGTAGAACTAGATAACATCCTTGGTGGGGGAATAAATTGCAAAGAAGTTACTGAAATTGGTTGGTATCAAACTATAAAGATCATGGCTCCTGATAGAATTTGCACAATTGGTTTATAATAGACATTCTACAGATCTTCAGATATATATATATATATATATATATTAATTTTAAATTTTATCTTTCTAGGTGGAGTTCCAGGCATCGGTAAAACACAATTGGGGTATGCGTGTTATATATTGAACTTCTCTGTACAGTTGGTTTTACCTTTTGGAATGTAAATGTAAAAAAAATTATAGGATTCAACTTGCTATCAACGTTCAAATTCCAGTTGATTATGGTGGCCTAGGAGGAAAGTCAATTTATATTGGTAAGTCTTGTTATTTTATGACTGATCTATATGTATTCTCTTTGCTTCTTACACTTCGAGTTTTAAACATATGTTAAGTGTGTGGTCAGATACGGAAGGAAGCTTTATGGTGGAACGTGCTTTACAGATTGCTGAGGCATGCTTAGAAGACATGTTGGCTAATGCTGGCTGTCAACGGAAAGATTTTCATGCTTGCCAATTTAAAATGAGGCCTAATGATTTCCTAGAAAACATATTCTATTTTCGTGTCTGCAGTTATACAGAGCAAATAGCCCTCATAAATTACTTAGACAAGTTCATCTCAGAGCATAATGATGTAGGTGCAGTGATATTTTTCTTTTAATTGTGGACCATAAATAAATAACGATAGCTATTACTTTTTTTTTTTTTTTAAAAAGCTTCTTCTTAGATAGGGTTTTATTAAGCCCGGACAGTTTTCTTGTTAAAAATCTGTGTATGTCTTGTCAACTCAGAGATGGTTTTGGCCTATAAGCAATTAATTTTTATTATTTATTTATTACAACTCACACCCTTTTCTATCTAAAATTTCTCCCACCTCCCACCCTGCTGGCGATTGGAGTCAAACCTCCAACCTTGAAGTCATTGGGCCAACCACCCAGACAAGCCTTGCAGGGTTTACCTATAAGCTGTTAGATTACCTGAAAATGACAAAGAAAACTTCTATTCTATGGGTCAGTAGTTTTTTGTTAGCTTGTTATGCTTACACGTCCGTGATACCAAAACACATTAATGCAGTTCCCGTTGTGGAATTCCCAACAGTATGTGTTGGGAAATAAATTGCATTGTTTACCCTATACCCATTCCCTAGGCCTTCTTTGATCCCCACAAAAAATGCTGTAATATGTGGATAGCCAACTATCCGTCCCCCAAACTCATGTGTGTGTTAACAATCTCCTGCCTTTCTCACCTCTTGTTTATCCGTCTTAAAGTAAATCTATTATCTCCTTTTTGTACTGAATATATTCTTTTCTATTTTTTCTTTTTATTTATTTACTTTTTTAGTTGCTTCTGTTTGTATGATCTTTGAACCTTTTGGACCGGTTGCTGTTTATATGATCTTTGGACAATGAGAGCTCTTTAAGAGTTATATGATATTAATATCTTGCTCATTCTGTGTGTAATGTTTCATTGTATTTTATGTTTTGGCAGGTTAAGGTGGTTATTATTGACAGCATCACTTTCCACTTTCGACAAGATTTTGATGACATGGCCCATAGGACTCGTGTACTGAGTGGAATGGCTTTGAAATTGATGAAACTTGCAAAAACGTACAGTTTGGCGGTAAGAATTATTATTATTATATTTAACAAATCTGTATCTTTTGGAGTATAAAAATTTATTTATCCTATAGTCAATTTGTCAGTGAATGACAAATAAAGATGTTATTTCCTCAAGCCTCGTGTTTATCTCTACGTGGGTATGGGTGCTTCATATTGTCCGGTTTATATATTTGGCCTTTTTTATATTTGCAATTTTGTCTCATATTGTATGTTCTACACTTGGCAGATTGTCATTTTGAATCAGGTGACTACCAAGTATTCAGAAGGCTCATTTCAATTAACTCTTGCCCTAGGTGACCTTATTGCTTATGTATTCTGCACTAGTTTTGGCTTCCCATGTTCATTTTGCTCGTCACATTTATGTGCTAAGTTCAGCACTCACGAGTTGGATGAACAGGTGATAGCTGGTCACATGCTTGCACAAATCGAATCATTTTACACTGGAATGATGATGAACGATATGCGTACATAGACAAGTCTCCTTCCCTTCGATCAGCCTCGGCACCATACTCTGTGACACGCAAAGGCATAAGGAGCTGTGCTTCAAGTTGTAAACGAGTGAGGCTGATGTGACCTTAGGGAATGGGCAGGTGCCAACCTTCCCTTGTCCAGTTAACACATTAATGTTAAAGCATGTGAGACACAAGCTTGGAGACCTAATTTCATCCAATGGCTCAATCAATATTATGCACATTGGTGTTTTGTTTCCTTTGTTGAAAGAAACAATTGGCACGGTCTGTTCCCTTTATTACAGTTCCAGTAATATAGGGTCAGTAAAAATGCGGTCAGTTCCCTCAACTGACTGTAGACATTGTGATATGACATGGCAGGAGGGTAAATACACCCTGCCGAGTTTCTGCCATGTCATCATCCCCGTGCGCTTTCTTGCTGATTTGGCACCTTTTGGATGGATGATGGATACTGGATACTGCTGCAGGACCTTGGTGTGTGCCATGGCAGGCATTGGTTTTGCTTTCCATGGTCTACTGCCTACGGAGGCTTTGAATTGAGTGCTGTTTATGTTAGAATCCACAAAGAAACATTATAGGTCGTAACCAAATGTCAAAAGAAGAACCTTATTTCATTATTATTATTGCAATTAAAACTCAAAAATTGACAAAACAAGCGAAAGAGTCGGCCCTTATAACTCCCCTTCGTTCCCCTCATTTAATTTACATCAAATAGAATTATTATTATTATTATTATTATTATTCCAATTAAAACTCAAAAAATAACAAAACAAACAAAATAGCTGGCTTTGATGGACTTGCCTTTCTCACCCCATGACAATTCTCATGTTACCCCTTAATAATTTATGCTAATGCTCTTTACCAGTTTCAACAAAGCTGGTACATTAAATATTACAAGATATTGAAGATTTGGTACGCGGTTTGAAGAAGAAGAAGAAGAAAGTGAGGAAAATGCTATGAATTAGACGTGTCATCGGTCACACATGTGATGATGATTCATTCGAGTATTCCTTGTATTCGCATTCTATTTTAGAAGTCAAATAAAGTTAGCTGACACCCCGACAAGCGAACGATTTCGTTGTTGTTGAAGAAGTAGTTGCAAGAAAGGTTAGTTGAGAAAGCAACCGCAAGTCTGCAACGCGGCAGGCACGAACACAACATGTACCCCCATTAATGTTAAAGTAATCAATATCCTAAGCGGACGACAACATGACGTACTTCATCCATTTTCTTGGTTGTCCAAACTCGACAATTTTGATGACGATGCCGCGCCAAAATCCACCACCACACCCGAGGGCTGGGCGACCAAATTGGGCGGCTAAATCCATTTTATGATATTAGTGTATAATAATAATATTATTATGAAAAATGCTATTTATGATAAATGTTATTTAGTGTACATGCATGATTGAGTTTTATCCCATTGCAACTTTATTTATTTTCTTAAAATTATATCTCCAGTTGAACAAATCAGGAGGATTAGTAGTAGATTTTAATAAATTTATCTAAAATAATTTTAAAATTATACTTAAAATTTATATTTAAAATTCTTAACAAAATTTATAATTAAGATACAAATTTTAAATATAATTTATGGTTAATTTTATATAGATAAATGTATTAAAATTTTTAATTAGTTATTATCAATGTTCTAATCAATTTTGAATTTTTACTTAAGAGACGACAATGTTCTCTTATCGTTGGCAGAAGCAAAAAAAAAAAAAAAAAAACACCTTCCCCCGCTTTCTATTACGAGTTGAGTTGTTGGAAGAAGAGAAAAAAAGAAAATAGAGAAAATGGGAATGAAAGCACATTCTATAATGCCAGTCCACGGTCAACGGCCACGATTCCTTCCCTTCTCAGATCTAACGGTCATCACTCTCCCTCCCCATCTGTCCCTTCGTGCATATGAAGTTATACAAATACAACCATTCGGTCCCCGCAGGCCCCAGGCGGACTCCATTCCCACAACTAAACACTTTCTCTCTCTCTCTCTCTCTCTCTCTCTCTCTCTCTCTCTCTCTCTCTCTCTCTCTCTGTAGGTCCTAGCCATGGCAGCTGCATCCTCGCTGAGCATCTCTCACGCCGTCGTGTCTCGGGTCGTCCCGCCTCACCCATCCGCTGTCGCACCCTCCGACCGCCTCTCCCGCGCCGCCGTCTCCGGCCTCATATCCTCCTCAACCTCCTCCTCTCAGGCGGCGGTGGCTTTGCGTCTCCCTTCTGGTGCTTCCCGGCGCCTCTGCCACGTGGTCAAGGCAGCGGCGGCAACCGAGACGATCGAGGCGGCGGAGACCGGCCTCGTGGAGAAGTCGGTCAATACGATCCGCTTCCTAGCCGTGGACGCCGTGGAGAAGGCTAACTCTGGCCACCCGGGACTGCCCATGGGCTGCGCCCCCATGGGCCACATCCTGTACGATGAGATCATGAGATACAACCCGAAGAACCCCTACTGGTTCAATCGGGACAGGTTCGTCCTGTCTGCTGGTCACGGCTGTATGCTCCAGTACGCCTTGCTTCACCTCGCCGGCTTTGACAGCGTCAAGGTCCGTGTCCCTACCTACTGCTTGAATATGAATTTGAAGTTGTGCTGATTGCTTTTATGGGATATGGGTTTGTACCTCTGTGCTAACTGCTAACATGCGACTTGAAATGTCTGTTTGGTGCTGGAAACGGGTAGATTTGAATGACATAACAGCGCACAGTTTAATGCTCCATTTTGTGCTGTTCAATTGCTGTGTTTTTTTTTTTTAGTTAACAACAACCATGTACATTTGAGTGAGTCCTAGTGGCATATAAATATGACTTCCTTCGTAGGGCATCCAGATTTTCTTTTAACCCTAAAAGAGGATGTTTGGATATTTACCTCTGCTTACAAACACCTGTTGAAAATCAGACCTGAGCTTTGAACAGCTTTTAGTCTTGTATATTGTACAACGATAAGCTTCCCCAACCACCCTCCAAAACGGAATCGGGAATATCATTATTTTAAATTAGTTTCCCTCCTGGACGTGTTTTTGGGCCTATTGTATTCTTTCTTGCTCGTACCAAAATTTTCTTTCGGTTGAAAATAATATGATTTCTATCAACAAACCAGGAGGAAGACTTGAAGGCTTTCCGCCAGTGGGGTAGTAAAACCCCGGGACACCCAGAGAACTTTGAGACACCTGGTGTTGAAGTCACTACCGGTTAGATTGCATTTCCTTGTTGTAACTCTACTTTATAGTGTCTTAGTATGATCAAAGTGTTGATTTTTTTTTTATTATTCTGCAGGTCCTCTTGGTCAAGGTGTTGCCAATGCTGTGGGGTTGGCCCTTGCAGAAAAGCATTTAGCAGCTCGTTACAACAAACCAGGCCACAACATTGTTGACCACTACACGTAATAAAGTTCTTCCTATACTACTTATATCATATGTATATAGGTTTTTCAGTTTACAATATTCTAGGGCTGCAGGGGGTGGTTTATTTGTAATTTGAAGATTTCATAGTAGATATGTTTACAGGGTGTAGACATTTATCTGCCTTTATGTGTTTTAGGTATGTTATTTTGGGGGATGGTTGTCAAATGGAGGGAGTTTCAAATGAATCTTGCTCTATTGCTGGTCATTGGGGTCTTGGGAAACTAATTGCATTCTATGATGACAACCACATCTCTATCGATGGTGACACTGAGATTGCTTTCACTGAGACTGTGGAAACACGATTTGAGGGTCTTGGCTGGCATGTCATCTGGGTGAAGAATGGGAATACTGGTTATGATGATATTCGTGCTGCCATTAAGGAAGCAAAGGCTGTTAAAGACAGACCCACTCTAATCAAGGTAAATACATCTTTCCTATGTTGCTTTGTAAGGTTTGGAAGTGCAGGATGGGAGATCAACTTTTTAAGTGAAGGTTGTGAAGCCCTCACAACTTGTTTTGTTTGCTGGAATATCCACCTCTATTCTTGTGGTTGGCTTGGAATAGAATAGGCATTCCTACCTTAATCAACATAGAAGGCTTTCCCTAATTAGTTTAATCTACTGTTACTCATATTCCATATGAAATGAAATACCCTTCTTCTTCTTCTTCTTGTTCTTTTTTGAATTATGTGAGTACCCAAAAAAACAATTAAATTTCAAACAATGACAAATTATGTCATTTACATCTTAGTGCATTTTTGTCATTTTGTTATAATCCTTCATTTTTTCCATATTGATTAGTTATCAATCAATCAAATGAATGTAAATTGGAATATATTATCTATTGGCTCAATGGTACAAACCAAACAAAACGTTTGCACTATTCTTTACCTATTTTATTCTCATGGAATTTAAATCTATTCAATCATTACTTCATTCCGCGAACCAAGTGTGATTTGAACTCACTTTTATGACACAGAATACATCTTTTGAGGCTAATATTTGAAATTAAAGTGTTCACATTGCATAATTGTTGGGCTAAATTGCATAATTCTTAGTTTAAAAAACTAATTATCTTCACAGCAATTGACATAAAAGTTAGGCACAGTGGCATACATTGAATTATATTTACCTTTCTATTTAATTGATTCTACAAGTTCTCTTGTGGGCAGGCTATTAATAATCAATATATTCTTACTGTTGTAATCTTCCGTTCTTATATTTATTTTCATAGCTTATTACACATCAATGTTCTATCTTTTATTATTATTAATTTTATTTTATATCATAATGAAGTTTTTATCTCTCAAAGGTGACAACCACTATTGGTTATGGATCCCCAAACAAGGCAAATTCATATAGTGTACATGGCAGTGCATTGGGTGCTAAGGAAGTGGATGCGACAAGGAGCAACCTCAAATGGCCATACGGGCCTTTCCATGTGCCTGAGGATGTTAGAAAGTAAGGAAATTTAGAAAGGTCTCTAGGAGAAATCTAGAGGAAGGTCACATGATTATGACGCTTATGTTTTTTGTGTTGAATTAACGAGTGATTTATTTATGATTTTGTTTTACATTTTCTACCAGGCATTGGAGTCGTCATGTCCCTGTGGGTGCTGCTTTTGAAGCTGAATGGAATGCAAAATTTGCTGAGTATGAGAAGAAATACAAGGAAGAGGCAGCTGAGTTAAAGTCTATTATTTCTGGTGATTTACCTGCTAGTTGGGAAAAAGCACTTCCGGTGAGTATATTTAGAAAACATCTATCCCCCCTTGCTTTTTTAACAAATTTGAATCAGCTTGACATTCAGTATGATAGTTATGGATATGTTTTGAGACCCTGCGCTTTCATTTTTGTTCCCTCAGACATATACCCCAGAGAGTGCAGCTGATGCCACTAGAAATCTCTCTCAGCAATGTCTAAATGCCCTAGCAAAAGTTCTCCCTGGTTTTCTAGGTGGCAGCGCAGATCTTGCTTCCTCTAACATGACCTTGCTGAAAATGTTTGGGAACTTCCAAAAGGATACCCCGGAAGAACGCAACATCAGATTTGGTGTCAGGGAGCATGGAATGGGATCCATCTGCAATGGGATTGCCCTTCACAGCCCTGGCCTCATCCCTTACTGCGCCACCTTCTTTGTTTTCACGGACTACATGAGAGCTGCCATTCGGATTTCTGCCTTGAGCCAGGCTGGGGTTATCTACGTAATGACTCATGACTCAATCGGGCTTGGAGAGGATGGTCCCACCCATCAGCCCATTGAGCATTTGGCAAGTTTTCGAGCTATGCCTAACATTTTGATGCTTCGCCCAGCTGATGGGACCGAAACAGCTGGTGCTTACAGGGTTGCAGTTCTTAACAGGAAGAGGCCTTCAATCCTTGCCCTTTCTCGTCAAAAGCTGCCCCAGCTTCAGGGAACTTCTATGGAAGGTGTTGAAAAGGGTGGCTACATAATATCGGACAATTCTACCGGAAACAAGCCTGATGTTATTTTGTTGGGAACTGGATCTGAACTGGAAATTGCTGTCAAAGCAGCTAATGAACTGAGGGGGGAAGGGAAAGCTGTTAGAGTTGTCTCCTTCGTTTCCTGGGAGCTTTTTGAGGATCAATCTGATGCTTACAAGGAAAGCATCCTGCCAGCAGCTGTAACAGCTAGGGTTAGCGTTGAAGCTGGAACAACATTTGGGTGGGAGAAGATCGTTGGAAGCAAAGGGAAGGCAATTGGGATCGACCGGTTTGGGGCTAGCGCCCCAGCTGGAAAAATATACAAGGAGTTTGGTCTCACAGCCGAGGCTGTTATAGCTGCGGCTAAAGCTCTTTGTTAGGCTTGTTTCCATTGCGGCCTCCAAGCGTGTTGGCGCGTTGCTTTTGGGTTTTTGGGTTGGAAATTACTGGGGCAATGGCCCTCCTATAAAAGTTCTGGGCATAATAAAGCAAATGAAATTTTCATTGGTGGTGGAGCAGCAGCTGTGCTTGTTAAGTGGAGGGGACGCGGTCATAAATTTGTATGATTTTTTATTGGGTTGTGTAATCTTTGTGGTTAGTTTTTGTTGAGGTTTTACTGTGTCTATTTGACCCGATTTATCCACCACCCTCCATCCATCTGACGTTTGTGATCAGAGATTTCAATAAGCTAATAAATAAATAAACACACGGTTTTGGACAGATGTAGCTCCTGTTTGAAGGATCTAAGTGGGGTGGTTTATGGGCAGCTTTAGCTCCTGTTTTAAGGATCTAAAAGGGCTGGTTCTTAAAATTTTACTTAGGGGAGCGAACAACGTTTCAGTTTGATCCATTTGCATTGCCTTTTCTCTCCCTGCAGAGGCGCGCGCACCATTTCCTCGCCCTGTTCAATTTTGGCTAGATGAGCAATTTCTTGGTAGGATGGTAGTAGACTTCACTTGTTACGTGATTTTTTTTTTAAATTACTTTAAATTTAATATTTTTGGAATACATGATTGAAATTTGAAAGAAAGAAACATTCAGTTAAACATAAAATTAATATTTGTCATTTCTCATAAATCCATATTTTAAATTTTCAAATAATAAATATTTTGTTGAGTAACACACTAACACGCATTCTTCGACAGGAAATACACGCATTTTCAGTAGTTGTTAACGTTTGAGCAATTTTATTGGTAAAAAAACAAGGTATGATATTGTAATTTTATTATTAAGCTGACCATATTCACCTTTGAAAATTGTAGTTGAAGAAATGGGTGGGGTGCGTTGAATGATGAAGATTTGGTGGTGGCTTAAAGCAGCTAAAAAAAAAAAAAAAAAGGTTTGGTGAGTGGTGACTGGTGACAGTGGGTTGTTGGAGCCCTTCCCTTCCTGCTGCTACCTACCAATTTTTTAAAAAAAAAAAAAATCACCCAAAACGAAATAGAGCTTTCATTTTTTTTTTTTAAATTATTTTTTTTTTTTGTTCCTGCCAAAATTTGTCTATTTGGGGAAAATTTTCTTCGTTTTTCATCTTTTTTCTTTTTTCCCGAAAGTGAGAGCCCTTTCGGTTTCGGTCACCACCAACCCCCAAGCTCTCTTTCTGATATGAAAGTCTGACATGAGAGTCTCTTCGCTCCCAACCATAACGTTCGCGCCTTCGTCCCAAATCACACTTCCTCCGCAATCTGCATCTGGGTTGTTTGGTGATCCGAGTGTACCGACTCCCGAGATACTTTTTTTTTTTTTTTGATAAGTGATTAAAATTATTTTAATCCGACTCCTGAGATACTACGTAGCACCCAAAACCCTCCTCGTTTCTTGTCCCGGACAAGGAGTGCTGCTTACAAATTTGGGGGGAGATGGCTGGCATAATAGCTAATGGAATGCAAATTGTCCATTCTGTGCCAAATCTCCCCAAGGCCCACAACCCCATTTCTCTTTCTTCTGTCTTCTTGGGATCAGAGCCCCAAGGATTCCCAAATTCACGGCTTTTGAAGCCCCATAGGGCCGTGTCTGATTTCCCTGTCTCGAATACGTGGAGGAGAGCTGTTGTTCCCTTTAAGGTTTCAGCTTCGATGGCTGCAGCTGAGAAGCCTTTAACGGTTCCAGAAATTGTGTTACAGCCCATCAGGGAGATCTCCGGCACCGTTAAGTTGCCGGGCTCCAAGTCGCTCTCCAACCGTATTCTCCTTCTTGCCGCTCTTTCCGAGGTCCCAATTTTGTTGTTGCTGTTGTTAATGATTTATTGAATTGCCCGTCTGTTGTAGTTTTTGGCTTGGTGGAATTGACTGTATGTAAAGCGTTATGGAATGTTTGTTATCGCTGGTTTTGGTTTGTTACTTGTATATTTGCTTTATGTTTGGTTAGTTAAATATATTGGACATTTTTTGTGGGTGGTTCATGTTGAACTTGTTATTGTGTGGGATACGGATATTGACAGTTGACTCATTTTTGAGTTGTGGCTCAAGCGCGATGGATTGAGCTATTTCATCTCTTGAAAATATAACCGCATAACGTAAGATATGACGTTGAGTTATAACTTTTTTCTATTGTCTTGGCTACCATATTGCTGGGTTTGGTTTGTGCGGGTAGCCTCTCTTGTCTACATTTACAAATCTTCAATTCTAAGGTTATATGCTTTGGTTTATAAAGTTCTTATTGGAAAACCTCAGACATTCCAAAAGGAAACCCCATTATATATATGTATGTATGTATGTGTGTGTGTATATATATATATATATATAGTAAATTGTGACTTCTCCCAATTTCGCCTATTTTCATTTTTCTTATTAATAATTTGCACGCCTATTTTTACCCTAGAAAGTACCAATCCTCGCTTTTGAATATTACCCAGGGAACTACAGTTGTAGACAACTTATTGAACAGTGAGGATGTCCATTACATGCTTGGTGCGTTGAGAGCCCTTGGGTTACGTGTGGAAGAGGATGGTTCAATCAAACAAGCTGTTGTGGAAGGTTGCGGTGGTAAATTTCCAGTGGGTAAAGATTTGCAGGATGAAGTTGAGCTTTTCTTAGGAAATGCAGGAACGGCTATGCGACCATTGACTGCGGCAGTTACAGCTGCTGGTGGGAAATCAAGGTTTGTCTTACTATATATTCAAAGTAAACATAGGCAAACTTATCTAGTTAGAAACAGTTTAAAATCGTTCGCATGACACTTCACCCCAACTCCCCCAGATTGTAATTTCTTCATCTATATAAATGAGATTAATTGGGTAATATGATACCCATGAAATGGGACAGATTTTAATGAAATCAAATTTACTTGCAAAATATGTAAATTGTCTTTGTTACATTATAGTTGTTATCAGTCTTTAGAATACACATTTTTGTTGTCTCCATATTCCAGCTACATACTTGATGGGGTGCCGAGGATGAGAGAGAGACCAATAGGTGATTTGGTCGCGGGTCTTAAGCAGCTTGGTGCAGATGTTGATTGTTTTCTTGGCACAAACTGTCCCCCAGTTCGTGTAAATGCAAAGGGAGGCCTTCCTGGAGGAAAGGTGGATTCATAACTCTTTTCTTTACAATGCTTGTCATTATTTTTATTGTGATTCGGGACTTGGTTATGTATGAGTTCAAGTTATCCTCATTTTTCTTATACAGCCTTCAGCCATGAGACCATGGTGTTTAGTTTTTTTAGTGTGATTTTCATGCTTCTGATTTGGGAAAATTTAGTTCAAACCAAAATTCCTTGTTGAACCATAGGAGTAAAAACAACATATTCATGTAGCATAAGACAGTCAGCTGTTAAAATAGAATTCTCATTAATTAATCTAGCTTTTGGTACGCTTCTCCTTTCTTGTACACTTCTGCTTGTCTTCCAATATTAACTCCACCCTGCCCCACTTTTTGTCCTTTCCTTTTACAAAATTTTCCTCTTCATCCCTAGAGATTGAACAGAAAAGAAGAGAAGGTTAAATATACAGTGAATATATGTTGCAGCTTGTCAGGAGCAATATTATTAAATTTCAAAACCTTTTACCATTTATGAAAATTGATCATCTTTATCTAAATATTTGGACTTCGGGCCCTTTGAGGGGACCTCAGGGGGTCAGGTTGTGGAAGGGTTTAGGGAGGAGGTGAGATGATTTGTTCTGCCTCGTTTTGTGGAAGTTGGGGGAGGGCTAGGCTATTTTTGGGGGGGAGGCTGTCTGGTGTGGAGAGCAACCTTTGAGAGTGGCTTTCCCTGTGATTTTTGGGAGGGCCTCTAGCAAGGAATGGCCAATTACTTCTTTTGAGGATGGTGTTTGATGGAATATTGAGTTTTTTTGGAATACTCAAGATTAGAGATTTAATGTACTTTTGAAACTCTGTATAAGGGAAGCTTGGTGCGGGAGAAACAAGACCAGGTGACGTGGAGAGCCTCTATGCAGGGTTGTTTCTCAGTCAAGAGCTATTTCACGGTCCAAAATTTGTGGGGAGCTTTGGATGAAAATGGGAGGAAGTAGTGGAATGTCTTTTGGCAAGCTAAGGTTACCATCAAACTAAGCTTTTTCATTTTGGAAGCTGCTTGCTGTCTTTGCAAGATCTCAGGATAATACATTGATCATGTTCTTCTTGTAGTTGGGTGGCTCAGTTGCAGGGATTTGTGTTTTCCTTGTTGAATCTATCATCGGTGTAGATGAGGTTTGTGGGCCTTGAACTTGAGGGTTGGAGCGGACTGCAGTCGAGCGGGTAAAGTGGTTTGTGCTGGTGCTCTCATTAGCTGTGTTTTGGGCTTTTTGGACTACACGCAGTCATCAGATCCTTGAAAATATTGAGTAGTCTAGAGTGTGAGTGGAGGGGATTTGTGATGTTTGTTTGTAGATATTGCCGTGTGTTGTAACTTTCAATAGTGAGCGCCTTTTATCTTTTTGTGGTCTCAAGACACAGCTTAATATTGAAATCTTTTCGGATATTGAAAATCAATATTGAAATCATTAGCTGTGTTAATGAGAGCTCAATAGCCAAATATTGAAAATATTGTGCTGTGTTTTGGGCTTTTTGTCACCTTCTTGGCATCCTTATTGAAATCTTTTTCTTATCAAAAAAAAAAAAAGAAAAGAAGAAGCAAACTCTGAACTTTTCTTTGGCTATCAGCTTCTCATTGTCCTAGGATCTAACACAATGGTAGAAATATCGAAATATGATTGGTTGTTATTGCCTTTAATATGATGACTTGATTTCAACTCTTTTTGTCTCCATTTGCAGGTGAAGCTTTCTGGTTCAATCAGTAGTCAGTATTTAACGGCTTTGCTCATGGCAGCTCCATTGGCTCTAGGAAATGTGGAGATCGAAATTATTGACAAGCTAATTTCTATTCCTTATGTTGAGATGACATTGAAATTAATGGAACGCTTCGGGGTCACTGTAGACCATAGTGATAGCTGGGATCGATTTTTGGTCCAAGGTGGTCAGAAATATGAGTAAGTCTTCCTTTGTAATTATATAGTTGCAGTACTTTGCCATCCAGTTCTGTCTGAAGTAATCATTGAACTGTTCGTTTTAGATCTCCTGGAAATGCTTTTGTTGAAGGCGATGCTTCAAGTGCTAGTTACTTCCTGGCTGGTGCTGCTGTCACTGGGGGAACCATTACTGTTGAGGGTTGCGGAACAAGCAGTTTGCAGGTATTTTCGCTCATGGTCTCCAACCCCTTGGCTTTACACACTTAGCTTGTTTATGTATGGATAAATACCCCCCAATATGATTCATTCTTATGAATATATTCTTTAAGACTTAATGTGAATCAAAGATTACGCAAAGGAAAATAAAAAGGGTAGGGGGGAGAAAATAAATTTCCCTTTCTTAATTAACTTTGGAAAAAATAAAATCATTATTATATATGTAAAAAAAATTAGAGAAAAGGAATTTCATGACATGTAAACCAAAGAATTGTCATTTGAATTACTTCAAATTTCCTCCTTGCGTTTTTCATTTCCTCCATAAACAACCAGGAAAAAGTATATTCCTTCATTATATCCTTTGCCGAACCATCATAGTTTCTCATATATCCAAATGGAGCCTAACTCACTCTTTGGTTTATGAGAAGATGCTAGTGGCCTAGTTCAGTTGAGCTGCTCAAAGACCATTTGTAGTCCCAACCCCTTTGTCTACTATATATGCTTTTGATTTGTTGAACTTGTCTTCTCTTTTGTTTGGGTATAAACAAAGGGTGATGTGAAATTTGCTGAGGTTCTTGAGAAAATGGGTGCAAAGGTTACCTGGACAGAAAACAGTGTCACTGTCACAGGACCACCCCGAAATGCTTCTGGAATGAAACACTTGCGTGCTGTTGATGTCAACATGAACAAAATGCCAGATGTTGCCATGACTCTTGCTGTGGTTGCACTTTTTGCTGATGGCCCCACCGCCATTAGAGATGGTAAGGCTTAGTATAAAAAATTCAAATCCAGATAATTGATGTACTAAACTTGTTTTCCTTTCAAATTTATTATGTTTAGTGGAATGCTTTTATGTGGGTTATATGTTTAGAGTGCACAGAAAATCCTTCTCTTCTTAGGAGTTGGTCGATGCTAGAAAACTAAGGGCTGGATTAATGTTTCCTTTCGATCTAAATTTACTTATCGTAGTTTTATTGCCATTTGAAATATCTTATTCCTCCGAAATGTCACCTGATATCTGATTTCTGTCTTCCAGTGGCTAGTTGGAGAGTGAAAGAGACAGAACGGATGATTGCTATCTGCACGGAACTGAGGAAGGTCGGTTAGTTTCTCCCAACGTCTGTTGAAACACATGCATTTCAATTGAAGCTATGCATGTACACACGCACACAATAAACTTATGTGTATGCCTGCATTTCTCTTACTTTGCCTTTGCCTTATGATTTTTAATTTAGCTGGGCGCGACAGTTGAAGAAGGGCCTGACTACTGTGTGATTACCCCGCCGAAGAAGCTGAACACGACAGCAATTGATACATACGACGATCACCGGATGGCCATGGCATTTTCTCTAGCTGCCTGTGCTGATGTTCCAGTCGCCATCAGGGATCCCGGGTGCACCCGCAAAACCTTCCCAGACTACTTTGAAGTGCTCCGGAAATTCACAAAATACTAGTGGCCTCTTCACAATACGAAATAAAAGCCCACAGTGAGGTGGTGGTGAGAGAAGTAAACAGGCCGAATGCCCAGTCTCCAGCTTTATTTCGATCGCCCTTTTATCTTCTACGTTTTGTGTTGGCTGCAAAGCCTACAATTGCTGTGGCTAAGTGCGCGCAGCCTTCATCTTTATTGTTTCCGAAGCTGATATACTAATATGGGGACTGTTTGCGTCACATTCTTCATTTTTTTTCGTTCTGGTTGGGACATTCCAAATTGTTGGGGATGAGAGTGCCTCTCAAAATTTAGGCGTGTATCAGAAGACAAAGTAATAGAAGTATGTGTATTTTTCCAGTTTAAAACTTAGCACTAGTCAATAAACCAACGTCAGTCATGAAAAATCGGATTAGCAACCATATCATTGTGATATATATATTTATCAGCATATATATATATACACACACACTACTAACGGGAAAAGAGTAATAAGTGCTCTAGTTTTATTTAATTATTAATCTGCTATGGTGTATGTTTCTGTATTATTCCGGCTAAATGAAATTGAAACTTAGGTTGTTTTGATCATGATCAAAGTCTTTTTCTTTTTAGTATTTTCTTATATATATATATATAAGAAGAAGAAGAAGAAGGCTTGTTCATGTGACTCAAATCTCTTCATGTGAGTCCAGAATAGCAAGGTTGTGGTGTTCTTCATGTGACTCCATTTGTTCAATAAGATTTGTCACATGGGGTGGCGGCGGTCCAATTGACAAATTCCCGTTAATTTGTCCGTATCTGCTAACCAGTAAAGAGTACGAGGAAAAAAAAAAAAAAGCACCGACACACCCCTACAATTGTACCCCCTGAATTCCAAAATAAGCTGAAGCCGCTAGTTTTAAATGTCACAACTGCAAATTGATTCCCTCCTTGCCAGGAGATCATCACATGGTAAAATCATAAATGGGTATGATTGCGAGGTCATGAAAGTTAGGGGGCAGCTACAAGTATGATTGCACTCTTTTATTTAAAAGAAAAAAAAAAACACGTCTATCCAATATAGTATAGTTTGTAGAAATCTTTAGGAGTAAGAAGTAGTTAATTTATAATCGTGGGTTTTTTTTTACTATTTTGTTATAATGATGGCACAACGGGAAGGTGATGATGTGGGGCATGGTTATCTTGGGTAAGACTCTCCCACACTCCAAGTCACAAGCAATCTCTCACTGTGAGTTTGCTTGGACTTTTTGATTCTACATGATGCCTACCCTAACCCCAGGGGTTTTGGATTTGAGTTGCAGCTACTCCATTTCTTTTCAAATTTATGGTGGCAACCAAAAAGACAAACAAATGGTATGCGTGGAACATGGCCGACTTTGTACTTGCCTATATCCTAAAATATGTATGTGTTGCCAAAAGACTCTAAGCTTTGGTCCACCGACAATGAGGCCATTTAAGATTTGTTCATTCAGGATATATATATAAAATAAAAAGGGGCGTCAAGAAAAGAAAAGGACTTGAATTTTGTGTCTCTCGCACGCTGTAAAAATTAGTATGTTTGGAAGGTTGCGTATCAAGCCGGTATTGATTATTACAAATACCACTATATTCAATAAAAGGGGGGGTCTAAAAAAGAACTCTGGTTTGCATTGCTGCATACCCCATGTTACTTATGGTACTGCTAACAATAATAATAATAAAGTTTGTTCATAAAAAATATTTAAAAAAAGCATTTAAAAGGATTTTAGATCCCATTTTCACTGTTTTTGGGGAGGGGAAGAGGTAGTAAATATATCCATCTGTCTCATCTTTTGAGCTGCTCAGCAAACACCTGTTTTTATTTTAACATAAAAGTCATTTTAAAGCCATGTTTCTTTTCTTTTCACGCCTGAAACTATTGATCCACGTTTATTAGCCATAAATGCTACGACTTGGAACTAAAATGCTACACCGATGCACTAAAATTGTCAAATAATTGAAATCGTGATCCTTTGAATACCAACTCAAACTACTGAAAATCCCCATGAACCAGAAGAATATTTCACACACGCTTACTTGTAAGGGGTGGAAAAGTTGGGATGCCACCTCATACTCGCTTCTCAAAACGTCCTCCACACCATCTCCAACCAACGCCTACTTAAATTAAGACAACGCTAAACGAGGAAGTGGCTCAAGTCCAAAGCCTCCCCAAGTCTCCAACCCCAACCAATCAAATATGAACGGCTTCGCCCCTGGCCCCTCCCTGGTAGGTAACTATGTGGACCGTTTCGGTCAGTAGGCTCAGACTCGGTACATATATAGTTTTTTTTTTCTTCTTCTTCTTCTTTGCAATTTACCTCATTCCATATATCCATTTTAACACCTCTTTTCTTTTGTGTGCTTTTGACTCTTTTTATGAATGTCATCCTCATCGATCCATATTAAATTTTCTTTTTGCCTTTTCCTTGTAGACTTTCTCTCTCTACCCACAATCTTCCTGTTGAACAGCCATTAATAAATCCATCTCCATCCTTCCCCTCCCTGTACAGCACCTAGCTGCTACAAACTACAGATCCAACAACAACAGCAACAAGGGCCAAGGCACTTGAAAAATATCAAGCAGCCAAACCCGGGGAAAACCACCCCTGCCCTTCATCCTCAAAAATTCAATAGAGAGAGAGAGAGAGAGAGAGAGAGAAAGAGAGACACTGATCAGGCATCCAACGACATTTTGGCTGACCGGAAGAAGAGTGTCGTAGAGTTGCACATAATTAAGGAAGGGAAACCAAAAAAAAAAAAAAATGAAGGTGCATAGGTTGAGGTGGCAGTCCTCTGTGGGAAAGGTCGCCTTCTGGTCCATGGTGTTCCTCGGCATAATCTTTGTCTTCTTCTTTCGATCCCCTGCCTCTTCCTCCTCCTCCTCCTCTTCCTCGAAGCCCTCCGATCTCTCCCGCCGCTCCCTCCGCACCTACGCCTGGGGCGACACGCGGTGGGAGAAGCGGGTGCGGTCCTCAGCCAAGGTCCGCTCCCACGGTAGCGGAGGCATCTCCGTCCTCGTCACCGGCGCCGCCGGGTTCGTCGGAAGCCACGTCTCCGGGGCCCTGAAGCGCCGCGGCGACGGCGTGGTGGGACTCGACAACTTCAACGACTACTACGACCCTTCCCTGAAGCGCGCCCGACAAGCTCTGCTAGAGCGGTCGGGGGTGTTCGTGGTGGAGGGGGACATCAACGACTCGGGGCTGCTGCGGAAGCTGTTCGAGGTGGTGGCGTTCACGCACGTGGTGCACTTGGCGGCTCAGGCCGGGGTCCGGTACGCCATGGAGAATCCGGCGTCGTACGTGCACAGCAACATCGCGGGGCTGGTGAGCCTGCTGGAGGTGTGCAAATCCGCGAACCCGCAGCCGGCCATCGTGTGGGCTTCGTCCAGCTCGGTGTACGGGCTGAACACCAAGGTGCCCTTCTGGGAGGGGGACAGGACGGACCAGCCGGCCAGCCTGTACGCCGCCACCAAGAAGGCCGGGGAGGAGATAGCCCACACCTACAACCACATCTACGGCCTGTCCCTCACCGGCCTGCGCTTCTTCACCGTGTACGGCCCCTGGGGCAGGCCCGACATGGCCTACTTCTTCTTCACCAGGGACATCCTCAAGGGCAAGCCCATCCCCATATTCGAGGCCCCCGGGCATGGCACCGTGGCGCGCGACTTCACCTTCATTGACGACGTGGTGATGGGGTGCCTGGGGGCCCTGGACACGGCGGAGAAGAGCACCGGCAGCGGGGGGAGGAAGAAGGCCCCGGCGCAGCTCCGGGTGTTCAACCTGGGGAACACCTCCCCCGTGGCGGTGACGGAGCTGGTGAGCATTCTGGAGAGGCACCTCAAATCCAAGGCCAAGAAGGTGATGGTTAAGATGCCCCGCAATGGGGACGTGCAGTTCACCCACGCCAACATCAGCTCCGCGCAGAGGGAGTTCGGATACAAGCCCACCACGGATCTCAACACCGGCTTGAAGAGGTTTGTGCGGTGGTACCTCCATTACTATAATAATAAGCCTGGAAAGCACAGCGCTGTTGCTTAATTTTCATTCAAATAAGTGTAGTGTGTACAAAACCAACGAACCATTTTTATTTTTATTTTTTGGTAATTTCTTCATTGTTCACTTCTCTTTCTCTTCTCTTTTTTTTTTTTTAAAAAAAAAAAAAAAAAAAAACTCTGTTTCTTTCTGTTCTTTCTTTTGGTGGACTTTTACTCTTTTCTTTTACATATATACATCTGTCTGTTTTGGTTTACTATGAATGATGAAGAAGTAGAGTGGTTCGCCGCATTCCTGGTCTGGTCCTGGTCTGTTCCTTATCTGTATTAGTAGATGGAAGCCAGCACCATTCACTGATTTCTTCTTCTTCGATTTCTTTTTTTAAAATTATTATTATTGTTTTACTTCCGGATGAGTGTAATTATTGTAGTTTTGAGGGTGTAGAATTATATGTTGTCTTTGTGTAATTTAATGAAATAGCGTCTTCAACTTCAATACATTGTTTTTGCTGGTGGGGTTTTACTCGGCATTCTTGTCCTCACACCTCATATTTTCAATCCCAACCCAGCAGCAACAATCGGACTACCAATCTGTTTTCCAACTTCACATGGCGCTTCATGCCAATAATTTGAATAAACATCTCTAATTGGAAATACCTTTTTCTAGCGAAGATCTTCAAATAATTCGAAATTAAAGGCCAGGAAAAATTAAAGAATTTCAAATAGAGAAAATGCAACAGAAAAATCAACACCCGCGGCTTGCCAATGCCAACCGGTTTCCTGAATTTTTTGTTTTAAAGCCTATATAAAAATAAATATATACCACAATTCTCTTAATTGTTTTTTATATTATTAAAATACTTTTTTATACTATCGCTTTTATTACTTAGTAAACACAAAAAATAATAGAAATTTTTTTTTTTTAATAGTCATATGAAATAAATAATTCTTTTTAATATATTAAAAAAAAGGAATAAATATAGGGCTTCTCAGGGTTACTTTATAATTTTTTATTTACTTTTTCGGAGAAACAATTAATTGTTGCCAGTGCATTTCCAAGACTATTTTTATTTTCTTTAAATAAAAAATCAAATCTGACAACACATTCTTCGTCCATATTATATGTAAAAAAATCTCTTCGCATTCTCTTCTTATGGCTAATAAAAGGAGAAAAAGATCAAATAAAGTAAAATTAAATTATTATTTTAATAAAAATAAATAAATAATAAAAAATAACGTGGGTTAAAAGAAAGTATTGTTGCAGATTCTTAATTGTGAGTCAACAGAATAAACATTGGCCCGCCCCAGCCCCAACCTTTTCCAAACCACGCCATTGCCGGAAGTTTCGTGCGTTGTGTTTTCTTTGTTTTTATAATCAAAATGTGTAATGGTCAGTCCATTCCACGTGGAGTTTTGCATTAAAAAATTGCTACACTCAGGGAATGAAAATTTAATGCCACGACGCCCGAACCATTGACATTCGAGGATGGCATTGAAAGGCGTCTTATCCTCAAACCAGGTGTCGCAATGACGGTTTGAAAGCGCACCCACATCATGACATCATGGCTGCTAGGTTCCGCCCAATAAAACGAATCGGATGAAATGTTACCGTACTGCTGCTAATTTTGAATTTAACTTCTTAATCAACACTGACAAGTGTGATAAGGGCCGACAAAAGAGGTTAAGGCTATTGTTCCATTCTCCAAGCTTGCGTATCACCCATCCAAGACCATAACAAGGGTCTTAGTTAATCATGACCATTGGTTTTTACATGGAATGGGATGGAAGCAGCATCAGAATGGTCCATATCAGTGCCAAATGATGGGAAATTTGATAGACGCCCATCTCCCCCCACCAGAGAAATACATGGGCCAGAGGTGATGCGAAATCCCAGGGGAATCGAGAGAACGGAGATCCCAAGGAGACAGGTAGCATGGTAGGTGGTAGTGTGGTACCCCCATTTGAATGTCCATTCGTTCCTTGTTAAGAGGCCAAAATGATGAGCCAAAGCCAAATGGCATTGCTCAAAAATCATACTTTGTTCTCCCACTCTTTAAAATGAGACACAACATATCTGATATATTGGATGAAGAATTGTAGAAGTTCCAAGACTCAAGCATCAAGCGTTTCCTCGAACCCTTGAAATGAACCACCTGTAACCATAGAACAAAGAGAAGGCTCTAAAATTCATGATTTAATATTATGGGGTAAATCAACTAATTACGAATAGCTCAGATCCAAGTGTTCTATACCTTGACATCAAGAGGCATGCCGTGAAATTGACCTGCACCCTCTGGCGGTGTCCAGTTATAAATAGCGCACGGCAAAAATAGCACTGTAGTGCCAGAAATTTCTTCTTCAAAACCCTTGGGCCTGGCAAATCTTCTGCTGTCGAATGAAGGTTGAGACTTTATTATCCAGGCAAGAGCATACTGATCCCCCAGCATTCTGGAGGCAGTCATGTATTTGGTTTTGTAAACCTTCAATACTTTCTGCAGGAAAACCTTCGCCCTGCAGTCAAAGTTAACAAGTCTCAAAATGAATGCTGATTAGCACAACATTGTATTCACCATTCAACTAGTGAAAATAGCTTACTAAATGTTTTCTTGAAATAAAACCAATGGATTGAAGAAAACCACAATGCAAATAATGTAATTTATGCACCTTAGAATGCCATCAGAGGTGCCCCTGACAGCCATCAATCCTGAATTCAGAGGTTGGTCTTTGTTGTTGCGGAATGTAAGAGCCAGATGAAAATTGGGAAATTTCATAAAAGTCTCCCTGAGGTCATCAACTATTGCTACATCTGAGTCTGTGAAAATGTAGTGATTGACATGATCCTCATTCTTATGATGCTCCTTGAGCTTATCTTCCAGAAAGGCCTGTGCAGAACCATAACCGAGTGAATAATTAAAATCAAAATAGCTACTCCCCACAAGAATAACATCATATCTCTTCTCATCCTATAACTTCAAATTATTTTGCCACAGTGAATTTTTTAGCTACATCAAGCAAGATTATAATTCTTAAAACATGGCTTTAAAGGAAATAACACCCGAGAAACTCAAAGAGCAACACTCCCTGGAGCTAAGATGATGAGATGACAGATAAAACATAGTTACTTAAAATATTGTTAAATGTACAGTGTTTCTTACAATGTAAGATTTGATTCTTTGAAGCATCAACTTGTCTCTTGAATAATCACCTTTAATAGGATATGATGTGACCCTATTTCTGCGCACAGGAAGCTCTGAAGCTGGATCAGTAATAATGACTACATTGCTCTGGGGTATAGTCAGCTGAATAAAGCATACAATTATTCAAAAATTAAATGATTCCTAAATAATAAAATTGGTCAAAGTAAATGGTTCCATGACCTATAATTATATAAAACAAACAGGTAAGATAGCCATCATCTACGAATATTTATTAATTTTAAGACGTGAAACAAAATTATAAGAGTGTGGTATTTATGAAAATGCCACACAAGTACACACCCTGACTTTTAAAAAGTAAAAAAAAAATAGAGAGACAGACTGCTCATCCTGCAACTGCAGACAACACACCCTCATCCCGTGCGTCCATTCACCCTCAACTCAAGCCTCACAAAGCCAAGCTTGCTGACTGGCACCACCACGCAATGCAACTGTGTAAGTTACCAGATTGGGTATATACCAGACAATTCTACGGGTGCTGCCACTTGGGAAAGCGGCGAATACCAAAGGCGAAGGGTGTTCAGAACCGGTTACCAGTCATGGCCATTCACCAATTCTTGATTCGCCCGTCAGTTCGTCCGATTCTCAAGTTCTGCTCAGATCTGGCAATGATGAGCTATTCTAAAATGTGCAGTGTGAAGAAATCGGGGCAGATTGGTTAATTTGGACTGAGTAATTAATTGGGTAATGACTATGTACTTGCATTCGTTATTGTTATGTGTTAGAATTGCAATAATTACACTCTTTTGGTGAAATTGCATTTAAGACAAAAAATACAAGTTCATACTTGTTGGATCAATTTTTTGAGTCACAACAATGTTACATGTATAAGAATCCAAGCTAATACCTCATCAAGATTCTCCATTTTATGAAATAAGGGCATATAATCCCTATTTAACTATAAAATTTTTGTGAAACTAAAGAATTTTCGTGTTGGGGCTATTTTGAATATTTAGATGGTCAAAAGATGGTGCTATCTCTGAAATCATATTTCCTACGAGACTTTAAAAACACTTCTAGTATTTCTAATTGAGCAGCCTAGTCGATTGAACTACATTGAGTGGCCAAGCTTTAAAAGCATGGTATGAAGCTTTGTTTCTGAATTCTGAGTTCTAATTCCTTTTTGGGTTAAAGATCCATGACCCATCAATGGATCAATAAAATATATAAAGAATAAACAGTACAATAGAATAGGAAATCAATGGATGAATGATTATTATATGACAATACTTGTAGTAGAATTTAATAAAATTTCATGTAATTTTTTTTGTGATGTTATATTTAAATTTTGAAATGAATATTGAACACTCTGAAAAAAATTCCCAAAAAATGCCTCTAGTTATACATTTAGATTAGTAATATATTTTCGCCTTTAATTCATTTATCTCAAGCTCGTAAGATTAAAAAAATACATGCATTTTACATTGCATAATCATCACAAATTCATAAACCCATGCTGCAGATTAACTAAATAATAATAAATAAATATAATTCTACTGATCAGCATTGAACTTTTTGATGGTTGGTGTGTGTGTTTCATCGTTGAATAAGATGAAAGATGGAGCAAATGAAATTGATAGCAAAAAATGGTTAACGGATATTTAGGCGTTGTTTGGTACCTGTTTTTTTTTATTTTATGTATTCAAATACATAAAACACCATCCTGTTATTGTTTGTCAACTGTTTTCTTTTTTTGTTTTTAAAAACATTTGATACTCAAATACATAAAACAGCAAACATGTTTTAGGTGTTTTCTCTTGTTTTTCTCTCACTTCTTCCGTGGCGATGACTCTTCCCCTCTCTTTTTGCCGCAATCTTCCCAAAAGGAACTGTTTTGAGAATTTCAACCAATAGGCAAAAGGAAATTGTGGAAGTTTTCTGTTTCATGTTTGCAGTCAATTGGAGAAGTTGCATACAAAGAATTAATAATGTGCTTTCTTATGACCTTACATAGGTTTGCATGGACAAATATGTGTGCCTAAATCTCAAATGACTTCCTTGAAATAATGTATACTGAAAATTACCTGAATAAAGTTAACGAAGACATTCAATATGGCCAATGATCTTTCCACCTTAGTATAAGAAGTCTTTCCTACAGTCACTAAGTTTGACAATCTACCATCCGCAAGCATGTTAGGGGAGGATTTGTGAATGGAAAAAACAGTGACAAAAGTAACACTCTCACATAAACTAGTGTTACAGTATGTGGTTGAAGAATGGGTCTTGTTGAGAGCTTTGGTGCCTGCAACAATCACACAAGGCATAGGAGATTGTTGTAAATATTAAAATCCAGTAAGAAAATGAAATTTGTTGTAAGCATTAAACAACTTGTGTAAGTGACATATGATGCAAAAGTGCAAGCCTTTGAAATGCATGTTTTTGTACTTTTCAAACATAATGATATTATCAAAATATTAACAACAAGAAAACATTTGTAGGTTAGCCTACAAAAGATTTATTAGACTTGTCAACCCATCCAATGGTAATTCTGAACTGCATGAACCAGCATGATTCATTTAATCATTATGACTTCCAAACAAGGTTTGAGAAAAAGTAGGAAGGAAAGAGTATTTTTAAAGTTTCTGGGACGGTATAATGAATTATTTTATAAGGGCAAGTATCCAGGGGGGGGAAAACAATACAACAGAGGACTCAACATAAATAGAAGGTATTTGGAGATTCTATTTTTGCCCATTTCTGTTTTCAAACAGACACAACTATCGTATAAAGAATTCAAAAATAAAAAATATATGATTTCCTACACACTTTAAGCGTTTAAAATAAATAATACATAAAACCTTGGCATTGCAAGCGATCAGGCAGGCCTTGACCAGCAGGTGGGCCAAGAACCAGATGGTCATACTTCTTAGTCCAGCTTCCCTGCAGATCTCCTGCAAATGAGTTCTGGTGCAACTCTACAACTGGTCCTTTCACCAAGGCAAGCAAGTTTGAATCACAGATAAAAATAAATTGGCAACAATATATATATAGGTACACACACACACACAAATAAATAAATAAATAAATAAGAGAGGACAAAATTTCAAAAAATCACTTAAATTACCGGATAACAAATGTGGGAGAAAGAAAAGGAGAGGGATGAGAAAAAAGCATCTGCGCCATCCACTACATATTTTCATTCCAAACAAATCTTTCAAGACTCGTGTCCTAACCTTATATCTTGACCATGAAGGTGCCTACAATTTAATTAATTAATTAACAAATTAATCAATAAAGGAGATAATTTTTTGAAAAAAAAAAAGGCTAGATTTTAACAAGTTTTTTTATAAATATAAGGGACGAGTTTTGGTAAAAGTGAATGAGTGAAGCATTTAATTGCTTACCAGTGTATTTGAGTTGAGTTAAATGATGAAGAAGTTGAAATCAGGTCGATTTAAAAGCCAGCAATTTACTAAAGCCCTGATCAGAATCAAATTTGGGTTTTCAGAAACCTTTGAGTATTGACCTGTATGGAAATTTAGGAATTCTAGAGAAAAGGAAAACATAAGTGAATTTGAGTTTCGTTTTTTTTTTTTCTCTTTGAAATTGGTGGGGAAAAGGGTCACAAAAAATAAGCCATTCACATGCATCCATGATCCACCTCTTTTATGAGACTATTTTCTCCCCCACAAGTTTCCAGGAATATAATTTGGAATTTCGAATCCTTAAAAATTGGTTTAATTTTGTCAAAACAACCTCTCTCTCTCTCTCTCTCTCTCTCTCTCTCTCTCTCTCTCTCTCTCTCTCTCTCTCTCTCTCTCTCACTTTGGTCTCTACACCTCTCTACCTCTTGGCTCTTGCCCCTTTTTCTGCCCAATTCTTCCATATGCTCTTTCTAGATCATATTTTTTTAACCAATTCAATACATTTAGTCCATCCTCTTTGTTGCTCTTTGGACTTCACTCTTCCTCACTGTGCATCTCTCCTGATTTCTCCCTTTCTGATGAGCTTTAGATACAATGTAGTTTTTTTTTTCAAGGCCCTCTTCCTGTTTCCCTCATATATCCATCCCTCCCCACCCTTTTTATCATTGATTTGTCGCAGAAAAGACCCACCCACCACCCACAGAAACAATAATGTTTATTGGATGTAGCTTGGTCAATCCTAAATTTTGAACTAAAAATGTTAGCATATCTAACAAGCAGTCACACTTGAGCGGCTGTGATTAAATGAGGAGCTATTGGACTCCGGCATTCATCTCCCCCAAACTAGGTCTTATGCATAGCCATAGAGAGAGGAGTATTGCAGGTTCTTGCTTTCATTATGCAACAAAAAGTAAGCACACCAAAACCCTAAGCAAAATCTGCGCCTCCTGACAAGACATTTGAACAATCAAAAAAAATGCTACAAAAGGAAAAAAAAACTGATGTAAAACCAACCAACACACGGGAATCAAGGTCGGGTCTAGGGTTCAGTGTATAGCCACCGGAATATGAGGCAGAGTGAGCTCCGGCGCCGGCAACGGTGGAAACCACGCCACGCGAGGTCGTCGTGCTCCGAGTCGTCGCTTACGGGTATCAGCTCTGAGTCGGCTTGGGTGGAAGGGGTACGAGGTCACGGCGAAGGTAAAGGCGCGATGGGAGCATGCGGGCGACGACGATGGGGGCTGAGGGACGAGGGTTGTTGGGAATGGTGGGTGCGAAGTGGGAAGAGGGGGTTGGTGTGGATTCGCATTCGCTGGGGAGCAGCGCTCACAGCCGTTGCGATGGCGCCACGTCATCGAGCAGCCCAAACCGAGGGAGGATATACGAAACGCACGGGGAAGGTCGTTTTGAAGCCAACAATCGAGGTAGCATTGGACAGCAGCTAGGTAACGCTGCTGTTGAGATTTAATCGGGGACAGCGGTGGCAAACACCGCTGCCGGGAGAGGCCGGCAAAGCAAAGCCCCCGCAGCAGCCAATGCCTGCAACAACAAAATGTAGGAGGAGGGCGAGAGGTGGACCAGAGTCTCTTGATCTTCTCGAGGTGGACCAGAGTTTCCGCCACGAAAGCAAATACAGCGAAGCAGGCAGCAGCAGCAGCAAGTTGTTTGGTTGGTGCTGCCAAACCAGAAGAAGAAGAAGTACAAAATGACATATCGCGTTCAATGATTTGATAACAAAAACGCCATGCATGTATGTTTTTGGCATCGAATGTCATTTGCCCCCACCGGTACATCACCGGGTAGCAAGTTGCCTGGCCCCGGTTGCATTGCATTTGGAATTTGATTGTCACTCGTGGCGGCGCTTCAATTATTTTCCTTTATTTAACGGATCTGGAATTTTTTTTTTTTTTTTTTTTTGTATTACAGAGTCGTTTAAATTAAGATCCAAGATTACCCAAATAAACTTCTAAGAACATTTTCAATTTTATCCGACACTCTATTGTAATATAATGAGCATGTTATACATTCCAATTGTTCGATTACCTAAATATTCACTAAATTAAATAAATCCTCAAACTAATTCCTATATTATATGGTTAATGGTTAAGTTCTTCTATAATAATTTTATTAATATGTGAATACAATTAATCAGTTATATTTAAAAAAATTATTAAATTAAACTTTTAAAATAATTATCTAAAACAACTTTTACCAACGATGCTTTAAGGTGTGAACCCCTTGCTTTGCTTGAGTTTTGAGGAGACAAAAGATAACAATAAATAAAATACTCATAGGGAAATAATAAATATTTTAATAAATTTACACACATAAAATAACATAAATCATAAATTTAACTCAAAATATGACTATTAACTAAGAAATTTATAAAATATTAAAATTCACGGACTAACCAAATTTAAAATTAAATAAAAAATTTAATAAGACAGGTATTTCAAATTAAATTTATTAGTGCTCTTATTAAATAGGTGAAAGGACATAATAGCACATCAGCATTGTGCCAAGGAAAAAATCACATGATTCAATTGCAATTAAAATTAATATATACTACGGACGATTTATGATGGAAACTAAAATTGCATAATCGAGAAAAACACCAGGTCCCATAAAATAATGCAATTTTAGACAGACTTCAAAAAAAAAAACGTAGTCTTACGACGAAGGTAAATAGTATACATAACAGTTAATTTTAATTTTATAATTAAAAAAAAAATCGGAAAAGCGGCGTCAACACCTCATTACCCTGATTATTTATGTTTAAAAATAAATGAGAAAATAAAAAATAGTTAATTCTAATTTTCTAATTCAAAATTACTAAATTGGAAAAGCAGAGTCAACTCCTCCTTGCACTAATTTTTTATATTCAAAATAAATAAATAAAAAATAAAAGATAGCTAATTTTACTTTTCTAATTCAAAATTACTAAATCGTAAAAGCAGCATAACTTCTCATTACTCTAAAAACATTTTAATTAAAAATAAATAAACAGATAAATGATTCAAAAAATATTGTCAGCTAGAACTCCAAAATGCATTTTAGTACTTCGGTTAACTGAGCCTGTCAAAATGACAAAAATGCAAATTCAGGATACAAAAACAATTCAGAATGAACTAAAAAAATGCAGTGTACACCGCTTGGATAAGACAACTAATTAACTGAAATGAAATGTGCAAAATCTTCTTTAGAGACAATCTAAAAATGACAAGTGACATGATCATCTAAAAATGACAGAACAAACTAAGTTTACGCAGTACACGAAGATAGCTTTTCATGCTTCTTCAGTCAATCTAATTATGACAAGCTCCACGGGCTGGAATGGCCCCGATCGATTAAAAAAACCAAAGTCCATGCAAATACCAAATCCGTTGACCGTTGCCTAGGCCACAAGTGTGCTGGCAGTGGTAGATTCGCTGCAAAGTGCAGTAACGCATAGGTACACATTAGCATGTATATAACAATCAGTGTGGGTATAATTCAAATTTAGTATGGCAAAAATCAGGTTAGGAATCCAGCTTGGTAGAAGATGAAAAAATATATTACTTAATTAGCAACAAACATGCAATGCATGCAACTATCTCTAAAAAAGCTTCAAGGAATCGTTTATGAAGTTACACCTTAACTAAGAGCAAGACATTCAATCAAAACTAGCTTTCACTTTATTTCTAAATAAAACACAGACAAAAATTTCAAACAAACTACCCTAAGCAATTAGTTATTTGCTAAAGTTAAAACTTGCAATAAAGGGCAATGAGCACTTCAAAGCCAAATATGGCAGCATCGCATGGCTGGTAACCAGCAAGGCATAAGGTGTAATCAGCAAATTAGGCCTGCATTCAAGATTACTAAATTAGGAAAGTGAACAGTGTTCAGCAGTCCATCAAATGGTTATCTAGGGATTTTCTTTTTCTTATCAAGGCATACCAGCAGTCCAACACTATGTCTCCACAAATGAAACTTCAGTTAACCTCATATTACTTTTCTGGATTCCACTTCTGTATATTAGAATTTAATGAGCACCAACTGGAATAGCATAATTTCCAAAATAAGATTAAATCCGGTGCTTTTTTTTGTGAATGAGCATATTTCCTGGCTTGTGTTTCCAGACACATTCTTTACACCCCATGTTCACTTAAATTGAAAGGACTAATGAACAAAAATAAAATAAAATAAAATACACGTAGAACTTGTAGAAGTAGATCATTATGAAACTGAAACATACTATTTCCAGACGGGTGGAAGCTTCTTTGTCCTCTTGTAGTAACGGGCGAGTCGGTGGATGCGACTCTCAACCAAGATCAATCTGAACTTGGAGTCCTTATCCTTTCTGTTCCTCTCTAGATGCTTTCTTATAGCAACAGCCTTCTTAATGAGGTGATAAAGGTCCTCAGGTATTTCTGGGGCAAGACCTAGCCAATTTAAACACATAAATACACTTTATTTCTCTTCCCACTAAAGAATACTTTTTAAAAAAACGAAGGAGAGAAGGGTATACCATGGGCCTTGAGGATACGTAAGATCTTGCTCCCAGTAACGCTCTTTACCTGAGCAATACCATGAGAGTCTCGAAGTATAACACCAATTTGGGAAGGTGTCAGACCCTTCTTTGCAAACCTGCAAATATTATCCTCCACCTGGGATAAATGAAGGGTATAAGTAGAAATTCTTAAACAAATTTAAACATGACTAATGGGTACCAATTAAACCAATCTCCCAAAGAACCAAGTTTGAACAATATTGAATACATTGTCCTCAACCTAGGAAAATGATTAAAAATTAAAATAATATTTCAGTCTCCCAAAATTTAGGGTGAGCTATGTTTTCAAACCAAAAAATGAATAAAAATTAAAATAATATTTCAGTCTCAACATTAAGTTCTGAAAAAAAATAAGTTTAGTTTTAGATGTATATCCGGTTTCAATAGCCAAAACTATGATTTGTTCAATTTTGAAGTGACCATGTGCAAAACAAAGTTTTGAAACTCAAAGCTTGGTTTTGCAAAAAAGAAAAAAAAAACAGCAAACCAAACACGCCAGCAACTTTCGACAAAACAAAACACGCACTTAACGTGTTGACGGATAGAATCATCCACTGGGAGGAGCAGATGAGGTAATACAGCAAAATGGGGCAAAGGTTCACATCAAACAATTCTGGTAAGAAAAAACAAGAAAAATTATCGTATTTATTTTCCTTGAATTTCCACTGTAACAAATTAAAAAGGGTATCAGGGTTTACAGCATGAACGGTAGAGGGAAAAAAATTAAAAAAAAAATGACAACGAAAAAACGAAGAACAGTAACAAAATTGTAGAAGCAACGCAAAAAAAAAAAATCACAACACAATACTGAAAAGAACGTTAACAATAAAAAAAACAAGTAAGATAAGAGCATGGTTTCTGACATCAGTGGAAGAGGTCTTGAGCCAACTTGGTGGAGTCCTCTTATACGGCAGAGCTGAGGCCGATATACCCTTACTGTAATCACATCCAAGGAAAAGAACACACAGTCAAAAACATCAGACAATCGCCTGGATTAGGATTGGATTAACATGTCCGAAGAAACATAAGAGCGATCGAGAGAGAAGTATATAGCAAACCCGCGGCTGTGCATGCGACCCATGACGTCGTCGGAGAAATGTGAGGCTGCTCCTGGCAAAGGTGATCTCTAGATCTGCTCGCGCCCTTACCTACCTTACCTTGGACGGCAGCTGAAACCCTAGTTTCCAACGACGTGGAAGAGGTGGTCGAGTTTTATATGTACTTTTTTTTATTTGCACTCGTGGTCCTTGGACTTGTCTTCTTTTTTGGGGGGGGTTGGGCCAGCAGTGAGATCTGCTGAGGCCCAGGGCATATGTGAAAATTTGAATGAGATAGGCTCGGCGGGCGAGGCGTGTGAGCCATTTTGCCCAGGGAATAAATACAACTCACCGTCACATCAGCGGCGCCGACTGACTGTATATAACAAGCCCATGTCCATTCTCATGAGATCAAGAATCACTTGATAAAATGGGTACAACTTTAAAATATTTAACAGGTGCGGCCCGATATTCATTGTTGTCTTTTAATATTAATAAAAACTATAACTTATAAAAAAAATTATTATCCATAATTTTACATTGAATTCAACAAAATAATATTATTTTAAGAAATAAAATTTAATAGGATAAATAAATTTTCAAATAAGCCTTTGTAAAGTAATTTCCTAAATATGATAAATTTGTAGTTCGTAATTATATTTTTTGGCCTATGTAGTTATATTTCTCTTGTATTCATCAAACCATGTATTTTGGTGTTAATGTTTTGAGTCGTAAGAGTATCTCCACAATAATACGTATTGTATTTGTTATATGTAGATCATTCTTTATTTGTGTAAAGTATTTTTTGCTTTTAACTCCAACAATACTTTTTATTTTAATTTTAATTTTAATTTTAATAAAATAATAAATTTTATTATATTTATAATATAATAAACTATCATTTGGATATATAAAGAGAAAAATGAAAAGGTAAAAAGTAATAAAATAATATATGAATGATGAATAGTTGCTATTCAAAAATAAATAGTTGTTGCGTTGGGATAATTGTATGAAAAAGTGTGCTAAAATTTATTTTTTGTATTTGACTCTCTATTTATAGACAATATATAACCTCTTTGTGTTGCTTTAAGTGTCTAATTTGGTTATTCATATTAAAATATATTACAAACTATTAAAAAATGGCACTAATAACAGATTCAATATAAAAGGTTATTTTTCCTTTATTTAATAAAAAAAAGTGACGAAGTTATAAAATCATTACAACGACAAAAGTCATATATTTAATTTACTGTATATGGTTTGTACATTGTTTCTTAATGTATTGAAAAATACAGTTCACTCTTTATAAAATATTAAATTATATATAAAAAAATCCCTTGCTGCTTTCATTAATATTTTTTCGTAACTTTTTACTTTTATTTCATATTAGATTTTAAAAAATATTATCAAATTTAAAGCAGTATAAAATATTATTTTAATTATATAAAGAGTGATTAATGTAATCAATTATAGTGTATATTTATATATGAAAGCAAAACGTAATTTAAATATACGAAAGTAGAAAAAACGAATGGGTGTATGTTGCGACTGCCCTAAGTAGTGATAGTAGTAATAACAATAGAGTAATACTATGCACAATCGCAATTATATAACCAATGGATAACCAATTAACTATAATAACATAAAAGTATACTAAATTATCAAATGAGGACGAAAGACAAAATTTCAGTTGTTCATATCAGCTATAGTTTTGCAATAATGTCATTGGTCCATTATACAAATTATTTATCATAACAATAATAGCTGCAATAATGTAATAATAGTCACAACAATAATTATTATTATTGATTGATGTACTTCAATATTTTATATAAATTTAATAATATTATTTAACATTTTAAATAAATTTAAGATTTAAAATCTAGTCAATACAAGTAATATTATAAATTAAGTAATTAATTTAACTGTGAGTGTGGTAAAGATAGGGGTGTAAAATGGACCACCGGTCCGCGGACGGTTCATGGACCGGACTGGACAAAAAAAAAATTTGATCCATTTTAATCGCGGGCCTAAACGGACTGGTCCGTTTAGGCCCGGTCCATGCGGACCAAATCCGTGTGGATACGGACCGGTCCATGACTGGCTTATTATTTTTTAAAAATTTACTTTTTCAAAAATTATTACTTATTTTACTTAATATATTAGTATATATAGCTTAAATTTATTATTTTTAAAACTATACGGTTTAAAAATAAAATTTTAAAAATATTTAACAAAAATTAATATATAAATATTTATTTTAAATACATAAATAAATATGGATTAGTCCGCGTCGAAGTAGATATTTTTTGATCCATTATTTTTTGGTCCGGTCCGTTTTCCACCGTAGGCAAAGAGAATCGAGTGCAGTAGAGAGAAGAAAAGGTAGGACCGTAGGAGATACGAAGCTGTCATATAGGAAAATAAAATAAAATAAATAAATAATCACCCCGACATTGAAAATTTGAACACTCGGCAAACGATAGAATAACAGAATTAAAAAATCTTCGCCAGCACAGCACCATTAGAATTTAATATTATTTACGTTGACCATGTTCTTATTTTCTTTGGTTTTTCTAATTCTTAAAAGGCAAAAACAAATTACAATTCAATTACACCGGAAAATCCGAGGCATCGTTTGAGGCCACACATGTGCTACACTAGCTCCCATTACGAGGCACCACAGCATTGAGCACTGCGTTAAATTTATTATCGCTTCGACGCTGCTCTGAAGTCATACCAAGAAATTGAGTTAGAGTTGTACCCAGCCGAACTCTGGGGTCATATAAACAGTAATTGAGTTGAGCTAATAGTTCAAATCAAGCTTGTTTAATTTAAAACTTTAATTTTTCTTGTAATTACATAAACTTATATTTATAATATATTTAAACAACAATTTATATTATTTACTTTTAAATTTATAATTACATCATATAATTATTGATATATCGAAAAAAAAGAAATAACAAAAATAAATAATATATATAAGTTATAACTGATAAATGTAGTTACGTTATATACATACATATAATACATAAATATATCATATACATAATAATTTATAATTATTTTATATATAATATCATAACTATACTTATAAGTCATAACAATTAACATTATATTCGTACATAATAATATTATATTAATAATATAATATAATATTAATATAGGAGCATGTGAGGGGCACGTTAGAATTATAAGTATAAGAATTTTTTTTCACTTTAAAAAATATTTTCACTTTAAGAATTATAATTATCAAGAATAAGATTTTTTTTTCCTGGCATTCACTTTCAAAAATATTGTCTGATAATGTAAGTGAGGAAATCACTATTGTAGGCCTATGCCCGAACTTAGGAGGGTTCAAGATGCTCATGCATTAATATTTCGAGAAATTGTCTTGATGAAAATTCTAGTTATATAAAATGAATGATTAGTAGTGTCATAAGAATCCAAAGATAATCCAAGTGAGGTGCATTTGGTGTCATCCCACTCGAGAGAGGTGTTCGGTATGAACACAGGTATTATGCTTCCCGAGCCAGCTCGAAAGTACATATATCCTAGATTGAGTATATTTGTTTTTGCCTAATGGTAATTGTATAAAGCACTTCATCATGTTATTTTAATAGAAGAAATAATGATAAATTAGATTTAACAACGACGTGACAAATTTTCTGATTAAAACTTTTTATTGGTACGAGAAAAGTTAAGAAAGGAGCCTTGTCACTTGTGAGTGATTTACCAGTTACCACTGGTCGGACCAAACGTATGTCACCACGTGACATGTGTATCAGCTTTTTACATCACTGGTCAGTGTATGGTACATATTTTAGTCCACTGACCACTGTCTTCAGGTATCCCATGCCTGTCTGTCTGTAACTGGCTACCTCTTTGGCCTTTTCACCACCTTTCGTATTTTGAGTTTGAAATTGTGTACTCCCAATTTCAAATATTAATTAGTGAGTGTGATAAAAATTGTATAAATTCACTTTTAAAATTTATTTAATTTACTTGATTCGAAATTTTAAATTAACCCATTAACCCCTCCCTGAGAGTTCAGAAGAACACGGACAAAACCAGGGACCCTGTATCTGCAGAGTGCAATGCAAGCACCATGTTTACCAAATATGGTCGGTTGAACCCGTCGCAGACCTTCCTCCATTTCAACTCACCTTCTCCACTCCTCCTACCAAACCAACCAACCAACCAAACAAACAAACAAACAACGCAAGCTTACCCACATTCTGCCACACCAAATCTAGAAATGGTTTTGTCTCCCCATCTCTTCTCCTTCGTCCTCCTCCTCTCAACTTTGTCAATCCCACCAACCCTCTGTGAAAACGCCGACCTGAAGGCTCTCATGGCCATCAAGGCTTCTCTCGACCCACGCGGCCGCTTCCTCTCCTCCTGGGCCGGCGCCGAACCATGCGGCTTCGCCTCCTTTGAGGGCGTCTCGTGCGACGAGCGCCGCCGCGTCACCAACATCTCTCTCCAGGGAAAGGGGCTCTCCGGCGAAATACCAGCCGCCGTGGGCGACCTCACCAGCCTTACGGGTCTCTACTTGCACTTCAACAATTTGTACGGAGAAATCCCTGAGGAGATTGCGAGTCTGAGTCAGCTCACGGATTTGTATCTCAACGTCAATAATCTCTCTGGCACTGTCCCTCTGCAGATTGGAAATTTGTCTAATCTTCAAGGTTAGTGATTTCCAACACCATCGGCGAGACACCACCCCGACGCCCCCACCGTGTGTGGGTGTGTGTTATCTTCATTACATAATTCATCAATAGTATAATAGTTAGCATATACAAGCTAAGCGCCACTCTTAAAGGCTCTCGTTTGTTTGGAGGAAAGTAGCTAGTTTCCTTGGAAAACAGTTCTCCTCTCTGCAAACTGACTACGAAGCTTCTAATGTAGGCCCCCCCCCTTTTTTTGTTGTCCTTTTTTAAAATATAGTTCTGCAGCTCTGTTGCAACAAGTTGAGTGGGAGCATACCTACTCAGCTGGGATCTCTGCAAAAGCTTGGCGTTCTCTCACTGCAGAGCAACCAATTAACCGGTGCAATACCCGCTAGTTTGGGGGATATGGGGATGTTAAGGAGACTGGATATGAGCTACAATGGCCTTTTCGGTTCTATACCAACGAAATTGTCAAATGCTCCCAATCTGCAAGTTCTAGATGTCCAAAACAATACTCTTTCTGGGAATGCCCCCTCAGGTAACACTCATTTCCATAATTTTTATGACTGCTTACAGATTTTGTATGATGATAAAGATGTCTGATTTTGATTTATTGTGGGTGCTAATTAATGAAGCTCTAAAGAGGCTGGGTGATGGGTTCTTGTATAGAAACAACCCAGGCTTATGTGGAGTTGGGTTTTCCCTTTTGAAAGTTTGTTCCAATTTGGATAACGGGAGGCCAAACAAGCCCGAGCCAATAGAGGGTGGCTCAAATGGGTTCCCTGCAAATGTGCACCTAACATCCAAAAGCCCTCAAATCTTTGCCATAGTTGGAGCTATAGGAACATTTGTTGCTTTAGCAACCGTTGGACTCTTCATTTTTATTTGGTACCGCTGGGGAAAGCAAAAAATTGGGTCTTCTCGTGAAAGTTCTGAAAGGCAGCACAGTACTGGCCAGGCCAAGGTCTGCAGGAGGAGCTCCTCTCCCCCCATCAGCCTTGAGTACTCCAGTGGGTGGGATCCACTTGGGAAGGGCCGGATTGGGAATGGGCATTCACAGGAGATTTTACAAAGGTTTATGTTCAACCTGGAAGATGTTGAGCGCGCAACGTGCTGCTTCTCTGAGGTGAATTTGCTTGGAAAGGGCAGTTTCTCTGCCATCTTCAAAGGCATTCTAAGGGATGGGTCAGCTATTGCTGTTAAATGCATTCCGAAGACAAGCTGCAAGTCAGACGAAGCAGAGTTAATGGTGGGATTGAAGTTGCTGACCTCCCTGAAGCACGATAATCTTGTTAGACTGAGGGGTTTCTGCTGTTCCAAAGGGAGAGGGGAGTGTTTTATTGTCTATGATTTTGTGCCAAATGGGAACTTGTCGCAGTATTTGGATGTCAAAGGTGGAAGCGGCAAGTTCCTTGATTGGCCTGCCAGAATATCTATCATCAGTGGCATTGCCAAAGGTCAGCAAATTCTGTTCTCTTCAAAAATAAAAAAATAAAAAATTGGCCATGTGCAACAATTTAATTTTAATGTTATATGAAGATTCGATGTGAACTTGTTGAAACCGAACAATGGCCTTCTTTTAGTGTTGTGACTTGTGAATGCACTAAAAATGTATTGTTTCTAAATTCTAACCAGGTATTGCATATTTGCATGGAAACTATGGAGACAAATCTGCCTTGGTCCATCAGAACATATCCGCAGAGAAAGTCCTCATTGATCAGCAGTTCATTCCCTTGCTTTCCGACTCAGGCACTCACAGGCTCCTCGCGGATGATGTCGTCTTCTCCACACTCAAATCGTCCGCTGCCCTGGGTTACTTGGCTCCTGAGTACACCACTACTGGCCGGTTCACCGAGAAGAGCGATATCTACGCATTCGGTGTGATTGTTTTCCAAATCCTCTCCGGAAAACAGAGAATCAGCCCCATGGCCCGTCCGGGAGTGGGGCTGTCCAAGGTTGAAGATTTTATCGACACGAACCTTGTGGGAAAGTTTTCAGAAGCTGAGGCAATGAAGCTGGGGAAGATTGCTTTCCTTTGCACGCATGAATCCCCTGGTAACAGGCCAACCATTGAAGAAGTTGTCGGGGAGTTGAAGGATTTCATTTCTTGACTTAGTTGTGGATGTTCTTGCCTCAATTTTCTTGTTAGTGACGGGAGGTTAGTTGGGTTAGCAGCACTAATTGGCACTTACTGATACCAAAACTGAAAACTCTGGGTTGCTTGCTAGTTATCCTCGTATGTTGTTGTACCTCATCCTCATCATGGCTAAACAAAGGGTCATTGTCTCTTAATTTACAGGCACTTACTGATACTCTTTTGGTTGCTAGTAGAGACGTTAACCGGATTTTATTTCAGTCATTTGTGAGCTTGCGATTTTAGCGTCATTCCAAAAACACTACACCATTTGGTTCCATCGTATGTGATACCCGCTTTTCTATTCTTCTGGTTGCTGAGAAAATATGGAAAACTAGCAAGTGCGATAAAATGAACAATGAACTACAAGTGCAATATACGGTAAAGTAAAACTTTGTGTGCCGAATGTCGTGTTGATATGGCCGAGTCGGTCTAAGGCGCCAGATTAAGGTTCTGGTCCGAAAGGGCGTGGGTTCGAATCCCACTGTCAACAATTGTGTTTTTCAATTTTTATTCAAAGGATTTTAAAAGTTTTTTCTATTAAAAGAAAAAACGAAAACTTAAGTGAGGTTTTATGAAATGTCAAAATAGTTTTCGCGACAAAAGTTCTACTAAAACCTGTAAAATAATTTTTTATTATAATAAAAATATATAGTTTTTTGAGAATGAGGGAAAGTAATGATGATGAATTTTGTTTTTGTAAAATTATTTTTATTATAACAAAAATAACTTCATTTAAGAATAAGGGAAAGTAATGAAGAAAAAAAAACTTAATAATCATGAAAATCAAAATAGTCCTCGTGGCTCTCTAGCCTAGGCCTTCTAGAACATACTTCGATCGACTTTGCTTTTCCTGTATGATAATTAAAAATGTAATCAAGTTATTTTTGTGTAGAGCATGTTTCTATAGTTAACAAACCTGTGGTGTTTTTTTTTCTTCTCAAGTGCGAGGGTAATGCATCTGTTTACCTTATGTTGTTGGCTGGTGTGCCAAACTATTTAGTCATTGATTTGCTTGTTCAGTTATTCATATCATCTGGATTGGAGTGTGGCTATGGGAGATCTGTTTATCCAATCACGGCCAGAACATGGTACAACCTCGTAACTGGCTTCCCCCAATTGGATGTTGGATTATGGAGGATTCATTTTAGCCATTCAAAGTGATACTTTGAATGGGAAGAGAGAGAGAGAGAGAGAGAGAGAGAGAGAGAGAGAGAGAGAGAGAGAGAGAGAGAGAGAGATTTTTCCCTCAATTGTTTTTTTTTTAGTGTTCCTAGTACTTCCTAGTTCCTGCTCTAGGCGCCTGCTTTGTTCTTTATTTATTAAATGCTTCTTTTAAAAAAAAAAGAATCAACGTTTGAGACCCCCAATATCTTACATACATTTAAAAAAAAAACTAAAGAGATGGATTATTACGCATGAAAATGGATCATTTGCCATCTACATAAACGATTAATAGGGGCTTAATTTAAGGCTACTACATTATAGATCACAATACATGTAATATGATGACAGTTTAGAGGGCAACAAATCAAACAAAATGCCTCTGCTGATTAATTATATATATGCTTATTACATATCTTCTTCCCCTTGGGCAAACCAACCCTAAACACATGCTCCTCACCCGTGCACTTGTCCACTGTCACAACCCACCGGCTCCTCCTTCCCGCCTTATTATTATTAGCAGTAGAAGTAGAATTTGGTGTAGCATCAAAGGCTGGTCCAATTCTGGAGACCACCAGCCCTTCCCCAATAGGCAAAAAATGACCACCCTCTACTCCAAGTCCTACGTCCCTCCCCCAAGTGCCCTTGTGGAGCGCATTGTACCCCACCACAAGGGTCCCATTCCCACTCCCAGCACTCTCCTGGGCTGCCCTAAAGACGCCTTCGTAGTCGTCCATTTCACAGTCCACGAGCACGAAATCAGCCCCCTTGTAGTCCCCTCGCAGCAGGGCTCCGGCCTCCCCGATCCTAATATCCACCCGCTTCCCATAGCAGCCCAGCGCGGCTCGCGCCACGCGCATCTCGTCGTCCCCCCGTACGACGCACGCTACTCGCCCACCGGTCTGGCCCGCAGCCGCCACCAGGGACAGTGCGCTGCTCCCGGCGGTGCTGCCGCAGGCCATCACCATCAGCTGCGCATTGCTGCCTGCTGCCAGGGCGGATATGAACTCTGCTGATTCTGGCTCTTTTCCTCTCTTTCCCTGGGAAAATATTGCAAAACACTACGTTAATCCCACACCCAAAAAAAAAAACTAAAAGCTAAAATAAACCCATCTATCAGACATACATACATACATACTTACAATCTGTATGTATGTATGTATTCAATTTTGTGTGCTAGCTTAAGGGATTTGTTCACATAATTCTTCGGTTTCTTACCATATTCAGGACTTGAAGATAAGCTCTAGTGGCATTCTCAGCAGACCAGCAAGCCATGCTCAAAACCCCTTAATTAATTTGTTTTCTTTGTGTGTTGAGAAGCTTTTCTGGATCCTTCGGAGAAGGTTGAGGCACATTTGGTTTATATATATTAATGTCTTAAGGCCATTCATCAGCTTCACATTGCAGGAAGGAACTGAGCTGGCTAACTAAGGGAGGTTCCTACTGCAATTAATAATTCAAAAGATACTGATGACACACCAACTTTATAATTATTTATTTAAGAAGCACGAGAGGTTTTATTATGCATGGGCTTGGCAGATGATCAGATCTGATCTCCCAATAGTTAATTCATTTCTCGACGTCCTTGGTTTACTCGAGAGTCGAGGCCCTTCTATTTTATTATGTTTTTGGGGTTAGAAAACCAAACCGCCCATACATAAAAACAATAATGCACACGGGCTGGGAAGAACATGCTCTCTGCAGCAGCGATGTGCTTGGGTACCGCAATGGCCATGCCTTGCGCTGACCATTGTGATAGCCATGTGCTTCGGTACTTAATTAAAAAATCGTTTTATAATTTATATATATATATATTTCATTTTCATACACTGTGGGTGTACTTTTATTAATTGTTTGTGTCTATATTATATAGAAAATATCATCATATTCAGTACTCACTCCAAAAAAAAAAGAAAAGAGAGAGACAGATATTAGTTGTGCTGTCCGTTTTTGTTCAACAAACCTTCAGATGCATGCTAATGATAAAATGTGTTTATGAAACATAGATGTTCATTCTTGCAGAACCTGTCCCAGATCAAGCAGCTAGCAAATGCCCATGGCACAATGTCATGCAGGTTCCGGTCAGCAAACAAAAACAAAAACAAAAAAAATGGCGAAGAGATAGGCATATTATGAGACTTTGTCGGACGTAACGTGGACAACACCTCATCCTCTCCATCCTACATTTTCTAATTACCTTAATCATCTACTCTCTTTTTTGTTGAAAATTGACATATATTCAATATATAATATCTATGAGGTTTTTATAATTTGTAAGTAGACGTATAAAAGAACTAGGTACAGAGACTATATATTAGAATTCATTCTATGGTAAGTATTATAATTATTTTGCTAGTGCTTTCTTTTCTCTCGTGTAGATGCGATTACGAAACTCAAATTCCTACACTTTCAATTCATTTTGATGGAAATTAAATAATTGTCCACTAGAACAAATATGAGTTTTATATAGCTGAAATGTGACTTTAATATCCCAACTAAAAGTATCTAATTTCATTATATAGTTTAGACATCACTTCAGCTACAAATGATAATATCCCAAATTATGGATCTCGACATTATCATGGATTATCTATGACACCGGCATTAAATATATTTACCCCAAATATTTAATTATGAATGACAAAAATGTCCAATAATTTTGTCATCAACTTGAAAGTCTATTTCTCTAACAGAAAGATCTGAGAAATTATTTAGGTTGTATTTTTGAAAAAATAATCTGTTACATAAGTGTATCTTAATATCACGAAAAAAGTTATTCAATTTATTATCACATTATCGCATTTTTATGAAAAAATGATAAGCTGCCTTTAGGGCTATGAATCAAACGTTAACGAACAAGTTTGCATTCGGTTCGGTAAAAGATCATTTATGTTTATTTATTAAGAAATAATATCATTCGTGAACAGTTCATGAATATTGTTCGTATTTGTTATTTGTTAACAGAAAATTAACAAATCAATTAATATGTATAAAAGTTATTTTATTAAATATAAATATACTTTTATTATATAAAAATTAATAACATATACTTTTGTATCATTATTAAATAAAAATACATGTTTTTGATTTATTTGTTTATTATTACTATTATTATAATAGCTTCATGAATTATATATATTAATTATTAAATAAAGATAACACAATCTAACAGTTAATTAATTATACTTTTTTCATAGGTTTACAGTATGAAATTTTTTTGTAATTTTTTATGATTTTATAATTGTATTCGTAAACGTTCGTGAATAAGTTTATTAACACGTGTTTGTGAACAACAAAATAATATTCATAAATAATTCATGAACATTATAATTAAAAGCTCATGTTCAGTTCAGTTTGTTAAAAAATAGTAACGAACATGTTCAAACACCTTATTATTCGACTCAGCTTGATTCGTTTGATGCCTTGCATATTAATTTTTCAAGAATGTATGAAGGTTTTTGGTATATGTTTTTCATTCCTTTATTTTAATTTCATTATTTGAATATTTATTAGAATTTAAATTTAAATTTTAAAAATAAAATCTATTTGAATTTTAAATGCTTTTTTAAAAATTATGTTTTACAAAAATTGAGTCACACCAAAATTAGTAAAAAAATAAAATATGATCTTGAACAATGAAGTAGCTAGAGGAAATACAATATTTGTTTTTAAAAATAAAAAATAAATTTGAATTTGAAAAACATGAAACAATTGAAACTTGTTTTTAAAAATAACTATTTTATTTAAAAAATATGTGTATCAAATATACTTTATCAACTGAGTTATAGTTTAAAAAATCAATTATATTTTAAAACCAAACTATATCAAATATAGCCTATATTACTTTTTGCTAAACAAATAAGTGCTTATTGTTTTATTTTTATATAATAATATTATTTTCTGAAATATATTTTTTGTTTTGAACATTAAAACTATTTATTAATGAGCGAGTAAGGCTCCATCACAACATCCTTAAATCATATTTTATAATTTGTCAGACTGTTTATTTTATCTATCATGGATTTTTCTCCCCCAATTAATAGTAATAATCATATGTTATAGGATTATAGCGGTGCTAATTATACATAAGTTATAGTTTGTGAATATACTATCTACACCCCTGGGGGTTTTCTTTTAATGAAACAATGTAGATATATTGATCTTAATTATATTGTCCCTCCCATTTGACAATATTTTAGATGGTTCCAATTATATGTCGTTGTCTCATGATATGGAATTTTTTTGAGAGGAAGAAAATTATGGCATTTTATGCTAGTGGCGAAAATGTTGCACTCACACAAAATGAAGGTGAAATGACAAAAACAATTTACCAGTCGATTTAATAATTAGGATAATATAAATTATTGAATTATTTTTTGGTTGATCAACACTTTAATCCCGTCCATTCATTTGAATATTTGTGTGTGCTTTTTAGTTTGGTGCTAATAAACTTTGTTTACAACAAATTCTACCTATCACATCGAACCTCCATTTAGTTAGAATCGGCCTTTTAATTATACACAATCTATTAATTGAATTGCATGTAGTTTTTAAAAATTATTTATAGATTATTAAAAAAAATTCTAATATATAGTTGTAAGTTTTATTGATGTTGAGTAAGGATGTGGCATTGACATTTGGAGATCTACTAGCAAATATATATTTACTTTAGTTAGGGCGACTTGTTGTGAGCTGGATAAAATGTTATTATTTTACACAATACATGGCGTTGAATTATGTTGGCAACTTTTATATATCTGTGACTAAGGTGATGCAGGAGGTAAAGCGATGTGATAAAGTGATATTCACTTAATGAAAAACTAACATTTTATTTTCACAAGAAAGTCTCTAATATCACTTTATGAGAAAACAAAGAGAATAAAATTTTATTAAGTGAGAAGATTAATATTACATTAATAACAAGATTTTAATGACGAAGTTTAAATAATACCGTGTCATTGAAATTGCTTGAATTTGAAAACACTATAATTTGTGAGAAGCATCACCAGCAAGAGATTATTAAAATTGATATTTACTTTGAAATGCAATATATAAATTTAGGTTAGTTTTAATATTTTATAATATTCTTGAAATATCAGATTATTTTTAATTAATTAATTTATTTATTAAATTGGAAGATATGATTAAGAAAGTAGATAATAAAGGAAAAATACATTGTACTGGTGTGTGGAATGTGGATGGACTTTATTTGTTTAATATTTTATCGTTAGGAAAAAATAACACGCATGAGAGAGAAGGACATTGGGCGGTGCACTCCCACGTGTAGCACTTTGCCGGTTGTCAAATATAGCATGTAAATTTATCATATAATATACACAAGCAGCCGACCAATCCTTTCTCGTGGTCGTGGCAATTGCCTGATTCCATGACAATTTTATTCTCCTCATGAATTATTTTATACATAGGAAAAAGAATTTCGCATGTTGAATTAGTTGGTGAATTAATATAAATAGTTTTTAAAAATAATAATATAAATTTAACGATAATATTAAAATATTTTTATACCACTTATCTGCATAATATTAGTTAGCATTATTCACATATATACATATAATGGTATAATGGGATCAGTAAAATGAAATCGTATGATAATTCAAATTAAATCCTCATGTTAACATTGAAACCGTATAATCTCACCGTACCAGGTCCAGCTGTACGCGATTTTTTTAATGTATACTGTGTAGTAGTAGACTAGTAGTTGTGTACTCAAGCCTAAATTCATCACAGGTGCAACGCCCTAAAATTTTATATATATATATATATATATATATATATATATATATATATTGCTATTAAAGCTAAGCTAATATGAGAAAACAGTCAAAAACAAGCTATGAAATATTTTAGAATGTGTCCCATTGTTCATATTTTATTATGATGTGATGATTCTTTTATGCAACGTGATTTTCTTTTAATTTCTAGATATATTTAATCTGAACAAAGAATAAAATATATGAAAAGCTATTCTAGGCATCATATTAACTTTGCGATGCGAGCAAACTAAAATTTAACATGAATTTCTTGGGCAATTACTTTATTATGACTAAGTGATCGCTAAGGACAGACATCTCGGTTCCGCCACTGCCATCGCCGTTGACCACCACTGCCACTGCCACTGCGACTGCCACTGCCATGCATACTTCTACCATCGCCCACTCCCTCTCCTCCTCCAACCTTCGCGCCATTGTTCGCTGCCCCACACCATCAAGACATCACGGCATTGTATGGTCAGCCTACAACGAAGAAGATAAATCTGAAATGAAGGACAGAATGGAATTGTGACTGCGGTAAGACATGTACTTAAATTAATAATAATAAAATATTTACTAGCCAAATTTCACGGTTGGAAGCCAAATATCTTACAGCAATAAATCAGCTTGTTTTTATATATAACTAAAATTTAACTTTATATAAATGGCCTCATAAGTAATGAATATTTTGATACTTGTACTAAAATTACTTCGTGAAAGTGTAAATGCTTTTGTTGAAATCTAAAGTTAAGGTGTCAAGAAATTAAGTAATTTATATCCTGGACATATTTTTAACTTCAAAGTAAAACAAAATCAAAATTGAGGAAACCCAATATGGATTACAATGGAAATTGAAGAGTAAGAGCATGATTGTTACACTACTTCATGTAAAGTTGATAAGCCAAATTATTATTTTGCTTAATCAACTTCTCACACTCACAACGTCAACAAAGAAAATCAACTTCACACTGGGAAAGAATCGTAGGACCAGTACAAGCTATCAATAAATATCTCCAAAACCACATATATGTGGAGCAATGCAATACAGGGCACAAGTACATGAAGACCCAATGCAATTTTTTTTCATTAATAAAAATATGTATGCCATGCATCTTCTTGTGTCTCCGACTGCATCACCACCAAAGACATGTATGTGCGCTATTTTTTTATATATATATATATATATATATATATATATATATATATATATATATATATATTAACCACAATGACCAACATTACATACATTGGACATCACAAAAAATTCTAGTCATAAAAAATCAAAAGCTTCAAAATACTCGTCATTTCTGAATCCATGCATGTGTTCTCCTGCAACGCATCCCCCGTGCTATCTCTGGCTCTCTTACCTGGCATTTTCGATAACGAGAAATCATCAAGTAAAAGTGAGCCCAATTTGTCGTAATCTGTTTGATCGAAGTTCTGTATAAATAAAATATGCCTGTTTGTATTCTCAACTCTACTAATTTAACACAAAGGCAATTTGTTCGAGCTCCAGAATTACGGCTACAATGGAGAAATCCTGAGTTTTAGTTGTACTAGTTTCTCAGGGTTATTGCACATCCAATTCAAGTTTTGATGGGAATTCGAGGCCCTGAAGCGCTGGCATCCTCCGCAAATCTTCTTCTGAATATGCTGGGATAAACCAGCATCGGATATCTGTCCCAAAAACCTGATCCATAGACATACACATTGATTAGTTGTGCCTATGTTGTCTGGATGTTGATCTCTCTCTCTCTCTCTCTCTATCATATATATAGTGCATAAAATATAGCTTCAATTGGGTTCTAATTAGCTTCAATTTTTACACTTACAAATACATAGATTAAGGAGCATAAAATATATGAACACGTACTAATTTTCGTGAGTTTGAAGATGCAAAAAATCTTCAATTTACCAGCGCAGGTAGTTTGTTCCCTACACTACTTTTATCTGTTTCACAGTTTCACCATGTAAGTAGCATGGTGGTTACCACACCCTTCTCCCTACACACTCTCAATGTCATGTCATTATAATCCAGATCAGAAAAGGTGTGTGAAACCCATTAGAATTGCCATTTTCTCTTTGTATTTTCAAACCAATCCACACGCTAGCCATATAATTAAGCGTGTCTGCATTGGCCAAACAGCTGTTATCCTGTTTGGCCCATCCCGCAAATGTTTTGATGTATAGTGCTGCAAACAAACCATGCACATACCAAGACGAATGATTTAAAAAATAAATGTGCTAAGAGCAGCCTCTCAATACCGGAATAGTGAAAATTCACTGGAGTTATAAATTGCATGGTGAATTTGAGCAAAAAAAAGCCTTTGCTTGATTTAGGTTGCATGAATTTGTGCTATTCACTGCTCCAAACTGGAAAAGCGACTAGTACCACATAAAATTGTTTCAGTTTTTAAATTTAATTGATGTAATACTTGGAACCTATATAATAAAAAGTTGTGTACCCACGTATGTCTCTCTCTCACACACACAACGCACACATTATTACAGAGATGAAAATTAGAACTTCTACGGTTCCACACTCCATGCAAAGCATAACTACATTCAAGGTATTTTTGGAATACAAAAATAACAAATTGAAAGGGTAGGTTTTGGGACATCCAACAAAACCTCAAGAAATATTTGCCCATTATTGCTACCTATAGATAATTAGAAAACTGTTTGCTTTAAACAAGTGTTGTCATAACAAAAATGTATTGAAGTAAATTTTTGAGGGTTAAAACAAACAGCACACCTTCACGTGAACAAACATATAGAGGGAATATGTAGGAACTCAAACCAACCTGTTCAAAGTTCTTCTTTCGACCAAGGTCAAAACGCCATTTAGGAGAAGTTTTCTTCTCATATGCCTAAGTATGTAAACATATATCCATCAGCAATTGCTTTATTCCAACAAAAAATTAAGGTGCGTGTCTGAAATCCAAGTTAGTCGCACTTCTGGACATTGTTCATATTTTGGTGGAACAGTGGGAACTTTAGAATTTACATATCAAAATGTCACGTTAAAAAACCCTAAAAATTTAGCTCAGCCCCCAAAAAATAAAAATAGATTTTTAGGCATATGCCACAATGGGAGAACAGAGGGTAAAAAAAAATGACAGACCTCAATTGTAGATGTATTAGCTGCAACCAATGATACATGCAAGATCAAAAACCCCAAAACGCTCAATGCAAATGCCAGGTTCAGTACTGCATATAATGTGAATGTCAAACTCAAAAAATAGATTGAAGATAAAAACATATATAAAATTTGGGGCAAGAGAAGAGACACAGGCTAGACAAGTATGCTCAGTAGACCTTACCAAAGGCGAGAAAAGTTGTCACGAGGTTGCCTGGTGTTACCTGTATCTCTTCATCACTGAAGAAAGCTATAAAATGTGGCAGTAGTGATGAGGATACAAGGGTCGTCTCAAGAAATGTGTAGAACTGCATGAAAGTAAAATATTACAAACATTGGTTAAATTTTATAACTAATGATGGGCATATGTCAAGGAGGATTTCAAGTAAATAAAAGAGTAAGTAGGTTTCTGGGTCCAACACGTTGTATCTTTGCTAATATATATCGTTCTAACAACAACACCTATTGCATCTAGGTTCCACAATATGACTAATGCAGTGTACAATATTAATAAATAAATAAATAAAATGAACAGGAACTAAAACTTTAGATGAAGTGATTAGGAGGTGAAAAAAAAATATAGACAGGGAAGTATCCCAGGCATGATAAAATAAATGGCTTTCTTAAAAAAGCCAAGGCAAACATATGAATCAAATTGAAATAATTTATATGCAAGATAAAGAAACCAACCACGCTTCAAAATAAGTAAATAACAAGTCAAAAACAAAAGCTTCTATCTTCTATCAATACTCATCATGCTTGCATTGTCCAAATTTAATAAACCATCCATTGTTTTTACAAAATAACAAGCTTTTATTCATTACTAAAATGCTAGGCCTGCTCAAACTTCCAACAACCATATTAAATTCATCCCAAGGCCTTTTAATTCCAAGCCAGTAGATTCTATTCATTTTCTTGACTTATCACTTTTTTGTATGCCACACACACTATCATTGCACAGCTTTGATTTTTTCATCTCTACAACGCTTTGTTCCTTTACTTTTGATAACCATCTTTATATGCATTCTAATCAATAACTGTAAAATTGAGTATATTCTACAATATACCCAATAGCTGGGAGCATAATATAACCATATTAAATATAGAGCAACAAGAAAACATTTATATATTAAAATATGTATATTATATTATATGGCAAGAAACAAGCACTCGTTATCGAACAACATAAATTGGACACCTTCAAATACAAAAATTGAAAGAACATGAAAAAGTATGTATGCCTAGTCGCCTACCAAATTTCATTTGGCTAAAACATTTATAGGGTCTTCAAATTCACTTCGTTAAATTAAAATTACTTGTCAGCAATATTCCATTTTCCTCCTTACAGTAATGTGAATTGAAGGACTCACTTTATTAGTTAATAACTTAATATCCCATCTTCCTCCTTACTTCCCTCTTCCCAAGCATCATAGTTCGCAACATTGGCACATAACATAATAATACAAATCTTTGATAAGTCCGCCCACAAAGCAATTCATTTCAGAGATTGGTGATTTATGCTCACTACGAATGTTAAAATTTGGTAGGGAGGCAAACATACCAAGAAAAGGAGAAAATACTTGTAGTTCCTTGCACCAATGCAATTAACTACCCACACACAGTGATGGTCCATTTTTAATACACACCTCCCACCTAAAATAGAGAACAAGATTGTAGACTTATTTCACAGCACAGCAATGAAGAAATCATGCAGTGCTGTGTATAACAGGTAAATACTCACAAACAGAACAATGATGGCACCGAGGTGGTTTCAGCCTGTTACACTTCCGACAATACCGAACCTTCGGGTTTGATGAATCTGTGGGAACATCACTGAAATCTGTCATATTTAATGGATCCGTCTCACCTTGCTCCTCATCATCCATAGCAGGCCTCCAATTTGGTGGGACACTACCAGGATCAGTAATAACAACTGAAAAGTAACTCCACAACAGCATCACCAGCTGCATGAACATAAGAATTCATTTACAACTATTACCAAATGAAAGTCGATGAAAGAGTTACAAAAATTGCGGAAAAAAAAAATCAATTTTCTATGAATGTATTTGTGTTCAACATAATTCATGAGATTGAAATAATCTCATCAATTAAAATTAATCTCATGTTTCAATTACACTTGTCAGGAATACTAATAATCTGGAAAATAACCACACCTCAAAAAGTGAGATCATTAATATCCCAAGGGTATTATTTTTTTATTAGTTTATTCTGGGAAAAAAAACTGCTTCTAAACAAGGTAGCAAACCAGTTAAGGTGTTTTAAAAGGGTTTGAATACTCCAAAACAAACGAACCCCCACATGGCCAAAGAAAAAGGTACAAATCCAATAAATAGCAGCACAGTTATACGTGTATCTTCACAGTTATACGACCAATTGACTAACGACCTTAAAATCGTGCAATACTAACATTCCATGAACCAAGCAAAACTGCAAACGTTTTGCCCGGAATCAGAAGGCGAAAATGAAACAATAATAAGACATGCGGCTCGAAATCGAAAAGGCGCGGACTTTACCAGAAAATGAAAGAGGGAGATGACAAGGAGAGCAGCAACAGAGGCAAGACCGCCGAGGAACAAGGCTGGGCCGTAAATGGCCAAAATGACAGCGTAATAGGTGACGCCGACGACGCCGAGGACGAGCAGGATCATGACCGAGCCCAGTCCTCGGAGGGCCGTACAAAACTTGAAAACATTCCATGCCATCACCGGGCCCGACCTGTGCATTCTAGATCACAACAACAGCAGCAACAACTCGATTTTTGTTTTTCTTGGGGTTTCGATTTGCAGGGCTTGCTGGTTTTGGGGATATCTGAAATCTAGGGTTTATGGGATTCCAAAATTGAGCTTCGGAGCTCGGTGGAATGCAATTGGTAGATAGTTTTATTTATTTATTTATTTATTTATTTATTTACTTTAACTCATGCCTTTCTACCATAAACAGAATAGTGGCGCGCAAGCGCGGTTACCTGGTTTTTGTCGTCTGATCGGTTCATCATCGGTGTTTGTTGAACACGGAACAATGTTTATGAATATATCGATTATTACATTTTTATTTTATACGTGTAATTTCTTTGTTTAATTATTTATAGATTAAAATATCTAATTATTTAAAACTTACAAAAAAAATCATTCATTCATTCTTTAGGCGAATTCAAGAAACTATTTGGCGATTTAATATTTTGGCGAATTCAAGAAAAAATTCAATGATTCATCATTTTGACGAATTAAAACATTAATTATTTAAAATATATAAATAAATATGCGTGTTCAAATAAAAAAATAAACGAAAATTTTAACTTTTAATATCTAAAATCTGTCAAAAGTAAATTACTTTCATCTAAAATTACATTTCAAAACTACCTAGATCATCAAAATGAACAGTCAACACATATTTAAAACATTTGGTGTCACTTATTGGTTCATATAAAGTTCTTGGAGATTGCTCTTATGTTGAAGATTGTCCAATAGAGATGGGATATGAATAAATATAAATAATTAAACGGGAAAGGAGTTTGTTTATATATCATTTAAATTTCGATCATAAGTCGAGAAATTTGTGAGTATATTTAGATTACTAAATTGATAGAAATAAAAATAAATTTCTTGCATTAATTAACATTGTATTAATTTCAAAAATCTCTGGGTTATCTTATATTATTTTAAAATAAAATATACGTAAAATACAAAAAAAAATACAAAAAACAAAAGAAGCCCAAAATAAATTGTTATTTTGACACAAATCTACGCTTTGATAACTAATGAGATGCATGCAACTAATAATTAAATTGTTTAAAAATAATCTTACATTTAAGTAGTTATTTGAGAGAATACAAACAATCTCTCATATAATAACACCAAGATACTTTTATTAAATTATTTTACTTTATTAAACTAATGGCCCTACCTATCTTTTTAATAGTATAAGACATCTGATTTGTTAATTTTATGAGGTATTGCAATAAAACTTAAAATTAATTTATTTTAACTTAAATAGCAATAAACTACACTAGTATTATAAAAATGTTAAATTTTTTAAAACAATTAATCCATAAAACTGGTCATAATAAGGAGGAGGCAGGAGACGAAGCAAAGAGTTAAAACAGCCTCTCATCATTCCCAGGAAGGACTAACTGCAGGAACAACGTTGGGCACAGCAGATGTTGGTGGTGCAGTGGCAGCATCCTCCCAACCGTTTGTTGCTATAGCGATGGCAAACCCAATAAGCATAAAAAAGATCCACGAGAATGTTGATCGATGTGAGTCATTACCCCATCAAGACTAGAAGCATATAAAATTGAAGATTCAATTGTAAGAAACAAAATATATTATATTACTGACCTGAAGCTCCTGGTTCAGTGATTTGGCCACCACATGAAGCACCATATGGAACAGTGTATTCTAGTGCATAATCTTGTGTAATGGGTGCCTCTTCTTATTGTGCTTCCTTGAGCTCCTTGGCCTCCTCAGGGTCTCTGTAGAAGGACAAATCTACCTGCAAATTAAGGGATAATGTTCTATCAAAACATAAATCAAAAAGGCAAGAAAGATTGTGTGAACACTGCCGTGGAAGTGTGGAAGTAATTATCTGGGCACAACAAGACAACTAGATATAGTATATCATGGGTACGGTAGGCTGAAGGCAATGTTGGTTTACCATCACTTCCCCCCTATGACCTGGTAGAATACTTCCACACATCTCCTTTAACTTCTTAAGTTAAATAAATTTAAAGCAAAAAAAAACCTACAGACTAATCATTCAAATCAAAGATTGTAGTGAAAGAGAACAAGGGAGAAAGTGACGAACTTGGCAATGGAGGTTCTAGTTGTCATCTTCGGAGAAGGAAAGAGAATGACAAATAGAGATAGACCGACTGTCAGTCGATCGGCCTAGCAACATTGACTGCATAGAATAAGATGATGACGCAGGAAAAAAGATGGCGTCGCAAGGAGAAAGAACCGCCATAGAGATGATCGCACTGCACTTACGCGATGTCATTCACTACCCACTGGCCCAGATGTACGTCTCTCTCCCCCTTAGCTAACATCAACCAGGACTTGGCATTTTTTTTTTTAATTAATTCGCTGCGCCGGGACTCTTTTTCCAGATACCATCAGCACATACGTGACAGTCTAAATGTAAATGTAAAATTAAATTTTAATAATAAAATTATTATTAAGCGTTTATCTGCGAGTCATTCCTGTATGATACCCGAACACGTACGGAACACATGCCTTGTCCGCCGTCCACTCCACTATCAGGCAAGTGGATTTTGTCCCCCATCCATTCAGTTAATTGGTTGCTCTTGGTGGATGGGGTCCGCTCCGCTTTTATTGTTTGTGGCCACATACTGTGGAGGTCATCTTAGCCGCGTTATCTGTTTGGTAGGAGTGTCGACATGGATGCCCACCGCAAAACCTGAACAACGAAATCTCCTCTGCACTGCACGCCCCATTTACCAGAAGTCCCTGCTTGTCCCACATACGCCGATTATCCATATAAATAAATATATATATAAATATATATATATATATATATATATATATATAGAGAGAGAGAGAGAGAGAGAGAGAGAGTTATATGATAGATATATAAAACGTTAACTCATAAAAGAAGAAATTAAAGACTGAGTTACATAATCAATTCTGAAACATGGAACAAGGTAAAGGAACAGTGTGTGTCACCGGAGGCACAGGGTACGTGGCCTCTTGGCTCGTCTTGAGGCTTCTTCAACATGGCTACACAGTTCGAGCTACCGTCCGGTCTCACCCAGAACGCAAGAAGGACATCACCTACCTGACCAGCCTCCCCGGAGCGGCAGAGCGACTCCAAATCTTCAACGCCGATTTAGAGCTCCCCGACAGCTTCTTGCCGGCGATCCAGGGCTGCACCGGCGTCTTCCACGTGGCGCACCCGATCGAGGAAGGCGGCCGCGAGGAGGACAAAGCTCTCAACCAGAAAGCGCTCCGGGGGACGCTGGGAGTGCTGAGGGCTTGTGTGGCCGCAAAGACGGTGGGGCGGGTGGTGTACACGTCTAGCTCGTTGGCGGTGACGGTGAGGGACGCGCCGGAGGGTGAGGAGGTAGTGGACGAGAGCGCGTGGACCGACGCGGAACTGGTGAAGAAGGTGAAGCCGTACGCTGCGCCGTATTTAATGTCGAAGGTGGTGTGCGAGAGGGCGGCGATGGAGTTCGCGGAGGAGAATGGACTACATCTGGTCTCGCTGAATCCTTCTCTCATTGGGGGGCCATTCATTACTCCACAGATCCCTGCCTCCGTCCGGGTGTCAATGGCACTTATTTTCGGTACGTTTCTTCTTATCCCTCTCCTCTCCTCTCCTCCCTCCGCTCATCTCCTTTTACGTTTGATGCGATTATGAATTGTGAGTGTTTTATTTTTGGATTAATATAAAAAATGTTTGATTTTCAGGTGCCTCCTTACCCATGTAGTGAGTATAGTACTATCCGCTCTTCGTAGGTTTCGGGATCAAATATGAAATGAAGAAAATTTTAATATTTTGGGCACTAATGTTAATGTTTAGATAAATCTAGATGGATTTATATATTGTAAACGGGAGCATGATAAGTTTCACATAAAGGTAAAGGATATTTGTTATTACAAAAGAAATATATAATAAGAAATTACTACATATGCAAAAACTACAAATCATTGACATCTAAAAATTGTTTATTCAAAAGTTGCAATCATTGTTCATTCAATCCATTAGAATACAAAAAATTCCCAGCAATAAAAAGTTTCTCTTGAGGCCATTCAAACTCTATGGTTGCATGTTCGTTGCTAGTTAGTTTGTTGGACATGTCACAACTAGAATGGCCAAAGGGGTACAACAAGGGAACCCATTACCTAAATATTTGATATACGGGTTCCCTGGGCATGGATATATATGTCTTTTTATGTACCTAAATATAAATGGAAGACCTTTTAATTTGTTTCTCCTTTTTCATGGCATTATTTGAATATCAACATCTTTATATTAAGTTCATATATAATTTATAATTTTATTTTACCTTATGTAGGTGAGGCAGAGGCATATGAATTCCTATTGAGAATAAGCCTAGTACACATAGATGATGTGGCAACTGCATTTATCCTCCTTTATGAACATCCTCATGCTCATGGAAGATACAATTGCTCTACTATTGATGTCACACTAGGGGGTTTGTCTAAATTTATTTCTACAAAATATCCTCAATTTCCTATTCTATCACCAGAGTAAGTGTGTTTTATTTGACTTAATTATCTTCCAAATTACTTATTAATTAAATTCAAATTAAACTTTTACTATTTCTTATTATTTTGGCAGTGCTTTAAAAGATGTGGAGGGCTTCAAACATAAATACCCTTCATCGAAGAAAATATTGGATTTGGGATTCAAATTTAAATATGGACTCCACGAGATATACGATGACCAAATCAAATGCTGCATACAGAAGGGTTTTCTCAAGTGTTTCTAATCTCATCCAAAATGAATAATAACATATTTGTGTGGATCCCTTTTTTAAACATGTACAAGTTGCTTTTGAATTATATGTAATATAGTCACATTTTCAACTTTACTATGAATTTAAAAAAAAATAGAAAAAAATCTTGCAATCGTTTGTCTGCTCACATTCTTTAGTAACATATTTCAAATCGCCATGGTACCAATTGTTGCATTAAAACATAACAATTATGTGTGATTTCATCTATTGAATTTTTAAATTATGAATTTATACAAGATTACTTAGGTTAGAAGAGAATCCATCTAATACCTTGACTTCATACAATGTTTTGCATAGCTAGTTGGAGGTATATGTGTTCATTATTCTTTTCTAATTTAAGTTCTTCTTTCTTAAATAGTTTAACCCAATCTCACTAAGCATTTTTATTAATTATTGGTCTCGTTATAAGAATATTAAGTAACATACCAACAATATTATCACATTCTTATCAATATGTATAACGTCTAAATTATATAAAATATGAAGGTGTTTCTAATATTCAAGGATAAGAAATCTCCATAACCTTAAAGTTATTGGAGCGGTGGTCGATCACGAATAAATCCATGAAGGGTCCTCTCATGGGGCTTGATTGACAATGCAAGAGGTGGATAGAGGGATGGACTTGCATACGTTGGAGAGGTAGATCCTACTGTTTCAGGAGTCAACAAAGAGAGAGTAGTGCTTGAGCTTGACAATGGTGGAGGAAGGTGTTGGGCGCACAGTATGGAGAATGGATTCAACAACAATATAAAAGGTAACGGTGCACATACGATTATAACTATAAAACGATCTAGAGTCCTGGGCAGAAACAAAGAAAGTACATCAAAACCAAGGTTTATAAAGAGTATAACAACACAAATATGATTCTAACTATAAATACAAAAAAGGTAATATGAAAAAAAATATTTCAGTATATTCATTTTTGTCCATAATACATTTATTGAATTTCGTTAGTGATGAGTTTGAATTGCATACTTCAATCCAACAAAAAAATCTTCATTATTGTTTTTGTAGCTGCAATGACAATTTATTTATTGTTAGTTTGTCTAGAGTAAGAACTCAATTAATATTTTGCTTTTATGAGTAAAAATATTAGCCTTTTGATTTATTTTTAAGAACAACCTAAGTAAGAACCCAACCAATTACCATTTAGTTTTGACAAATACAAACATTTCAATAAATTGATCCCTAATATAGCTAGAAATAAAGTGATTTATTGTGTATTCTAGGAGTGAGAATTTATACTTATACAAGGAGGCATGTAGGAACATTAGAGAACTTGTGAATTCTGGAATAAATCATAAAAAATTATAGAAATTTTGTTAGAGACAAGCATGAGAGTTTGATTTGACAATAGTTGGACACTCATTTTATTGATTGCATAATCCAGTGGGCGTTGTGTTTTATTGGGACTTTATTTAAAAATATTAATGTTGGGACAATCGGATATTTCCTGTTTTTGGCGGGATGTATGAGATTTCCTGTCCTGAATTTTGTATCTCGTCGCCAATCCCAATCAAATCGACGGTGTAGATATTTTTTAAAAACAATCATTCAATTTTGTTTAATGACGTGTTTAAATTGGGACGAATGGGAATCATATAATGCGGCACCGAAAATCCGACCCCATTTTGGGCTACTGCTGCCGGTTGGACCAAGTCATTGGCGGTGAGGTAGTCATTTTTGACTTGCCGTATATACTCATTACCACAAATTATTATTATTATTAGAGACTTTAATTATTTATAAAAAGTTTATAATATGTCGTTTGTCGCCCTTTTAGCCGTCGACAGTCGACCCCCACTAATTATTCAATAAATCCGTCGTTGAGTGGAAAAGCCAACCACCCGCGAATCCGCCGCCTGCAATTATCAATGAATCGGTGAATGTAGATTTTTTTGAAGGATTAGTTTAATATAAATATTTAAAAAGTATATTTTTTAAAAAATAATTATTAAAATTAAAACTTTAATAAAATAAATACTAACTCTTTAAATTTAATTTAATATTATTGATTTTATATTCTTCATCACTATATTTACTTTATATTTTTAAATTTTTTTTTTTTTTTTAGAAATAAATAAATATTTTTAAAAAAATAAATTTTAATTGATAATCAGTTCAACTTTAAAAAAAAAATAAAAAAATAAAAAATAAATTTTATAAAAAGGGACCCAGCACAACACACACATTTTTAAGAAAAGCCATGACTTTCTTATCTGGTTGGCGTTGAAAAGTCAGATGCACGCAAGAAACATCAATCTCACCACTAGCCCTCCTATAACTATAACTAGTTAACTACAAATACAAATATAGATATTTATTTACGGAGAGAGTTATATGATAGGTAAAACTCATAAAACGAGAAAATCTGAAGCATGGAACAAGGTAAAGGAGAAGTCTGTGTCACCGGAGGCACAGGGTACGCGGCCTCTTGGCTCGTCATGAGGCTTCTTCAACTTGGCTACACAGTTCGAGCAACCGTCCGGTCTCACCCTGGTACTACATGTGTGTGTGTGTGTGTAACAGACATTACCGCGACATTAACTAGTAAATAATTTACATGGAGAGCTGGCCGGGTAATTAATGTGTTATAAACGAATCCCAGAACGCAAGAAGGACATCACCTTCCTGACCAGCCTGCCGGGGGCTGCGGAGCGGCTCCGAATCTTCAACGCCGATTTAGAGGTCCCCGACAGCTTCTGGCCGGCGATCCAGGGCTGCACCGGCGTCTTCCACGTGGCGCACCCGATCGAGGTCAACAGCCGCGACCGCGAGGAGGACAAAGCTCTCAACCAGAAGGCGCTCCAGGGGACGCTGGGAGTGCTGAGGGCTTGTGTGGCCGCCAAGACCGTAAGACGCGTGGTGTACACGTCTAGCTCGTCGGCGGTGACGGTGACGGATGCGGCGGAGGATGAGGAGGTGGTGGACGAGAGCACGTGGAGCGACGTGGAGCTGGTGAAGAGGGTGAAGCCGTACGGTGCCCCATATTTCATTTCCAAGATAGTGTGCGAGAGGGCAGCCACCCAGTTCGCAGAGGAGAATGGACTGGATCTGGTTTCCGTGATTCCTTCTGTCATTGGGGGGCCATTCATTACTCCACATATCCCTGACTCCGTCCGGGTGTCCATGGCACTCATTTTCGGTACATTATTTCTTCTTTCTTATCCCTGTCAATTATATCAAACCTTTTTTTTCTTTTATATTTAATCATAATTTGCCTAACTCAGACTTGATGTATAGTGTATATATATTCGTCAGAAGAAAAATATTTAGATAGTAAACTGTTTATAATTTATATGCAGCGAAAATGATAGATAAGAATATTAAGATTTGTACTAGTTTTTACAGGTATAATAAATTTGTACTCTGATTAAACTAACTTATAAAATTAAGTTAAAAATTGCTTATGAAGATGAGCATGGAAGGGTGTTTATATTTAAATAAGCAAAAATATACTTGCATAAGTTTAATTACCAGACACTCTGTTTTTTTTTCCTCAAAAAACAAAATTAAATAAATATTTATCACTATATATATATATATAAGCAAAGTTTAATTACTAAGTTTAGACATACATTTCTAAATCTGATTAAGTTTCAAAATAAGTAAATTAAATATAATATTATGATATTTCAGCGGACTATCATATTATAATAGTCATGATTTTGGGTGATTTTCATATTCCCTCATATAATTTTAATTTTATGTTTTTGAGTATTTTGTACATCTATATGTATCGAGTAAAATGAATATATTAAAGGATTAGTAGTAGATTTCTTATAAGAATCTATTTTCCTTTGTGATAAAAAGTTAAAAGTTTATAAAATTATTCTTACCATAAAAGTCTTATATTTAACTTTTTATACATTTTATATAGTATTTTTTAATATATTAAAAATATTTATTACTTTATATAATTATTAAATTACATATAATTATTTTTTCACACCTCACATTCACTTTTCTTAGACTTTTATTTCATATTAAATTATAAAAAATATTATTAAATAAAAATAATAAAAAATACTATTTTAATGATATAAATAATAATTTATAAATCAAAACAGTAATTTAAAAAAATATAAGTGTGAATGCCCTCATAAACACATCTCCATGTACTAATTTTAAACTTACAATTCCTCGCCCCTCTTAATATTTATTACTTGTATTGATTGAAAACTATCTTTAATAATTAATTTAAAATAACAAATAGTTGGTGGAAAGGATAGCATGGTTGTAAGCATCAGTGATTAAATATGATTTTAAAAATACCAGAAAAACGATAAAAATAAAAATGTCATCTGTTTTTCATCTCTTTATATGCGGACTATCAATTATTTTATTCATAATTGTTCTGGAAAACAAAATATTGGAAGAAACGAATTCTATTTATTATGTTTTGAAGTTTATATGTATATAATTTTTTGTGATTATTATGCACACGTACGTAATAACTCCAACGATCATATGATGCCAAAATTTTGATTTTGTTTTTTTAAACTAGTTACATTTGTCTATAGATCGTATTCATGCATAACATAAATATTTTTATAATTAGTTTAAAATTTGTTATATTTTCACATGGCTTCTAACTCAATATATAATAGAAAGAATTCCAACCTATTCTTTGACGATTAAATAATATTATATTATGTTTTTATAAAATTAAAAGAATTTTATAGAATTTACTCTTATAAATTCAATAAAATTTACATTGTATTTGTGAATAATGATAAATTTATTATTTATTTAATATATAATATTTTTTTATATCTACCCAATTTTCATTTTATTCACATATATTAATAAATAAAAGTTAAAAAGTTAAATGAAATTTAAAAATATTATTTTAAACAAAATAAAGAGTTAAATTTGTGAAGTTAATAAAAAAAAATTATCCAAATGTAAAAAAAATAAAAAAAATTGTAATAATTACTCTTAATAATAGTACTATCCGGTGTTTTAAACGCTTAGAAGAGTAAACTCTTAACTTTTAGGGCACTCATTTTAATGTTATTGTCGGCGCAATATACTCACATTACTCATATATAAATGCAAAGCCTACTCTTCTATTTTCTTTTCATAACAATATTTGAATGTCAACATCTCAATATTATTTTTATAAAAAAATATCATTTTACTTTACCTTTGCAATGTAGGTGAGGTAGAAATATATGAATTTCTGTTGAAGGCAAGTCTAGTGCACATAGATGACTTGGCAGATGCATTTATCCTCCTTTATGAACATGCTCATGCCCATGGGAGATATAATTGCTCTGCTATTGATGTTACTCTCATGGATTTGTTTAAATTTATTAGTGCAAACTATCCTCAATTTCAAATCCCATCCCCAAAGTAAGTGTGTTTTACTTGACTTAATTATTTTGTTGATTGCTTTGTTAAGTAAGTATAAATTAAAAATAATAATTTGTTTTTTTTTTGTAGTGCTTTGAAGGATGTGAAAGGTTTTAAACCTAAATACCCTTCGTCAAAGAAAATACTAGATTTGGGATTCAAATTCAAATATGGCCTTCATGATATATACGATGATCAAATCAATTGTTGTATACAGAAGGGTTTGCTAAAAATAAAAGATGAAGATGTTTCTAATCTTAGTGAAAAAGAAGAATAACATATTTGGGTAGATCCCAAAATTTCTTAAGTGTGTAAACATTAAATATATTTACCCTTCTTTTATAATATCATGTTTTTTTAAACAGAGTTCGTCAATGTGTTGTTTGCAAATACCTGTGTGACTATGTCATCATAAATTTATGAAATACCTGTGTGACTGTGTCGTCATAGATTTATGAAAAATGTATCGGATCAAATGATTCAAATTTGTAGTCCAAATAATATAGTAGATTAATGACAAAATAATATATAAGAGCATTCAATTTTGTGTTTCATATGTTTTCCTATAAAATTTAGAAAAAAATGACATTTTCTATCTTTTTCATAATTTTTTCATGTTAAAACAAAAAACTTTTACATTCATTTTAAAATGATTTTATATTATATTAAAATAATATTATTATATTCTTTATTTACTGCTAGTTTTTTACTTATTATAATTCAAAAACAATCATAAAGTTTCAAGTAAAAATCTTTGAAAAATAAATAATGAACTCTAATTATAAGAAAGTACTATTTATTTCATATCTTTAAATCATATTGCGAGAGTAGGATCATTTTTATGTGAATACTCTAATATACTTCATAAGTCTATTATTAATTGCAGTAGCCATTAATCATCTTTCGTCCAAATTAATTGTATGTAACACGCAAACATATCTCTTACTATAAATTTGTGACAATCTGTTTTAGTAAATGTCAATTATATTATATCTCTCATTTTGTTCCAAATTATTGAACCCTTGAATTTATTAATTTATCCATAATTACAAAACCTTCAAGAACAAACTTGTCTTCACTCTTAAATGGTAGAGATTTAAGAGCATATATAATAATCTTAGTTAAAGTAAAATATAGGGTAAATTTTAGTTTAAACTTTATAAATTTCTTCATTAATAGTATAGTTATAACATAAACTATAATTAGTTTTAGCAAAAATTTAAGTTAAATTTAGCTAAATGTATAGTTTTAGTTAGTACTGATACAACATTCTCTTACCTCAAAATCCCAATTTACCCGTCACACAAAGCCACAACATTAAATATGTGAGATAATATTTTGAGGGTAAATTATAAAAAAATAATTTAAGTAATTAAAATTAGTTAAAACGATTAGAATTATAGTTAGCTAAAGGTACATGCAAGTTAAATATAAATTCAGCTAAGAAATTTTACATGACACAAAAATCGTAAATTGAAGTTTGAAAATAATGTATTAATCAAAATTAAATTTAATTCGAACTTTTATTTAAATATTATAAAAACCCCAAACTCAAAATGTGATGTAGTGTGAAATCTATAAAAGATTAATAACAATGATCCAATATATTCCCAATGGCGGAGCCAGGGGGCTATCCTCTCACTTTTGATATATATATATATAAAATTATAAAGTAGTTTATTAAAATTTAATATTCAATATATTAAATTTTTTTATATATTGAACCAAAATGAATATCCGAATGAATTGTTTATCCGAAATATTTTTTATGCTTAAAAATCTTTTGAACCGAATGAATTGTTTATCCGACTTTTGAACCAAAATCTTTTTTATGCTTATCCGAATGAATTGTTTTAGTCATATTAAAAAAATTCTAATCTTTCTAATCTTAAAAAAAAAAAAATTCTAACAGCTCTTGGCCTCCCTAGCTTAAATTCTTGGCTGCGCCCCTATATATATCCCATTGCTATCTACATATGAAAATGAAATTGATAAAGATCAATTCATAAGTCAGTAAAATTTACATATATCGTTACAATAATTCTAAAGGTTTACTTATAGGCTATTACACCAGAGAAGTTAAATATTTTCAATCTCCCGAACCATAATTAAATATTTTCAATTCTGCTCACGGCTTTCCCTCTTCCTCTTCCCTCGCTACATTAACACGCACACGGGAAGGTCAGTGGCTCCATTCACCGTCCGTCCGGAGAGTTCGTATATTGTATCACTTGTGATACAATGTACACTGGCTAGTTTTGCTAGCTGATTTGCATGTGCACACTATATTTTACAAATTTTTAAAATTTGGGGCGCTTTGTGCAGCTTTCATAAAAGCAATTTCTGAATAATTACTGCAATATTTTTGTTTAAGCTATCCCAAAAACAATAACTTAAACAAAATCAGAAAATAGAATAAATATACCCTAAAGAACAACATTAAACAATAAAGAATAACTACCTACCTATTTTTTTATTTTTCTAATTCGACTACTATTTTTAATTCTATTACCGTCCATAAATAATAACTTTGAAATCGTTACTTATGATTTTGTAGACAAATACCCATAATAAAATTTCACCCTAGTTATAATTTTTTATAAAAATAATTCAAAGAATAGTTTGCAACTAGATAAGTTTTTTTTGCATATTGTAATAGGATGGCATTTTAAAATATATTGTGGTAATACATTGGTATTATTTAAAAATAAATGATAAAATGAATGAAACACATGGCAATTGTAAGGACGTATTTCGAATCGTTGGTTTTTTATAAAATCATAACAGAAATTAAAAGGCGAAATCTATTTCTTCTCTCTTGCCGCTGAAATTTATTTCTTCCAGTGTATTGGAGGCGAGCGAGGACAAGGTGCAGGCACACTATGGTTGCCCCAGCCCCTGGCCCTGAGGCTGGCCGGGTGTGGTTGTGGTTATAGAGAGCATTAAATTTAAACACAAAATATATTTTTATTTATATATTTTATTCATAACTTAATAATATTTTTCCAAATATATTTTTAATTATTATATATATATAAATATAAAATCATAACAGAAATTAAAAGGTTATATATTTTGTGTTTTCTTTAAAAAATAAATTTGGGGCCATATAATTTGGAATAGTCAGTCATCTTGGCCACATTATTATTACATGTGTGGCTGGAGTTGCAGAGTCTACCACAGCCAGGCAAAACCATACACAAAATATCAGAAGCGCCCACCATTCATCAAAACTCCCCACGGGTTCAATATACGCCTGTTATTGTTATTAATATTCATAAACAGGAAAGTATCAGGGTACTTAATTTGTATTCTCAAGTATGGAACAAGGTAAAGGAACAGTGTGCGTGACCGGAGGCACAGGGTACGTGGCCTCTTGGCTCGTCATGAGGCTTCTTCAACACGGCTACACGGTTCGAGCTACCGTCCGGTCTCACCCCGAACACGAGAAGAAGGACATCACCTACCTGACCAGCCTCCCCGGAGCGGCAGAGCGACTCCAAATCTTCAACGCCGACTTAGAGCTCCCGGACAGCTTCTCGCCGGCCGTCGAGGGCTGCGCCGGCGTATTCCACGTGGCGCACCCCATAGATTTCGAGGGCCGGGAAGAGAACCAAGCTCTGAACCAGAAGGCGCTCCGGGGGACGCTGGGAGTGCTGAGGGCTTGTGTGGCTGCCAAGACGGTACGGCGCGTGGTTTACACGTCTAGCTCGTCGGCGGTAATTCTGCCGGACGCGGCGGAGGATGAGGAGGCGGTGGACGAGAGCACGTGGAGCGACGTGGAGCTGGTGAAGAGGGTGAAGCCGTACGGTGCCCCGTATTTCATTTCCAAGATAGTGTGCGAGAGGGCAGCCACCCAGTTCGCGGAGGAGAATGGACTGCATCTGGTTTCCGTGGTTCCTTCTCTCGTTGGGGGACCATTCATCACTCTACACATCCCTAGCTCCGTCCGGGTGTCTATGGCACTTATCTTCGGTACATTATTTCTTTTCTCTTAAGAATTTATATGCACACTTTTTTTTTTTGTTTTAAAGAAGAGTTTATGACTATGAGCAAGTTTAATTACTAAGTTTAATCAAACATTCTCTGAATCTGATTAACTTTCAAAATAAGTAAATTAAATATAATATTGTGGTAATAGAGGGGGACTTTCATACTATGAGTCATGATTTTGGGTAATTTTCGTATTCTCTCAATTTTTTATTTGCAGTATTTTGCACATATGGCCAAGGTCTTTTGGATTAAGCAAAACGAATATTCTAGCCGCTGCTAACAGCGCATAAACCTCTACCACTCTCGTCTCTTTTAATATTTATTACTGGTATTAATTGAAAAACTACCTTTATTAATTAATTTAAATAACATATAGTTAGTGGAAATAATAGCAATTAATCTTGTAAGAGCATCACAGTTTCATAATCTATATCTCTATTTTAAAAAATAAATAATATACTATTTGATATATTTTATTTATCCTCTATATCTCATTATTTATTTATAATCTTTTATTCTTATATTTACTATTTTTTTAATCTCTTACATTTATTACACCTAATTAAAAGTTCACATATTAAAAAATATAATAAAAAAATATTTAGAAAATAAATAGTAATACTCTAAATATTGAGATTTTCCCTCTAATTTTTATTTTCAATTTTTAAATAAGAATCTAATGTAGTTTTTTATTCAAAATTTAAAATTTTGCATTGTAAATTTTGAGCTAGTGTGAAGCTCTAAGCATCATAGATAGTGACTAAATATGATTTTAAAAAAATACAAAAAAATCAATAACAATAAAAATGTCATATTTTTTCCAATTTAATGGCCGACTATCAATTACTTTAATCATAATTATTTTCGGTGGAAGACAAAAGAGTGGCTAAACAAATCTATTTATTATGTTAATTTATTATGTTTTGAAGATTATATGTATATAATTTCTTGTGATTAATATATTTATGCACACATACACGTATACGCGCAATGACTCCAGTGGTCATACGATGCAAAATTTTGATTTTGATTTTTTAGAACTAGTTACATTGGCCTTCATGCGTGCATATAACATAATTATTTTTATAATTAGCCTACAAATTGTTAGATTTTCACGTGTCTCCAAGCTAAGTGGCCTGCTCTTTAGAGGTTTCATTATTAAATATGAAGAGAATCCATTTTTAACTTTGAGGGCAATGTTTATGTCATTATGATAGTATGCTCACATGAGAGCAAAGTAGTGAACTAGTTAAAAATGTTAATAATTTATTTATATAGAATAATATTATTCGTAAATTATACTCGAGATTTGTATTTTGGTTATAAATTTAATTAAAATTTTAAATTTTTTAAGTTTAAATTTTGATTAGTTAGTACTTCGAAATTTACAATGTTAACAAAGTTTGTAGCTAAAATATAAATTTCAAGTACAATTTGTGGCTAATATTACTGTATGTAAATAAATTTGTTAAAATTGTTAGCTAGTCCACTGCTAATATTCTTACCTATATATAAAGGCATACTCTTTTAATCTTTTTTCTTTGTCATAGTAATATTTGAAAAATCAACATCATTATATTGTTTTTATAAATATTTTTTTATTTTATTATACCTTTTACACTGTAGGAGAAACAGAGATATATGAATATCTGTTAAGGGTAAGTATGGTGCATATAGATGATTTGGCGAATGCATTCATTCTTCTTTATGAACATTCTCATGCTCGCGGAAGATATAACTGCTCTGCCATTGATGTTACACTCGAGGATTTGTCTAAATTTATCTCTACAAAATATCCTCAATTTCAAGTCCCATCACCAAAGTAAGTGTGTTTTATTTGACTTACTTATTCACAATCACTCATTAATTAAATTAAAATTAAAACAATATTTTATTCTTTTTTTACAGTACTGTGAAGGATGTGAAGGGCTTCAAACTTAAATTCCTCTCATCAAAGAAAATATTAGATTTGGGATTCAAATTCAAATATGGCCTCCATGAGATATATGACGACCAAATAACATGTTGCATACAGAAGGGTTTACTCGAAGCAACAAAGGAAGATGTTTTTAATCTCACATATAAAGAAGGATAACATATTTGGGTGGATCACAAAATTTCTTTAGCATGTGCACATTAAAAATACATCTAGCTACTTATCTTTTTAGAAGATCACGTGTTATATAAAGTTCTTAAGTGTTCTGTTTGAAAATTATATTTAGATTTAGTCATTTGGTGTTGCTTGGTATGACATGGATAATCAAAGCTCCATTTATAAGGTTTTGAATAAGAAAAGATTGTGTTAAGCATCATGTGCAACACGCATTAATACGGAAACACAATACAATATAATTTAATTTGTCATATGTGGGTACAGCTATGCATTTAATAGACATAGTTCATATTCATAATTATTTTCAAATAAATGTTAATTTGAATGTTAAACAAATGTTAACTTAAATGTCTTGTCTTTGCTATGATTTTTATAAAATGAAACCTGATGTCAATATGCTTGCTCCTATATTGAATTAAAGGACAAACTGATTGATGATTTGTTGTTAAACAAAATCAAAATCAGATTTTATTAAGGGTAGCTCAATGGCTTCATCAATTTTTTTAGCTATATTGCTTCACATGCAATTGAAGCAATTGTTACATATTCGGCTTCGCACAAGGAATATGTTATAATTGGCTACTTCTTTAACAACCAAGAGAATACAATAAATTCGAGATAGAATATATGTCTTGTGATACTATTCCTTATATTTTGTTCACCCCTCAATCAACATTGGAGTAATCTGAAATTGAGTGTCTTTTATGTATCAAAGGATTCTCTTCTTAGTTTTTTAGTATGACTCTCCAAAATTTTATCCTAATTTATAGTCATTTTAAAAAAATTACATCTCATTTTTTATCCTTTTACTATTATATTTAAATATTTTTTTATTTTTTCTTTGTTATTTTTTTTCTATTTACTATAACCTATCATAACTACACATGTATTACAAAATATAAAAAAATATGTAAAAATTCCTGAAAAATAAATAGTAAAAATTTTAAAATGCAATTTTAAGATAAAAAATAAATAGTAAATTATAAAATTATTATACATTTTTGTCCAATGATATTAATCAAAACTACCTTTAAAGCAACTTGCAATAAGTATTATGATAAAAAATTCCTCCGAGAAGACCGAGTTGAGAGAATGCCACACCGTCTTCTGGCATTAATATGATAAAACTTGCCTCCAGGTACTTCCTTCAACCCTGATAATACGTGGCAGCACCTAAAGCTGCCACGTTCACTCTAATCACATGCGTAACACATCGTTTAACTCCGTTAACGTGGCGCAGCGGCGTCGGTGCACGGGCATCAAGCGTGCATAGAGTTGGTGGTGGCCCCGTGGAGCAGCGGCGTCAGTGGCGGAAGGGTGGCAGCAACGGCGTTCGTGATGGACGCGGTCACGGTGGAGCACAAAGTTGGTGGCGGCCTCGAGGTCGCCCAGGAGCCGGAAGGGTTTCAGTCGCAACGATTCAATTGGTAGAGCTTCAGGCGCAGAGTTACAATCTGATGATTCCGATAAAGGCCGTTTCCGTATGGTTGTAACCCGCCGTCTCGTCTCCTCTCCCCCGTCTCCCTCTCTCTGCACTGCGTCGGTCAATCACGAATCCAATATCGAGCCCTATTGATATCTCTGATCTTTTTCTCTCACTCGATCTCTCTATCTCTCTCTCCCTCCCTCCCTCCCTCCCTCCCCAAAGCCACAAAACCCTTTTCTCGTCTATCTCTCTATAGATCTCTATTCTCAATTCTTCAACCTCAAATCTATGTCCACTACCCAAAATTGACCGCTTTGATTTTTTTTTTCTTCTATGGGGGGTTCACTTCAGGTAAATCGCGCCTGAAGACTAAGAAGCACAATAATGGGTCGAAGACGAACCGGACAACGGAAATGGGGTATTGGATAACGACCGGAAAGGAACGGGCTGTTCGCCGCGGCAGCCGCATATTGTGCATGAAGAAAACCAAACCCTTCCGCCACCGATGCCGCTGCTCCACGAGGCCACCGCCAATTCTGTCCACGCTTGATGGCCGTGCACCGACGCCGCTGCTCCACGTTAACGGGAGTTAAATGATGCGCTAACCACGTGATTAGAGTGAACGTGGCAGCTTTAGGTGCTGCCATGGGGTTGAAGGAAACCCGGTTTGGAGGCAAATTTTGTCCGCATTAATATACACACACACACATATCGGTTCACACGAACACGTAACAACCTTTTGGGTGCTCTCCCCTTTTTTGTCGTACCTCCTCCCACTCCACTCCACACCCATCTCTCTCATTCTCTCTCATTCCATTTTGGTGGACAACTCAGACGAGGAGGAGAACGACGACGACGCAGGAGGATCATATCACAGAGCTTTCTTGCTTCAACCATGTCCATGTCCGATTCTGATTTTTCCTCTCATGGACGGGAGTACAAAAACTTTCGCCAAATCAGCCGTGATCGTACGTTTAATGGTTTTTTCGTTCAATATTTCATTTTTTTTTCTTCCAACCAATATTGCCTCCTTTATTACATTCTATCTTCTGTATGACTCCATATGCACGGCTCTTCATTACTCACGGATGAAAATGCATGTTATACATATACGAAGAAGAGACAGACACACAGAGAGAGGGGGAAGGAAAATAAAACTGACGAGACAAGTACATATATATTCTTTTGCATTGAAATGAAGCAGGTGTGGTGAAATGAGATATATTATTATGATGGGCTATGCTATATAAACTATACATTTCATAGGAAGAAGAAAACAAATGCACGCACACAACGCACCATTCCTCCTCACATCACATATTACCAACTATTTGTTACATGTCTTCCACCATTTCTAGCGCATTGCAATCCTAATTAGCATACCTATATATATATCCTAATTACCTATATTACCATTTGCCGCGTTGTTTTGTTGATTTTAGAAAGGCCTCCAGAATTAATTTTATAAGGATAGAAATGTTAGCATCTTAACACTTTATCAATGGTTGCTTTCAATCTGGGTATACCCATTACCCACCCACCCACATAGCGCACATCTATTAATGCCGGCCGTTTTATTAATTTGTACATTTTTATCATTATTAAATTTATGTATTTATAGTTCTAATTAATTATAACATTATAACCAACGAATTAGTATGTCACTTGCTTTCTGAATTTTCCTTAGTTTTCCATCCAAAGATTCCTCCACCCTTCTGACATACTTAACTGGATGGGCTGTAGGTCTTCTCTATGAAATGCTACGGTCAGCAAAAGTAGAGGAATCGAAGACAACATGGAAAGTATGTTGCATTTTTTTTGTGTGTGTGGGTATATAGATACTGTAGATGCAATTTTCTAACCTCACTCCTTTTCATATTCAAACGAGCCTTATCATGGCTTGTGCTTGTTTTCTGATGGAAATTTTATCAACGTCAGTTTTTACCACTGTGTAAACTCACGTTTCTTGATATCTTCCAAAAGCATGAAATTTGAAGTGCGGGAAGTCTTCACCCGGCCCTCGAATCAAATGGCTCTAAAAAAGATTAGGAATGCATTGGGAAAAATAAAACGAATAACGATTGTTTTCCAATAGGCTGACTTTATGCATATATGTGCCGCCCTTTTCTCATGTCCAATATGATTTCCCACAGGTACTCATCATGGATAAGGTCACACTCAAAGTCATGTCTTCCTCGTGTAAAATGGCAGATATCACAGATGAAGGAGTTTCATGTGAGTGATTGGGCTGTGATTTGAAATGAAATTATATTGCTTTTTGTTGACATTTTGTCTTTGCGTGTCCATCAAAAAATAAAAATAAAAACCAGTTTATTTCTTGTTTTTTTACGTGTCATGCTAGATAAATGGAGAGTAATGCATTCAAGAGAGAGAAGTCATGTTGCCTTTCAATGGGGTTTCTAGTCTTGGTTGCACTTACTATATTACTGAGATATATATGCATATATTGAACTATATTTATTAGCCTTACTGAGATATATTAGTTAGCTTGTTGGGAGTGCTTTCTTGGTAGTTGCACTATAACTTTATAAATATATATTCCCAATTAGCTTCCCGGCTGCTGTATACTCACCATAAGATTTACTATTTCGCATGCAGTGGTGGAAGACCTTTTCAGGAGAAGGCAACCTTTGCCCTCCATGGATGCTGTATATTTCATCCAGCCATCCAAAGAGAAGTAAATTGTTTTCCTCTTGGATATTTTTTCCCTCTTCAATAAATTACAGTTTCACGTTGGCGTCTGATTTGCTTTAATTACATGAAATTATCCGCCATCCCCAACACCCCTCTCTCTGTGTGTATGTTGAGTTAAAAGAGGAAACGCCAGAATGAAGATCACAGAAGCTTTCCATCATATATGGTCCATTTCAGTTTTAGACTTGTTGGGTTGAGTATTAAGAAAAGACATTTTGGGCCTTTAACTCATGGAAAATGATGGTTCCCTTTGCTAGGCTTATATCAACTTTGCCAAAAAATGCTGACAAGAATATAAGAAGTGTTCTAACCTCTCAAAGTATTCTAACTTCTCTCTTCTGCTACATGCAGCATTGTCATGTTCTTGTCAGACATGTCAGGAAGAGTGCCTTTATACAGGAAGTAAGGAAGGATCATATTATTCTCAGCATCTACTTATTGCTTTTTATCCACAATAGTTGTATTGAAATACAATTACCAGCTCGAAAAATTAGTTACTTCCTTTTCTTTTCACTTGTTTTTTTTAATTTTCTAATTTTGTTTGGAAGCAGAGCATTTGTCTTCTTCAGTTCTCCTATCCCTAAGGAATTGGTAAATCATATCAAGAGCGATTCAAGTGTGTTACCCCGCATTGGTGCATTGAGAGAGGTTAATTGTCTATTATACAAATTTTATAACATCTGTTTTAAAAGTTTTTTTTTTTTTTTTTTGTAAAAGGTTTCTGTGCTTTTTTTTTTGGTTTCTACTTACATGCAATTCTGCTTCTGCAGATGAATCTGGAATACTTTTCCTTAGACAGTCAGGTATTTTAAGAATTTACCTACTCCATTTTGTATTCTATTCTAATTAATGTGCCATGCTAGCATCCCTGCCATACTAACCATATTTAGCATAAAACTTAGACTTATTTACCTGAAATGAGTGGTTTCATTGTCAACGGGCTAAGGGAGTGAATTAATATTAGTCTTTCTCATGCCTTATCTAAGCGTTACTGGTCGATAGAGTTTACTACTGCAACCATAATAAACAGTGTTCTGAGTTCTGACTTGCCATGCAATTGTCAAAAAAAAAACCTGATACAGCTTTCCTTTTTCAAAGATTGTCATTTGAAGTATTGGTACATGTCTAACACTATTTCATAATCTAGCTGCCTGAAAGTTGTGGTTAATGGGGAAAAGTTTGAATTTGAATCCCAAAATTTACCTTCTAGATACATCTGCTGTGTTTGCATTGCATGATTAGCATGTCATGGAGCTGAAATACTCCCACCCTTTCAAACTATTAAGTACTGACGAAACACACTTTTTTCTTGTTTTTTTTTAATCATTTAGTGGCTTGCTAGATGGCTATATATCTAGGGGCATTTTTTCCTGAAAAAATCAACAAATGCACCTCACATTGATCTTGCAAGCAGAAGAGAATGGAAAAAAGTACATTCTCAGTTGAATGTAAAGTAGATTGTGGCTTATATATGTATTATCGAGTTTAAAAACTTATAAGATCATTCATTAAGGTTTTGTTTTAATTTTCCTTGTAACTACATATATTTATATATACTCGCCTGCTCTCCTTTACACTTACATAATTTAGTGATTGCATTGTTGCCATTCACCGCAGCAGTCTTAATTGTGCTATAACACAGACATTACAGAGTCAAACTTACACTCATTTGAGGCTGTCTGGGTGCATGTGAGTGTTTATTGATGTGATCATTTAATTTCATATGAAATTGTGATTTGTTTTGCTTTAAATAACGCAGGGATTTAGTACTGATCATGAACGAGCACTGGGGCAGCTTTATGGGGACGGTGTTGAAAATACGCGCAATTTTAATATATGCTTCAGCACGATGGCTACTAGAATTGCTACTGTTTTTGCTTCACTGAAGGTTTCATTCAATCCTCTAAGTACCTTTTTTTATTTTAATTTTATAGGTGTGGGTTTTTCTTAATGTAATTTTTTTTACATTTACCTTATTCCTATACACACACACACACACGAGTTTGTCATTTGGGTTTGGAAAAGTGGACAGACATACTAGAGTCCAGTGAAAGTTAAGTGTGGTCTGTTTCTAGCAGTCACCTTTTTTATTTTGTTTGTGTTTTGCATTGTTCTGTTTCTAGTGGTCATCTTTTTTATTCTATTGTTTATCTTTTGTGTGTTCAATTTTTTTTCCATTACAAGACAAAATGCTGATGATATGAGCTACATTGCAATTAAGGTCTGCTTTATTAGACTACTGAATTTTTATTGTCATTCCAATCATAGGTTTGAATTCCTAATTTTTCTAGGACATAATACTAATCTGATTTTTCCATTTCCGTGAATTTTATGATTTAATTTCTTTTATGAACTATTGTTCAGTTTGCAGAATTCATTGAGTGGGGGTTACTTAACAGTGCTGTGTCCTAGATAGTAGGGTCCATTGAGATTTGATTTCTTTTTAGAAAATAAAATTTCCATACTTTGGTTATTGTCCGTAAGATAGTGGTTTATTAATCAGCCATATATAAGTATTAATTTTCACGTCCAGTGGTCTATAAAAAAACTATAAATTAGAAGTGGAAAGTACCCAATATAATATGGAAAATATATTATTGATGTTAAGTGGTTGCAATTTTTCAGGAATTTCCCTATGTTTGGTATCGTGCAGCCAAGCCACCTGATGAATCTACATATCGGGATTTGATTCCCACAAAACTTGCTGCTGCTATTATGGATCATATGGAAAAATACAAATCTTCCATTCCCAATTTTCCCAACAACCAAACATGCGAGTTACTTATCCTGGATAGATCTGTTGATCAGGTAGCCATTGGCTTTTTTGTTGCAATATGTTTCTTGCTCTGTCAGTTTAATGTTGATTATGGTGAATGTTCTTTGTTCAGATTGCTCCCCTCATACATGAATGGACTTATGATGCTATGTGCCATGACCTATTGGAGATGGATGGAAGTAAATATGTGCATGTGGTATATGCCTCATGGATTTATTAATTTATTTGTTATATCCTTTCTTGTCTTCACATATTGAATGTTAGCGTGTTCAAATCAGATTCCTAGTAAAACTGGCGGTGAATCTGAGAAGAAAGAGGTCCTTTTGGAAGACCATGACCCTGTCTGGTTGGAACTTCGCCATGCACATATTGCTGATGTACGTCTTGTGTTTTTATTTTATTTTTCCTTTCATTTGGGTAATGCTAAATTTGAATGCTCTTTTTTATGGTAACTGGCATATCAGGCTAGTGAACGATTGCATGAGAAGATGACGAACTTTGTGTCAAAGAATAAAGCAGCTCAACTCCAGCAAGGTGCAAGGTTGTTACTGGTTTGTGTGTCATATATTATCCAAATGAGGTGGACAAGTAGCAACATATTTTAGCTTACATTTACTCATCCAATAGTATTAATAATTTTGATTAGTTATAATTTTTAGAATAAGAGTTTACATAGTGTTTTGAATTCTCATTTTGGATGAATAATAATATTTTTAACTTAACGTAATGGTGCTTGGACCAATTTTTTTTCTAAATCAGTTAAAAATAAATAAATACGCAGCTTCCTTCAATCTTGTGCTGTGCCACCACTCAAGCTTCATTGCTGAATTTGCCACCCATTGGCCTATCCCGTTTATACTTTAACTTAATTAACAGACCCTACTTTTGTATGTCAGCAAACGGTCCAGTTTATTCTAAGGTTGAAGTTTATTTTCAACATGCATGGTTGACATTACCGTTTGATTATTTCTCTTCATGCTACTGCAATAAATGTTGGATAGCTCTTGTCATTGCTCCATAAAGGAAAAGATTTCTGAAATCTGATCCATGGATTTCCTTAAAACACTGAATGTTCTACATATTTTTATGGAAGGGCACTTAGTTCTCAGAAATGGCAAAAGTTCTTTCAATTCCTAAGAATAATCTCAGTGACTCAATGTTTCTAGAAGTCATACAAGAGACAGGCTTTGAGAATTGTCTGAATATGTCACTGCAAAGTGGACTGTTAATGTGTGTGGTGTGGTACAATAAAGAAATTTGAGCAGATTTGCAAGATTTGCTTTTTGAGTTACACAAAGTAAGATACAGTCTTGTATTTCATATCGCAATACTTTGGAAATGGGACTGCATGTACTGCAATGATTTAGAAGCTATAATTTTAAGATGTAGCTTAAAATGACGTCTTTATCTGATTATTCAATTTAGGTTATTTATCCCTCTTAATGTTAGCCATAAACAGGCTTGCTAGAATGAATCTATTGCTACTTTGGAACTCTGCTTTTATATTGAATTTTCATTTATATAGAGATGGTAGCGAGATATCTACTCGAGACTTGCAGAAGATGGTTCAAGCATTGCCACAGTACAATGAACAAATGGAAAAGCTATCCCTACATGTAGAGGTTTGTTTCATCGGATAGAAGATTTTACGTAAACTAAGGAAGTTGGTTATAAACATAAATAAATATGTGAGTTATTTACATTATGATAATAGGAATGACAACTATTGGTTGCACCAAAAAGGAAGAAAAAGTGTTCAATAAGATCTCGTAATTGTTGGAGTTTATTTTGATAAAGTTCAATCTCAAATTTTTCTGCCTATATACACATAAGTATTCTTCCACAGAAAGGGGGGAAATTGTTCATTGGTTGAGGCTTAGCTTCATGACTGTGAACGTGAGGTAGAAAGCAAATATAATTACTGGATCCCTAGAGCCTCTGATATATATATATATATATATATATATATATATACACACACACACACACACACACACACACACACACACATTTGACAAAGTGTCTGAGTGTGCTTGCTCAATGCTCTGCTGCTAATTGTTTTGTTCAATTAATTCAATGCAGATTGCAGGGAAAATTAACAAACTTATCAGAGACGATAGTCTTAGAGAACTTGGGCAGCTGGAGCAGGATCTTGTCTTCGGAGATGCAGGAGCAAAGGAGGTCATCAACTTTTTGAGGTCAAAACAGGTGATTCCTTAGAAATTTAATACATATGCATCTCTCCCATTAACTTCTATGATTAAAGCTTCATATTCCCCTTACGCAGGATGCAAGTTATGAAAATAAGCTGCGGCTGTTGATGATTTATTCATCCATTTCTCCTGACAAGTTTGAGGGTGATAAGGCTACAAAACTAATGCAGGTTTTTAATAAGCATAAAGCATTAAATAATGTTGTTTAGCTCACTTACTAAGATATTCAGGAGCAATAAAAAATTATGGAATTGTATATGTAACACTTATATAAATCTTTATTAGCCCTCATACTTCCGAATTCTGATAACTCACTTAGTTTAATTGGACATATAAACTGAGATCATATTTAAGATGTTATACCTGGAACTCTCATTGTTTTTCGACCCACTTTTCTAATGATGTATCAGTTGGCAAAATTATCACCTGAAGATATGAAAGCTGTGAATAATATGAAATTACTTGAAGGACAATCGGGCGGGAAGAAGACAAGTACTGGTAGTTTTGCACTCAAGTTCGATGGTCAGAAGGTATATTGGTACATTTAATAGTAATTATAGAGAAGGCTAGGCTCCACTCTAGCCCTACGCAGCTAAAGTTTAATGTTGCCAACTGCTCTTGTTGTTTCAATAGAGAAAACAAGGCGCAAGAAAAGATCGAACTGGGGAGGAGGAAACATGGCAATTATCACGATTTTACCCAATTATGGAGGTAGTATTGAATCATGAAATTCTCTTCACCTTATTACTTTTGGCATTTCAACCTTGTAGTTTCTATAGTTTTCAACCCACAAACCCCCTCTCACAATCTTTCTTTGCCACAGTACAAAGTCATAACTAGTTGTCAATTATATGATAGATAATCTCGGGATTATAATGATGCAGATGATATGCATCTGTATTGCCAGGCTATGCCTGACTGATTGACTGGAGCCTATTCTATCTAGTGCAGCAGTACCAGTCAGGATAACCCATAAGATAAATATGATTTTGATTTTGGAGATAACACTAAAGCTGATTTCAACTTGAAAGCTTCTTTCACCATTATTGGAAGATTCGTATTTCAACTATAGAAAGCTTACATCCTTCTGTTGATATGTTATAAACCAATTGATCTCACACTGTAGTTTCTTCTTTGTTAGGAGCTTCTTGAAAAACTAAACAAAGGTGAACTACCAAAGAATGAGTTCAAATGTATGAATGAACCAACTCCAACTACTACTACTAATGTGAAATCAGGGAGTTCATCTACACGTACTACCCAAACTGCTGGTCCACATTCAATGAGATCTAGAAGGACAGCCACTTGGGCCAAACAATGTAGTTCTGATGATGGAAGTTCAAGGTTATCTAACATATTTTTTTCATTCGTTAGAATATTCTGTATCTGTCCTAATAAACATGCTGTTGCATTTGATCTATCCATGAGATTGTTTGATATATCGCCTATTACTAGTGCATTTAATTCTTTTAGAGATACAATGCTTTGTTTATTTGTAGAAGTTTGGAACTCATCTTTTGTGCTATTGCATTTCCTTCAAACCATGTGGATCCTACTATTATTTTTATTTTATTTTGGTAAGTGATCCTACTGTTAAATTCATAATGCATTCTTGCCATCTTTTTGTAGCGACTCCGTTTTGAGGGCTGCCAGTAATGACTTCAGAAAAATGGGGCAACGATTATTTGTATTTGTTATTGGTGGTGCGACTCGATCTGAGGTATTTTCCTAAATGTTTTTTTCCCTACCAAGTCATTCACTTCAGTAGAACTTTCTGCCTTTGAACTGATGAAACTTCTTTCTTATCAGCTACGCGTCTGTCACAAGCTTACAGCAAAACTCAAGAGGGAAGTTGTTCTAGGTGCAACTAGCATTGATGATCCTCTGCAATACCTCACGGTAATGTATTCTCACTACTTATTATATTTTTCTAGCTTACAAGTTATTAACATTTGGTTAAAACCAATAATTGACATGTCGCAACAATTTATAAACAAATATATATATAAAATTGTAAATGTATCCAAACTATAAAATATTAGACACTAACAACTTTTTATTTATTTATTTATTATATATGTTTACATTTTATAAGTTTCTGGTTGTAAACAAAATATCCACCCCCCCCCCCCCCCCCCCCCCCTAAACATCTTAGTTAATAATTTAAGTTTCGATATATCAACAGAAAAGAAAAAGTAAAAAAATAGGGCTCTTGAAGTATTTTTATTTCTCATATATTTTTACTCTGCGATATGCCTGAATGCCACAGAAACTGAAGCTTCTTAATGAAAAAGAACCGGAATTGAACGGCCTTGGAATTTAAATTTATCGTACTGCAGCAGATACTTCTCACCACACCAGCACAGTGGCCTCACCCTCTGTAACTACACACGTGTATCCATTCTTTAATTAATTTTGTTTGTATTTACATAAATTATTTATAAATTGCGATGTAATTTATTTCGAGCACACCAGAAAATAGTATATGTGGAGAAGGGTTGTTGTAATATCGGGGCACACGTTGGTTTAAAACTAGCGTTTCTCGTTTTCCCTATTGTATTATGTCGGTTGACTTTAGTTTAGTTGTGCATATTTTAAAACTTATTGTTGCCATGCATGTTGATCAAATGACTGCTTTTTAATTGAACTCGATTTTCCACTCTGCATATAGCATTCTAAACTAAATAGCAAAAAAAAAAAAAACAAAAACAAAAGGAAAAAGAAGAAGAAATTTGAGTCATTTGAAAATGGGACATGATTTCTCTGTCCTTTTTTTTTTTCCCTCTTCAAGCCGAAACAAACAGAATATAAGGGAAATGGTGTTGTTTTAGTATTGTTTTTAAACTCAAAATAACGAAGTGCTATTAAATGAAACACATTTTAAAAAATTATGTGATTTCACTTTTTAAAATAATATGTTAGTTTATTCTTATATCTATAGTTATTAGAACGTAACCAATCTGTTTATAACTATGCCTATATCCCAAATTTTCATGTATATTAAAATTTCTTTTTAAAAGGAGGCACAACTAACTAAATTAGAATAAAATAAAAAATTTATTTTATTTGAAAAAAAAAATTGCAAGTAGGTTGTATTCGTACAGAAATATTTTTTATGATATGAATATTTTTTTTTAAAAATAATAATATCAATTTATACAATTTCTTACATAAATTATTATACAATTTAACTTTACGTAATATTATTTTTTAAAAAATGATCAAGAATTTTGAAAGGGGGTAGGATTTTTTTAAAATTATATTTAAAATAATTAAAAAAACAAAAAAAAAAACAAAAAAAGGGATAGCCTGTCGAAGCCTCGGGAGATTGCGCGATCGTGGGAGGTTGTTTCGTGGGAGAAGAAAATTTGAATCAGATTGGATCTCTCCCTCATTCACCCAATTTCCCGTCCATCCCAATCCCATTTCCAAAAAAAAAAAAAAAAAAAACAAGACGAAGAAGAAGGAATGGATCCGGTTGTTCCAATGGTGGTGGCGCTCTCGCTGCTGCTGGGGGCTGTGATCGCGCTGCTGCTGCTCTTCCACAACTACTCTCGCAAGACCCAACCCCAGCAGCAGCAGCAGCAGCAGCAGGTCCACTCCAACCCGGACCACTCCCTCAAACCCCACCGCCATCAATCCGTCTCCAAGAAATCTCACCCCAAACCTCACCACGCCTCCTCCGATAAGGAACAAACCAAGCGCCACCATCCCTTAGACCTGAATACCCTCAAGGGCCACGGAGACTCCGTCACTGGCCTATGCTTCTCCCCTGATGCTCGCAGTTTAGCCACTGGTATTCCTCCATTCATTCATTCTTAAGTATACCACTTTTTTTTTTCAACTTCTCGACACTTCGTCATACTGTCTGTATGTATGTCTACGATCTACAATTCTACATTCGCGCGCGCTTATCTGTTTGCTTACCTACTAATTAGTACTATACAGCAAAAGTGCAAAACGATTATATTGAATATTTAACATATAGACGAGGGAGCACCCACCACAACTTGTCCAGATTTCATATGCACAATGTATTGCTCGCCTGCATTGCTAGTAGTGTTACAATCGGTTCACAGTTCTCGGTTGATGCATTTTTTTTCCTGGGTATTCGCGTTTACTCTTGTTTATGCATTTTTTTTTCTGGGTATTCGCGTTTACTCTTGTTTATGCATGTATGCAGCTTGTGCTGATGGAGTGGTCCGGGTTTTTAAGGTAGATAATGCTTCCAGTAAGAGCTTCAAGTACGGACCTGTTGTGCTCTTTTATTATTTCCCGCTTAAAACTGTCCATTCCATTCCAACTGCCGTGTTTGCTCATCAAATTAGTTTTATTGACCTTTTTTTTTTTTTTTGCAGATTTTTGAGGATTAATGTGCCCACGGGAGGGCACCCATCGTCCGTTGCTTTTACTGATGACCCGTCCTCCGTTATCGTTGCTTCTCAAGCCTACTTGGGCTCCTCTTTATACATGTTTGGAGAAGAGAAGCCCCAAAATGCTGGTGAGACTAACCAGCAGTCCAAGCTTCCTCTCCCTGTAAAAAAATGGGAGCACCACAAAGTGCATGATCAACGAGCCATCCTTACCTTATTCGGGACTATTGCAACCTATGGAACTGCTGACGGGAGTGTTATCATTGCTTCGTGCTCTGAAGGTATTGATGCTCCTTAAGTAACTATGTTTCTATTGAAATCTGTCTCTTTGAAATTTCCATCACGGAGCTTAATAGCCTCATCGCATTGTTTTAGCTGAATTAATAAAGTTCCCAATCAGATGGGGATAGAGGGAAGGAATTTAGTCTGCAACCCTGGATTCCATTAACCCACTGACATTGCTTCGCTAATCACCTTCTGCATAAGACATGTTTACTATTATTATGACCTCCTCTACATGTTCTATTTTCCTCGTTGCCTCTATTTTAAAACAAAATGTCCCAGCTTTTCATGTGTATGGTTCTATGGAGTTAAATTGGAACACCACATTGTTTTTCCTTGTAATAGAGAAAAAATCCCTTGTTTTTTTGGTTTTGTATCATGGTATCCAAGGCACATGCATCAACCGCCCCTCCCCCTTCCCTTTTCTGAAATTTCTGTTTATTTCCAGGGACTGATATTAAGCTTTGGCATGGGAAAACTGGAAGGATGTTAGGAAATGTTGACACGAATCAACTGAAGAACAACATGGCTGCTATATCTCCAAATGGCCGCTTTATTGCTGCTGCGGCTTTTACTGCAGATGTGAAGGTGATTTATCTTTAGCATGTTCTTGAGTAAATAATAATCTGTCACGAAAGCCTTATTGATGCAATTTCTGCATTGTAGTATGTAAACATTTATAATTTTGTTCAAGAGATCAGATTTGATTCATCACTAGGGCTGAATCTGATAATATGCTAACATGGTTAGATACTACACATGCCATGCGTGGAATTTGTTTACAGGAAAAACTATCTGTATACCTGTTGCATATGCTATTTTTCAAGGAGGCCACACCAAATATTAATACATTTATACACGATATTCCATCAAAGAGTTAAGATTTCAACTCAATGCTGTTCATATAGTGCTTTGCACATATTCTGTGCTGAAAGTTAGAATGCTGGACTCAAAATTATCATTATCTTTTGGTTCCCATCCCAACTTTATCTTAAAAACCTTGACGCTTGTATGTTTTGCTCTTGCAGTGGACTTGTGTTACTTTGCAGGTACCATGTGTTATCGATCAACAATTATTGTTCTTCATGAATTATCTTTTAATTGTTTTCAATTTTGTCCATCTGTTCATTATTTTACTTTTATCATTGACATGTTTCTTATATTGAGATGTGGCTACAGTGTGGGTTTAATTGTTCAACATTCTATTTAGTGTTGTTTTGGCTTTCTGTTAACAATGAGCGTTTTCAGGTATGGGAGATTGTTTATTCAAAGGATGGTTCTGTAAAGGAGGTTTCAAGAGTTATGCAGCTCAAGGGGCATAAGGTAATTTACTATTCAAACAATTAAATAATTTGAATAACCAAGTTTGTGATGTTCATTTTCCCCTATTAGTTAAGTGAAATGCTGATTTCAAATTCACATTATTAAGTAAGATTTGGTAGTTTTTTTTTCTTCATCAAACTTTATTTGTAAATATTATATATGTAAAATCTTAAAGCAAATATGTAGGGTCCTGGAATCATGTAAATGCTCTGAAGTCTGATTTTTTGTGAAAGTTCTTATTAGTTGATAATTTTTTTTATTTAAATGTCTTTAAGCATATGTTACATTGGAAATACACGTATTTGCCTTTATCTAATTGTACACGTGTTCGTTTAATGTTTCCTTTTAATAATGTGTCTTTTTTTAAAAAAGGGTTGAAGATTCTTTTCTTTAAATAAGTCTATGGTCTAAAAGTAGTTTGTATTTTTTCTTTATTTTCAGAGTGCAGTAACTTGGTTGTGCTTTGCCCCAGACTCAGAACAAATCATCACAGCATCTAAGGATGGTTCGATTAGGAAATGGAATATCAACGGTATGCATCACTCTTATGCGACCGTTCTTTCAAAATATACCTCTTGGTGTTCTATAAATTTTTTGGTTTCAATTGGAAAAGATAGTTCTGAAATGCTTTTCAGTTTTAAAATATATTATATTCATTTTTGTTTGTTTTGCAATGACAGTGGATGTAGAATGGTATTGCTGAAAGTTTAATGGAGTTTCATTGTCCATTTGATCGCTACACCATCCTCTCTCCTTCTCTTTCTCCAATTGTTTTTTGTTAGGACAAATATAAGAGTCCCCTTCCTGCAACAGATATTAGGGCTAGCATATTAACCAATCGAACAGCTAGAGGAAATATTGAAGCCTTGAATTGCATATTGGTATATGTGAGTAATATTTAATATTTAGTATTTAATTTTTGAAAGGGCGAATTTTGGTGCAACGGTAGAGTTATTGTTTCGTGACTGTAGGCTATGAGTTTGAGTTGCA